>CM054057.1:655032070-655632070 GCA_028641055.1 Alopecurus myosuroides
GAACCCTGTTAAGGATATGTGCCGCTGTCTTAAGGGCTTCCATCCATAAATTTACCGGCAGAGTGGAGTGGCTCAACATACTCCGTACCATATCCATGAGAGTGCGGTTTCTTCTTTCAGCCACCCCATTTTGCTGGGGCTCGCCCGGTGCTGAGTATTGGGCCATAATACCATTTTCCTGTAAGAATTTTGCAAACGGTCCAGGAATTTGGCCATAACAAGTGTGTCTGCCGAAGTATTCACCACCACGATCAGATCTCACAACCTTAATCTTTTTATCACATTGATTTTCAACCTCAGCTTTGAAAATCTTAAACTTGTCCAATGCCTCTGATCTTTCCTTAATGGGATAAATATATCCATAACGGGAGAAGTCATCGGTGAATGTAATAAATGAATTAAAACCATCCACCGTCTTCACATTAAACGGACCACATATATCCGTATGGATTATTTCCAAAACTCCCGTGCTTCGGTTTGCACCTTTCTTAATTTTCTTGGCATATTTTCCTTTGATGCAATCAATACAATGATCGATATCCGCATCCGTAAAATCAAGGGAAGGAAGAACTTGATCTTTAATGAGACGCTCAATTCTCCCCCTCGAAATGTGGCCTAAACGATAGTGCCATAATTTCAAAAGTCTCATTATCATTATGCTTGCGTTTGGTACTGACATTCATATTTGAGGTAGAACCCACATTATTTATATCATCACAAAGGGAAATAACATAAAGCTTATCTTGCCGGAAGGCAAGACCAACATCATTATTGTCATACATAATTATACAACACTTGTTCCCAAACTGACATTTATAAGCATCATCATCAAGGCATGAAACGGAAATTAAATTCTGTTTCATCGAGGGTACATATAAAACATTATTTAACCTAAGCTTAAAGCCGTTATGGAGTGTAAGAGTAAGATATCCAAGCGCTTTAGCATCAGTCTCAACACCATTAGCAACTCTAATGGTTCTTTCCCCTCTTTTTAGGGTCCTCCTCATATTGAATCCCTGCAACGAATTCGCAATATGAATTGTTGCTCCTGAATCAATTCACCATGTATTGGTGGCATAATTAACATAAAGGGATTCCTCAACAAAAGTAATAACATCAGTACCTCTATCTTGAAGCCATTTCTTAAAGGCAAAACAATTCTTTCGAATATACCCAAGTTTTCCACAATGGCGACAAGCATTAGGATGTTTTGCTTCTCCATCAATCGCCTTTTCAGGCTTCTTTTGGTGAGAGCCCTTTGAAGATTGGCCTTTTTCTTTAAACTGATTAGGCTTAGACTTCATATATTCATTCACAAACTTCTTATACCTCTTCTTTTGTGAATGCTTGACCTGGTTAATGTGGTCAATTCTTTCAGCCTTAAGCCTTTCTTCTTCTTGCACACATCGCGCCATCATTTCATCAATCTCCCATTTCTCCATTGCATTATAGTTGATCATAAATGGAGAGAATTCAGGAGGCAAAGTTGACATAATAAAATGGACAAGGAAACCATTAGAAAATTCCATTTCCATAATCTTAAGTTTGGCATCCATGTTGCATTTCTTCATAATATGCTCTCGAAGGCTTCTAGTGGGATCATATTTTTCATCAATCAGCCTTTTAATAAGACTTGTTGCATAAACTTTAGAAGACCCTTTGAACTGATGTTGAATTTTCGCAAAGTACCCTTTAGCTGTCTCACAGTCAGGAAGGGATCCCCTCATACTCTGTGTAATGGAGCCCTTTATCATCATAAGGCACTTGCGATTTGAGTCATCCCACTTAGCCTTGATAACATCATATTCCTTCTTGAGGCCCTCATAATTTTCAACATTATCTTTAGGTGCCTTAGGAGGATCATTAAGGAGAGCATAATCAATATTCAGTAAGGCCGTCGTTATTTCAAGCTTCTCCTTCCATGTAGCATAATTGCTACCATTAAGTTGTTCTATGCCATTTAGCATCCCAGTAATATGAGAGACATTAGGTGCTGAAAAAAGAATTCAAAAATTGCCTTAGTAAGAACCATCGTCATTATCAAACTTTATTGATCAAATTCAAATCAGCTTTGGCCAGAAATGAAAATGAACAGCAAAATTTTGTGAACAAATATTCGTCAATTAGCTTTGGCCAAATTGACAAATAAAAGCCACACATTAATAATCCTCATCATTAATTTTCTTCCATTAACCCGATTCACATCAGCTTTGGCCATAAGTGAAAACGAGCTAATAAAAGAACTTTGTGGTTTAAATGCCCGTCAATCAATTTTGGTCAGAATGACAAAGCATAAAACCACACTTTATTTGAGGATTCATTAAACTTTATTTCGCAGCGGAAAACATCATAACATGATCATCATAATAAAGCATGACTAAAAAAATTAACATGCTAAAGCATTTAAAACAGCTAATGATAAAACCTAACAACTAATAACAGAAATAAAACATAACTAATATAAAAACAAGACCAAAACATTAATTTGGCCGAAACTGGGCTAAAAACGGCCCAGCCTAGCCCACAGAACTAGGCCCCGAATCCCCCCCCCCCTTTTTCAGCCCGAAAAATAAGAGAACTTTTATTCGGCTAGAACTGGGCTAAAAATAGCTCAGCCCGGTCCGCTCCCCTCTCTATCCTTTTGGGCTTTCGCCCACTTAACACCCCGGGGCCCATACTGGGCTGTGGCCCGGTCCACCGCGGCTGGGAGGGACACAAGCCGTTGGATTCGCATCCAACGGACGAGGTCATGCCCGCGCGTGAGACAAAGCCTCACTGCGTCGCCGCCGCCCCCCGTTCTCCTACCGCCCCGAAACCCTAATTCCTCCTCATATCCTCCCGTGACCCGCGCGCAGGCGAGGAAACGACGGCGGCGCCAAGCACCGCACGCAGAGGAGGAACCAGAGGCATCGTTCTGGCCTTCTCGCCGGAGGTGCGTGCAGCTTTGGCCAGCGCACAGCTCCGTCGAGCAGCCCAGGGCGGCGCCCTTCTGCGCGGCAACAACGACGTGCGGGCGTCCCCGCACGGTGTCGACGACTAGCGCTCATCCCGGCACCGCAGTGACCCTCCACAGCGACGAGCGCGCTAGGAAGCACCACCACGACCCAGCGCAGTGGGCGGCATGGACACTCGGGACCGAGCCCGAGTTCCTCTGCCTTCATCAGAAGGTGGCTTCAACGCCGCCGTGGCCAGCGACGGCGGAGAGGCCCGTAAGGTATTCACCACTGCCTTCAGAATCATTAGCATTAGGGTTCTTCCAATTTTGGGGATTTAAGATGAACTAGGGCTCAGAAAAATTTGGGGATTTTGACAGTAGCTTAAATCCCCCTTCAATTTCTTGCTTAATCGAACCAAAACCATCATATCAGAGGGGATGCTTAAGAGATTTCGAAGTCTAGGATTTCCAGAAATTAGGGAAATCATATGAAACATGTTCTGTTGCATCTATCCCCATCATAACCACCAAAAATTGAAACCCTAGTCCTCTAATAACATTATTAGGGCTTGATCTTTAGAAGGAAAAAGGGCACAACCTTAAAACATGGCCTAGACATCAAACTTGAGCAAGAAACCAACAGATCACACATGATCTTGAGCTAGATGAGCTCAAGCTTACAGCTAGGTGCTCGGATACCAATGATAGAACATCCAAAAGGACCGACTAGCATAAGGTTGAGCCACGGGGATAAGATAAAGATCATACCTTGATCTGAGGATGAAGCCATCAACCTTGCTTGATCTAAACCACCTAGATAAACACCCAGAGATGTTCAGGTGACTGGGATGAGTCCTTCCCAGTGCTCCAGCAACAGGCTCGATCACTTGTCGCACCCTGGCTTCTAAGGGATACTCATCGTACGAACTGGATAGTAGGTGCTTGGATTATGGGGCATAACTGCTCCCACGTCCCAGCTTCCTGGTAGGCCTGCGCTTATGCGCGACAACACAAGCCCTACTATTCCACCGTCGACGTAAACTATCCATTAGAAGTCATAGGCACTACTGTCGACGTACTTCATATCAAGCACGCACTGTACGTCAACAGCTTTGAACGAATGATGATCACAACTTATCTCTAAGACACAAAAGATAGAAATAAAGTTGCAACTGGCCTTCACTAAGGCAGAAATAGCAAATACAATCATCCAGAGGACATAATGTCCCAACATAACATTCATTACAACAGCGGAAGCAATCAAAGGTGTCTGGGTACAGACAAATCCAACAGGCTTAAGAAGCCGGAGAAAATAAAGAAGACGAAGCCCATCCACGTAGGTCCTGGATCCAGCCCTGGTCCAGCTAACTACTCGTCTGCAGTCTCGTCGAACTCCACAAAGTAGCCATCATAGTGGTCATCGTAGCCGTAGTCGTAGTCTGCGTAAACCACAGCCCCAACGGGGTCAGTACATCCAAGTACTGGCAAGCAAGACTCACAGTTCACCAAAGTATAGCCCGTCAACACAAGCACAGATGACTTGGTTCAACGGAAAGAAGGGGATATATAATATGCTGCAACTGGCTGCGCTAACCAACTACAGAGATTCTATCATATCCAACTGTCAGAAGGGGATAAGATCGAGTGTTGTAACTAACTGAAAGATAACTGCAAACAAACCCATCCTGGATCTCGCCCCTTATCCGAAGAAGCGATCCGAGGATAACTCACACAGTTGTGATAAGGTGAAATCAAGTTATTGTGTGAATAACCTATTACTAGTCAAGTTATTAAGCATTGGGTGAAACATGTGTGATCATTATGTTTAAGTTGTCCTGAGTACTTGTTAGCCAGTACTTTCACCAAGTAATCCATAACCGCGGAAAACACGGCTTCTCGAGAAGATTATCCCTGCAGGGTTGCACCAATTTGGCCGTACACGTATGAATAACCCGCCAGATGGGATGCCTCCCACCAAGCGGGGCACTCAACACAATTCAACTCTTCTCCGCATCAAGCCTAAAGCACCTTGGGCGCACGGCTAATCAAGCCCCGAAGAAAAGGGACCCTCATAGCACTCTAAGACCGTGTCCCCCTATATGCCGACTACAAAAGTTCCACCCTGCGCTGGGCTCGCAAAAACATGCATGCGGCAAATAGAAAGCACGAACTAAATGAGATGATTTGGACGAGATGCGAATCGAATCAAATTGAGGGGGGCGCCCATACTCGCTTCCCACATGCGGGTAGTGCGCTCATCATGGATCAGTAGACAAGACCCTTTTCCTATTAGGGTCGACACTAGCAGGCTTCAAAACCTCTCATGGGCCTCCTGCCGGTGCCTTATCATCAAGTTATTAATACCATTAGCAATTAACAGGTTTGATAGAGTAACATCGAGAACAAAAAGATATAATAACTGAAAGTAACAGGTAACAGACGCGAGCAAAACAACCTAAGCATGCTAGTAAGACACTGGCTCAATCAAGGGGTTGTAGGAGGGGTGATGAGGCAATATCATGGGTTACAGGATTCATGTGATAGGTTCGTAACAGAAACATCTACCACTAAGGCTAGCAAGTATAGACAACGGAAAGTATCGGTAACCAGGGTTGAAAGGAACACGGTGGTTCATGTGAGTGATAACTTGCCTGCAAACTGATCAGCCGGGTACTGAGCTAGATCCTCAGAAGGGGTGCTGTAAAGGTCGTCTGCCTCAACGTCGTCGTCTATTCGAGAAGAAGCAAACAGACAAAACAGGAATGTAAACAATCATTGCCATGGCATTGTGCACAATCAATATGATGCATGACAAGTTAATGATTGCAACAAAATAAACTGACTAACATGATAGCACAATTTAAATGGACCCATGTGCAAGGGTTGCATATGGAAAGATCCATTGAAAATAAGTGGAACAAATGGTTTACAACTAGTTATTAGGTGAGAGTTGTTATCATGATGCATGCATGAAGATGATGACAAGATAACAACAAAATAACAAGGATAGATGCAAAGGAAAAAATAATAAAACAAGTATAGAACTTATTTATTAGGTTTGGAAAATTTTGGTTACTTAAACATGCCACATATACAATTATTGTTTTCACCAATTTAAAGTGTGCAAAACAATTAGCAAAATTTATATTTGAAAAGAACATCAAATTTTAGTTGGATTACATGTTTCACATTTTGACATTTGAATTAGGATGAATTTGTTATGATTTAAACAGTATTAAACAAGTTTTAATTGAATTTAAAACAAGCTTAAATATTATTTGAATTTTATTTGTTCAAAACAGAAATTCAATTTCACATTTAAAAAGTTCACACTTTGGTGATTTGAAAACATAATTTGCATGTCCAAAAATATTTATATTAAACAAGTCATGGTTTTATCAATTTTAATTGAATTAAACAAGTATTAAATTATTTAGGCAATTTAAATTATTCAAACAATAAAACAAATTTTATATTTGAATAGCACAGTCAAAATGGTGTGAAAAACATATTTTATTGGAATTATTTGGAAAAGGTATGAATTAGTTATGAATTATTACAAATTACATTTGAATTATTCAAATTTGAATTTTAAAAGTATTTTGAAAACTCAAAACAGAACACAAATAAGTTATTTGGAAAGATTAGGAAATTTTGAACATAAAACATATACAAGTTTTATTTATTAGATTTACAGATTAAAAGTTATTGGATTTCAAAGTTTATTGCTCTATTCTGCTATTTAAAAGAAAATAGAAACTTAACAGATTCGATTTAATCTTTTGGTACCGTGCAGGTAACCTACCCACACGCTGCCAGGGGGGCCCGTGGCCAGCGTGGCGAGCGCGCGCTGGCGTGGCAGTGGGAGTCACTGTCGCGTGGGGCCAGGCGCGTTAGGAAATTCGCGAAAAAAGGATGCGGCCGCGGGGGATCGATCCCGCGAGCTCGCGATGCAAACGCTCGTTCTGAACCACTGCGGTGTTGCGCGCTCGTTGTCAGTATACACAGCGCAGGGAGGATATAGTTATAGTTCGCGCAAGACTGAACTTTTAACTGACGAAAACACTGCGTGCTCGACTGACAGAAGGAAAACAGAGAGGCTCGCCGGCGATCAACGGCACGGTGGCGCTCGAATCTGGATGCAGGACAGGCACGGGACAGTGCGCAAGCGGAGGGAGGAAAGAGGCGAAGGTGGAGGCTCACCACCGTTGCAGGAAGAGGCAGAGGCTCGGTGATGACGCGCGGCTGACGACGGCGGTGACGCGGTGGTCGAGGACGGCGGCGTGGTCTCCGGGCTCCTCCGCGGCTGCTTCGGTGTCGAACAGGTAGAAGGGAAGGTGGCGTTCCGATTTTGGTGGCTACGGGTGGTGGAGGAGGTTTATGTGGGTGGCGCCATCACGATCTTCAGAGGCTCGCCGGCGGTGAGAACTTCAGAGAGGGGTAGCTCGACGGGGAGGAGGTGATTGGCGGCGCTGGCGAGGGAAAAGACGGCGCCTAGGGTTAGGGTAGGTGCGGGAGATGCCCTAGGGCTCTTATAGGCGCGGAAACCCACGGGAGCTGTCGGCCGGCGGCGATTCTGTCGCGGTGGCGCCTCCGATGGAGCGCCGTACTGCTTGACGAAGGCGGAAAAGAAGCTGGCGCGAATCTGGAAGCAAGCGAAGCGGTACGGTGCGTTAAGTGCTGGGCTGGGCCGCGCGCAAGGAGGGAAAACGGGCTGGGCTAGGGGTAGATTAGGTGCTGCCGCCCGTTTTCTCTTTTATCTTTTTTTCTGTTTTATATTTTTTTTTTGCTGAAAACAAAATGGGAAGGAAAAGATAAGGTTTTGGTTGGAATAAATTCCAGAAAATTTTAGTTAAGCTTTTTAGGTAAAAAGAAACCAGATTCCAAGGTTGGATTTCAAAAAGTTGAAATTTAAAATAGGGTTTGTATTTGAAACCAATTTGGGAGATTTTTAATATTTATAAACCCTTATTAAAACAAGCATTTGAATAGGGTTACCCCTAGGTTTAAAATGACTTTTAAGATCACAAATGTGGTGAATTTTGATGGGTTCAAATAGGTACTGATTTGAACTTGGTTTGGAATTTAAAAGATGGTTTGGGAATTATTGATTGAATTAATTGATTGAATAATGGTTTGATTAAAAACCAACAATTTGAGAAGTGATCATTGATGAATTATTTTGAAAACAAGGGAAGGTTGTATTTTACAATTCTTTATTTGAAAAGATTGTAACAGACAAGTGTGAAAACAAAGGTTGATTAAGATTGAATTTCATTAAGAAAACAATGCAACAGAACATAAGATGAGGATGATGCCATGATGCATTGCTTAAATTAAACAAAGAAGTAAAACAACTAGGGTGTTTTCATACTTGGATGTTACAAAACGCCCCCCCTTGAAGGAATCGCGCCCCGAGATTCCCTACTGAGAAATGAACAGGTCCGGATACTTCTTGCGAAGATCCTCTTCGGTCTCCCACGTTGCCTCTTTATCAGAATGATGCGACCATTGTACTTTCATGAACTTGGTGCTCTTGTTGCGAGTCTTACGCTCGGTCTCATCAAGAATACGAATAGGGTGCTCCTCATAAGATAGATCATCTTGCAGTTCAATGGAATCATGATCAACTACACGATCTGGATCTTTGAAACACTTCTTGAGTTATGACACGTGGAACACATCGTGCACTTTGGAAAGTTTTTCTGGAAGTTCAAGACGATAAGCATTCTCTGCACGCCTTGAGAGGATGTTGAAAGGACCAATGTATCTTGGTGCAAGCTTTCCTTTCACACCAAAACGATGAGTGCCTCTTAGGGGAGTTACACGGAGATATGCCTTATCACCAGGTGCATAGATCATATCCCTGTGCTTGCTATCATAATAGCTCTTCTGACGAGATTGAGCAATCATGAGATTGTCACGAATGATACGAACTTTCTCCTCGGCTTCCTTAACAATGTCAGGGCCTAAAAGTGAACGTTCACCAGCTCCAGACCAATTGATTGGACTCCTGCATCTGCGACCATACAGTGCCTCAAATGGTGCCATGCCTAGGCTTGCCTGGTAGCTGTTATTGTAGGATAATTCAGCATATGGAAGGCAATCCTCCCATTTCATGCCAAAGGAGAGACCACATGCTCTGAGCATATCCTCGAGAATCTGATTGACTCTTTCGACTTGCCCTTGAGACTGAGGGTGATAAGCTGTGCTGAACAGAAGTTTGGTGCCCAATGCTTCTTGAAAGCTCTTCCAGAAATGAGAAGTGAAGATACTTCCACGGTCTGAGCTTATTTCCAATGGAACACCATGAAGGGGAACAACCTTTGCTGTGTAGAGCTCTGCTAACTGGCTAGCTGAGATAGTTTCCTTTACAGCATAGAAGTGAGCAACCTTAGTGAGACGATCAATAACAACGAAGATTGCATCGTTGCCCTTTTTGGACTTTGGAAACCCAGTAACGAAGTCCATTTCAATCATGTCCCACTTCCACTCAGGAATTTTCAGAGGTTGGAGTAGACCTGCTGTCTTCTGATGGACTGCCTTAACACGTTGACAAACGTCGCATTCAGAAACGTATTGAGCAATTTCACGTTTCATGCCAGGCCACCAATACAGAGTCTTGAGATCCTGGTACATCTTTGTACTTCCAGGGTGAATGGATAGAGGAGTTTCATGAGCCTCCTTGAGAATGATATCCTTGAGACTTTGAATCTGAGGAACTGCAATGCGTCCTTCGAAGAACACAGTTCCTTTGTCATCAATTGAGAAGGACTTGAATTTATCACTGCCCTCTTTGATTTGCTCTACCATCTTCTTGATTTCATTATCACGAAGTTGTTCAGAACGAATCTTGTCCTCGAGAGTTGGACTGGCTGTCAAGCTAGCAAGATATCCCTCAGGGACAAGACCAAGGTTCAGCTTCTGGAGTTCTTCATGAAGTGGAGGTTGGCTTTCCATGATCATGAGATTATTGCAATAGGATTTGCGACTGAGAGCATCGGCCATAACATTAGCCTTGCCTGGAGTGTAAGAAATGGTGAGATCAAAGTCTTTAATCTTCTCAATCCATCCAGATCTGGCTGAGTGAAGATGTATTTCAGACTCTTATGATCGGAAAAGATTTCAGTTTTTTTATTACCCAACAAGTATTGTCTCCATTTCTTGAGGGCAAACACAACTGCTGCAAGTTCAAGATCATGAGTGGGATAGTTTTGCTCATGTGGGTTCAACTGACGTGAAGCATAAGCCACAACTTGACGTTCTTGCATAAGAACTGCTCCTAGGCCTTGGAGAGATGCATCACAGAATATCTGGAAAGGTTTGGTAGTGTCGGGGCCAACTAGAACAGGTGTGGAAGTGAGTTTAGTCTTCAGGAGGTTGAAACTCTCATCACATTGTGGAGTCCAAACGAACTTTTTGTCCTTCTTTGTGAGATCAGTGAGAGGTTTGGCAATCTTGGAAAAGTTTTGGACGAAACGACGGCAATAGCTAGCCAAGTCAAGAAAACTTCTGACTTGCTTCACCGTCTTAGGGGGTTTCCAATCAACAATTGCCTTAACCTTTTCAGGATCAATGGCAATGCCTTTGGCAGAGATGATATGACCAAGATATGCAACTTCTGGAATCCAGAACTCACATTTGGAAAACTTGGCATATAGACGATGCTCGCGAAGTTTCATGAGAGTGAGACGAAGGTGTTCTCCATGCTCTTCCTCGGATTTTGAGTAGACTAGAATGTCATCAAGATATACCACAACGAACTTGTCGAGGTATTCATGGAAGACAGAATTCATTAGTCTTGAGAACGTTGCCGGTGCATTGGTGAGACCAAAGGACATGACGGTGTATTCATATAGACCGTACCGAGTGGTGAAAGCTGTCTTAGGAATATCTTCCTTTCTGATCTTTATCTGATGGTACCCCATCCTCAAGTCCAACTTTGAGAATATTGAGGCTCCAGCAAGTTGATCAAAAAGATCATCGATACGAGGAAGTGGATACTTGTTCTTGATTGTTTTCTCGTTGAGAGGACGATAGTCAACCACGAGTCTTTTTGTTTGATCCTTCTTGGCAACAAACAGAGTTGGGCAACCCCAAGCGGAGGAACTAGGCTGAATGTAACCTTTGTCCATGTACATATCGATTTGCTCCTTCAACAATTTCAGTTCAGGAGGAGCTATCTTGTATGGATGCTTAGAGATTGGAGCAGTACCTGGCTCAAGCTCGATCACGAACTCAATTGCTCTGTCCGGAGGCATCCCTGGTAACTCTTCTGGAAAGACGTCAGGGAATTCACAAACCACCGGAACATTTTCAATTGCAGGAAGGGGTTTGGCATCGAGGCTGAACAGCTGAACAGAACTTGATCCATATGGAGAATAGACTATCTGGCCTGAAGTGTGGGAGAGAGTTATTGACTTTTGAGCACAGTCAATTTTAGCTTTGTGGGTCTTCAACCAATCCATACCCAGAATGACATCAATGTCAGAATTTCCCAGCAACATGAGTGAAGCAAGGAATATGCGACCTCCAATTAGGATCTGATTGTCCATGCTTATCTTGGAAGTAATCATTTTATTTCCCGGAGAGTGCACATAGATTTGATTGCTTAGTGGAACCAGAGGTAAATTGTACGTTGTAGCAAAGATCTTTGACACAAACGAATGCGATGCTCCAGTATCAAACAACACTTTAGCTGGAATAGAGTTTACGGGTAATATACCGAGAACGACGTCAGCAGCTTCCTCAGCTTTGTCGGCCTTGATATGGTTCACCCTCGCGTTCCTCCCGACAGGCCTGTTGTTGGAGTTGAAGGCTTTAGCCGGGGGAGCACGAACCATAGCCTGGTTGGTGTTGGGGCGAGGAGGTAGGGGTAGCTGCTTCTGAGTGCACTTATCAGCATAGTGTCCAGTATCCTTGCACTTGTAGCAAGTGACGACACGAGAAGGACCTGGCCTTGGCTGCCCCATAGGGAACCTCTGACCCTGCATCTGAGATGGGTTGGGTGGGCGGGGACCAAAGCCTGGAGAAGCTTGGGCATTTGGAGCCCGAGTGACAGCACCATTTGGCACCCAGATGCGGCGCTTCTGCGGAGGGGTGGTCATGTTGGAGGAGGAACCACCCTCACGCGAGTGCTTGCGCGACTCTTCGAACGCCTTGCGCCCATTCTCCTCATTGAGCGCGGTGTTCACAAGCTCCACGAAGTCCTTGCACTTGATGTTGGTGAGAGCGTACTTCAGTTCCGGGTTAAAACCTCGGCGGAACCTTGCCATCTTCTTGGCTTCAGTGGACACTTCGTCACCAGCGTACCAAGCGAGACGATTGAACTCGTTCTGGTAGCTGAGGACGTCCAGCTTGCCCTGTCTGAGAGAGCAGAATTCCTCACGCATCCTTTCCATGAGACCATCTGGGATGTGGTGCTTCAGGAAGGCATCCTTGAAACATCCCCAGATGATAGGAAAGCCAGCTCTCATGGTCTGGTAGTTCTCCCACCAAGTAGCTGCCTGGCCCTTCAGTAGGTAGGTGGCATACTTGACCTTATCCTCTTCCGCAACATGAGCAATCTCCAGAGCTCTTGCTACGTCACGGATCCAGTCATCAGCATCCAGGGGCTCACGTGTTGCCACGAAAGCTTTTGGGCCCAAGCTGAGGAAGTCCTTGATGGTGACCCTTGGAGCATTCTGGTTGTGGTGCTGGTTAGCCTGGATCTGGGCCATCTGTGTCACCACTTGGGTCATCTGAGCTAACAGTTCCCCCATTGGTGGTGGCGGAGGCGGGGTGTTCCTGGTTGGAGGCATCCTGAACAGAAATTCATTTTAGCACAACAACAGAAAAGGATAGACTTGGTAACCGAAAGATAGATTATTCCGACGCATGAATAGATAACCAACAGGTACATCATCACATGTTCAACTACATCAGAATATCCAACAGACCAATACATGGTTCGAAAGACAAGGATAACTAAACATAGCTAGGAATGGATACAACGGTACTCCCATGCTCATCACGCAGGACGGCGGTGAGTAGTACGACGAGAGATACGGTGCGGAGGAATCCCACGGAAGTAGGTATGACGACGATCCCTGTAGATAGGAACTGCTCTGAGAGCAACTCTCGGTGTGGTGAAGTAGAAAGCGTCGTGTCCCTGTGCTCCATAGCGGGGAATCCCTGTGTAACCAGCTCCGAGGTCGAGAAGTGGGCCTCTGATCGGCTCGTAACCTCCAGCATCTGGCAGAGGAAAACCCAGTGTCTGCTGGAAACGTGCAAAGCGCTCGTCTCCAACGAAGTCTGTGGTGTACGTCGCCAGACGAGTCAAAGCCAGATAGAGCTGCTCCCTGACTGAGGCTAACTCCTGAGAGAGTGCGGAAGCAACTGCGTCACTGTGCCTCACGAACTGGGCAGTGGTGTGCAGCCTGGAGCTATCAGACTCGTAGGTATCCAGGTTGCGGTGGAGAGTGAAGTGAACTCCCGCTGCCGTGATGTAACCACGGGGGATGTGACGATAGATGGAATCATCAAACCCCCAGTAGTCAGCACGGAGAACGGTGAGACCCACGTACGCTGCCTGCTGCATGGCCATATCCACTGTGGAACCTACTGCCTCGTAGCGGTGGGCAATGCTCCTGCCATCATCCGACAGAATGTAGACGATAGCCCGGTAGCAGGTCTGGTCAAACTCTCGCTGCTGCTCGTAGACCTGGTACTCCGGTGCCCAATGGAACCCCAGATAGGTAACCATGTCTCTCAGCATCTCCGGATAACCGGCGGTGCTCTCACAGCGAGTCATCCGAACCACCTGCGGGTAGAACCTGAGATCCATCTGCAGATGATTTGGGAGGTTTTGATTAGACTCCGGTAGATGAAAAAAGATGTGGAAAACAACAACAAGGTTCAACGGACGAAAAGGATGTTGAAAAGAACATGATATCGAAGCAACATCGAGAAAACGAGACCAAAAGTCCTGAGGTACTACAGAGAACCCAAAACACGTGAAATCCTAGCTTGAAAGTTTTAGGTGAGAACAGAAAACAACGTTGCACTTCCTTACCAGAAAAAGGGTGGGTGGGTGGGGAAAGAAGAAAAATGGCAGAATTCCTACTCTCACGTTTCATTTTTCCTATATAGCTACAAAATAGTTTCTAGACTCAACTGCGACCAGTAAAAAGGGATCCTACAGGCAGACAGGCTCTGATACCATTTGTCGCACCCTGGCTTCTAAGGGATACTCATCGTACGAACTGGATAGTAGGTGCTTGGATTATGGGGCATAACTGCTCCCACGTCCCAGCTTCCTGGTAGGCCTGCGCTTATGCGCGACAACACAAGCCCTACTATTCCACCGTCGACGTAAACTATCCATTAGAAGTCATAGGCACTACTGTCGACGTACTTCATATCAAGCACGCACTGTACGTCAACAGCTTTGAACGAATGATGATCACAACTTATCTGTAAGACACAAAAGATAGAAATAAAGTTGCAACTGGCCTTCACTAAGGCATATCCCATCCCACATGTCCCAACATAACATTCATTACAACAAAGCAATCAAGACAAGGTGTCTGGGTACAGACAAATCCAACAGGCTTAAGAAGCCGGAGAAAATAAAGAAGACGAAGCCCATCCACGTAGGTCCTGGATCCAGCCCTGGTCCAGCTAACTACTCGTCTGCAGTCTCGTCGAACTCCACAAAGTAGCCATCCTGGTGGTCATCGTAGCCGTAGTCGTAGTCTGCGTAAACCACAGCCCCAACGGGGTCAGTACATCCAAGTACTGGCAAGCAAGACTCACAGTTCACCAAAGTATAGCCCGTCAACACAAGCACAGATGACTTGGTTCAACGGAAAGAAGGGGATATATAATATGCTGCAACTGGCTGCGCTAACCAACTACAGCGATTCTATCATATCCAACTGTCAGAAGGGGATAAGATCGAGTGTTGTAACTAACTGAAAGATAACTGCAAACAAACCCATCCTAGATCTCGCCCCTTATCCGAAGAAGCGATCCGAGGATAACTCACACAGTTGTGATAAGGTGAAATCAAGTTATTGTGTGAATAACCTATTACTAGTCAAGTTATTAAGCATTGGGTGAAACATGTGTGATCATTATGTTTAAGTTGTCCTGAGTACTTGTTAGCCAGTACTTTCACCAAGTAATCCATAACCGCGGAAAACACGGCTTCTCGAGAAGATTATCCCTGCAGGGTTGCACCAATTTGGCCGTACACGTATGAATAACCCGCCAGATGGGATGCCTCCCACCAAGCGGGGCACTCAACACAATTCAACTCTTCTCCGCATCAAGCCCAAAGCACCTTGGGCGCACGGCTAATCAAGCCCCGAAGAAAAGGGACCCTCATAGCACTCTAAGACCGTGTCCCCCTATATGCCGACTACAAAAGTTCCACCCTGCGCTGGGCTCGCAAAAACATGCATGCGGCAAATAGAAAGCACGAACTAAATGAGATGATTTGGACGAGATGCGAATCGAATCAAATTGAGGGGGGCGCCCATACTCGCTTCCCACATGCGGGTAGTGCGCTCATCATGGATCAGTAGACAAGACCCTTTTCCTATTAGGTTCGACACTAGCAGGCTTCAAAACCTCTCATGGGCCTCCTGCCGGTGCCTTATCATCAAGTTATTAATACCATTAGCAATTAACAGGTTTGATAGAGTAACATCGAGCCCCCAGAACAATAAAGATATAATAACTGAAAGTAACGGGTAACAGACGCGAGCAAAACAACCTAAGCATGCTAGTAAGACACTGGCTCAATCAAGGGGTTGTAGGAGGGGTGATGAGGCAATATCATGGGTTACAGGATTCATGTGATAGGTTCGTAAAAGAAACATCTACCACTAAGGCTAGCAAGTATAGACAACGGAAAGTATCGGTAACCAGGGTTGAAAGGAACACGGTGGTTCATGTGAGTGATAACTTGCCTGCAATCTGATCAGTCGGGTACTGAGCTAGATCCTCAGAAGGGGTGCTGTAAAGGTCGTCTTCCTCAACGTCGTCGTTTATTCGAGAAGAAGCAAACAGACAAAACAGGAATGTAAACAATCATTGCCATGGCATTGTGCACAATCAATATGATGCATGACAAGTTAATGATTGCAACAAAATAAACTGACTAACATGATAGCACAATTTAAATGGACCCATGTGCAAGGGTTGCATATGGAAAGATCCATTGAAAATAAGTGGAACAAATGGTTTACAACTAGTTATTAGGTGAGAGTTGTTATCATGATGCATGCATGAATATGATGACAAGATAACAACAAAATAACAAGGATAGATGCAAAGGAAAAGGAATAAAACAAGTATCGAACTTATTTATTAGGTTTGGAAAATTTTGGTTACTTAAACATGCCACATATACAATTATTGTTTTCACCAATTTAAAGTGTGCAAAACAATTAGCAAAATTTATATTTGAAAAGAACATCAAAGTTTAGTTGGATTACATGTTTCACATTTTGACATTTGAATTATGATGAATTTGTTATGATTTAAACAGTATTAAACAAGTTTTAATTGAATTTAAAACAAGCTTAAATATTATTTGAATTTTATTTGTTCAAAACAGAAATTCAATTTCACATTTGAAAAGTTCACACTTTGGTGATTTGAAAACATAATTTGCATGTCCAAAAATATTTATATTAAACAAGTCATGGTTTTATCAATTTTAATTGAATTAAACAAGTATTAAATTATTTAGGCAATTTAAATTATTCAAACAATAAAACAAATTTTATATTTGAATAGCACAGTCAAAATGGTGTGAAAAACATATTTTATTGGAATTATTTGGAAAAGGTATGAATTAGTTATGAATTATTACAAATTACATTTGAATTATTCAAATTTGAATTTTAAAAGTATTTTGAAAACTCAAAACAGAACACAAATAAGTTATTTGGAAAGATTAGGAAATTTTGAACAGAAAACATATACAAGTTTTATTTATTAGATTTACAGATTAAAAATTATTGGTTTTCAAAGTTTATTGCTCTATTCTGCTATTTAAAAGAAAATAGAAACTTAACAGATTCGATTTAATCTTTTGTTACCGTGCAGGTAACCTACCCACACGCTGCCAGGGGGGCCCGTGGCCAGCGTGGCGAGCGCGCGCTGGCGTGGCAGTGGGAGTCACTGTCGCGTGGGGCCAGGCGCGTTAGGAAATTCGCGAAAAAAGGATGCGGCCGCGGGGGATCGATCCCGCGAGCTCGTGATGCAAACGCTCGTTCTGAACCACTGCGGTGTTGCGCGCTCGTTGTCAGTATACACAGCGCAGGGAGGATATAGTTACAGTTCGCGCAAGACTGAACTTTTAATTGACGAAAACACTACGTGCTCGACTGACAGAAGGAAAACAGAGAGGCTCGCCGGCGATCAACGGCACGGTGGCGCTCGAATCTGGATGCAGGACAGGCACGGGACAGTGCGCAAGTGGAGGGAGGAAAGAGGCGAAGGTGGAGGCTCACCACCGTTGCAGGAAGAGGCAGAGGCTCGGTGATGATGCGCGGCTGACGACGGCGGTGACGCGGTGGTCGAGGACGGCGGCGTGGTCTCCGGGCTCCTCCGCGGCTGCTTCGGTGTCGAACAGGTAGAAGGGAAGGTGGCGTTCCGATTTTGGTGGCTACGGGTGGTGGAGGAGGTTTATGTGGGTGGCGCCATCACGATCTTCAGAGGCTCGCCAGCGGTGAGAACTTCAGAGAGGGGTAGCTCGACGGGGAGGAGGTGATTGGCGGCGCTGGCGAGGGAAAAGACGGCGCCTAGGGTTAGGGTAGGTGCGGGAGATGCCCTAGGGCTCTTATAGGCGCGGAAACCCACGGGAGCTGTCGGCCGGCGGCGATTCTGTCGCGGTGGCGCCTCCGATGGAGCGCCGTACTGCTTGACGAAGGCGGAAAAGAAGCTGGCGCGAATCTTGAAGCAAGCGAAGCGGTACGGTGCGTTAAGTGCTGGGCTGGGCCGCGCGCAAGGAGGGAAAACGGGCTGGGCTAGGGGTAGATTAGGTGCTGCCGCCCGTTTTCTCTTTTATCTTTTTTTCTGTTTTATATTTTTTTTTGCTGAAAACAAAATGGGAAGGAAAATATAAGGTTTTGGTTGGAATAAATTCCAGAAAATTTTAGTTAAGCTTTTTAGGTAAAAAGAAACCAGATTCCAAGGTTGGATTTCAAAAAGTTGAAATTTAAAATAGGGTTTGTATTTGAAACCAATTTGGGAGATTTTTAATATTTATAAACCCTTATTAAAACAAGCATTTGAATAGGGTTACCCCTAGGTTTAAAATGACTTTTAAGATCACAAATGTGGTGAATTTTGATGGGTTCAAATAGGTACTGATTTGAACTTGGTTTGGAATTTAAAAGATGGTTTGGGAATTATTGATTGAATTAATTGATTGAATAATGGTTTGATTAAAAACCAACAATTTGAGAAGTGATCATTGATGAATTATTTTGAAAACAAGGGAAGGTTGTATTTTACAATTCTTTATTTGAAAAGATTGTAACAGACAAGTGTGAAAACAAAGGTTGATTAAGATTGAATTTCATTAAGAAAACAATGCAACAGAACATAAGATGAGGATGATGCCATGATGCATTGCTTAAATTAAACAAAGAAGTAAAACAACTAGGGTGTTTTCATACTTGGATGTTACATCACTGCCCTCTGTTCTTGAGGGAAAATGGAGAGATGGTGAGAGCATGCGAGAGCAGCAGCCAGGAAAAATCACCCCATCCTCATCTCTTCCCTTCCTTATAAATATTGTACTGTGCAATGGGGGGACCCACACCATTGACCTTAGAGTACTAATGTTTCTGATTAGAACATGTGTGAACATGTTGACTTTAACGATCAACATCCCAACAGGATAATCCATAAGACAACAGTACATGCTGAGGCTATGGAGCGCCAAAATCGAATCGGCGGCATCCATGGGATCTCGGGCTCTCGTCAAGGATAGCATGCCCTAGATGGCAGCAATGATTCTGTCGAGTAGAGAAGAAACAGTGGCAAATTGGGATACTTTTTTTTCCTTTCCACGTGGTGATGCTTCTCTCTCCATGGCTGAAGAAGAGGACATGATCATGGACGTCGTAGGCGAAGACGACGGGAGGAGAAGATGCGTTTCTCGAGGGAAGGAAGAGATGAGTTTCTCCGTTTAGGGAAAAAAAAGAGGTCGGGACCAAAGTCTCATATGCGGCAAAAAGACTCTAGTATTTAGGATACTTCAGTTTTGGAAATTACAAAATCTAGTGGACCCAAACGCCTTGAAGTATTTGATACTTCATTATTTCCAGAAACTGAAGTATTGCCATAATACTTTAAAAAAACGTTGCTCCCAAACGGGCCTAAGAGTTTAAAACTTGGCCAGACCGAAACCAAAACTACCTGAAGCTAAAAGGCTAGAGTCCCACTAAGAACATAGTCAAAACTCCACAGGACAGGTAGATTAAAAGCTAATTTTTACAGTTAAGAACAAGGGCGGCACAACTCGGTGTGGCATACAAGTCATAATAGACCTTAGCCCCACCTTATTCATCCCCATATCCATTTTCTCATCGACAAGAGTTGTTGCGCAATCTTTCACCACAAGACAATAAGATATCAAACCTTCTAACCACAGATCAATCCACCCAACCTAAAGGCGAGGAACGAATTCGGCAAAATCCACAAGGTGATGATCAACACGCCTAAAACCCGAGCACGATAATAATTTATCACAAGAACCTACACATAATCATCGTTATATTATATTTGATAAACGGCGGGGTCGCCCGTTTTGGGAAGATTCACATACTGAATAAAATGTTCAAACTCAATTTACAATTTAACTCTCTCTAAACTCTAACCATCGGTGTCCTTATATAGGCAACCAAACTACTAGCGGTTGGACATGAGCAATCCAAAACATAATAGAATCCTAAGTGGCTCACAACATTACTGGGTTAAAATAACTAAATAGAAACATAAATTGATCCGACCCAAATATAGATTGTTCGGTCACACCCTATACGCGCTTTCAACCGGTTGAGTCCTGATTGTTATGTTCAAAGAATGTACACTAAAATAAATAATTTATATTGAAATTTTATACTTCTTTACCACTTAATTTCATTTTGCTACACTCTTAATTTGTAAAATTATTTAGTTGGCATTGTTAAACATGTAGCGCCGTTGCTAAATGTCAGTGATAGTTTTTTTTTGTGCAACTCTAATGTATATATAACTGCGAAATATATTTGAGTTATATTAAATTTGAAATCAATTTGCAACACAAATCCTCATTGAATTATTTTAATAAATTGAAAAAAATATAATGTGGACTTTGTGTGTGTATTTGTGTTTCAAATACCATGGTAGACATCTCTCAAGCCTATGATGAAAACGATAAATTTTTATCTTAACGTTGGTTTCTAGTGTATGACTAGGAAACATCTAGACTTATATTTTTATCGCTAAGTTTTGTGGATAGATGTGTCAACAAAAACAAAGTGGAATTTTATAATAATTTGACAATGTGTGCATACTTTGTAGTTTGTATTGAATATATAACATCAGGTATAATGACGACCAACGAACATAAAAATAACGTGGACTCTACTAATTGTGCATACAAACCCTCTAACTAGTTGATTTTTGTTTTCTTCATTGTGCTTGGTATCTAGTGTGTACAACCGCTTATCTAGTCTAGTCCCTAAAATAAAAATTCAAACCAAGTTTAACATGGATAGCAGTAAAACCCATAGGACGTCAGTCAGACACTGTTGTGGACTTGGATCCACAATGAGATAACTACCGCGTGGAAGATAGCCAGACGGCATGGCTGTGAGAGATATGGTAGACATAGGTTGGGAAGAGAGAATAACCAGTGAGAGATTAGATTGATTGTTCTTACTTGTTCCAAACGTGGATACATGTCATCCTTAAGGAGTGTGCAGCGTTGTGTCTAAGGGTGTGACCAAGAGCATTTTTCTTACTAGTCCTAGGTCTAAACAGTGGAGAGGGTGTGTCTAGCCAAAAAATTCCTGGACATAGGACTAGTACTAGTCATGGTGACTAAGAGAATAAAAAACTACAAGTGGTCCACCTGTCAGACTTGTTGTATCTGCATGGTGTAGCGGAAATGACAGATGAATTAATTTCTTTCTCTCAGGTTGGGTCCACTAGCTATGACTAAACGTTGGAGAGGTTTTTTGTGTGCTAGACCCAAGTCCAGAATTTCCTTAGACAAAGTCCCACGCCGTACATGCTCTTATATAATGGATGTTCATCCCCTTACCTCTCCTAATACGATTAGATCTAGACCTTTCATAATACAATCAGACTCATTTCTAATGGACTCTTACTATAACTCTCTCTTGTGGACTCCTTCCACGTTGCTGATCCTGCCTTGATACTGTGAATCCATGTCCACAACAGACACAGACTGACATTTTATGCAAACTCGCTTTTGTTTTCCTTTTTACTATTGTTATGCAATGGCACGTGTACGATCTCATGTGGATTATAGGACGTGTTTGGTTCGCTTCTTTCACCCCATTAACGCATTACACTGCAACTTGATACCTTCAACTTTTGTTTGGTTCACTCTGGCTGGAAATGAGTCCCATGTAAACGAATCCCCCGAAAGTCAAAGTTGATACCAGGTCGATCCCACCTGTAACAAATCGCGTTACCACTAGAAAGCAAGACGGCGAGCGAGAAATCTGGCCCCGATCCCAACCGCCAGGATCTTCTCCCATGCCTACCCTCGTCTGCTTAGGTCGGCGGCGGTGGCGACAGCCGAGGTGTCTATCCAGACCCGCAAATTCCATTAGACAGATGCGGCAGAGACAACGGGATCAGCGAAGGCCACCGGCATTCTTCCGGCATGACCGGCGACCCTTGTGCATGCTTGCGGAAGCCCTTCTCCGGATCCCAAACATCGGCGTTCTTCTTTACAGGTACCGGAGTTCTTTCGGCATGACAGGCGCTGCCGGATGCTCCTCTTGCAGGCCATCCAACGAATCTCCCTTCCTGTACCTGTAGTGCTAAGGTATCAATTCCTGTCATTTTTGCCTCGAGCTAGAAGCAACAAAAGAGTAGTTCCCTCAGGTATGTATATATACATATAAGTATATATATACTTTTTGTAAAATAGCTGGCTACCATGGGTGGTAGCTCTGCATGCACATCTGGCCATTAGATGCTCTATAAAGAGCATAGCGAGAGCATATTTTTTCCAACGGTCTCAATATTTTCTTAACGACAGAAGCTCACGGCGTCACACCAAGAGCACAACCTCATTGATTTTTTTTGTAGCTAGCTGCATGCGAAACACCACCCTCGTCCTTTTTATTCTCTGCCATCCGTGCATGAATTACCGTAGAGATTGAAGCTGAGAATTGAGGCTCATATGATTTTTCCCTCACCAACACCCCTCTGACTCATTGATTTTTTTTGTAGCTAGCTGCATGTGAAACACTACCCTCATCCTTTTTATTCTCTGCCATCCGTGTATGCGTTATCGTAGAGATTGAAGCTCATTACCGTAGAGATTTGAGGCTCAGGTGATTTTTCCATTGATGGGTAGCGAAATGACAAGAAAAAATGAGAAGGAAAAGGCGGGAGAACAAACAAATTATGGTTCTTGGCGTCAAAACGATATCGCTGTACTCAAGCAACCTAGTCCACCGCTTTGATCATTTTTTTCCATGTTGTCTTTATTTTACTCGCAGCCTGACTTTTTAAACCCAGTCACATGTTTTTTTCCCGCGCACGTCCTTGGCGCCGCACAAGATACTAGTAGCAAAAAATAATGGTGCTCGTTTGATGGAAAAACGTAAGTGCAGAATTGGATGCGTAGCAAAAAATAATTGTGCTCGTTTGATGGAAAAAAGTAAGTGCTAGATTGGATGCGTAGCAAAAAATAATGGTGCTCGTTTGATGGAAAAAAATAAGTGCTGGATTGTATGCAGCATGCGCTAGCTCGCTTAAAATTTCAGCACTCGGACGGACGGAAGGCACTTTTGACACGGAAGAAAAATGACGTTAGTATAATTTCAGCACTCGGACGGACGGAAGGCACTTTTGACACGGAAGAAAAATGACGTTAGTAATATGCAGGGGAAAACCAAAAATGACATTAGTAATATGCCGACGGAAGAAAAATGACAAGGATACTTCTATTAGCTTGGATAATAAAAAGAAAACTACTCTTTTGTTGTTTCTAGCTCGAGGCAAAACCACTACGCACTATCCCAAAAGATTCAAAAAAATATTTCTGTCAACACTGCGCGGAGCATAGACTGACACACTCGTTGTGAGGAATTTTTCAAACTAACCAGCACGGCATGCATGTAACGGATGGACATGACACCGTCAAACTCAAGGAACACTATAGGATACATCCAAAAGCAATCAGATTGGATACTCTCTATATCCGACGGTTCTCAGGATATGCACACCTAGCACCCATGGTAGCAAATCCGCGTCCTATACTTTTTACGTATATACCTAGGGGAATATATACGTACTAAATGCCCAAGTTATACATACCCGAGGTATTCATGATGTCTACATACCTAAAATGTACGGTATTTGATACTGGTGCAAATGCTCCTAGGTGCCCAATTTGGGCTTCCTATATAGGTAAATTAACAAATGCTCCATGTTGTATATATACCCAAGTGTTCATATATGTCATACAAATCCAAGGTATAGGTATTCAAGGTATACACAATGTACACCTGTACAAATTGAACAGTATTTCGTACGGGAGCATGGGCACCATGGAGCATCTGTTAATTTACACACACACATATACACACGCGCGCGCGCGCACACACACAGACACACACACACATATATATATATATATATATCCTGAGAACCGTCGGATATAGAGAGTATCCAATCTGATTTCTTGGTGGATGTATCCTATAGTGTTCCTTGAGTTTGATGGTGTCATGTCCATCCGTTACATGCATGCCGTGGTGGTTAGTTTGAAAAACTCCTCACAACGAGTGTGTCAGTCTGTGCTCCGCGCAGTGTTGACAGAAACATTTTTTTTGAATCTTTTGGGATAGTGCGTAGTGGTTTTGCCTCGAGCTAGAAGCAACAAAAGAGTAGTTTTCCTTTTATTATCCAAGCTAATAGAAGTAGCCATGTCATTTTTCTTCCGTTGGCATATTATTAATGTCGTTTTTGGTTTTTCCCTGCATATTACTAATGTCTTTTTTCTTCCGTGTCAAAACTGCCTTCCGTCCGTCCGAGTGCTGAAATCTTAAGCGAGCTAACCGCTGCATCCAATCCAGCACTTACTTTTTTCCATCACACGAGCACCATTATTTTTTGCTACGCATCCAATCCAGCACTTACCTTTTTTCATCAAACGAGCACAATTATTTTTTGCTACGCATCCAATTCTGCACATACATTTTTTTCCATCAAACGAGCACCATTTTTTTTTTGCTACTAGTATCTTGTGCGACGCCAAGGACGTGTGCGGGAAAACAACATGTGGCTGGGTTTAAAAAGTCAGGTTGCGAGTAAAATGAAGACAACATGGAAAAAAGTTCAAAGCGGTGGACTAGGTTGCTTGATTACAACGATATCGTTTTGGCGCCAAGAACCATAATTTGTTTGTTCTCCCTCCTTTTCCATCTCATTTTTTTCCCGCTCATAATACGTCCATTTTTTGGTGTTTCGCATGCAGCTAGCTATACAAAAAAAAAACAATGAGCCAGAGGGGTGTTGGTGACAGAAAAATCATCTGAGCCTCAATTCTCTACGGTAATGAGCTTCAATCCCTACGGTAATGCATGCACGGATGACAGAGAATAAAAAGGATGAGGGTAGTGCTTCACATGCAGCTAGCTACAAAAAAATCAATGAGCCAGATGGGTGTTGGTAAGGGAAAAATCATACGAGTCTCAATTCTCTAAGGTATTGAGCTTCAATCTCTACGGTAATGCATACACGGATGGCAGAGAATAAAAAGAACGAGGGTGTTGTTTCGCATGCAGCTAGATATATAAAAAAAAATCAATGAGGCAGGGGGTGTTGGTGAAGGGGAAAACATATGAGCCTCAATTCTCTATGGTAATGAGATTCAATCTCTACGGTAATGCATGCACGGATGGCAGAGAATAAAAAGGGTGAGGGTGGTGCTTCACATGCAGCTAGCGACAAAAAAATCAATGAGCCAGAGGGATGTTGGTGAGGGAAAAATCATATGAGCCTCGGTTCTCTACGGTAACGAGTTTCAATCTCTACGGTAATGCATGCACGGATGGCAGAGAATAATAAGGACGAGGGTGGTGTTTCGCATGCAGCTAGCTACACAAAAATCAATGAGGTTGTGCGTGAGATTATGTCGTTAGGAAAATGTTAAGGTCGTTGAAAACAAATGTGCTCTCCCTATGCTCTCTATACATCATCCAATGGCCAGATGTGCTAAATTCAGGCTACTCCCGGGTGTAGCTACACCCACATGTGTTTAGTATGATGTATGTAGTATCTATCATACCGGAGAGTATGTATAGGTAGTATGCAGTATTTATTATTATTTCGGCAATATATATACTACTTGTTATGTAGTATGTGTAATTTTTCTACATACTCCTTTTATACGTACATATATACAGGTATTATAAATATATAGTGCAAAATAAATGCTTAATTTTATAATTTTCACGAAACTTGTTTTGGAGTATATTAGATATATTATATGAACATACTCAGATCAAAAAAGTATGACAGATACCTCCGTACTGCAGTATATGAGACGTGGGTGTAGCTACACCAGGGAGTAGAAACCATTTTCCCTATATATATATATACGCGTCATACAAACCTAAGGTATATGTATTTAAGGTATCCATGATGTACACCTGTACAGATTGAACAGTATTTCGTACAGGAGGATGGGCACCATGGAGCATCTCGTAATTTACCTATATATATATATGTTGGTTCGATTGGCAGTGCCATTTGGCAACGCAAACTTGTGAGGAGCAGTCGCATCGAGTACAACCAGTTGCTGCCGCGTGCGTAGCTTACAGGCCGAGGCCGCCATGATTTCGACTTTTGGAGCGTTTTTCCGATGGCATCATCTCTGCACGCGGCCAGCTTCCTATCCACTGCCGTATGGCGTGTGTGCTCGATGATGGGCGATCAATCCACCAGACTCACTGGCATGCAAACGTAGGAGGAAAAGCCAGACCGCCTCGATAACTGTAGCCCAGTCCTTTATTTTCGGCAATTTTTTTTAAAAATAATACACTTTTTAAAAGAAAATAAAAAAATAATACGCGAAATTTATCAATTTCAAAAATATTACCCAGAAGGGCTGGCCCACTACGACTGCGCCCTTGTCGCATTCCGCGAGGACGAGTGGGCCGTAGTCGCATTGCGAGGCGACGACTGGGCCGTCCGTTGCCACGCGCCGCCCGCTGATTGGCCGAGCCACGTCGACACCGCTGTCGAACTGCGCGCCTGGCAGTCGCGTTCGCAGGAGACGACAGAGGGGGCTGTCGAGTTCGCAGAGTGCGATAGGGCCCATGTCGCAGTGGCAGAGGACGACAGGGCCCTGAGTACAAATGCAGCGCCCGCGCACCTCCTTCTTCCCCCTCTCCTTCTCTTCTATTCTTCCTTCTTCCTTCTTCCTGTGAACCAGCTGCTTGCTCGAATTTTTCCAGCATATTGCACCAATAGAAACGAGATTTTCCACCGTGGTTGGATTGTAGAGGGATAGAGGAGGCTATGGAGCAGTCGATCCCGTGATGAGCTAGCTCGTGGTGGTTGTTTTGGTGGAGGTGGTGGTTGTGGTGGTGGATATGGCAGCAATGGTGGTGGAGCTGCTGTACGTGGTGCTGTCCGCGGGCTGCATTGCCGCGGTGCTGCTGCGGTGACCCGACATCGACGTGCGCTGACCCTACACCAACGATTTAAATTGTCAGACTTGAAGGTATGATTTCGACGCGATTTCTCTCTTATTCTGTGCATGTTTACGTGTTTTTGTTAGATGTATGCTAGATATATATTTAAACGTATTTTTGCGGTAGTGGTATTTTTTGTTAGATTTAGTGAAATATATTTATTTTTGCGGTGCTGGTATATTTGTTTTAATGCGTGCGAGTATATAGTTTGAAAGTTATGTTAGTAAAATTGTTCTGGTAAATGGTATTTTTGTTAGATTTAGTGAAATATATTTATTTTTGCGGTGCTGGTATATTTGTTTTAATGCGTGCGAGTATATAGTTTGAAAGATATGTTTGTAAAATTGTTCTGGTAAATAGTATTTTCGTTAGATGCCTGCGAGTATTTTTATTTATGTTAGGTGCGATCGTAATAAGTAGTATAGCGCATAAATATAATAACCGATTAATATAACGAGGACGGTTATTTTTTATGCCATCACAGATGTCTGATTTAGTGAAGTTCATGTTCTTTTACGGTGCCAGTACTGTAGAAGAAAATGAGTTCGGAGTTGATTTGAATTCGTATGACAGTATAGATGTTGAGTTGTGTGCGCCGCAAACCTGGAGTCTTAGCCAGTTGAAAGAATGGTTGACAGGAAGTTTATGTCTTGATACTGAAACATACACCGTAGGTGTACATGCTCTGTGGAGCCGATCTAGGTCAAACCCTTTATTTTATTTGAGGGCGATAGAGAGAGACTCTCAGTGGTCTAGCTGGTTACAAGGTTGCGAAAAAAGGAGTGTAAATTCTATGGCCTTAATTTGTACTCCCTGTCAAGAAGTAGGTGATTGAACCACAGAGGAGTGAAGAGATTAACTATTCTGGTTCCTCTCAATATTATGAAACCGGACAGAGTAGTCGAGCAGCTGGAGGCGATGCCGGTAATCCTGACATAGAAATAGGCCACCACAGTCAAACTGGTTATGTCAGCGGTGAGGCAGACGGTGACGAGATTGACGGGCAGATGCAGAACCAGATGGAAGATGGAGATACATATATTGAAAGTCTGTATAACGAGGATTCTGACAAGTTAGATGAACAAGTGGACGAAGTGGTGCAGCCAAATCCCGCAGCATGGAGGCAAGACTTCAGTTCGGCAATGACTGTCGACGATGGGCATGATTCTGCCTGGCAATATCATCAGAACAATCTTGCGTTGGGTGCTATGTATCCTGACAAGGAAGCTCTGAAGGATGCAGTAATTAATTGGGAAATGTCGACACAAAGAGTTTTCAAAACTAAGGTGTGAAGACAGAAATACTTGACAATGGAATGTGGTGACATAAACTGTCCCGGGAGGGTGCATGGATATCTCCCTAAGTATGGCACGAGCTGGAAGATCAGTGACTTGATTCAGCACACATGTGTTAATTCAAGTATCCCACAAGCTCATAAGAACCTTTCGTCTACTCTTATTGTTCGGCTGCTTTACACCGAGATAGTGGAGAGCAAAGCGATGCTAGTGAAAGATATCCAGACGAAAGTGTTTGTCAGGTTTAAGTACCATATTTCCTATGGCACCGCTTGGAGGGCTAAGCAAAGGGCCCTCGAGAACAGATTTGGGTCGTTTTTTGATGCTTACGACTCTGTTGTTCGGCTACTGCTCACACTCCGTGACCGGAATCCAGGCACATATGTGGATATCCAAGACTGGTATATGCCAGAGGTCCCAACAGTTAGGGTGCTTCATCGAGTGTTCTTCTCTTTCGGTGTTTGCATCGAAGCTTTCAATCATTGTCGACCAGTGATTTGTGTAGATGGCACTTTTCTTACTGGCAAGTACAGGGGTCAGATCCTTACAGTCATTGGTACAGACGGCAACAATCAAGTCGTTCCACTAGCATTTGCTTTTGTTGAGAGCGAGAACATGAAAGCTGGACATGGTTCTTTAGGCAGCTGAAAATAGCAGTGGTCAAGGATAAGCAGAATGTGTGCATCCTTCATGACAGGCATGCAGGTATACTGAGTGCTATAAAGACACTCACAAACCCTTTGCCTGAAGAACCAACTCCGTGGACTGACATGCAGAGCCGTTGGTGTATGCGGCACCTCGGGGCCAATTTCTTCTCTCAGTTCAGAAACAAGAACCTTATGAATCTTTTCAAGAAACTTTGCAAGCAGAATCAGGAATGGAAGTACACGCTGATACGCGGCAGACTGAATGTGTGCACACAGAGACGTGTAAGGGATAGGAGACTTGCACGAGATGCAGCAGTGGCGGCACATGTACAAGCAGTAGCCGCCCAGTTAGCTACAGGAACAGCTGCCGTTGAAGAGGAGCCTGTTGGCCTGTGTGACTTTCCCGGATTCGACCCTCCTGCTACGAGGAGAAGCCTAGGGAGGACCATTAAAACCTTTGAGCAGTGGATCGAGCACGAGCCTCTAGAGATATGGTCTTTATTGCATGACACACACGGAGCAAGGTACGGTTTTATGACAACCAACCTTGCTGAAACATATAACTTTGTTCTCAGAGCCAACTGGGCTTTGCCACTTACAGCCATTGTGGAGGGAATTTTTTATGGAACTGTGAAGTACTTCAAAGATAGACGTGAAAGAGCTTAGCAGCATATCGTCAATAACCCGAACACACGCTACTGTGAAAAGATTACGAAGTACATGAATGAGAAGATGGAAAAGGCTAGGTCGCACACGGTGATCACCATCGGAAATCAAGAAAGGAGGTTCGAGGTGCGCTTAGCTAACAACAAGTTTGGATGTGGTAATGAGTTGAGGACGCACGAGGTCAAAATTGGTAATGAAGTTTGGCCAACGTGCGAGTGCACATGCAACAAACCAAAGTTGCTTCACCTTCCGTGCTCACATGTTCTTGCTGCCTGCGGACAGCTCGGTCTCGATGCAATTTCATTTGTGTCTTCATATTATCTGTAACAAGCTTTCCTAAATACATGGACAGGTGAGATGATGGGATTTCGTTCAATGGGTAATTTTAACACCGTCAACTCTGCTGAGAGACAGTACATTCCAGACCCAGCTAAAATGCGTACAAGTAGAGGTAGACGGCAGTGTCAGCGCATCCGCAATGATATGGATGAATCTGAAGCAGGAGGCCCAACTAGGCAATGCATTCTATGCAATCAGTTTGGCCATAGGGACCCTAATTGTCCAACTTATGTCATTGCCGGCGGTCGTGGCCGTGCTAGAGGCACTCGTGGCGGAAGAGGGAGAGCACGTCGTGGTCGTGGTATTCCAGATTTAAATTTGTAATATGTGTGGAACTATGTTTTAAATTTTTTATGACTCTCGTAGTGGTTTTAAATTTGTAATATGTGTGGAACTATGTTTTATATTTGTTATGACTCTCGTACTGGCACTGGTGGAGAACAGGACAGTAGCACCGGTTTGTAAGGGCCCTTGGACTCGGATACAAATCCGGTGCTACGTATCCGGGACTAAAGGCCCCCCCTTTAGAACCGGTCTGTCACCAACCGGTTCTAAAGGCCTCCACGTGGGCGCCGAAGAGCGCGCGCAGGCGGAGGACCTTTAGAACCGGTTGGTAACACCAACCGGTCCTAAAGCTTTTTTTTCTCTTTTTTTTTCCTTTTCTTTTCAGGGTTTCCGATTCCGTATTTAGGGTTTAGGGTTTAGGGCGTGGTCCGTATTTTCAGGGTTTCCGTTTAGTCTTTCCGTTTCAGTGTGTCCATGTTTCGTTTTTTACAAACACGGAATCGGAAAACACGTAATCTAAAATACGTATCCGGAAACACCGATTCCGTGTTTGCGGTTAAGTGTTTCCGATTCCGTGTTTGCGGTTAAATGTTGATGCACCAAATAAAAGTACATATATATATATATACATGTAACACGAAGTAATCGACCGAGAATTACATAATCTGAAGTTCGTTTTCAATAGCTGTATACTTGCATAGAGAAGGGAGCTGGCTATTGGTTCATAGGATGGAAAAATTCTCCGTCTTCTGCTATGACTTGCGTGAGAAGAAATCCTGCCAATTCCTCTGCAATAGCCTTGCAACGGTCGATTGATTTGAGCTGCGCCCGCTTTCGTGCCATCTTTAAAATAAGTAGATGAAAACAATTAAGTTATGAACCAAACTAAACAAAATTAATGGCAACATAAATAAAGTTGTGAAGATCCGGTTACGTACCTCTAGATTTCTGGTAGTACGGGATTTCTCATTGATCGTCCTGTGAATGAACTCGCAAACGTAGTATCCACAATAATCAGTTCCCTGTGGTTGTTGCGGGACTTTCTATACGAGAACATAATTCAGTCAAATTAATAATAATCAAGAGAATGGTAATGGTATTGAAATTAGGGTACGTAGTACTACTTACTTTGTTAATCTGAAAGTGGAGCTTGTCTGCCCATGTACCGGGTTCTTCCTTGATGAACATTTGCCAAACCCTGGGAGACAAAAGAAAAATGAATAGAAGACTTAATTATTACTTACTTGATATCAGGAAATGAACGAAAAAGAGGCCGATATATATATACTTTTGAAGCATCTGACGCGCGGTCTTCCATGTGTCAGCGCCCCAGGTTAACGAGTCCCAGACTTCAACTTGTCCTTTATCGATTCTAATGATGAACAATATGAAGTGGCCGCTGCGTACGTGTACACACGCAGTCATGCATACTCATCAATTACACTTAACATCAGGTAAGCAAAATGGAATGTCTACAAGACAGTAACACTCACTTGAATCCGTAGGGACAAAGTATTTCTTTTTCGGTACTTTGTCGCTTCAAAAACCTTAGCAAATCATCCGGTGTATCCTTGTTGAACCTTTCTATTGTGTTTTGATGATACGAATACGGGTCAATGAACCCAAAGTCCCAGATTCCTGCCAGCCTGCATTCACGAATCTTCATTCTGCATAGTAGCGTACAAAAAGAATGTCGTGAGTGATAATTATACGGGCAACGAACGCGAGCTTAACTAAATAATTAAATTACACAAATAAATCACTTACAAACAGTAGCAGCTGAGGATAGACTTGTCGAGGGCACGTTGATTGTACATCTGGAAGAAATCATCGAACCCAAGCTCGACACCGTAATATCCGAAGTAGTGTTGATCCTGAACTTGAGCCATGATACAGTCTCTCTTCTTCCTTGCGGCCTCCAAGTACCAATCATGTAAACTCCATAGTTGGGTTGTTAGAGCAGTAGGATTTTCGACCAGAGGGTGCCCGGGCTTGTATGTATATACCATATCAGCAATAGCGTAACCCACGTCGCCCATGCGTGGACCGGACACTGAAGCCTGGTCAGATAAGACCTTGAGCGGGGCAATTGACCGTGCTTCTTGTTGTCCGAGCTGGGGAACTTGTTTCCCGCATTTCGTCTGATCCGCCTACTTCATCTCCTCCGTCTGCTTCATCTGTGCGGTGTGCGTCTTCTCAATGTACCGTGCATAGTCTGAAAGGGGCGGCGGTGGCGGCGGTGCAGGATAATATAAGTTGCCGATGGTCCGCTCAATTTTCCACTTTGGGATGTCCTTCAGAGTTTCCTTCCAGGTGTCTGGAGGGGGCTTCAGGGGAAACCGTGCGAACCATGCGCTGGTTTTGGCTTTCACGGCATCGGTTAGTTCCTCCGGAGTCATCAGGCCTGGTAACTTCGGGGGAGTCTCGACTTTCTTGGATTTCCTTGGTCTCTTCTTGGGAGGAGTCCTGTTTCTTCTGAACTCCAGCTTCCGCTTTGCCGTACCCGTAGTGGGCGCATCCGTCGGCTCACGGGAGTGCACGGGCGATGGACCCTCGGCCTCGGGCTCCCAATCTTCGTTGTGGGGTGGACTTGGAGGTTCGTTGGGGGTGGACTTGGAGGTCGTGCATTCTCTGTACGAAAGTGAAAAAACTATTAAAAATAAGCTTACATGTGGTGCAACATTCAGTAATTGATGGAGGTATATATGGTGCATTTGTACCTGGAGGAGTCGGTGGCCTTGGCGCCGAGTTAGGGAACACGATGTGTTTCTTATTCCACAAGATTATACCAAGCTCCATTTCTCCCAGTGTCTTCTCGCCTTCACCTCCAGGAATATGGAGCTCAATTGAATGGCATCCCGGCGTAATTGTTGACAACCCGACACGAGCATGGGATGCTGGAATCTGACCACCATGGTAGGTTGCTCCAGGTTGATTCGGTAAAGCATAGCCTGACGCCACCCTGAAGGATATGTTCCCCATTGGCATATGTATCTCACAATTTGTCTTCTCCATGATATCATCCACGGGGTAGTGAGGCGCCGACGGTTCGACTGCACGACCGTCTTCTAGCTGCAGGTGCGTGGAACCCACGCTGCTTCTATGCTGAGATGGGACGGCATCTGCTACATGATCGTCTTGTATTTGCAGCTGATCAGGTGCAGGACGATGTTCTACCTCCTCTTCAGTGTCATGTATAGAGTGTCCCCCTTTCTTCAAGAGAAAATCCACCTTTTCTTCTAATGTCGATATCCGTTCCATCGCCCTTTTCTTGCTTCTATCACGGCTTCTGTAAGTGTCAATGTCCGCTGCATACCCTTGGCTCCACGGGGTAGAGGCTCCAAAGCCTCGTGTTCGTCCCCACTTTTCGGGGTTCCCGAGTTCCCTCGTCAGCTCGTCGTTCTCTCTATCAGGAACAAAAGTTCATTTTCGAACAGCTTCTATTGCCTTCTCTAGTTTTGCTACGACTTTTGTTATTTTTTCCGACCATGGTCCCTGAGCAACAATCATCCCAGTCTCAGCGTCCAACGTTGCCCCATGCGCGAACAACCAGAACTTGGACCTATCGGGCAAGTCATGTGTCTGTGGAATGATACCTCTTTTCACAAGCGCAGCTTCATAGCTTCGCCACCTAGGCAGGGCAGTCATGTAGCCACCTGACCCCAAAATATGGTGATATTGATGGGAATATGCCCGAGAGGCAATAATAAAGTGTTTATTATATATTATTCCTTGTTTATGATAGATGTTTATTTCTCATACTAGAATTGTATTAACCGGAAACGTTGATACATGTGTGATTAATAAACAAACCGACGTTCCTAGTGAAGCCTCTCTTTTAACTAGCTCGTTGATTAAACAGATGATCAAGGTTTCCTGATAATGAACATTGGATGTTGTTAATAACGGGGTCATGTCATTAGGAGAATGACATGATGAACTTAAACCCTAACTAAGTATAACAATACGATCAAGTCATTTAGTTTTGTTGTTATATCTTACATTCGAAGTAACATTATTCCTTAGACCATGAGATCATGTTAATCACTAATACGGAAAGAATACTTTGATGACATCAAACGTCACACTGTAAAAGGGTGACTATAAAGGTGGCATTGGATATTCGGAAAGTGTTGGTTGAAGCTCATGGATCGAGAATGGGATTTGTCCATCCAATATGACGGATAGATATACGCAGGGCCCTCTCGGTGATATCACATCGACACCGCTTGCAAGCAAGTGATATGATCACAAGGATGTTATATCACGGGAACGAGAAAAGAGAACTTGTCGGATAACGAGATCGAACAAGGTATAATGGATACCGATGATCGGATCTCGGACAAGTAATATATCACGAGACAAAGGGAAATCGTTACGACGTTGAAAGGTTCACACGATCACGAGAGTCATCGTTGAATATATAGGAGTCATCACGGTTTTCCAGACCCCGATGTTGATTATTGATCGGAGAGGAGTCTCGATCATTTCTATAATATTCACGAACCGTAGGGAGACACACTTAAGGTTCGATGAAGCGTTTAGAGAGGATACGGAATACCGAAGAATATTTTGGGCAGCTCCGGAATTGTTTCGGGGAAAATTGAAATAGTTCAAGGGGTCGTCGAAAGTTGTTAATAGAATTAACAAATGGTTCGAGGTGCTGCATGCAAATGTTTGTTAATGGAATTAACAAATATAAATAAAGAAATAAAAATGTTTTATTTATTTATTAAAGAAAAACCTTTGGATTTTCCAAGTGGGAAATTAAGGGATTTTTGAGTGGGTTTGAGTGGAGCTTCCACTCACATGAAGAGAGGAAGGGGTGGGGGCACCCATGGCTGGCTGCACCCCCCCTTGGGCTGCCTCCCCCTCCCCTATAAAAGGAGGGTGAGGGCTCTCTCTTCTTCACACACTTGCCCACACATTTTCCCTTCCACCCGCTGCTCCATTCCATGGTCTCCGGCTTGGCGAAGCCCTGACCGTGGGATTCTTCACCACCACCACGCCGTCGTGCTGCTGGAATTCCATAGGGATCCTCTACTTCCGCAACCCGCTGGAACGAGGGAACGGAAGTCTTCATCGAGCTGAACGTGTGACCGATTACGGAGGCACCGCCGGATTGCGGTGCTCTTCTTCTCGCTCGGGATCGGCGTGATAACGACTACGCCAACCACGAGATCTTTTATCGTACCACTTAGAGTCTTCGAGGGTATGTTATCTCAAGACTCTCTTTCTCCCTGTTGCCTTTCATCTCATAGATTAGATCTTGGCCATTCGGGTTTATCGCGTGTAGGAAATTTTTTGTTTTCTATGCTACGTTACCCTTCAGTGGTATCAGAGCCGGATCTATGCGTAGATGATTTGTACGGCTAGAACACATAGGAGTATGTGGGCGTTCATGATCATATTTTTGTCTCTTTGAGTATTTTATGATCTTAGTGGCATAGTAGGATGAAGCTGCCCCGGACTAAGTTTACGTGTACTATGTACGCGAGAATTGTCTCACATGTGACTAAGGGGGTGTCCGTTTCTCCTACTATAGTTAAGATCTAATCTACAAAGGGTTGTTAAAAATATATTTTATCAACGTTGTGGTTCTTGTACGTAGGTATGAACGGTTCTATCCTCGTAAGCCCAAAGCCACGTAAAACATGCAAAAATAAATTAGAGGCGTCTAACTTGTTTTTGCAGGGCATGTGATGTGATATGGTCAATGTTACAAACGTTATGTATGAGATGATATCTTTTGTAAATTATTGATATACCGGCTGGAGCCATATGGTTGTCTTATTTTATGGCCTGCGTGCTGTATGTCATATCCATGTGATATGTTGTAATGGACAATCAAGATGGAGGTGCCACGGACCTTGGTGCCACGCCGGTGGAATGATGGAGATCATACCATGATGCACAAGATGGAGATCAAGTGCAAGAAGGACCATATCATATCACATTATCCATGCATGTGATGTTTATCCTTTTATGCATCTTATTTTGCTTAGATCGCGACGGTAGCATTATAAGATGATCCTCTCACTTAATATCAAGATAATAATGTGTTCTTCCTTAAGTATGCACCGTTAAGAAAGTTCGTCGTTTTGAGACACCACGTGATGATCGGGTGTGATAGACTCAACGTTCGCATACAACGGGTGTTTTCAAGCCTAGCATGTACAGACATGGCCTTGAAAACACATGCAATACAACGGTTCTACTTGGCGAGCCTAGCATGTACAGACATGGCCTCGGAACACGTAACCGAAAGGTAAATCATGAGTCATATGAATGATATGATGAACATGTTGATGTTCGCCTTTGCAACTGCACCGTCTCACGTGATGATCGGTTTCGGTGTAGTGAATTTGGTTCGTGTAATCACTAAAGACAACTAAGAGGGATGTTGTTTTTGAGTGGGAGTTCATGGAATAATTTTAGAATTAACTTGAACTTAATTTATCATAAACATAGTCTAAATAGTCTTTGCAAATATGTTGTAGATCATGGCACCACCTACCTTCAATTTCAATATGTTCATGGAGAAAGAGAAATTAGCGAACAATGGAAGCAACTTTACCAACTGGGCACTTAACCTGAGGATTCTCCTCACCGCTTGCAAGAAGCTCTATGTGCTTGATGCACCTCTAGGTGACCAGCCCACTGCTGATGCTTCTGATGAAGATAAAAATGTTTATCTGCCTCAACAAGAAGACCACATTATAGTTCACTGCGGCATCCTCTATGGATTAGAGCCAGAGCTGCGAAAACGTTTCGAGAACAGCACTGCTTATGCCACAATGGGAGAATTGAAAATGATTTTCGATACCCATGCCGCAGTTGAGAGTTTATGACGCTTCAGAAAAGTTCTTTAGCTGCATGATGGAAGAGAACAGCTCCGTTAGTGAGCACGTACTCAAATGTATGCGTACGCTGATAAGTCATAGCCTTGGGAATATCGATTCCCAATGAGCTAGGGATACATCGTGTTCTCCAATCTCTGCCACCTAGTTACAAGAACTTCGTGATGAACTATAATATGCAGAGCATGAAGAAGTCTCTTCCTGAGCTTCTCTCGATGCTTAAAACTGCTGAAGTGGAGATCAAGAAAGAACATCAAGTGTTGATGATCAATAAGACCACTAGTTTCAAGAAAGGCAAGAAAGGCAAGCCAAGGGTAAACTTCAAGAAGGGTGGCAAATCTGTTGCTACTGCTGAGAAGAAAACCAGGCATGGCCCTAAGCCTGAGACTGAGTGTTTCTATTGCAAGGGTACTGGCCACTGGAAGCGCAATTGCCCCAAGTATCTGGCAGATAAGAAGGCCGGCAAAGTGAACAAATATATATGATACTTGTTATTGATGTGTACCTTACTAGTACTCGCAGTAGCACCTGGGTATTTGATACTGGTTTGGTTGCTCACATATGTAACTCGAAACAGGAGCTGCAGAATAAGCGACCGCTAGCAAAGGATGAGGTGACGATGCGCGTCGGCAATGGATCAAGAGTTGACGTGATCGCCGTCGGGATGCTACCTCTACGTCTACCATCGGTATTAGTTATAAACCTCAATAAATGTTATTTGGTGCCTGCATTAAGCATGAATATCGTTTCTGGATCTTGCTTAATGCGGGACGGTTATTCCTTTAAGTCCGAGAACAATGGTTGTTCGATTTATATGAATAATATCTTTTATGGTCATGCACCTGAGAAGAATGGTTTATTTCTTTTGAATCTTAATAATGTTGATACACATATTCACAATGTGAATGCCAAAAGAATTAAGTTAAATGATGATATTGCTACTTATATGTGGCATTGCCGCTTAGGTCATATTGGTGTTAAACACATGAAGAAGCTCCATTCTGATGGACTCTTAGAATCATTTGTGTCGTGGGATGATCACGGCAGATGTTACCGGAGGTAACTGATCTTGGGGTAAGTCGACACAGGTATTTGGGAGAGGGTTTAGCTCGAAAGAGAACATAATGATAAGCGATCTAGGAATCGGCTCTCAACTCGCCGAGTCTCGAATATGGCTCTCGGGTTATACTGGATACTCGATAATAGGTGATATGATTATGTCGTGAATCTCTGTCAAGCTAAGCTGGGGGCCGGTTTATAAAGTACCCGTACCCCCCTGGCTTGCCGTCCAAGGCGCAGCTTGAGTCCTATCCGAACTCTGCTTACAAACCCTAGCTTTCCTTACCGCAACCCACAATCCGGGTTACGAGGCCTACAAACTTTGGGCCTTCCAGAAGTTTCTTTATCCCTAGCCGGATCCCGCGCGGCGTCCTTTGGGCCGGGTTACACCTTGGAGTTGGCATACCGGGTTACTATCCCCCCATCAATAGTCCCCAGGATAGCTTGGGCTTCCTGGATTCTTCCTTGAAGCGCTGGCTATCCCCTGCAAAAATGTCAAACGCTCAAGCGTATGGAGGCCGGGTTACAATGTTTTGATAAACGGCTGGGTCCAACTCCATGGTGACCATGCAATAACCCGGCTCTCCTCCAAATGCTTCTCCTAATTTTCCAGGTCTAAGTCTTAATAAAAATTCCACGACTCTACACTTTTCTCGATAATTAATCCTGATACCACGGAAAGTATCCCTTTCTCTTTTTTGCCAGGATCTCTTGCTCAACACTCGATGCACCTCCCGTAAACTTTGAATGGATAGCCGTTACCCCGCAATTTCCGGGTCCCGCCCGTTGGACTTAGTTTTTCCACCCGAACCATTATAAATAGGTCCTCAGGGGTAACCCTAACCCCAACGTCTCACCTTTCCTCATTCCTCTTCCTCCGTACCCAAACCCGCAGAGCGCCATTACGGGAACCCCGCGCGCATCACCGGAGCCCATTTGTCGCCGGCTGCGCTCCGCCACAGCGCGCTCAGCCCCGCCGCCGAGATCCGCCGCCAGACACCCGACCTGCCCGCCAAGAGTCGCGAAAGGGCACCAGGCCTGCGCTATTTGCCTCCGCAAGGCTTCATTTCAACCTCCTCCAGTAAGTCTCCGGCACTCATTAATCTGCCCTTGCAATTTCTTGGTTTTGCCTCAAATTGGATCTGAATCGACCCGCCGGCGATTTCTCGGGGCGCACCGAATTAGGTTGCTAGCATTCGTCCTAACCCATCCAATAGATAAGATTTAGACTTCAGTTCACTCCTCTACCACCAGTAATCATTAATTTCGCCGTAAATCTAGAAATGGAATTCCCAATCTAGGCTCGAGCCGCCTAAAATTTCCGCCCTTGCTTCTGTCACCCAGAAAATCCTCCCTTTCCAGTTCATTTACTCGCGATAGATGCACGGACAACCATCTATTTCTCCTAAACACTTATCCATACATTAGCCTCCATAATTTTTTATAAGAACGCATGATACCCGGACAATTTGCACCGCGCTTCGCAAAACAATACCCGGATAACATTTATCTTCCAAGTTGCCTCAATACCTCTTATCATTACTCGGCCAACTGACAGTTTCCGAGTCTCGTTTCTCATGTTTTTCTACCTGATGTTTTACAGGTTAACCCCATGGCACCAAGAAGCAGGGAAAGCAGCCAGTCAAAGCCAAGACCACAAACCCATATCCGCCAACTGGGCGCGATCTTCGGTCACCAAGGCCAAATTAGAAGAATTGGTCGAGCTAGGGGTTCTCCCCCCTCAAGAAATTATCCACTGGAGGGTGCCGGGTAACGAAACTCGGCCTACTCCGGCAGAAAACGAGGTATGCTTTGTTGAACATGTGACCCGGGGCTTCCGGCCTCCGGGTCATCCTTTCTTTCGCGACGTTTTAAGCCATTATGGCCTTCACATCTTCGACATAGGACCCAACTCCGTTTTAAACATCACTCATTTTATCGTTCTTTCCGAGTCTTACTTGTGCACTCCGCCAAGGCCCTCTTCGTCGAACTCTTCCAGTGCAAACCGTGCCGCGAAAGCGGCGACGGTGCACTTCTTACTTGCGGCGGGGTTTCCATCCAACGCTGCAAGAACTCCTTAATGCCTCCTCTCACCCTCAACTCCCACGTAAAGCACTGGCAGCTCTCATACTTTTACTGCCAGGACACCTCCCCACCCGGCGAAAAGAAGTTGCCGGGTTACTCGGAGGGTCAACTTGATATTTCCGAAGCCTTCAATGGGTTTGCCCCTGACCGGAAAGAGAAGAATTCTACCTCTATTAGCCAGAATCTCCATCCTTTCTGCCCAAGGCCTCATCGGGCTTAACCTGGTGAAGACTTGGGTCGATTTCCGCATCCAACCCAACTCCATTCGCACAAAACTGATGTGCGAATACTCGGGACAAACCACGGACCCGATCCGATACTCCACCAGCAATTTCGCTCCTAGCGATGCCAACAAAACAATCAAGGGCTTTCTGACGGAAAAGCTCGAGGTGATCCGGAACATAGCCGGATTAGAACCTTTCACCCTCGAGAACCCGGCCCCCGCGGTAAGGACCTAATTCTAACAAGTTCTAATTTTACTCGTTCCTCTTGATACAAGTGTTAATCCTTGCTCTGGTGTCTCCACCTCAGGCCGACAGTGACTTCTGGAAGGCAGATACTCCTCCTAACTCTGGAGACCCGGAAGAAGAAGGGGATGCCGTTAACTCGGACGAAGGCACATACTTAGTCCCCTTGAATACGTCATGCCCTACTTCTCATTTCCACACTATAATCTTCATTACTTTCAGAACAAGAAGACCAAGACGAGGAGGAAGAAACGGACGGCAAGGTGGAGTCTGCTAGTGATGAAGATGAACCGAAGCCAGCAATTAAAGACGGATCCAAAAGAAAACCCCAAGGAATCGTTTTCCAGGTTTCATTTCATTTCCTTGTGCTTAATTTGCGTTCCCGTGATATCATTCACGAGCTAACCCTGTCATCATCCCTTGGGTCATAACTGAAGGAGCCACCTGCGCCCAAACGTAGAGTGACCCGGAACAATCCGGGTAACGAGACCCTTAAACCGGGTACTTCATCGCCTCCAGTTCGACATACTGGTATTCACCATACACAAGAATCTTTCCCAAACATTCCCTCAGAAAGTAATCTCACACCTTGCTTTGGTATTTTTCAGTATCTTCCGGGTCCAGCAGCGGCTTCCCCTCGGACTTCGCGGTGAACCCCGGGTAAAGTTCTTTTCCTGATGTTATGCCAAACTTTTATCGCCCTTTTCATGACTTATGCGCTAACTGCACCTTTGCACTTTCTATAGAGCCACGGTCGTTGTTAGCGACCAGGAAGACATGGAAGTTGAGGACCGGGGTAAGAATAAACCGACTGACGATGCATTCACCACAGCTAGTCATGAGCAAGCATCACCAACGAACCCGGCTAGGCAAGAAGCCGGGTATCCAATAGCCTCGCACGCAAGCGAGAAGGAAAAAGGCGCAGCTGCGGGCGCGGGAGGAGGGCCAAACTCCGACATTCGGATGACCCGGGTGCCGTCTCTTGTTACGAAGAAAACTTCTTCTCCAAATTTCCGCGCCTCCGAGCCTTCTAACTCGGATAACAATGATTTTAACCAGTTGATGAGTGCTCTCCTGTCAATGAAGGCTTCAGAGGGAAATATCTTGGAGCGTATGGCCGCAGCACATCAGGTAAGATTATTTGATATTCCTTACTACACACCCAGTCCCCAAGTTTGGAGCATAACTTGCTGAAGTTGTGCTCGGTACTTCATACAATACTTGGCTTGTCATGATATCTGACTTACAGTTTTACTCGTTCCTTGCAGGCGGAAATTACTCGGTCCGACGAGGTATTACTCAAGACCGAGCAGCTCCTGCTTGCTGAAGTAAAGCGCAGAGAAACCCTTGAGGCGGAGGTGAAGACTTTGAAAAAAGATGTCTCCAGATACAAGAAGAAACAATGCTGCCCAATCTACACTGAAAAACTTGTCGAACCAGGTTGCGGACACTTATCGCATCATGCTAAGTAAGTTTTTGTTCGCGATTAACTTACATGCCTCTATCTTATCGTTATAATAATCAAGATTACTGATATGCTTTCTTTTATTTCAATTACAGGTGCTAACCTTGCTGCTCCAGAGGACGATGCCGTTGCCATGACTAAAACGCTAAAGACTGTGCTCCGAACATTTTTCGCCGGCACAAAGCTTTTATTGGATGCCGTGAAATGGCCTTCCGAGGTATACCCAGGCGAAGAAAACCTTATGCAAGCGTTTTCAACGGTGCCTGGATGGATTGAAATATGGAAGCGCTCATCTTGCCGAGTCGGCATGACCCGGGCCTTTACGCTGGCGAAAGCTTATTTTCCTAAGCTTGACCCGGCAAAGGTAATATCCGGGTTCCCAGAATTCAAGGCTGACGGCTCCAAGTTTACGCCCAAGGATTTCAAAGTTATACAATCCGCCGTACGCCACTCGGCTACTGCCTTGGCCGATAAGATGGAACTGGACACGATCATGAGCTCGTACGACACTGAAGGCAAAACCATTTTGGTGGAGGCACCCCCTCCCCTTGATATGCTGGAAAAATGGGCGACTAACCTGGCCAGGAGGAAAGAAGAAGCTGCTAAGAGAGAGGCCGAGTTAGGCCTAAGGCCGTCTACCTCTACGCCAGCTGTTCCTCCGCCTGTCCGTCCTGACGTGGAAAGTCCGGGTAATGCTGCTGGAAAGGCTAAGGAGCAGGTCCAAGACCAAGACCCGGAAGATCATTCCCAGGATGCCGAGTAGGATGATGTCTTGTATTCTGTATTTTAAAACTGGTATGATTTGATGATGCGCTTGTTGCGCCATTGATACTGGTGCTGTCACTTTGTACTTTTACTCATGATAACTTTGCCTTTCCCGGCTTTTGATAATCTCGACCCTTGTTTTACTCTTAAGCTTATTCTCGATACCCGGTTGCTTTTGATTCCCTTTTCGAGGCTCGGTTAACCGAGTATCGCGGGCTTTGATAAGCGGACTTTTCTTTAAGTCCCCAAGACTCGGAAGCCAAGGTTTTTTCGAGCTTTAGTAGATAAACAGCTTGTTTCTGTTTCGAAGTCCCCAGTCCCCATGACCCAAAGTACGAGCCAGGGGGTGTGGCCTTTTTCAGATGACAAGCTGCTCTCTACTAATCCGAAAACCAATAGCCATTCACATAAATACTGAAGTCATGCTTGATACTTGTTGAGTTTCCGGCTATTTAGCCTTGTACTCTGCATAGACTTGTGGTTTAGATGACCCTTTTGATTATCTTATACTGTAAGCCGGCTTTCGCGTGGATACCATGTTGTTACATCTATACGAAAACAGGGTCAAGCAAGTCCCATTGGGCTGCATGGTTTGATTGTAATCGTAAGCGAACAGATCATGCCACTTTGGTGCGATTCACATCGAGCTTAAGTAAGAATAACCAAGAAATTTGGCTCCTTCGTCCGGTTATAAGATTGCAGCCGTACTCGTCTTGCAAGTAATCAGCCCTCATAACTCATAGGCATCAAGGCCAGGTCTCTGGGTTTGTGACTACTACTTAAGCAGTTCAATTCCCAAAAACTCATGTACGTGCAACGTATTTTGATGATACTGATGCATTGATAATAACAAATATCACTTACTTGTACTTGGAGCAAAGACCATGATAAGACTTGAAAACCATCTCTTTTTATTGATACGAAAAAGTTTGTGCCAGCAGGCCTCATTAAAAACCTCCCAGTCCCCTTAGGTACCCTGGGTAGGAAAAGAGCGCGTATGAAACCTGCTGGCCGTTACACTGCTTTAGTTCTTCTCGAGAATCGGCCCCAGGCTGGCACGGCCGATGCACATTCTCCATTCGTTAGTCCCTTTCATAATGAGTACCGGGTTTGTTAGCCAATCCGGGTATGTCGTTCTTGTAGCGCGGCTAGTTGTAGATAGCGATGTGCTTTCCTCTTCTACGCCAGGGAGCTTGGAAGGACCGCTCCTGACGAAGGCCACCATCTTGTGATCTTGTTCTGTCCTAGTTTTTGCTTTATCCCCTTCAGAGGTCGGCCTTTTTGACGTTGCCCTTTCCTCCGGGTTTGCCTGCGATCGGTAATGCTTGAGCTCCTCTTTCCTACAAGCTTGCTCAGCCATTGCTGGGTCAGCATTCAGCTGCTATATCTCGATTTCCGTGTATGGTAATGGTCTTCTTAGGACCCGGGATTTTCAGCTGTAGATACACATAACACGGCCTTGCCATGAACTTGGCAGCCGGCCTTCCAAACAATGCGTGATAGGGACTGCGCAACTTAACCACCTCAAAGGTAAGCCACTCGACCCGATAATTGTCCTTTGATTCCCCAAAAGCTACCTCCAACGCCATTTTTATTTCAGGGCACGCTGAATGACCCGGCACTATCCCGTGAAAACTGTTGTACTCTTTTGCAGTTGAGATTCTTTGAGGCCATGCGCAGAAAAGTTTCCAGTACAGGATATTGATGCTACTTCCTCCATCCATCAAGACTTTTTTCAGTTCATACCCATTGACCTGTGGTGCCACTACCAAGGCTAAAACTCCCGGGTGATCAACTCTGTCCGGATGATCCCTTCTGCTCCAAGTTACCTCCTGTTCTGACCACCTCAAATACCTCGGAACAGCGGAAGAGACTGAATTGACCGCTTGTTTCAGTATCTTTTTATCCTTGTTAGAGCCTCCAGTAGTGTGCACATGATATTGACCCAACTGTTTGGGGTTAGCCTGAAAACCTCCCGCTCCCCCTTGATTGTTGCCCGGATTTCCTGCTGCCGGGTTACCGGCTGGGGGTGGACCGTTGCCCAAATTTCCACCTGGACCCGGGCCTCCTCCCCGACCCGCTCCTCGCATGGCTCTGTTTACTTCCTCATTCTTCCATCTCTGTAAGTCGGCGCATTGCTCCAAGGAGTGATTAGCCGGCTTGCCGTTCCTGCTGTGCTTCGGGCACGCCATCCTGAATATATCCCAACTGTTGCCCGGCCTCGGAGGTCCCTGATAATGTCCCCCATTATGATTTCCGGTATTAAAATTCCCTTCAGATCTGGGTCTCGAAGAACCGGCTTCAGTATTAGCTACAAACTCGGATCCTTCAAATGGGCGCTTGTTCTGACTATTTCCGTTATTGCTCGGTGCTGATCCATTGCCGGTTCTTCCGCTATTACTGGTGTTCACCTTCGCTTTCTTGTCATCAACTTCTTCCTCTGTAGTGTCTGTTGCAGCGTGTTTGTTGCACACATCCATTAATTCTCCCATTGTAACCTCCGATGCATTCCTACTGGACTTCATGCGAGTTAACTTTTGTACTAAAGGAATATACTTGCATGTTTTTGCCATAGCTTGTAGCGCATCTTTGGGCTGAATTTCTGTGGATGAGTGAAGTATCTCCATAACCCGGCGTACCCAACTGCGTGCTGATTCTCCCTTTTTCTGAACGCATCGCTCTAAATCATCAATAGTGAATAGCTTTCTGCACGTTCCGTGAAAGTGCTTGACGAACGCGGTCTTTAGTTCTTCCCAGGACTTGATCGATCTTTCTGGCAGGTTGGTAAACCATAACTTTGCTGCTCCTTCTGACATCATCAAGTACATGAACTTGGCTTGAAGATTCTCGGATGCATTGCGGATTGACATTGCCATCTCATAACTACTCAACCAGGTTTCCGGATCCATGGTCGGTTCATAGTTCACTACTTTTCCCGGCTCTTTGAACTTTTCCGGGTAAGGTTCAGCTCTGATGTCATCCGAGAGACACTTGGGCCCTGCGAGGACGGTTGAGACTGGCCTTACTCGGGGAGTGTGCGATCCAGCCGGGGGCGTAGCGGGGCGCGGTGCTGCAGGCAACCCATGTGCAGCAGAGACCCGTCCCCAGCTCTCCGAGCCCTGGAGTTATCCACAACGGCCTGCGCTACCGATGCTGCTGGAACACGGGGAGGAGGCGGCATTTGCTGCTGCTCTTCCCTCCGCCGCGCCGAGTTTGCTTGAATATTCCCTTGTAGTTGACTGGCGTATGGCGTCCCATGCATCCCGCTTCTGTGGTCCGGGTAATTGGCCTGCTGTGCCACCGCAGTGTGCAGTAGATCGATCGCTTGCCGGGTCCTTTCTGCATGGGGCGATTCTCCTACCGGGATTTGGTTCAATGCAAGTGTTGCTGCATACACGTTGTCCATAGGATTGTTGTAGTGGCCTGCTGGTGTGCGAAACCGTGACGGCGGATGCGGTGGCAACTCGATGCCGGTTGTGACTCCGGTTCGTGGTGGGGGTAACCCGGCCTGCACGTTTGCCGCGCGGGTTTCCGCTGTCGCCGGCTGGCGCAGTTCCCTGGTTTACAGCTGGGATCGGTTGGTCCTGAGGCGTAATAAACAAAGCCGCCGGGTTAAGGACCCCACCCGTGGCCGGTAGTCTAGTTTGAGTTCTCTGGTGTACTCTAGATGTTTCCTCTCGGAGCCGGGTTTCCAATGCATCCAGCTCGCGCTGACGCGTAGCCATCCCTTGTTTCTCTGCTTCCACTTGCCTTCTTTGCTGTTCCAACGCGCGGCGAGCCACATCCAGGTCCCTGACACGTTCAGCTGCGTTTTCTGGAGTGATAACCGTAGCGAGGACCGTGGGGTCTAGGATCAGATTATTGTCGAACAAGGCCGGGTGGCGGGTTTGACGGACCCGCCCCCGGTGTCCGGTTTCCCAGGAATCCGAATGTATTCGCGTGCAACTCCTCATCCGCCGCACGGCTAGTCACTGATGCCGACTCTCCGTCGACCCGGGCCGGGATCGGGTTTCCGTTAGCCGCGTCCTGTCGCTGTGCCAATGCCTGAGCCGCCCCGACCGGAGCCGTGGTCATGTTTCCTTGATTAAGGTTAGCTGCTGGAGCCGTATAGACCGCCGCTCGGCGTATTACGCTTGTTGTGAGTTCATGCTGTTCTTCTCCACTGTTGTCTTCTCTGTAACGTTCTTCCAGCAGGTCCCTGATAGATTCAGTATCATCTTTTCCATTGTCCGGGTCATGCGGGGCCCATGCCGGCTCCTCCGGCTGTTCCCACTGCGCGATGGATTCTTCTATCTGGTCTGTTGCTCCAACTGATTCTTCTCTACGTGACTGGGCGCAAGCATCCTCCCCTGACACAGAATCAGATCCAACATAGTCAGGAGCCGAGCCAGAGGAACATACCATACCGATGAAGACGCTGATCCGGCCGATTGTAACGACAGATCCGGATTCGAGGCGATCCGATTCTGGCCCCCATCCGGAGTCGTCCACCATCTTCTCTCCTTTGTGGTCGTCGTAGATCTCTCCAACGACGAGGTTCCTCATGCTTTTCCGAGCTTCTCCCGTGATGTAAACACCTTTGGACGCAGGCCCCACGGTGGGCGCCAACTGTCGTGGGATGATCACGGCAGATGTTACCAGAGGTAACTGATCTTGGGGTAAGTCGACACAGGTATTTGGGAGAGGGTTTAGCTCGAAAGAGAACATAATGATAAGCGATCTAGGAATCGGCTCTCAACTCGCCGAGTCTCGAATATGGCTCTCGGGTTATACTGGATACTCGATAATAGGTGATATGATTATGTCGTGAATCTCTGTCAAGCTAAGCCTGGGGGCCGGTTTATAAAGTACCCGTACCCCCCTGGCTTGCCCTCCAAGGCGCAGCTTGAGTCCTATCCGAACTCTGCTTACAAACCCTAGCTTTCCTTACCGCAACCCACAATCCGGGTTACGAGGCCTACAAACTTTGGGCCTTCCAGAAGTTTCTTTATCCCTAGCCGGATCCCGCGCGGCGTCCTTTGGGCCGGGTTACACCTTGGAGTTGGCATACCGGGTTACTATCCCCCCATCAATTTGATTATGAATCATTTGAAACATGTGAACCATGCCTTATGGGCAAGATGACTAGAACCCCGTTTTCTGGATCTATGGAACGGGCGACAGACTTACTGGAAATCATACATACTGATGTATGTGGACCAATGAGTGTATCGGCGCGCGGTGGATATCGTTATTTTGTCACTTTCACGGATGATTTGAGTAGATATGGGTATATTTACTTAATGAAACACAAATCTGAAACATTTGAAAAGTTCAAAGAATTTCAGTGTGAAGTTAAAAATCATCGTACACTAGTGGAAACAGGGCCTTTTGTCCCGGGTCGTAAGGGTCATTTGTCCCGGTTGCGCAACCGGGATGGGCTAGCCGGGACAAATGGCCCTCCCCTTGGTCCCGGTTGTGCCAGGACCCGGGATGGTAAGGCTGGCCCACGTGGCGACTCTGGGCCAGGGACCGCGAGGGAGTTCGTCCCGATTCGTTTTAGGGACCGGGATGGATGCCTTCTTAAAAAAAGAATAAAGTCCGCCCATTTTCCCTGCCGCGGCAGGTTTTTTTTGTTCGTTTTTTTTTCTCCTGCCTCGCAATCGCCAACCGGCCTCCCCTTCCCCAACCGCTCCAGGCCCACGTCTTTAATTAAGCCCACTGACACATTTTATAGTCAAAAAGGCCCACTGGCCCGCGTCTTTTATTATGGACAGTCAACGGTTCGAAGGGCCCACTGGCCCGCGTCTGTTATTATGGCCAGTCAACAGGGGCCACTGGCCAGCGGCCTGGTGGCTGGTTCGCCTGGTCCCTTAAACTAAGACCGAAGGACGGTCAAAGGGCCGCTGTCCGCCTCGTCTTCCCGCCCCGCCTCGGCTTCCCGCGCCCCACTCCCCACGCGCCATGCCTCGGCTCCCCGCATTCATGGCCGCCTGCAACCGCCGCCACGTTCAGGCCGCCGGTTGGCATGCCAGCCCACCCCGGGTCCTTTTTAAAGGCCCCCCGCCGCCCGTACAACCCACCCACCCCGGACGCGTCCCTGGCAAAGCAACCCTAGCCGCCACCATGTCCCGCTGGTTCTCGAACTCCGGCAAGCGCCCAAGGAACGACGACGGAGGCTCGTCGAGCGGCGCCGGCCGCATCCCACCCCCGCCGGCGGAGGCCTTCGGCTACGGCCCTGGAGGTGTCCGCCTCGGCGGGGCGCCGCGCGTCCCCGCGCCACCTCCGGCGGCCCCGCCGCCCCGCGCCGCGCCCCCGGGCAAGCGGTTCCGCCGGTACGTTCGGGTGGACGAGGCGGAGTGGCACTGGAACAATGCCACTCCGGTGTTCTACAACGACGTGCACCTCCCGGACGGCTGGCACCTGAACCCCCAGCGGATCCAGTGCCGCCGGCCCCGACCGGCGCGGCGCTGGTCGAGGAGATCGACCGCCGGCGCGAGCTCCTGCCGGCCCCCGTCCGCAGGGGCGGATGTACGCGCGCGGCTCCCCCTACTGGGCCGCCTGGCTCGAGCAGGAGCACGAGAGCAGCGCCGCCGCTCCTTCATCCCCGCCCCCCTCGAGGCCAACGTGGACGACTACCCCCCGCCAGCGCCCGGCCGGGAGAGGGAGCTATGGCTCCTCGTGGACGAGCCGGAGGACTTCTCCGGGGAGGAGGACCCCGAGCTCCGGGCCGCCATGGAGAAGGCCTGCGAGGCCTCCCGCCGCCCCTCATCGACGACGAGATCAAGAGGTGGGAGCGTGTCGTGGCCGCCGCCGCCGCCGACGCCGCCGCCATGCCGCCGCCGCCGCCCCCCCTAACGAGCCTGCCATCCCCTGGTGGCAGGCGATGAACGCCGAGCTGGAGGCGTCCGAGGACATGCCGGAGCCGCAGCCGCTCCCACCAGGCTGGAGTATGGCATGACCTGGGCCTGGACCGGCGGCGTTTGGGCGCCGGGGTCGCCGGAGCAGGAGGAGGAGCTGCCCCCGCCGCCGCCGCTGCCGCAGGAGGTGCTGCCCCGCCGCCCCCGATGCCCCCAGCCCAGGCGAGCCCGGCCCAGCCGCCTGCCCACCTGTGGCAGCCACCCGCCTATGTAAGCCTCTCCGACGACGAGGACGACTAGATCGGCGCCGGCCGCCTGTGGCCGCGCCGCCCCCCCCTATTCTATATAGACAACGCCCCTAGCTACCCCCAAGAAACGGCCGGCCGCCTGTGGCTGCGCCGCCGCCCCTTATGCAAGTCGGCCGGCCGCCTGTGGCCGCGCCGCCCCTATGTAAGCAAGGCCCCTGGCCTTATATAATATAAGTTGTGTTCCCCTAATCTACGGTGTCCCTAGTCCGTCCCCGCCGGCGGAACGCCGGCGGATCTGTCCACTCGTTCCCGCCGCCGGCAGGCTTCGCCCAGCCATATCCACTCGTACCCGCCCCTGGGGTGTCCGCTCGGCCTGGAGAGAGGGCCGCGGTTTTTATACACTTGGGCCTTTAGTCCCGGCCCGTGCCACCAACCGGGACTAGAGCCCCTTTGGTCCCGGTTGGTACCACGGCCCGGGACCAAAAACAAATTTCGAATTTCGGTGGCACCCCTGCGCGCCCAAAGTGTTTTAGCGCCAAAATTTGAAATGTGTTAAGTTTGCACATTAACAACTTTTATATACTTCCAAATTTGACAAAAATTCCAACATGAAAAATGCTAGAATTTGCAAAACTAATTTAAATCCATTTTTCGTTTAACTAAATAATTTATTCTAACTATTGAAACTATTAATTATTTTTCATTTGTATATAATTTGAATATAAATTATGGAAGTTATGGATGTAGCCTCTTTCTTGAGCAGCTGCACAGAAGTGCTTAGAATCCACAAACTCCGGCTCTGTGTCATACAAATTTCTGGAAATTTCCACCCATACACTTTTTTTGGAGCTAGGGCCTCATTTTCATAGTAGAAGTAGGGTGGCTTGTTCATCCTCTAGAGTCGATGTCAGTCCTGTCTGCTTGTCCATCCTCTAGAGTCTGCTCTGCTCTGCTCTACTGCTCCTTGCGGCTCAGGTTGGTAACGGTCCATGTTTGCGTATGCTTTGTGAACTTATGGTTTGATTTGAGAATTTCAAAACTTTGATTTGATAATCTTTTGGCCGGAAGCACCTAGCAATATCTTTTAAACCTTGTTTCTCTCCATATGCTATTTGTACTTCTCATCGGCTCTAATGTTTCTCTACCTGTTTCATACGTTGCTGGTCCTCCCGTGCTTCAGGCGTATCTTTTGACTTCCCATACACGCCCAGGAAGCATAGCAGATTGACACATAGATTCTTTGTCACGTGCATCACGTCGATCGAAGACCGGACATCTAAAACTTTCCAATAGGGTAGCTCCCAAAATATAGATTTCTTCTTCCACATGGGTGCCCGCTTATCAGGGCCGTACGGAACTGGTTGGCTGCCAGCAGCCTTACCAAAGATTACTTCTAGGTCCTTGACCATATCGAATATATCATTACCACTACGGAGCTCAGGCTTCTTTCGGTTATCTGCCTCACCTCTGAAATGCTTCCCTCCTTTTTTCCTTAAGGGATGCTTGATCGGAAGAAATCTACGATGCCCCAGGTATACAACCTTTTTACATTTATCCAAAAAAACACTGTCAGTCTTATCTAAACAGTGTGTGCATGCATTGTATCCCTTGTTTGTATGACCTGAAATGTTACTAAGAGCTGGCCAATCATTGATGGTCACGAAAAGCAACGCCCGTAGGTCAAATGGCTTTTGTTCGTTCTCATCCCACACACGTACACTGGTTTGCCCCACAGTTCTAAGAGTTCTTCCACTAATGGCCTTAGATACACATCAATGTCGTTGCCAGGTTGCCTCGGGCCTTGGATGAGAAACTGGCATCATAATGAACTTGCGCTTCATGCACAACCAAGGAGGAAGGTTGTACATACAGAGTTACAGGCCAAGTGCTATGACTGGAGCTCTGCTCCCCAAAAGGATTAAAGCCATCTGTACTTAGACCAAACCATAAGTTTCTCGCCTCTCCTGCAAAGTCTGGAAAGTCTCTCTCGATCTTTCTCCACTGCGATCCATCGGCGGGGTGCCTCAAACTTTCCATCTTTCTTACGGTCTTCTTTGTGCCATCGCAACAACCTAGCATGCTCTTTGTTTCTAAACAGACGTTTCAGCCGTGGTATTATAGGAGCATACCACATCACCTTAGCAGGAACCCTCTTACGGGGGGCTCGCCGTCAACATCACCAGGATCATCTGCTCTGATCTTATACCGCAGTGCAGTGCATATCGGACATTCATCCAAATTCTCGTATTTCTCACCGCGGAAGAGAATGCAGTCATTAATGCATGCATGTATCTTCTGCACATCTAATCCTAGAGGGCAGAGAGCTTTCTTTGCTTCGTACGTACTCTCAGGCAATTCGTTATCCTTTGAAGTTTTGGCTTCATTAGTTGAAGTAAAGTCTCAAATGCCTTGTCAGTCACACCGTTTTGTGCCTTCCATTTCAGCAACTCCAGTGTGGTACCGAGCTTTGTGCTACCATCTTCGCAATTTGGGTATAACAATTTTTTGTGATCCTGTAACATGTTGTCCAGTTTCAACCTCTCCAATCTATTTTCACAGTCTTCCCTTGCATCAGCAATAACTCGGCCAAGATCATCATCGGGCTCTTCTGATGCCTGTTCTTGATCACCTTCTTCTTCTGCATTCTTCCTTTGCAGTATCGTCGTATCCAGGGAACAAAGGATCTTCTTCTTCTTCTTCATCGTCTTCCATCACAACCCCTCTTTCTCCATGCTTGGTCCAGCAATTATAGCTGGGCATGAAACCTCTCCGAAGTAGATGGCCGTGAAGGATTCTTTCGGAAGAATGTTCTCTGACGTTCCGACAATCAACACATGGGCAACACATGAAGCCATTATCTTTGTTCGCCTGAGCTACAGCAAGAAATGCATTCAGGCCTGCCATATACTCGGAGGTGCGTCGGTCACCGTACATCCATCGCTGCCGTGCATCCATCTGCATCATATAATTAAGTTTATCAAAATACATATTAATACAGAGATAACCACAGTACATCGACAAATAATACTTTTTTATGTATCAGTTACAGATGAAAAAGATAATTTGTTAACCTCGGTCGAAGAAACCATTTTCAGTGAGCTTGTGTGCGTCTCGGGAATTTCGTCGAACACCTCGTGTGCATAGTAAAAAAAAAACAGCAACACCACACTCTCTCACACCTCCAAGCAAAAAAAAAGATGGAAGGAGGGGGGCTGGGGCAGTATATATAGGGGAAGGGGGCATTGGTCCCGGTTCGTGGACTGAACCGGGACAACAGGTCATGCGCGTGCCACGTGGCCTGTGGCTAGGCATTGGTCCCGGTCCGTGGCACGAGCCGGGACCGATATGCCCCCCACGAACCAGGACCAATGCGCCCAGGCGATTCCTGTTGCCCCGGGCGCACGAACCGGGACCAATGCAGGGCATTTGTCCCGGATTTGGTTGCAACCGGGACAGCTGCCCCCCGGCCCCCTGGACGAGAGGGGTTGTTTCCACTAGTGGTAACAGAAAGATTAAATTTCTACGGTCTGATCGTGGAGGTGAATATCTAAGTTACGAATTTGGCATGCATATGAAACAATGTGGAATAGTTTCACAACTCACACCTGCCGGAACACCACAACGTAATGGTGTTTCCGAACGTCGTAATCGTACTTTATTAGATATGGTTCGATCTATGATGTCTCTTACAGATTTGCCACTATCGTTTTGGGGTTATGCACTAGAGACCGCTGCATTCACTTTAAATAGGGCACCATCTAAGTCCGTTGAAACGACACCGTATGAATTATAGTTTGGAAACAAACCTAAGCTGTCATTTCTAAAAGTTTGGGGATGCGATGTTTATGTGAAGAAGCTTCAACCTGATAAACTCGAACCCAAAGCGGAAAAATGCGTCTTCATAGGATACCCTAAAGAAACAATAGGGTACACCTTCTATCACAGATCCGAAGGCAAGATTTTTGTTGCCAAGAATGGATCCTTTTTGGAGAAGGAGTTTCTCTCGAAAGGTGTGAATAGTAGGAAGGTAGAACTCGACGAGGTTATTGAACCTTCTCTTCTTGGAATGGCGAGTAGCGCAGCGCCGGAAGTTGTTCCGGAGCCGACCCCGTCAGATGAAGAGAGAGTTAATGATCAAGATCATGAAACTCCAATAGAGGAAACTACCGCACCTCGCAGGTCAACTAGGGAGCGTACAGCTCCTGAACTATACGGAGATCCCGTATTAAACTTCATGGTAGATGGAGGTGATGGCCCTGCGACATATGAGGAAGCGATGATGAGCCCAGATTCCAACAAATGGCTTGAAACCATGAAATCCGAAATAGGATCCATGTACGAAAACCAAGTTTGGACTTTGGTAGATTTACCCAATGACCGCAAGGCCGTTGAGAACAAATGGATCTTTAAAAAGAAAACTGACGCTGATGGTAATGTGACCGTCTATAAAGCTCGACTTGTCGCAAAAGGTTTCCAACAAATTCAAGGAGTTGACTATGATGAGACTTTCTCACCAGTAGCGATGCTTAAGTCAGTTAGGATTATGTTAGCAGTTGCTGCATTTTTCGATTATGAAATATGGCAGATGGATGTCAAAACGTCGTTCCTTAATGGTGACATTGAGGAAGAGTTGTATATGATGCAACCCAAAGGTTTTGTTGATCCTAAGGATGCTGACAAGGTGTGTAAGCTTCAACGTTCCATTTATGGACTGAAGCAAGCATCCCGGAGTTGGAATCTCCGTTTTGATAAGGTGATCAAAGGTTTTGGATTTGTCCAAACATACGGAGAAGCTTGTATTTACAAGAAAGTGAGTGGGAGCTCTTTAGCATTTCTGGTACTATATGTAGATGACATATTGTTGATTGGAAATGATATAGAACTTTTAGAAAGCGTAAAAGGTTATTTGAACAATAGTTTTTCGACGAAAGACCTCGGTGAAGCAGCTTATATATTGGGCATCAAAATCTACAGGGATAGATCAAGACGCTTAATTGGACTTTCGCAAAGTACATACCTTGACAATATTTTGAAGAAGTTCAAAATGGAAGATAGTAGGAAAGGGTTCCTACCTATGTTGCAAGGCAAGATGTTGAGTAAGACTCAATGTCCAGCTATAGCAGAAGATAGAGAAAAGATGAATAAGACTCCCTATGCTTCAGCCATAGGTTCTATCATGTATGCTATGCTATGTACAAGACCGGATGTGGCACATGCTATTAGTTTGACTAGTAGGTACCAATCCAATCCAGGTTTGGAAACTGGACTGCGGTCAAGAATATCCTAAAGTACTTGAGAACTAAGGATATGTTTCTCGTATATGGCGGTGAAGAAGAGCTCGTCGCAAGATGTTACGTCGATGCTAGCTTCGACACTGATCCGGATGACTCTAAGTCTCAGTCCGGGTACGTATTTATTATGAATGGAGGAGCTGTAAGCTGGAGGAGTTCCAAGCGATCCGTGGTGGCGGGATCATCAACAGAAGCGGAATATGTTGCTGCCTCGGAGGCAACACAGGAAGCAGTTTGGATGAAGGAGTTCATATCCGAACTAGGCGTGGTTCCGAGTGCGTTGGATCCAATGGTTATCTATTGTGACAACAATGGTGCCATAGCCAATGCTAAGGAACCAAGGTCTCACAAGAATTCCAAGCATATCAAGCGCCGTTTTCACTCCATCCGTGAGCATGTCGCAGATGGGGATGTGAAGATTTGCAAAGTACATACGGATCTCAATGTGGAAGATCCGTTGACTAAAACTCTCTCAAAGGCAAAACATGATCAACACCAGAACTCAATGGGTGTTAGATTCATCACTATGTAATATAGATTATTGCCCCTAGTGCAAGTGGGAGACTGAAGGAAATATGCCCGAGAGGCAATAATAAAGTGTTTATATATTATTCCTTGTTTATGATAGATGTTTATTTCTCATGCTAGAATTGTATTAACCGGAAACGTTGATACATGTGTGATTAATAAACAAACCGACGTTCCTAGTGAAGCCTCTTTTAACTTCGTTGATTAAACAGATGATCAAGGTTTCCTGATCATGAACATTGGAAGTTGTTAATAACGGGGTCATGTCATTAGGAGAATGACATGATGAACTTAAACCCTAACTAAGTATAACAATACGATCAAGTCATTTAGTTTTGTTGTTATATCTTACATTCGAAGTAACATTATTCCTTAGACCATGAGATCATGTTAATCACTAATACCGAAAGAATACTTTGATGACATCAAACGTCACACCGTAAAAGGGTGACTATAAAGGTGGCATTGGATATTCGGAAAGTGTTGGTTGAAGCTCATGGATCGAGAATGGGATTTGTCCATCCAATATGACGGATAGATATACTCAGGGCCCTCTCGGTGATATCACATCGACACCGCTTGCAAGCAAGTGATATGATCACAAGGATGTTATATCACGGGAACGAGAAAAGAGCACTTGTCGGATAACGAGATCGAACAAGGTATAATGGATACCGATGATCGGATCTCGGACAAGTAATATATCGCGAGACAAAGGGAAATCGTTACGACGTTGAAAGGTTCACACGATCACGAGAGTCATCGTTGAATATATAGGAGTCATCACGGTTTTCCAGACCCCGCTGTTGATTATTGATCGGAGAGGAGTCTCGATCATGTCTATAATATTCACGAACCGTAGGGAGACACACTTAAGGTTCGATGAAGCGTTTAGAGAGTATACGGAATACCGAAGAATATTTTGGGCAGCTCCGGAATTGTTTTGGGGAAAATTGAAATAGTTCAAGGGGTTTTTCGTCGAACGGTTGTTAATAGAATTAACAAATGGTTCGAGGTGCTGCATGCAAATGTTTGTTAATGGAATTAACAAATATAAATAAAGAAATAAAAATGTTTTATTTATTTATTAAAGAAAAACCTTTGGATTTTCCAAGTGGGAAATTAAGGGATTTTTGAGTGGATTTGAGTGGAGCTTCCACTCACATGAAGAGAGGAAGGGGTGGGGGCACCCATGGCTGGCCGCACCCCCCCTTGGGCTGCCTCCCCCTCCAATATAAAAGGAGGGTGAGGGCTCTCTCTTCTTCACACACTTGCCCACACATTTTCCCTTCCACCCGCTGCTCCATTCCATGGTCTCCGGCCTTGCGAAGCCCTGACCGTGGGATTCTTCACCACCACCACGCCGTCATGCTGCTGGAATTCTGGAGGGATCCTCTACTTCTGCAACCCGCTGGAACGAGGGAACGGAAGTCTTCATCATGCTGAACGTGTGACCGATTACGGAGGCACCGCCGGATTGCGGTGCTCTTCTTCTCGCTCGGGATCGGCGTGAGAACGACTACGCCAACCACGAGATCTTTTCTCGTACCACTTAGAGTCTTCGAGGGTATGTTATCTCAAGACTCTCTTTCTCCCCGTTGCCTTTCATCTCATAGATTAGATCTTGGCCATTCGGGTTTATCGCGTGTAGGAAAATTTTTGTTTTCTATGCTACGTTACCCTTCAGATATTTCTTCTTCTTCGCATTCTCCGAATTTGTGGCCGATCGGGATGCAAAGACACCCGATTTCTTGTACGCCTTAAAATCATCCCAAGCGTCTCTTATCTTCACTAGGTTCCCAGTGAAAACTGGATCTTCGTCCTTATATTTCTTCCACAGTTCTTTCTTCCACCTCTGGAATTGTGTGGCCATCTTCTTCAAAGCCCACTGCTCGACTTTCTTCTTCTTATCGCTCGCTACGCTGAAATTTAGCCATAGCGTTTCGCAAAAAAAAAAATTCAATCTTTCATCGACATAACTAGCTCCAACGTTGGCCCCGGTATTCGGCTTATTCCATTCTATTAAGTTGATCGGGACCAGGTCTCTTACAACAACTCCGCACTGATTTACGAATTTGCGATAAGTTTCTGGGGGCTGCAGTGGTTTGCCATCAGCAGCAACTGTATCGATCGGGAAGCTTGCGGTATCTTTCAACCTTGCGGCCGGGCCTCGTTTCGACTTTGTCTCAGTACTTGCGCTAGCTGTTCCGGAGGGCGCCTAAACGGGAAAATAATGATTCGTTAGTAAGTGCAATACAAATTAATTGTTGCGTGAACAGTGACTTGAGATATACATTGGCAGAGTTTGTTCTGGAGGGCACTTCTTCATCCTCGACGTTGTCGCCGTCATCATCTACTACATCTTCTATATTCTGATCTCCATCACCGGAGTCGTTCAAAAATTGATTGCTAAACGCCTGTCCACCGTCGTCATCACGATATATGGCCGTTGCATTATTAAAAATCATCTCGCACATGTATCTTTCCTTCTCCGCCTCACCCATTCCCGCGAGTTTATCGGCGTGCGGATCATGTGCAGGTTCTTGGGGATCCATAGCTCAACACCTGCTAGTAAAATTTATAAAATGAACAACACTTAGCGAAATCTTTCTGTTTCCAAAGGGGGGTGTAGAACAAAACAAACGGTATCGCCGTCATACAGCCCAACCGTGGCTAGCTACTGGGTGCATATATGCATACCAAATGCACGGCTGGACGTATGACGGCGAATCCGGATGTTTTGTATTTGCTCGATGAACTGAATATATGATGTATCAAACCATAAAGGGGGTGTAGAACAAAACAGACGGTATCGCCGTCATATAGCCCAACCGTGGCTACTAGGTGCATATATGCATACCAAATGCACGGCTGAACGTATGACGGCGAATCCGGATGTTTTGTATTTTCTCGATGAACTGAATATATGATGTATCAAACCTTAAAGGGGGGTGTAGAACAAAACAATCGGTATCGCCAGTATACAACCCTGCAGTGGCTACTGAGTGCATATATGCATACCAAATGCACAGCAGGGCGTATGCTGGCGAATCCGTATGTTTTGTATTTGGGAGATGAACTGAACGGTGTATGAAGCTGGGCTATATATAGGGTCCTCTGGCTCACAAAGTGTTGAGCTAGGGTTTTGATCCAACGGTTAAGAAAACATCTCATCCGGCTCACAACAGCTCGAAAGAAACACACCGTAGCCCTGATCGTACGGCTCACAAACAGCTGGAAAGAAACACACCCCGGATCCAACGAGTCACAAGCGGTTGAAAGAAACACACGATCCGTGTGATTCTATCTGATTGGTCCAAACGAAACCCTAACCCATTTAGTCCGGTTGGTGTCCCCAACCGGGACTAAAGGGATGATCCATTTCTATTTTTCTTCTTGCCTTTCTTCTGATTGCGCCATAATAACCATGGAACATCTTCATCATTTAACTGAATGCTTGGATCATCTTTGACTTTGAAGGGAGGAATTTCATAAAATTTATTGTAATCTTCTGACATGTCTGTCTTGTCCTCGACTCCCACGATTTTTTCCCTGAAAGAACTATGTGGCGTCTTGGCTCATCGTCTGATGTATTCGCTTCCTTATCTTTTCTTTTTCTCGGTCTGCTAGACATGTCCTTCACATAGAAAACCTGAGCCACATCATTGGCTAGGACGAATTGATCATTGTCGTACCCAAGATTCTTCTGATCCACTGTTGTCATTCCGTACTTCGGATCTACATTCACGCCTGACAGGTTCAACCATTTGCACCAGAACAAAGGGACCTTAAAGGAAGGTCCGTAGTCAAGTTCCCATATCTCCTCTATGTAACCATAGTATGTGACCCTTTGCCCGTTGTCGTCTTTTGCATCAAACCGGATGCCACTGTTTTGGTTGGTGCTCTTTTTATCTTGGTCTGCCGTGTAAAATACGTTACCATTTATCTCGTACCCTTTAAAGGTCAATACAGTCGAAGATGGTTGCTTGACCAACAAGTATAACTCATCTTCGACAATGTTGTCATTAATGAGACGTCTTTGCAACCAACCGCCGAAAGTCTTCGCGTGTTCTTTAGCAATGAAATCTTCAGGTTGCTCCGGGTATTCCGAGCGTAAAATATCCGTGTGTTCCTGGATATATGGAGCCGCCAAGCTGGAATTAACTAGAACTGTGTAGTGTGCTTGAGTGAAAGATTGCTCGTCCATACATGTTGTTGATTTCTTTCCTAGCGTGACTTTTCCACGCAGTCTCCCCTCATGGCGCGACTGAGGAAGACCGATCGAGTTCAGGTCAGGAATAAAGTCAACACAAAACTCAATGACCTCCTCTGTTCCATAGCCCTTGACCATGCTTCGTTCCGGCCTAGCACGGTTTTTAACATAATTCTTCAAGACTCCCATGAACCTCTCAAAGGGGAACATATTGTGTAAGAATACAGGACCGAGAACGGAAATCTCTTGGACTAGGTGAACTATGAGGTGCGTCATAATATTGAAGAAGGTTGGTGGGAACACCAACTCGAAGCTGACAAGAGATTGGACCACGTTCTTCTGTAAACTTGGTAGAGTTGCTGGATCGATTGCCTTCTGAGAAATTGCGTTGAGGAATGCACATAGCTTCACAATGGGTACTCGCACGTTTTCTGGCAGAAGCCCCCTCAATGCAATCGGAAGTAACTGGGTCATGATCACGTGGCAGTCATGAGACTTCAGGTTTTGGAACTTTTTCTCTTCCAGGTTTAGTATTCCTTTTATGTTCGACGAGTAGCCAGACGGGACCTTGATACTGCTCAGGACTTGGAAAAAGATCTCCTTCTCTTCCTTGGCAAGAGCGTAGCTGGAAGGACCTTTGAAATTCTCTGGATTCATCAGGTCGTCTCGTTCGCGCATACGTTGGTGGTGCAGCCGTGCTTTTGGTGTATCTCTCGACTTCTTCCCATGCACGCCCAATAAGTTTAGCAGGTTCACGCAAATATTTTTCGTCACGTGCATCACGTCGATCGCAGAGCGAACCTCTAGGAATTTCAAATAGGGTAGTTCCCAGAATATAGATTTCTTCTTCCACATGGCTACGTGGTTGTCGGCGTCATTCGGAACGGATTGTGCGCCAGGACGCTTACCAAAGATTACTTTTATATCTTTGACCATGTCATATATATCAGTACCTTTAGGGAGGGTTGGCTTCCTCCGTGTATATGCCTCGCCTTTGAAATGCTTTCCTTTCTTTCTTACGGGATGCCTGTCTGGAAGAAATCGACGATGCCCCGGGTACACATTCTTGCCTATATGTATACTTTCAGTCTCGCCTAAACAGTGTGTGCATGCGCTGTATCCCTTGTTTGACTGTCCTGAGATGTTACTAAGAGCGGGCCAATCATTGATGGTTACAAACAGCAACCCTCGTAGGTCAAATTCCTCTTGTTTGTACTCGTCCCACACACGTACACCTTCGTCAGCCCACAACTCTAAAAGTTCATCAACTAGTGGCCTCAGGTACACATCAATGTTGTTGCCAGGTTGCGACGGGCCTGGGATAAGCACTGGCATCATAATGAACTTACGCTTCATGCATAACCAAGGAGGAAGGTTATAGATACATAGAGTCACGGGCCAGGTGCTATGACTGTTACTCTGCTCCCCAAACGGATTCAGGCCATCTGTACTCAGACCAAACCTTAAGTTTCTTGCGTCACGTGCAAAGTCCTCATACTTATCGTCGATGTTTCTCCACTGCGACCCATCAGCGGGGTGTCTCAGCATATCGTCTTCCTTACAGTCTTTTTTGTGCCATCGCAGCAACTTGGCATGCTCTTTGTTTCGGAACAAACGTTTCAACCGTGGTATTATAGGAGCATGCCACATCACCTTGGCAGGAACCCTCTTCCTGGGGCGATCGTCGCCCTCAACATCACCAGGGTCATCTCGCCTGATCTTATACCGAAATGCACCGCATACCGGGCAGGCAGTTAAATTCTCGTGCTGACCGCGGTAGAGGATGCAGTCATTGATGCATGCATGTATCTTATGCACTTCCAATCCTAGAGGGCAGACAACCTTGTTTGCTTCGTATGTACTGCAGGGCAGCACGTTATCTCTTGGAAGCATCTTCTTCATAATTTTCAGCAGATTTTCAAATCCCTTGTCAGATAATCCATTCTCTGCCTTCCATTGCAGCAATTCCAGGGTGGTGCCCAGCTTTTTCTGGCCATCTTCGCAATTTGGGTACAACAATTTTTTGTGGTCTTCTAACATGCGCTCCAACTTCAACCTCTCGTTTTTACTTGCGCAGTTTATCTGTTCTTCATGAATGACCTGACGAAGATCATCATCAGACTCATCAACAATGTCCTCAAGTTCAGGCTCGTCTTTCCCCATTTCAGTATCACCGTGTTCACCGAACATAGGACAATTATCATCATCCTCTTCTTCTTCATTGTCTTCCATTACAACCCCTCTTTCTCCGTGCTTGGTCCAACAAAAATAACTGGGCATGAAGCCTTCTTGCAACAGGTGGGTGTGTATGGTTCTTGAGTTATGGAAATTCCTCTTATTCTGGCATTTTTTACATGGACAAAAAATAAATCCATTATGCCTGTTTTTCTCAGCCACATTGAGAAAACTATGCATGCCATTAAGGAATTCGGGACGACGTCGATCATTGTACATCCATTGCCGGTTCATCTGCATTATATAAATTTATCAACAACCATTATGCTAAATCATCATGACTAAATTAATTAATTAATACAAAAAGTTCATCACACGTTAATACCAAACTAGCGTATAGTGACCATACATATATAGTTCTCATAAAAATACACACTGAAACCATCCATAAAAACTCTCTCTAATTAATGCATTTAAAAACAACAACAAATGCGATCAAAATCGCAACAAAGGTAACAATTGACCCGACGGCATAATGATACCAAGCCTCTTTACTAATTGCATATTTCATAATCTTTCTAATCTTCAGGCGCATTGCGTCCATCTCGCTCTTGTGACCATCGACGACACCGGCAAGAACCTTTTCCAATGTCATCTTCTCTCTTTCAGTTTTTTCCAACCTTTCTTCAGTTTTTTTAATCTTTCTTTCAAGCCAACATTTTCTTGTTCAACTAAGTATAACTTCTCAACAATAGGGTCGATTGGCATTTCCGGTTCCACTACCTCCTAGATAAAAATATCTATGTCAAGTTGGTCGGCGTAAGTAATTGTCGTATAATCAGGAAATGAAAATATGTAGTGAAAAAAGATAATATACCACATCCGAATCATAGACTGGACGAGGGCCAACGGGGACGGATATCAAAACCATGGCGCTATGTATATAAAAAAAATCTTACACAATAAGAAAATTATATACAAGTAAATACGTAAATCATACAAATCAAAATTTGTTTTGGTAAATAAAAACAATAGCCTCACCAAGATTGTCGGTGATGGGGCGATCGACGGCAGTGAGGAAGGGGACAAGGCGCGCGACACTAAAAAAACCACAAATCATAATTAATTTTGAGCTCAAATTGCATCAATTTGTATACATAACAAAATGAATAATAAATTCTAGCTTAGGCATTTCATCAAACACCTAGCTAGCACAACAAAAATGAAATGAGCAAGAAAACGAGCAAAACTTGCAATGCCGGAAGAGGGAATGTTGATGCTAACCGTAGAACCCATGGGTACCAACAATCTTGACAAATGGTGGAGAAAAATGGGGATGGATTAGACCTCACAGGAGGAAGGAGAGAGCAAAAATGGAGTTGAGATCGAGCTGGAAAAAATGGAGCTGAGCTCGGGGTGGTATGTAGGGTTTAGGGGAGGGCTTTAGGACCGGTTTGTGTTACAAACCGGTTCTAAAGGATATGACAGCGGGACCCGCAGTTGCTGCAAAAAATGAGAAAACCTGTAGAACCGGTTTGTAACACAAACCGGTCCTAAAGGCCTTGCGGGCCATTTGCTGCAGGGAGGGGGGCCCAGGGGACAGAACCTTTAGAACCGGTTTGTATCACATCCGGTTCCATTGTGCTTGGCTCAATGCCCTGTTTTCTACTAGTGTGGTTTTAAATTTGTAGTCTGTGGAACTTGGTTTTAAATTTGTTATGACTCACATAGTGGTTCTAAATTTGTAATATGTGTGGAACTTGGTTTTAAATTTGTTATGACTCTCGTAGTGGTTTTAAATTTGTAATATGTGTGAAACTTGGTTTTAAATTTGTAAAATAAGGGCAGGATGTCGTTGTTGCGTGGGGGGATCGAGGTAACCCACCGGAGCCGGCTACTACGGGAAAAAGCTCTCCCCCACCTGATCACCTGCACTCCTAGAGAGTACTGGAGGATTCACCCTGCCTGGGTTGAGCGGTACATAATTTAAACACAGTAATAAAATTCTACATACTAATTGGTCATGTGCATCTAATAATTGTATGTTCACTTTTGTAGGCGAAAATGGAGTGGTCTTTTACCGTTCGCGCGGCTGGTAGAGCATAGAGATGGCGGTACACGCGTACTTATTAACCACTCTCTACTCTCATGCCTGGTGGACCGATGGAGGCCCGAGACACATACCTTTCACTTTTGCTGGGGAGATGGCTCCCACTCTACAGGATGTGTCTTATTTGCTCGGGCTTCCATTGGCGGGACAGCCCATAGGACCATTGCAGAAACCGGTTCATTGGCAGGAATCGATGACACAACGGTTTCACAATGCGTTTCCTACTCTTGAGCTTCTATCAGAAGGCACACATGGACCGAAACTAGCATGGTTAAAAAAATTCCAGGTTCGTTACAAGGGCTCACATATTTCTTACGGGTTATAACTTTTCACTAACACTTCTGTTCTAACACAGACCGAGAACTTTCATGACGGTTTGGATGCCACACAACACTAGTGGAAACAGGGGCATTAGTCCCGGTTCGTCGGCCCCATTTGTCCCGGTTGTGGAACCGGGACGGGGCATCCGGGACAAATACCCCTCCCCCATTGGTCCCGGTTGTGCCAGGACCCGGGACAAATGGGTCTGACCACGTGGCCCATGCGCTGGAACCTGGCCAGGGCTATTAGTCCCGGTTCTCAATACGACCCGGGATGCATGCCCCTTCTGCCGCGGCAGGGCTTTTGCCCTTTTCTCTGCCGCGGCAGAAATTTTACAATTTGCGTTTTTTGGCCCCCCAGACCTCCTGCCGGCCCCTCCCCAGACCTCCCGGGTCCCACGAGAAGAGAGGAGCCTCGGTGGACCCTCCACGGAGCTCCCGGATCGCACGAGTGAATAAGTATATAAAGCAGAATAAGAAACACTTATATTACGGAAGCAAAGTATATCGAGCATATTACATGACCGATGGAGTGTATTACAAAATCAAACTAAGTTCCAACCGGAGGCATAGTACTCTCCATCTACGTTTATGACCTCTGCATCTAAGAAGCCCGCAATTTCCTCCTGAATTGCTCGTATGCGGTCCCTTGGTAGAAGACCGTCCCGAAGCCGTTCGATCTAATATAAAAAAGAGTGGTCAATATATATATGAAACTAAGTAACTAAAATAGATAGTAACAAGAAGAATTGACGACTAACGTACATGAAGTTGCTTTAAATTTCTGCCCTTGGGAGATGTCGTCTGACGAATGAACTCGCAAACGTAGTATCCACACAAGTCATTCCCGTCTCCTTGTTGCAAGCACTTTACAAGAACATTGTTTCAATCAAAATAATAATCAACCAGCCATGATAATGGTATCGACACTAGAATCAAGGAGATGCGCGCGGATCTAGATAGTACTTACTTGCAGAACATCAAATGTAAGTTTTTTTCCCCATTCACCGGGAGACTTCTTTATGAACCTCTTCCAAACCCTACCCGAGAAAGAAAAAGAATAAAAAGAGTTAGTAATTACTTGATATCCCAAAATGAAACAAAGTAGTCGAAATATTGCCATATATAGATACTGAAATTAATAAAGATTGAAATTACCGCTGGATCATTTCCTGCATGTCAGCCCACATCGAGAGGGGTTTACGTTTTGGGTCCATTACAATTACTTTTCCTTTGTCAATTTGGAAGATTAGCAGAATATAGTGGAAGCTGCACACGCAGAACTCATCAATTATACAGTGAACATCGAGTAAGAAAAACATAATGTTCACAACAGAGTAACACACTAACCTGAAGTTGTAAGGAAATAGTATTTCCCGTCGGTGTTGGTTAAATATTATTGCGTTCAGAATATTATTTTCTGTATCCTTGGGAGATTGCTGAAGAGTCTTTCATAAACAATATTTGGATCAATGAACCCAATCATAGATTCCACCTCTTTTGCATTCGAGAATCTTCATTCTGCAATTATAATATATGAGTGTACTATATATATATATATATATATATATATATATATATATATATATGCAATTGAATGAGGTGAGCTAGAGAAATAAGTGCTTACAGACAATAGGCACTAAAGACAGCTTTGTCGAGGGCCTGCTGCTGGTATAACTGAAACAATTCATCAAATTGAATCATAACATATCCATTTCCATTTCCATAGTGCTCGTCCTTAACGTTGAGACATATCCAGTTCATAGATTGATCAACGGCTTTCATATACCAACTATGCACTCTTCGCATTTTCGTTGGTAGATCCTTTATCTCCTCGGGTTTGACAAGAGGCTTCCCGTACTGGTATTTGTACGCACATTCAGCTGCGGGGAAGTAGTTTACTGTTTGCATATACTCAGCAATGGACAAACCCGCATCAGCTGCCTTGTCTGTGTACAGTGTTATAAACTCCAGATCAATTTGCTCGTCAGCAATATTAGTGCTCGGCCACACCTGGGTATTGGAAATCACTTTGAGCGGGGACGTGGATTGTTTTTTCTGCTCTCCGAGCTGAGCAACTGATTTTCCCTTTTTCCCGCTTGTGCTACTACTCTTCGTCGACCGCACCATTTCCTGGTGTGACTTCAGAATAGAGCGGTCATAGTTAGATGACAGACTCGGCTCGGGTTGATGAAGAGTCTTCAGCATTTTCCAAGCTCGTTCTATCTCTTCTTCGGTCTCGGGGAAATCTGGCTTTTGCTTCTCCTTCCGCTTTGATTTCCACGCCTCGTATTCGTCCTTTGCGATTTTCTGGTTTTCCTCGGGAGTATAGTCGTAAGGTAACTTGGGTACCTCTTTTGGTACCTTCGGGAGGGGTGACCGTTGACGTTTCGGTGATATTTTACGTTTCGGCAGAAACTTAGTGGGCGGAGAAGGCTTACGCGGCGGCGTAGGCGACCGCGCTGGAGACGTGCACGGCGTAGGCGACCGCGCCGGAGACCGCATGCATTGCGAAGACGACCGCGCTGGAGACTTTTGCGCTGGAGAAAGGCGAGGATTCGATGGCTTTGCCGTCTGATTTGAGAGCACAATGCATTCCTTTAGCCATAGAACGGTCAAGTTCTTGGCTTCTCCGAGTTCAGTCAACTCTTCGTCTTCACCTTCAGGAAAATCAAGCTTTACCCGCTCGAATCCGTTGACAACTTCATCGACCCCAACAACAGCGTAGCCCCGTGGAACCGGAAGACTATGGTGAGTTGGTTCGTTGCCAATTGGTAAGACATAGCCGGCCGCCGCCTTGATGGTTATATTGATGACCTTCACGTGGAGCTCACAGGTTGTCATTTCCGTGATCTCATCCAGAGGGTGAATCATCGGCGGTGCATCATCACCCGGTAGCTGCGTGGACGCAACGCTGCTTTTGCGATGAGAATGTGCGGCGTAGGTAGCCTCGACTTCAACTTCTACCATGTGTACGCCGGTAGACACTATCTGCTGGCTAAGTGTGTTAATTTGTTCCTGCTGCTTCTTTGCTATATCCTGCGTCAGCTTTATCTGTTCTTCAAGTTGACGCCTCCAGTTTGCCTGAGTCTCTGCTTCAGCTGCCTCCGTGTCCTTTCTACGTTGACGGCTTCTATCGGGGTATAACTTTTTGGTGGAATCGAACGCAATACTCCACGGAGGAGTGCCTTTTATGCCTCGTGTACGCCCTCCGTGTTCCTTATTCCCGAGGGCGCGTGTGAGCTCATCTATCTCTATATCTGGCACGAACTTCCCATCTTTAACGTCCTTTATAGCGTCTCTCAGCTTTTCTATGGGTAGAGGACTCTCTTTATGCCTTAAGTTATATATTGCTTTACCTTCGGCGTCCAACGTTCCCCCATGCCCGTAGAACCATGACCTTGTCCGCTCGACCCACAAGAACGGCTCGGGAGTGATCCCCAGCTGAAGCAGGTTGTTCTCCCATGTCTCCCACTTGGGACTGGAACCCTTGTATCCACCTTGCCCCATAACATGGTGATATACCTTTTTGGCGGCGTTTTTTTCATTTGTTTTTGTCCTTTCCAGTTCATTCTCTGCCAGCTTGTACTTCACGAAGTCTGCCCATACGGGTTTTTCTCATACCCTTGAGTGAAATCAGGAGTCTTGTTCTTCTTAACATAATCAAGGTTCAATCTTTTCTTCCAGTTTTTGAATTGCTCGGCCATCTTTTTCAGGGTCCACGCCTTGACCTTTTCCCGTATCTCATGTTTCATTTTAGTAACATCGGCCTCATTCACAGCCGCTTCATTCTCGTCCACCTCCGGCACGGGTAATTTGAAATTAGCCAAAATCTTTGAGAAAAGATGATCTTTGACTATTTTGCCGACATATGAAATTCCTTGTTTCCGCGGATCTTTTGGCTTATTCCAATCATTAACAGTGATCGGGATGTGATCTCTAACTAGCACTCCGCATTGCTTCACAAATTTTTGGGCAACATCAGCGGGAAGCTCGGGTGCGCCGTCTGCTGCGATCTTGTCGATCTTGTATCTTTCTGTATCTTTCAACTTCTTTGTTGCGCCTCGTTTAGTCTTTTTTCCGGTTGATATGCTTGAACCGGATGGCTAAAAATATGAAGACTGTTAATACATGTATATAGACAACGGATGCTTCATTAATTAACATATCTATATATGCACCTCGGATCCGGTGTTTGTAATTTGTATGGTTCCACCGGAGCCGTCGGCTGCTCCCATATCGGAGCCGTCGGTTTCTCCTCATCGGAGTCGTCTCCCTGGGTGAGCACCGGATCTCCCTCACCGGAGTCGTTCATCCACTGGGTCACATCGGTCTCTACGTCGGGCCTGCGGATTAAACCCTCGATCATATTTTCGGCATCTTCGTCTCTTGGCTCCATACTATACAAAAAGACTAAATATATATTTCAGATCCATTTCATTAAAATTGCTTATACATATTCATGAAATATTTAAACGTACGATAACATTTCTAGCATTCTTAAATTTATAACACTAACTTAATTAAATTTTCTAACATTCATAACATTTGTAACATTCTTAAATTTCCTATATCAATTCTAAATGTACAAATCTAAAATTTCTAAGTCTAATCTAAAATTTATAACATTCATAACTAATAATTCTAACATTCTTAAATTTATAACACTAACTTAATTAAATTTTCTAACATTCATAATATTTGTAACATATTCTTAAATTTCCTATATCAATTGTAAACAAATCTAAAATTAATAAGTCTAATCTAAAATTTCTAATATTCATAACTAATAATTCTAACATTTGTAACACTAATAAATAACTAGAAAAAACACTAATTAAGTGAAGAAAGGAAAAAAAACAAAAAGGCCCCGGGTTAGGGCGAGATGGAGGCAGGCCTTACCTCCTCTCGGGGCAGCGGGGCGGGCCGGCGGCGCGGGGCAGCGGCGGCGGGGGCGGTGGAGGCCGGCGCGAGACGGGATCGAGGGCGGGGTGCGCTCGATGGGGAGCGTGGGCGGCGCGGGACGGAGGGCAGCGCGACGGGAGCGAGGACGGGCCTGCGGCGGCGCACTCAGGACCGAGGGCGGCGCGGGACGGAGGGCAGCGCGACGGGAGCGAGGACAGGCCGGCGAGGGCGAGCGGCGGCGCGGGGGGACAACGACGGAAAAATTGGGCAGCCTGGCGGCGTCAATTTTGTCCCTGCGCGCGGTCTGGAACGGAGGGGAGGGGGTGACGTGTATATATCCACTGCCTCTTTCGTCCCGGTTGGTGGCAACAACCGGGACGAAAGCCCCTTTCGTCCCGGTCGGTGGCAACAACGCTTTCGTCCCGGTCGGTGGCAACAACCGGGACGAAAGCCCCTTTCGTCCCGGTTGGTGGTACCGACCGGGACGACAAAGACGCTTCCGTCCGGGCTGGTCGCACGGACCGGGCGCGCCAAATGTTTTAGCGCCAAAATTTGAATATCTTGAATATATACATGAATAACTTCTATATACTTTCGAATTCGAAAAAATTTCAACATGAAAATTGCTTGAATTTGCATAACTAATTCAAATCCGTTTTCTGTTACCTAAATAATTATTCTAACTATTCAAACTATTAACTATTTCACAATTTGCACTTAATTTAAATATAAATATCTTATATTGTTTTAAAATTAGTAACAATTACATTAAACAGAAAACAGACACGCTAGCGCGCCGCAGTGTCGTCGGAATACAAATTCTTTTATTAAAAAGAGAAAACAGACGAACACTACTTCTCGTCGTCGTCGTCGGGGAACTTGTCGGTGACCTCCTCGTCACCGAGGGGGATGCGGTCATTCCCCCAGCGGATATCTGCGCTAATCATTCCGTTCTGCCGTGCTCGGACGCCGCGGAAGCCGGTGGTGATGTTCCCGTGCACATTACTACCCGAGCTCAAAGTGAACACTGACCCAAGCATGCATGGATTACTACCCGGTTGTTTTTTATTTGCTCTGCGAACTAAATATATGATGTATCAAACCTTAAAGGGCCGAGGATGTAGAACAAAACAATCGATATCGCCATCATACAGCCCCACCGTGACTACTGGGTGCAATATGCATACCAATCCACGGCAGGACGTATGATGGCGAATCCGTACGTTTCGTATTTGCTCGATGAACTGACCGACGTATGAAGGTGGGCTATATATAGGGTCCTCTGGCTCACAAAGTGTTGTGCTAGGGTTTTGATCCAACGGTAAAGAAACCACCTCATCCAACGGCTCATAGCAGCTCGAAATAAACACACCGTAGCACTGATCGAACGGCTCACAACAGCTCGAAAAAAACACACCCCGGATCCAACGACTCACAAGCGCTTGAAAGAAACACACGATCCGTGTGATTCTATCTGATTGGTCCGATCCAAACAAAACCCTAATTCCCATTTAGTCCCGGTTGGTGTCCCCAACCGGGACTAAAGGGATGTTTTTTTCTCGCTATATATATGTATGAATTGCCACACCATTGGCATAAACACATATAAACTCACCACTCTCTCATGGCTTCTACCGTACCCACTCTAACATTCATCCAGGCGGAGGCACTTTCCGCCTCGAACTACCCTGCTCGTGCGGCTACAACGTTCCCGCCGGTTGGATGCTGAGCGCCAGAGGAGTACCGGTCCCTCCTCTTCCTCAAGGTGTGGCGCGTCGGGCGGCCATCACGAACCACTACTACCACGAGCTCACGCCGGAGCAGCGGAGGAATCCCAGTTGGCATCCCGATAAGCAGCATACTTGGGATGCCTTCTTCATCAATCGGCGTGAGAGGGCGCTCGCCAGGTATGAGGAGGACGGTCTGCCTCCTGGGAACTTTCACGAGGCCGGTCGTCGGCTATGGTGGTCCGGCCAGACTCTACAGAGCGTCATGGACTACATCAGGATCGGCGATATCCCCCGCCTGCGCTACCCTCAAGCCCAGTCCTGGAGTCGTGATCCTCCGAGGGAGTGCAGAGCACCGTCAGACGATAGTGACGACGACGGAGGCGACTACGACGACTACGAGTGGATGTAATATAGGCCTTGGCAGGAGTATGACTAGTAGATCGATGCACTCTGGCCATTATGTACTGCCTTGTTAATTTAGATCTATGCTCTCCGTTTAGATTTAGATCCAATCTTGACATTATGTGTATTGTGCCTTGTTTATCTATCGAAATGCATGTCCCCCTCTTTTTAACGTCTAACGAAATGCCATAAGTCGTCTGAATCCAACCAATCAGGAAAAATCACACGGAAAACAGAAAACAGACGAGCTAGCGCGCCGCTGTTTCCCGGAATACAACAAATTATTTTATTAAACAGCCAACAGAAAACAGATGCGCTAGCGCGCTACTCCTCGCCTTCGTCCTCGTCGGAGGTGCATGATGGTATTTCCGAGATAAGACCCCACCTCGGATCGTCGGAGGCCCAGACTTCGCCGGCGTGGTCGGCCCGACGGAGCTCTTGCAGCGCCTTTGTCCTCGCCTCCCGAGCGGCATCTAACTCGAGGTGGCGTTCTAAGCGCCGCTCCGCCCGCTCAGCCGCGCGGGTCGGCCATAGCTCCTCGTCGGCGCTCTCCTCACCCGGATTGTTCCGGTAATACTCGCGGACCACGCGGTCGTCCCTGGCGTCGACTAGACCCTGAAACGCGCGGTGCCTGAGGTGGCGGTGGTCGGCGGCAGTGACGATCTGCGGCGTCGGCGCCCTTGCCTCCGCTTCCCAGAGGGTGTGGCAGTCGTTAAAGTTCATCAACGACCGCGGGTGGTTGAGGCGCCAGGCTGCCGCGTCCCAAGCGCGGGCGGCCTCCGATGCCGTCGCAAAGGAACCGAGGGGGATGCGGTCGTCCCCGAAGCGGATAGTCACGGTGAACATTCTGCCACGATCGGACGCCGCGGAAACCGGTAGTGTTGTTCCTCCTCGGAGGCATGGTGGTGGCACGACGGTGCGTCGAGTGAAGAAGACGCCCGAGGCGCGGCAGTTTATAACGCGCATTCGTGGCCACGCGTTACAACTCCCGCGCCACGCGGCAGGACTCCCGCGCCACGAGGTACAATACACACTACCACCCACACCTCTCTCTCACTCCTCCAAGCAAAAAAAAGGGATGGGGACTGTGGCCGCATTTGTAGGGGAAGGGACATTGGTCCCGGTTTGGGGAATGATCCGGGACCAATGCCCATGCGCGTGCCACGAGGCCTGTGGCTAGGGATTGGTCCCGGGTCGTGCCACGAACCGGGACCATTGGTTCCCCACGAACCGGGACAGATGCCCCCAGGTGGTTTCTGCTGCCTCGGGCACACGAACCGGGACCAATGCATGGCACTTGTCCCGGATTTTGGTGCAACCGAGACAGATGCCCCCTGCCCCCCTGGACGAAAGGGGTTGTTTCCACTAGTGCAACTTAGCGTTTCCCTAGAGGCCTATATAATCTGGCTCTTGTCCAGGGTGATGTTCACCGAGAACCATGGAGACACGGTTGGCGCGAACTTTATCCCTCTTGCAATGAACATTGCGTACGCTCAGGATCCGGAGACGGTTATACGTTAGAGTTGGGGTTCGGCATTGCTAGCAGCTATGTACCGTGCTTTGTGGAAGGGTTGCTGCCTCTCCGAGAAGAAATCAGCTCTGCTAGGGTGCCCTATTTTCCTGCAGTTGTGATCCTAGGAGAGGTTCTCTATAGGACGGCCAATCCTACAGCTGGACGAGCCATTCGGGGTCGAGGAGATGTATGACGCGGATTACATCGACATGCCTAATTTTTCTATGATCTGGACCTCTCGCAAGGTATGTATTTTATCGTTTATTCATACATGAATTTGCAAACATTGTGTCTGCTAATATTTCTGTTTCCACAGAGATCGTATGCACATGATCAGACAAAGTGTGCGTACACAGCTCTAAACGAGCAGTTCGATGTGTACACTTCGATTATCTGGGAGCCGTATAGTAACGAAGCCATATATGCTAGATACCCCGGAGGCATGTCTAACCTCTGCACTAGGGACCGGAACTACTGGATGACAAAGTCGAAGATCGTCTATGATATTTGCATCGAGGAGATGTCCCAACAGAGGGTTATGCGTCAGTTTAGACTGCTACAGTTGGAGATTCCTCCCCCTTAGGACTGCCTCGTGCCTAACATTATCCACGAGTACGTATATTCTATCTATTCTTTCGTATCATTTCACATTATTTCCAGCAAGATGCATACCTTATATGTCTAACCATAACACATTATTTCACACATTGTAGCAACACGAGAAAGGGAGTTACCTGGACGGAGGATCAGTGGCTCCAACGGCTTGGCGCTTATGTGAACGAGTGGTACATCGCCTTGACACGACGCTGGGACGAGACCACTTCTTTTGATGCATCTATATTCGAGCGCTATTTGGTCAGGTACATGGCATCCACGCGGACACGTATCGTAAACCACCCTCATCCGGATCAGATACAGGCCCCTACTGCATTTGATACATATCCAAGTCATGGTACTTCAGGATCCAGACAATACGCGGTAATATATATTCTCGTTAACTAATGCATGGACTATCTTTTTTCCTTATTTATGCTTGTGTTTTATGTCATGCTTTCTGTGATAAATAGGCCCAGCTAACTGATGAGCTTCGGGATGAATGTGCCCATTATGCATGGTCCCTTTCTTTGGCACCGCTTATGATAGACCGTACCCAGCACCAGAACTGGGTGACACGCGTCGAAGGGAGTCTCAAGGAATCTGGGAGGCTATCACGTGCAACCGGAGTTCAGACGTTGTTCAACACCACCATGTACAGCGCCCCCCGCCTCAGTTCAACCAGTCGCGGCGCTGCTCCATCGACCAGCCAGAACCACCGCCGCAACGTCATCAGCCACGTCCTCGTCTACCACCACAGCAGATGTTTAGGCCACCGGGCCTAGGTGAGGCTGGAGGTTCGTCTTGGCAGCACCAGCAGCAGCAGCTACACACAGATTATACACAGCAAGGTACGTACGCATACCTTTCACTTCCATTTTGTTACCTACAAATTGAGTCTTATGTATATATTTAATAACTACTTGTCTCCACCTCTGCAGGACTGTTTGGGCAGACTACGTCCGGGGGCACCTGGGAGACTGATAGTGGGTCATTTGATTTTAGGAGGACCCAGGACGCGTGGGTACGCAGTAACGTTCAGCACACTCAGATTCCCATTCTCCAGACTCCTCCATCACAGCGTGCTAATATGCATACTCCTCCACCATTCCCCACACAAGGTACACAGGATGAAGATGATGGACACGGTGCTAGCTTCACAGTGCCTCGTCAAAATAGGATACCCCATAGGTATGGCAGGTCGACTCCCGTGCCACCCCCTCCCCGTGTAGCGCGGCCACGCAGGGGGGAGTGAGATTTTCGAATACTGCATATTTATCTACATATGTATGAGACATATTTTATGGACTTATGTATGAGACATTTTTATCTACCTATGTATGAGACATATTTATGGACTTATGTATGAGATATATTTATCTACCTATTTATGTGTCCCTACGTATGTCTGACATATTTAACACAATAACATAGAACTGAAATACATTGCCCCCACTTTTCTCCCCCGAAGGTCCTCCCGCCGTTTTCCTCCCGCCATTTCTTTCCCGCCAACGTCTCCCCCCATTTGTTTCCTGCCACCGTCCCCCGCCAATTTTTCCCGGCCACCGTCTCCCGCCATTTCTTTCCCACCACCGTCTCCCGCCAATTTTTTTCCCGCCACCGTCTCCCGCCATTTTTCTCCCGCCACTCATCTCCCGCCACTGTCTCCCGCCTATATAAACCCAGGCATTCTTTCATATGGATGTGTATGTTGTCTACTTAACTTAGAGTAATGATTGATAGTGGTAGTCCTGGTCTCGATCCAGAAAGCTCATGGTATATTCTATATCATGCGGCACAAGGTTCTTGCAAGATTACGAGAGACGGTAGAATTCCAGTTAGTTTTATTGAACTAATGACTGAGTCGGCCCACACTATTGCTCTTGGGGGGGGGGGGATTAGCCAGATATAACCTCCCGCCTGGATCCACCGATGAGATTAGGAGTAAACTATTGAGGTGACATCATAAGTGGTGCAGAATAGTTGAGCTAAAAAAAATCGAGTCGGGGCTTCGGGGTATGTCAATCTTCAATACTAGCGATAAGATACGTTTTTTCGAGGAGGCCTATGCACTTCACGTTGAGGTAATCGATTTACGAGTTTTCATTATGTTTAAACCGATTTGCATCGTTCTGATTTCTATTTTCGCTTTTTTTTCTCAATGTGCAGCACTATCCTGCAGACGCAGAGTTTCTGAACAAACAGATCCCGCACTTTGGCTGGATGAACATACTCTTTGGACCATGTCCACGAGGGTTTCCAGAAGACAACCGCCACGCTCATTGGATTCTTAACACAATATCAAAGGGGAAGACTGTGCCGTATTAAAGGGGAAGACTGACAGCGCAGCAAGGAGGAAGAGTGGTGCCGCATCGAAAGGGAAGACTGCTGACACGTCGAAGGGGAAGAGTGGCGGCGCATCCAAGACAGTTGATTATGACAACCGTGACGATGACTTTACGCCGAGAAGTGTAGCTAGATTTAAGGCTATGTGTAAGCGTGTTGGTTCATCAAAAACCGTAGCTGATGAAAACAACAATGCCGACTTCATGCCTCCATCACGAACAAGTGGGAGGGCAAAGTGAAGTCGTCGAGTAATATTAGTATTCCTTATACGCATTCTATTATATCAAATTATTGTCCCGTCGCAGTGGCCCAACTCGACTGGATCATATTTTTGCAATTTACAAATTTCGCGTATTTTTTTTACTTTCGGTAAAAAAGTGTATTATTTTAAAAAAAATAGCTTATTTTCGCTCGTCCCGACCGTTGGGAAACTGTAGCCCACGTACGGCCGCGAGTGAAGAAACTGTGCAGCGACGACTCCTGCGATGGAACTGGGTCGCTGTCCAAAAGAAGCTGACACCGTGCGTGCCTGTGACTTACGTCCATGCATTCCTGGAGAACGTCGTGGGTGTATCGCCGTTTTCGTCGGTGCCTGACACGACTATTTTTTTTATATAATCCTCAAGGGAAAGAGTCAGCTAGCTGACACTTGTGCCACGTCTCCTCGAACCGCGCACGTAGACAGACGCTGTGAGTGCAGCACTGCGGTGTACGTACGTTGATATCTGCAAGTTGTATTGCTGGCGTTCTGCCCCCCTTGTATTTGTACACTAGAAACATGCTGCCATTTGCCAAACGGAGACGGCAGCAGGCACAACGACACACGTACAGAGACAGCACTTGATCGAAAGAGTGCATGCATGTGATCCATGGAGGCGGCAAGCAGCGAGCTGTCCGTGACCATTTCTACCTGGCGCAAAAAGGCCGGCCATGGTCATGGAGAACACGATGATGACCGACCTCGCGGCGCGTGGAGGCGCCACTCGTGCTAATCACTCGCTCACTAAACGGAGTAGCGCGCGCGCCGTCGGCTTATCGTTCTTGCATGGCGGGGTTGACATGATGTTAGGAACCTAAGCATGATTTTACCTTTTTTTGCCACACCGGGTAATCATGGGTACTCCGTACTGCTCTAATAACACTGGGTTTGACCATTCCAAGTTGTTTACTTCACTAGGGGACATTAGCCCCGGTTGGGAAGGGCCTTATGCTCCGGCTTCCCAACCGGGTTTGTCAAACCCGGGTTAAAGGCCCCCCTTATGCCCCGGTGTGCTTACCAACCGGGATAAACGGCGTGCCCACGTGGGCTCTGCGAGCAGGCCGGCGCCCTTTTACCCTTAACACCAACCGGGGTGAAAGGTTATCTTTTTTTTTAGCTGTTTTCGTTTTCTCCACGATAGATTAGAAATTATATTTTCTTTTCTGTTTCCTGTTCTCTGCACTAAACATTTATAGTAAAAAAGATGAAAAATTATCGAACAAAAACACATATGAAAACGAACAATAACATAAACATATAGTCTGCAACGAATTCAAATATTGTTCGACACAATGACATAATTAAACATAATTCGACACAAAACATAGTTGATATAGACATAGTACGACATATAAATAGAGCGACATAATTAAGCATAGAGCGAAACAAACATATATACCACGCTTCGGCGTCGGAGGCAGCCTTGCCTGGGCTAGACTCGCCGGAGTCAGACTCGGAGGCGGAGCTGCTGTCAGATGAGCTATCCTGCCAGCAAGGGGGACGGACTAAGGTGCTGTCGAAGATTTTCACCTCCAGCACGTCCACCTCCTCGTCGTTGAAGTACCTGAATGTGAGCATGTTGCCCGCATTTAGGTTGTGCATGCGCGCGAACTGCCCCCACCCATATCGCAGGTAGAGGTCGTCGTCATGTTGCTGCAGAACAACGTGTACGGGCCCGTTGTCGCAGCCCTCCAACCAGAGGCTGAAACTATAGGCCCCTTGCGATCAAGGAGGTTCGCCGATATCTTCTCAGGAAGACGGAGCCTGTTCTGCAGTGGGTGGAACAGGTGGACGTAGAACTCCGGTACCCGGATACCGTCATCCTCCTCCTCCTCCTCCTTCTCCTTTGTCGCAGCAACATCGTCGCCCGGTTTACGGCGTGTTGACCCCTTTGCACCGCGTTTTGCCCCCTGTGCAGCGCTTGCTGCCACTCGTGCTCCGCGTCCACGTCCACAAGTAGGAGGCATCGCTTCCTGCTCCTTGATTACCATGGCGCCACCACCACGTGCATTCAATGCACGCGATCCACGTGCAAGCGATCCACGTGGACGTCCAGGTCGACGTCCACCACGTTGTACAGGGATTTCTTCGATGGGGACGACGCCGCGCCCACCGGTTGCACGCGAACCGCGTCGGGGACGTCTCGCCATGGCTAAAAAATGTATAACATCATAAGTAATTGTGATAGTCGAACTAACTAATAATAGCATCAATTTCATCAGTTCGCAACAATTATATATAATCTAATAAAAATATATCTAATAGCATCCATTTCATCAAAATTGCTGCAATTTTAATTAATTTCACAATTGCATGTGACGTTATTTAGTTTTCAAAGAAGTCCAGAAACCCTCGCATTCCTTTCCCCGGATCACCACCGTCGGTAGTACCTCCTCTTAAGAAACAAGATGGTCATCGGTCTGTGTGCTAATGTAATAATAAAATAGCTAATGGTACTAAAATATGCCTCTAGCTAATACATCACGATCGAATAATATCACTTATACATAGCTCGGGTTTATTTTATTTAACCCTAATACATCACGATGTAATAATATCACTTATACATATTCATGAAACATCTCTCAAACTAATTAACTTCGACCGGGTCCCAAGCCGCGGGTGCTGAGTCGCGGGTGCTACGCATCCATAGGTAAGGAAACCCTCACAGGGTCATAGCTCACGTGGTAAGGAACCCTCCGAATAATCGACCAACCACTTCTATACTCCCTATCGAGCAAGTACATGTAGCGACGGATTAGCTCGTCCTCCTCCTCGAGACGCTGTTGTACCACCTCCTCAGGGGCTGTCTCTCTCCGCATCGACCGTGGCCCACGCGATGGCCACCAAAGAATATCTCGGTCGACCACGTCACATGGATTTCTCACCAAGCCGCGTGTTCCGGTACTAAGGACCTCCCTGTTCCAGCCCGGCGGGGCCCAGACCCAGACAACGCCCGTCGGATCCAACAGAGACATCGTCGCCAAGAAAAATAAACTAAAAACACATGCATGATATATGGACTAAGTAAATATTCCTAATTAAGTAAAAATTCTACTAATTATAAATATTCACTAAGTAAATTTCTAAACTAAAATTCCTATATTATAAAATTCATCTAATGTTACTAAGAAAAATCTAATTCACTTCTAAACTAAACATTCACTAAGAAAAAAATAGGTAAGTCCAAAACCTAAATTTTTTCTAAGTCTCTAATACCTAAACTTTTTCCTCTAAAACTCTAACTAATTTTTTCTAAGTGTCCAAGACCTAAATTTTTTATAAGTCTCCAATACCTAAATTTTTTCATCTAAACGTCTAACTAATTTTTTCTAAGTCTTGAAGACCTAAATTTTTTCTAAGTGTCCAAGACCTAAATTTTTTCTAAGTCTCCAGTACCTAATACTAATCTAACATAATACAGTTGAGGAGGATGAGGGCGCGGAGAGGAGGTGATCTCACCTGAGGAGGAGGGCACGGCGGCGAGGAGGAGGGCACTATTTAAACTAGTAACAATTTTTGAATTTTAAAACATTTTGAAAAACCTATTTTATGAATGGTTTAGAATTTGGAGAAACTTTGTATATGAAAACTGTTTAAAATTGCGTAAACATTTCACATACATTTTTAATTTTATAAAATAATTATTATAGCTTTTTAAATTAGTAACAATTTTTGAAAATTCAAATATTTAAAAAAAACTAGTTTATGAATGGTTTAATCTGCAATGTTTTATAAATTATTACAAAATAGTCTAGCAATATTACATGAACCATGAAGGTTTGATACGTTATCACCAACTAGTGCCGCCATTGTTTACTTTTCTGTCGTAGTCATGGAGCATCTTCCTTATTTAACGTGATGCTTAGTGCAGTTTTCACTATAAAGGGCGGAATTTCTTCAAAGTTATTATAATCTTCTGACATGTCTGTCTTGTCCTCCACTTCCACAATATTTCTTTTCCCGAAAGAACTATGTGCCGCTTCGGCTCACCGCATGATGTATTAGAATTCTTTTTTTTTTCCTCGATTGGGTAGATATGTCCTTCACATAGAAAACTTGAGCCACATCTTTGGCAAGGACGAATGGTTCGTTTCTGTATCCAAGATTGTTGAGATCCACTGTTGTCATTCTGTACTGCAGGTCTACCTTTACTCCTGTCATGTTGACCCATTGGCACCAAAACAGAGGGACCTTAAAATTATGTCCATAGTCAAGTTCTCATATCTCCTCTATGTAACTATAATATGTGTACTTTGTCCCATTGTATCCGGTTGCATCAAAACGGACGCCACTATTCTGCTTGGTGCTCTTTTTATCTTGTGCGATTGTGTAAAATGTATTCCCGTTTATCTCGTACCCTTGGAAAGTCAGTACAGTCAAAGATGGTGACCTGGCCAATAAGTAGAGCTGATCTCCAACAATGTTGTTATTCATGAGTTCTGTCTGCAACCAGGCACTGAAACTATCCATGTGTTCATCATTAATCGAGGATTCAGACAGCCCCGGGTCTTTGGACCGTATAATATTCTTGTGTTCCTGGATATAAGGAGCCACCAAGGTGGACATTTGTACAACTATGCAGTGTGCTTTAGTGAAAGAATGTTCGTCCATAAATATCTTTGCTTTCCTTCCTAGCGTGCCTTTCCACTCATTCTTCCCTCATGCTGCGATTCGGGAACACCAATCGACTTAAGGTCTGGAAGAAAGTCAACACAAAACTCAATTACCTCCTCTGTTCCATAACCCTTGGAGATGCTTCCTTCTGGCCTAGCACAGTTGTGAACATATTTCTTTAAGACTCCCATGAACCTCTCAAAGGGGAACATATTGTGTAGAAACACAGGACCGAGAATGGTAATCTCTTTGAGTAGGTGAATTAGGAGGTGTGTCATAATATTGAAGAAGGATGGTGGGTACACCAACTCGAAGCTGACAAGAGATTGGACCACATCTGTCTGTAACGTTAATAGACTTTATGGATTGATTAGCTTTTGAGAAATTGCATTGAGGAATGCGCATAACTTCACAATAGGTAGTCAAAAAATTTCTAGTAGAAGAAACAATTGTGTCATCAACACGTGGTAGTCATGAGACTTCAGGTTTTGGAATTTTTTCTCCACCACATTTATTATTCCCTTTATATTCGACGAGAAGCCAGACGATACCTTGATACTATTTAGTGCTTCAAAATAGATTTTCTTCTCTTCCTTGGTAAGAGCGTAGCTGGCAGGACCACCTTGAAATCGCTTAGGATTCTTGTCGTCCGTTGTTTCGTGTGTTGCTGGTCTTGCCCTGTTTCAGATGTATCTTTTGACTTCCCATACAAGCCAAAGAAGTCTAGCAGATTCACGCAGATATTATTCGTCGGGTTCATCACGTCGATCGCAGAGCGGACATCTAGGATTTTCCAATATGGTAGTTCCCAAAATATAGATTTCTTCTTCCACATGGGTGTGTGTCCGTCAGCGTCATTCGGAACAACTTGTTTGCCCGGACCCTTTCCAAATATTACTTTCAAATCATTCACCATATCAAATACATGATCCCCAGGTCGGAGGATAGGCGTCTCCCGGGTATCTGCCTCACCATTGAAATGTTTGCCAACTTTTCTTAAGGGGTGTTTACGCGGAAGAAAACGACGATACCCGAGGTACACAACCTTCTTACCTTTATCCAGATATACACTTTTGGTGTCATCTAGATAGTGTGTGCATGCATTGTATCCCTTGTTTGTATGTCTAGAAATGTTACTAAGAGCAGGCCAATCGTTGATGGTTACGAACAACAGCGCTCGTAGGTTAAATTATTTTTGTTCGTGCTCGTCCCACACAGGTACACCTTCTTCATGCCACAACTGTAAAAGTTCATCGACTAATGGCCTTAGGTACACATCAATGTCGTTGCCCGGTTGTCTCGGGCCTTGGATCAGCACTGGCATCATAATGAACTTCCTCTTCATGCACAACCAAGGAGGAAGGTTATAGATACATAGAGTTACAGGCCATGTGCTATGGTTGCAGCTCTACTCACTAAATGGATTCATGCCATCTGTACTTAGAAAAAACCATAAGTTCTTTGCCTCGCCTGCAAAGCGCGGGAACTTTCTCTCGATTTTTCTCCACTGCGACCCATCAGCGGGGTGTCTCAACATCTCATTTTTCTGATGATCTTCCATGTGCCATCGCAAAAGTTTGACATGCTCTTTGTTTCTGAACAAACGTTTCAACTGTGGTATTATAGGAGTATACCACGTTATCTTTGCAGGAACACTCTTCCTTGGGCGCTCACCCTCAACATCGCCAGGGTCGTCTGGTCTGATCTTATACTGCAATGCAGTGCATACCGGGCATTGTTCCAAATTCTCGTACTTCTCACCGCGGTAGAGGATGCAGTCATTAATGCAGGCATGTATATTCTCCACGTCTAATCCTAGGGGGCATACAAGCTTCTTTGCTTGGTATGTAATATCGGGCAATTCATTATTTCTAGGAAGCTGCTTCTTCATTATTTGCAACAACTTTGTAAATCCGCTGTCATTCACACCGTTATCGGCCTTCCATTGGAGAATTTCTGTGTGTTGCCCTGCTTTTTCTGCCCGTCTTCGCAAGTTATCTTCCATTCTAGTACCGGCACGGTATTCAGGGAACATGTCATGATAGTTGTCAGCATTCTCTTCTTCTTCGTTGTCTTCCATCATAACTCCTGTTTCTCCGTGCTTGGTCCAACAATTATAGCCGGGCATGAAACCGGATTGAAACAGGTGGAAGTGGATTACTCTGTGAGAAGAATGTTCCTTCTGATTCCGACATATAGCACATGGACAACAGATAAAATTATTCCACTTGTTTGCCTGGGCCACCTCGAGAAAATAACCCACGCCTTTCATGAACGCGGCAGAGCATCGGTCAGCATACATCCATTGCCGGTTCATGTGTATTATATGATTATTAATTAAGAACTATTACAGAACACCGTGAATAGAGAAATGACCAATGCTACATCGACAGATGAAAGGTTAAAGTTGGTACCACGACCGAGGAGGAAAGAAGGATGAGAAACCTTATTTAATTAAGTGTGGCTCAGACAAATTAAATCTTCTTTGTTTTCTGCGAGCTGAGATGGCGTTATTCTCCCGGGCATTTCATCGAACACCTCTTGTTCATAGGAGGGAAAAGGAAGTGAGCACACACCACACAACTAGAATTATGTCCTTCAAAGTGAGTGGCATGAGGAGAATAGAGGGATGGCATGGTTTATATAGTAGGGGGGGGGTCATTTGCCCCGGTTGGTGGCTCCAACCGGGGCAAAAGACCCCCTCCCCCCCCCCCACCACCAGGCGCCTGCAAGGGCCCTGCTCGTCGAGGGCCGTTAGCCCCGGGTTGAGCCACCAACCGGGGCAAATTACCCCCACACCACGCGCCCTGCTTCCCCCGGCCCCACCTCTGTTGTCTTTTGCACCGGGTGGTGGCCGAGCCGGGGCGAAAGGGGTGCTCGCCAGTGAGCAAAAGCCCCGTTCTCCACTAGTGCTTGTGAGAACTAAAATTATTGCGCTTCAAATAAGAAGGTGACACAGAATACAACCAGCATGTTTGAGTAAAATGACAAATTTTCTCCATTATACAAGGCATCAAACATCGCATTAAACACATAGAACAATGGAAAAACAGCGCGCTTCACGAAAAATAAAAGCTAAAAAATATGGTTACAGTATTTGCACCTTTCTCTCATTAAATTAAGTGTTAAAACCATTAAGAATTACGAAAGACAAAAATGTAATGATACAATAATTATTAGGAAAACACGGGCTTGGAGAATAAGTTCACACAATGCATCTCTATTGAGTGACTGAGTGATCAAGAACGAATGTCAACATACTCTTGCTCAATGTGAAAATCAGTTGCGTGGCCTAACAATCTGCTATTAAATTCAATAGTACAATATATATTGGTGGGATGCTACTCACCAAAAGCGAATAATGGTTAGTAAAATTACATATACAATTATATTTTACTTATCATTTTTCGAGAGAGTGTTCGGAAAATGGCAGCCTGCAATCAAGGCTACCAAAGACATTCTAATCCACAGATTACAGATGAATGCGTCCGATTATTTTTATTGATACTTGTATATCTTCCTTCTCAAATGAGCATTATGGCTTTGCCTCCCTGTCGCTCAAGAAATTTTTGTCATCCTCACATGGATGCTTTAAAGAATGACCATGTGTCTTGCAAAAACTGCACTATTTGAGTGATAGAAACAAATAGTCTATTTTCCGCCATAACAAAATGAATTCATGAGCTGGGCAGAGAATAGACACAGCCTAACTACTGAATGCATCCCCGCAAACATATTTTCACAAATTGACTATATTTTTTGTTAGCATGAGCCCATAACAAAGTAAAAGGAAACTCTTTCAAACATACAATTTCATTTGTAGCTACATACTAGAAGGTAGCTTGTGCATTTATATGGTCGATAAGAATAGCAGAATAAACACTAACTCGGTACGAATGTGGCATATGCACATAGTAGCTTCATAAATTATTATAATTATGTATATGCAGAGCTGAATTGACATCACACTCTATATGCATATAGAAAGTACCAAGAAATATATATACAGGATAGTCTTATTGTTAGATTTATAAAGTATGTGATGTACTCATAATGAGAAACCGCAAAATAAAATCCGCAAGATGAGAAGAGAACTTTACATCGTGGAAATCTGAAAGCAGAGATGGTACTGGGCAATAGTGAAGCGGTCAACATAAGTTGAGATCTCAAATTCAAAGCTTCATCTACAAATGTGAATCTTATTTACATGAAGGTCAAGCCGCAACAATTCATATCTACGGTCGCAGATAATGTTTCGGTAATAATACTTGAAGAGTTGTAGTTGCTTAAAATTTTCACTAAGGGACAAAGCACACAAATTAAGTATGAAATCACATGTGAATTTACCTTAATAGTAAAATATATTTCATAGATAAAACTGAAACTTGTGCAAACTTACCTTGTTAGCAAGATAATCAACCACCACATCTAATTAATAACATCCAAAAGTAAGGTTGGTGTAGAGTAACCATAATTTGCTTCAGGCAGGATACCTTGCAACCACATTCCATTGGCAATGGTGGAAGTGTAATGCTAACCATGATAAACGTTATGGAACCAAGACTGAAACAGACAACAATCTATGTAGCACACATCTCTTGATATGACACTGTCAACATTAAATTCTAATATTAAATGGCTCATACTGCTACGCCATTCAATAACAATTGTTTGGGTGGATAAGATGCCCCCAACTCATATTGAATGACAATCACCATAGTCCTACTACCTTGTTCATGAGCAACTCTCTTGAGATTCACATACATAAATAAAGAAACACTCAATCAGATAGACATACATACACTAAATTGCTGCTGGCAGAAAGAAGAAACAGCGACGGCAGGCGGTGTACTAATGTATGCACAGGTTAGTTGAGTTCATGAGCGCGTCGTCACCACTATAGAGCACCATGCTTCCCATCGACATGAGATGCTTCGGGCCCTCATATGCAAAATAATTTCACATATGATGTTATGACGGTGCTAAGATGGATCGAGTGTTGGATGTCAGAAGTAGAGTACAGAGGTTCTCAACTTCAAGGTATCCCTTCCCGTCGGTTCCTGTAAGACGGCTAAGGCATCCCTGCCACCGAGGATGTTCTCGTTGCAGATGTATAGATAATGGAGTTTGCAAGTACTAAACAAGCATATATACTTAACAACGATGTAAACTTGGGTCTTCCTGAAATCACCGACGGGTTCTGAAGTTCTCTTGTGCCTCAAGATTGAGACAGAGATGCAAAATGTTCACCCCAACATTATGGCCACAGATGTACAGAAAAAAATTCAAAGTGAATGAGAATACTTACATGTCGATAGACAGGCTGACCTCCTCGAAGGTCAATTCGTTGGTTCCAAATCTATGCCGGAATCAAATCAAAATTCAAATCCTTAATCGCTTTGATGAAATCATGTGGAAGAAGTAAATGTGGGAGATTTTACTATTTGACACGTCTTACTTCGGTTCTTTATAATTTGCCACTGATTTCTTAGCCTTTTATCATTTGCCATACATTAGATTGACTCCTTACTAATTTTCCATGTTTCTACTTTTAGATATATATTGATTTTCTTAACCTTAAAAGAAATTGTCAAATACAGTATAAATACATCACCAGAAGAAACAAGTGATTCCAAGGGGCAGACAAGGTGGGCAAGACATCACCGGCATATGGAACGCGTCTTTTGTTGATGACGATGTTGTTGCTCCGAGTCCAGCGACGCGGCGGTGCTTTCTCTGGCTTGGCCTTGACGATCACGAGAGGAACGGGAGGAGCCGCGGACAATCAACGGTGGCGACGTGAGGAGGAAGCGGTGGCCTTCCTCTGCTCAGTTGCCGCTCGATGTGGGTGAGGACGGCGGCGAGAGCACACCCGGGTTTGCTCCACTAGGTACGGAGGCCCTAGGTGTTGTTGCGCCCCGATACCGGGCCGCTGGCGGGGAGCTCCGCCAACTCCTCCTCGAAGAATGATGTCCAGACGGTGGCTGCTACTGCGGCTGGTGGTATACGTCCCCCGACAGGCTCTCCCTGATTTGCTCGTTCTCGACGGCCCGCTCGGGGACGGTGGGCGGCGAAGGCAGAGGGATGCCGCCTGAGCTGAGTCGCGATGTCCACGGCGCGCTCATCATTGGCGGCCCGTGGATATTCGTCTGGTGTAGCAGCCATGCCTCCTACAAGTGGAGCGTTCGGCGACCGAAACCATTGGTGGTTGCGACGTCGAGTGGGGACCCGTAGACCATCGCGAAAGTGGGCGAGAAGGTAGGTGAGGATGGCGTGAAGGTAGGCGAGAATGGCGAGAAGTGTGCGGCTCCAGGGACGGGTGATACGTTGCAAACATATCTATACTTTTTTATGCTTCATGCTTGTTTTCTACCCAATAACTTTTATTTTCCATATGTTTTCTCATGTTTTCCTTTGTCTTCCAGATGTTTTTATAGACTAACCTATCAACGAGATGGCCTAGGTCAGTTGCCGCTTTTCTATTTCAGAAAATTTCTTTAAGATATATACTCTGAATGGGTTGAAAATCCATGGATATCTTTTTTTACCCGGAACGAAGAGGAGTCTAAAAAAGAGCCGGAGGGGGGGCAGGGGTGCCAGACATGGACCCACCCTAGGCCATGCCTGGTGGTCCCCTGGCTGCCCCAGCCAGTGCCTCTTGTCGCCTATTCGCCTATAAATTGCCCCTAACCCTAAAACGTTTGGGGCCATAGTTATTTTCCACGAAAAATACAAAGAGAATCATCATCAGAGGCCTCTATATCGCCATGATCGCCTCCGGAAAGATGACTGAGTAGTTCATGTTGGGACTACGGGTCCGTAGCAATGGCTAAATGGTTGTTCTTTCCATTATGACTCCATATTTAGAGTCTCGTGAGCTGCCTCACATGATCGAGACCACCGTTATGTAATTGTGCATGTTGTGTTTGCTGGATCTGATGAACCATGAGATTATGATTATTTTGTTCATGTCAATCTAATATGCTTAACTTATATCTTCTGAGAGTTTAATATTTTCTTGCAATGCTCTCTGGTGCTTATGACTACCTTGGACACGTAGTTGTTTTCACCTCCAAGAGAGGGTTTATATGCTAAATAGTGGGTTCATTCCTCCCTTGTGCTCGAGTGAGAGAAACATGACTGATAGTGGATGTGTTTTTGCTACTACGGAGAAAACATCTGTGTTGTTGCCTACGGACGAAGACCACTTCTTACATTACGTATTGTTCTTAATGCATTTGTCTGTTGTATGATCGATCTAGGTTAGGAAGGAACGATACCCTCTCCGAGGGATCGGATGCGTGTTATATAGGTTGGGAATAGCCCCCACCATGGCAGTACATAGAGGGGTATGCAGATCTGAAGCTGGATATTCGATTCATCTCTAGTAAGGATCAGATTGCTGATGGATTCACTAAAGCTCTCCCTGTTAAAAGTTTAGACAAGTTTAAGAGTAATCTCAACCTATCCACAGGTTAAGATTAAGGGAGAGCTTTAGTGAATCCATCAGCAATCTGATCCTTACTAGAGATGAATCGAATATCCAGCTTCTGATCTGCAACTCTTTCTCGAACAAAGTGGAAATCAATCTCAATATGTTTAGTACATGCATGAAATATGGGATTAGCAGACAAGTAGGTAGCTCCAAGATTATCACACCATAGACATGGTTTTTGCTGTACTTTTACCCCAAGTTCTCCAAGAAGGGCCTCCACCCAAATTAGCTCAGCAATAGCATTAGCAAGTGCTTTGTATTCAGCCTCTATACTGGAACGTGAGACTGTGGCTTGTTTTCTGGCACTCCATGAAACAAGATTGGGTCCAACAAAGATGGCAAAACCAGCAGTGGACCTTCTCTCATCAACACAGCCTGCCCAATCAGCATCTGAGAAGGCACTAAGAAGAGTAGATGATGAAGATGTAAAAGTGATACCAAGATGCAATATATGATGAACATAACGAAGAATCCTCTTAACAGTTGTCCAATGAGTAGTGGTTGGAGCATGCAAGAATTGGCATACTTTATTAACTGAAAAGGATAAATCTGGCCTTGTGAGACTGAGGTATTGCAAGGCCCCAACAATGCTGCGATATTGTGTACTATCTTCAGGACCTAGAGGAGACCCCTCCAAAAGGGAAAATTTATCATCAGGAGAAAGTGGTGTAGAAAAAACTTTGCAACCACGCATACCAGCTTTTTCAAGAAGTTCAGTGGCATATTTATCTTGAGTCAATAATAAACCATTGTGCACATGTTTAACTTCAATACCCAAAAAGAAGTGTAGAGTACCAAGATCTTTGATTGCAAAGTTGTCATTGAGGTCTTTAAGCAAGGCAGAAATGGCTTGATCAGATGAACTAGTAACAATGATATCATCCACATAAACCAGAACATAAACTGTAATACCTGACTGATTATAAAGAAATAGAGAGGTATCAGCCTTGGAGGGAATGAAACCAAGATCATGCAGTTTGGACCTAAGACGAGAGAACCAGGCTCGAGGGGCCTGTTTCAAACCATATAGAGCTTTGTCCAATCTGCAAACATAATCATGAGTATCAGGGTGCGCAAAACCAGGTGGTTGTTTCATATAAACCCCCTCTTTCAGAACACCATGTAAAAACGCGTTCTTGACATCGAGCTGCCGAAGACTCCATCCCCTGGAAACAGAGACAGAAAGAACAGTACAAATTGTGGCTTCTTTGACAACAGGACGAAAAGTGTCTTCATAGTCAATACCATAACGTTGCTTGAATCCTTTTGCAACTAGGCGATCCTTATACCTGTCTATGGATCCATCTGCACGTTTTTTGATACGATAAACCCATTTGCAATCAATTATGTTCCTGTGAGAGCTAGGAGGAACTAAGTGCCAAGTTTTATTCTGCAGAAGTGCATCATATTCCTCTTGCATGGCTGCACGCCATTTGGGATCATCAAGAACCTGGGACAGAGATTTTGTTTCACCTGTGGCAGCAAGAAAACCATAGTGGATCTTGCGATCCTTCATACGATAGGTTAGTGTGCCATCAGTATATGCTTTCGGGTGTTTTATACCTTTATGTAAACGTGTGCGAGCAGATGGTGTAGGCTGGGCAATAGGATCAGGTGCAACAGAAGATTCCGCAGCAGCTGTCTCAGTTGCAGCATCCGGACATGCCACAGAGGATCTTGTCGGCTCCTAGGGGTACGGAGATCCGCACCAATGGGAGCTCGCCATGTGGTGTCGCCGTCGTCATGTGGCCCATGCGACGAGGCGGGAGGCAGGAAGGGCCGACCGCGCGTGGGAGCCATGTCTCGAGGCGAAGACGTGGCACACGAGGACGGGGCGGGCGCGCGTGGCCCGGTAGCCCTCTCCGCAGGGAGGCATGCATCTGTCGGGGACTTGGCGCCACGGGAGTGGCGCGGGGCGCGTGAAGGGGGAGACTGCGGAGAGACCGTGGCCTCGGGATCCCGCCCGTCAGGCGTATCAGCCAGAGGATCCCCCTCGGGATCAGACGGCTCATGATCCGAGACAGCAGGAGAATCTCCAGTTTCGGCTTCTTCCGAAATTTCAGAATCGGATATTTCATCATTGACAGCTCCGTTTTGGCTCAAATTTTTGCCATGCGCTTGATCTAAAAGGGTGTTAGAGTCTTGAGCAGTAGGAGCTGTAGGCATAGCATCATTAGTGGTAACAATAGGTATGATAGGTAAAGTCATAAAGGTATCAACATTTTCATCTCCATTGGTATTTGGTGGGGAATTTTGTGGAGGAAGAAGTATATCATTGCGAAGTCTAGAGCCAGCATTTGGATGAAGAGTGGCAAAAGGAAAAACATGCTCATCGAAAACAACATCTCTCGAGATGTAGACACGTCCAGTCTTTGGGTCTAAACACTTGACACCCTTGTGACGAGGGCTATACCCAAGAAATATAAATTGGGTAGACCGAAAAGAAAATTTTCTCTTGTTATAAGGACGCAAATTAGGCCAGCAAGCACATCTAAAAATACGAAGAGAGGCATAGTTGGGCTTTGTATGCAAAATACGTTCAACAGGAGTATCAAAATCTATAACTTTGCTAGGAAGCAAGTTAATAAGAAAGCTGGCAGTGAGGAATGTCTCATCCCAGAATTTAAGTGGCATAGAAGCATTGGCAAGCAAAGAGAGCCCAACTTATACAATATGACGATGTTTTCTTTCAGCTGAACCATTTTGTTGATGAGCATGTGGACAAGAAACATGGTGTGTGATGCCAATTTTTTGAAATAAACCATGCAACTTCTCATATTCACCACCCCAGTCAGTTTGCATTGTGATGATTTTCCTATTAAATTTTCTTTGAACAAGTGCTTGAAAATTAAGGAAAACTTGATAAACCTCATATCTATTCTTGAGCAAATAAATCCATGTAAAATTACTGAAATCATCTATAAATCTTACATAGTATGCATGCTTGCCAACAGAAACAGGAGCAGGACCCCATACATCAGAAAACAGTTGTTCTAAAGGAATAGTAGACACACTAGTGGAAACTGGATATGGTAGTTGGTGGCTTTTGGCTAACTGGCAAGTATCACATATGTAGGGGTTTATTTCAGGTGAATGAGAAATATTGTTTTTCCTAAGCACTTGTTGAACAATAAAAGACGAGGGATGGCCTAAACGACGATGCCATGTAGATGCATATGGCTTTATTGTGGTGAGAGCTTGCTTGGAGGATCCAGTGGAAGTGGACACGAGGGGATAGAGACCATCACGGGACGGGCCCTTAAACAGAGTTCTTCTTATCTTCTCATCCGTGATAAAAAAGAAATGTGGATAGAATTCAATAATTACATTGTTATCAAGAGTTAATTTGTGTACTGAAATAAGATTCATGGATGCACTAGGAACATGGAGAACATTTTTAAGATGCAAAGAATCATTAGGAGTATGCAATGTTGAAGTACCAATGTGACTTATTTTCATACCGTTACCATTTGCCGTGTGAACACAGTCGTGTCCATGATACTTGTCGCACGTCGTGAGCTTGTTCAATTCTCGAGTGATGTGATGTTTTGCCCCCGTGTCAGAGTACCAATTGGTGTCAACGCCATATGATGCCACATTAGCATTTTCCTTCTGATCACGATCTCCTTTCTCATCATCCGAGTCATCACCATAACGCCACCAGCAATTTCCTGCGGAGTGGCCATGTATCTTGCATATTTGAGATGTGATGTCTTCATAGGGCGTAGGGGCATGCTTGCGCCAGGTGCGGCGCCGGTCACCGTGATCACCACCATCACGACGACCTCCTTCTTGCGGGCGCCATCCACTGTCGCGACGTGCTCCACCATCATCACGATGGTCGCGACGGTCGCCGCCGTCACGTCTGTCGCGCCGATCACCGTAGTCACGGCGATCTCCCTCCTGGCGCCGATCGCGGTGATCATAGTCACCGCGGTCACCGCGGTGATCACGTCTGTCGTCATGGCGTCTGTAGTCCTGGTCGCGGCAATCAGGGGACCGACCGTGATAGTCACCACGGCCACGGTTCTCACCGCGACCGTCTCCTCGACCCCGTCGCGCTGCGTTGGCCGAGCTCATGAAGTCTCCGTCTTAGCCGGTGGCAGCGAGCATCTTCTGGCGCATGTCGTGGGAGTTGAGCTGTCCGAAGAGATCGGACAGTGTTGTACCGGGATTGGCATTAACGGGGGAGACCAGAGAGTTATAGGAAGCATCAAGTTCGTTGAGGATGTATCCGACGAGCTCGTCGTCGTCAATGGTTTTTCCGGCGGCAGTGAGTTCTGATCTGAACCCCTTCATCTTCGTGAAGTACTGCGCCGTGGTCATCTCTTGTTTCTTTGTCGTATTGAGGGCAGTCCGGAGGTGCTGCACACGCGATCGGGATTGCGAGGCGAACATGTCCGTTATGGCTGCCCAAATCTCGGCCGCTGTGTTCAACCCAAGCACATGCGCTAGCACATCCGGGGAGAGTGAGTTCGCGAGGTAGCTCACCATGGCCTGATCATGTTCGAGCCAGGCGAGAAACGCCGGGTTGTCGGCGGACATCTTTTTCTTCGGGTCATCAGTATCATCAACCTCCATCTTTTCGGCCGGTGCGGCATCAGTGCCGTCGAGCAGGCCAAGGACCCGCGCACCGCGCAGGGTCGGGAGCACGAGCGCCTTCCAGAAAAGGAAGGTGTTCGGCGTGAGTTTTTTGGACGGGGGAGACCCCAATCCAGCCGAGGCGGTGCTTGATGAAGACGCCATGGCAATGGAGGAAGCTTTTAGGGTTTTGGTTTTGGTGTAGATGGGTTTTGGTGTTGCGGCGGCTAGGTCAGGGCAGAGGGTTGCTCTGATACCATATGATCGATCTAGGTTAGGGAGGAACGGTACCCTCTCCGAGGGATCGGATGCGTGTTATATAGGGTGGGAATAGCCCCCACCGTAGCGGTACATAGAGGGGTATACGTACGGGGTGGTGTACTACACCATACCCATACGTATACAATACAATATTGACTAACGTGTTGCACACAAAGCAATCACTTCGTTGTTGTAACTTAATATCAGAGAGATTTGCTGGATAGCTTTATTGAGATGGACGTTTCGATATGGATGCATGCTGGATTGCGGTTCATATTCCTCGAGCCAAACTGAAGCAGTAGAACGACATGGAAGCACCAGTACTGGGAAGTACCGAAAAGTGACGTGTCCATGCCTTCTTACGTTACGTACCTTGTGTCTGGAGCTCATCCACCCACTGCTTTGCTAGGATGTACGAATCCTGAAGCACACACACAAATATCGAACAAAAATTAACGGTCGAACAGAAAGCACAACAGCCACGATCAATTTCATTTTCCATCATCGAACACGACCAAACCATCCGGCAAAACAAGGTCTGTTTCGCGCTAAATATTCAGAGAAGATGTCTCTCTCACCGTGCTGGAGATGTCGTAGAGGACGGCGGAGGCCGCGGCGTCGCGGTAGTACATGGGGGCGAGGCTGTCGTACCGCTCCTGCCCGGCGGTGTCCCAGATGTCGAACCTGACGGCGGCATCCCCCTCGCCGCCGCGGCCGCTCACTAGCAGCGCCTGCGAGAAGAAGGCCACCCCGATGGTGGACTCCTGGCACTCGTAGTAGAACCCCTTGGCGAACCGGGCCACGATGCTTGTCCATACGTGCAAACTAACTTGATCAGTTCACCATGGAAGGACGAAGGGCAGAAAAGGCAGATCCGGGAGAGATGGAGATGAGCTCCCGCGGCGCTCCCAACGTCCCCCGGCCGCTGCGGCCACGGCCGTGAGCGCCACCCAACCACCGCGCCGTCGGCCACTCCGGCCCCGGCGGCCACCGCGTGCGCGCAGATCCACAAGTCCAACCGCCTCGCCGTTGACGGCTCCGGCCACGGCGCCCACCGCCCGCTCCTCCCGCGAAACTCCCAACGACACCAGGCCGCTGCGGCCACGGCCGTAAGCGCCACCCAACCACCGCGCCGACGGCCAATCCGGCCCCGGCGGACACCGACCGCCACCAAATCCACAAGCCCAACCGACGCGCCGTTGACCATTCAGGCTGCGGCGGCCACCGCCCGCTTCGGATCAAGGCCGCGCTCGCATCGACAACCAATCGGCGGACGCCCTCGACCGGCACCCCCCCCCCCCCCCCCCCCCCGCTGCCTGCACCGAAGGCTGCGCCCACGTGCATCGGCCTAAAGAAGACGACCCCGGCGGGGCCGCCGGGCCCCGCAGCCCCCGCCGACGAGAAGCGCACTTCTCCTCTACTTCAACTCAAAGGCTACATCGCGATCCCCAAAGCTAAGTGAAACGTCCCCCAAATCCACCACACCCCTGTTCTTCACACGCATCCACCTGCATTTCTCCCGCTTTGCTTTGCGATTGCATCCACTTCAAGCATGAGTAGGGCGTCGATTGCTGGTGCTAGGCTCAGATCTGCGTTCTTCACCCGTGGTCAACGCTTCGAGAACCGTATGCTTCAGATGTACGACTGCGGCCCCTCTGAAGCTCCCAACCCTGACCGTCACTGCAGCACCCTTCTCACCGCCACTGTTCTCTCCGATGGCATCAACATCTCCCCGGAGTTCGCCGCCTCTCTGTTGGTGTTCTGGTTCGGAGGGCGCGCGGACCAGTACGCCGTTAGGCTCGTCGACGACAAGGTTTTCGAACTGCGAACGGCTAGCGCCCACGTGGCAGCCGAGATCCTCCTGCGGGGCCTTTGGGCCGTTGGCCCATTACACCTTCAATTCGCGCCGGTTCTGCATGCTAGCCACCTCCATGGCCACTTGCCAATCGTGCATGGCGCTGCGAGCGACACGCTAGACGCGCGTTCGACCGCAACTGCGTCAACGGCGGCAAGACGTGACAGCCCCGTCAACGCTGCTCCCAATATCACTCAATGCGGATGCTCGCTTCGTAGAGATGGGCAGTTGGGAAAATGTTACTGCACCGGTGCAAGGCCGCGGAAGCTGCGCTCCTCTCGGATAGTTACAGCAAATTCAAATCTTTTATCCCCAGACATCATCATACCGAATCCACCTGAGCTCCCAGCCTTCAACCCTCCTGACAAAGCTGGCTTGCGTTCGAGTGCCTCGGCATCCACCACGGCGGTTCATGCATCCTCGATCCCTGCTGAGAACAACCGTAAGCGGTGCACGATCATCTCCTACGAGACACGTATAGCCACCGATGACTTCCCTCCCCTCAGAGAAGATAACTCCGGTAACTCTCACGATTCTACGGTGACACAGCCTCTCCCACCGCCGCTCTATAAAGAGAAGCTCCTTTCGTCTCCTTCACATCCCACAACCAAATCCATTCCCCTCCTCCGTGATTGCAAACCTCTCAATCTCCACATTCGCTGCTTCCGTTGTCTCGGTTACAAGCATCGTGCTGCCGGCTGCCGGAACGCCGTTGTTTGCTGGTTCTGCAGGGCGTGCGGACACCGACGCCCCGACTGCCACGTCCTCGCTCGAGGCAGAGCTAGCTCCATCGCCATGGAACCAGTGGTCCCGGGCCGGCCCACGTCCTTGGACGTCCATTGTCCGCCGGTTAGGGATGCCCACGCCCTGACCTGCCTGATCACGATCGAGCCGCCGCGCTACAACCCCGTGGCATGGCTTCGCCGCGTGCTGTATCAACACCTCCAAAACCCCACGGTGCGTTTCGCCTCGAGCTCGGCGGGCGATGCATACGTCATCTTCCTCCGCCGCGTCGATCAGGTCGAGGCTTTGCGTGCAAGCCCGTTGCGCGTGCGCGAAGTCGACGGCTCGGAGACCTTGGTGTGGATCAGGCTGCACGATGGTGGAGACGACTCCTTCACATTCACCTATCGCTTCCTCGTCTGTCTCACCCTCGAGAAGCTCCCACTAGACTTCTGGGATAGGCCCGGCCTCTCCCTCGCCACCTCCGGCTTCGCGAAGCTTCTGAGCGTGGAGCACGGAGCGATCCGTGGCCACGACTACGCCGCCGTCTTCTCCCTCGTCAAGGTGGAGTCTCCCTCGCACATTCCGCATCACATCGCGTTCCACAAATCCAACGAGTCCGGCAACTACGCGGACGTCTTCATCAATGAAATCTGGGATGTCTCGGCCGCGAACGAGCATGTGCGCTGGCAGCCGCCGCCACAGGTCCCGCGCCCGCCTACAAGGCACAGGGGGTACCAGGGCGGCCACCGCTCACGCTCCTCGCGCCCGCGCTCTGCCTTCACCTGGCGTCGCTCTGGGACGGATGCGCCCCCGTCATCGCCAAGACGCCGGATGGGCGAGTCCTCCTCCACGCCACATGCTGCTCCGGCCGCGTCAGCTGCGGCCAGGTACACCTCCGCGAGGGCCACCAAGACTCTGGAACAGCCAGCAGCGGCGGGCATCCAGGACCTCATGATCCTCCTCTCCACAGCCACCAAAATCAAGCCACCCCTTACAGTCAAGCAGCACCCACACTCCACCGCCCTTTTCACCATTAACAACTTCGCTACTTTTGATGTCTCCGTTGCTCTCAGCCACTCCAGGGGGTTCGCAGTCCGCATCCCGGTCGGAATCCCATCCACGGACAGCGGCGAGAGCACCTTTCCAGTTTTCAACTACAACATTCCAAAAAGCATCATGCCCCCACCACCTAGCAGGCTAAGGAATCCAGGTCTGACGAGGGAATCTGTGCGGTCCCTCCTCTTCAAGCTATTTCTAGACCACACCAACGGAGTTGCCCCACTTCCGCTCCTGCCGCCCATCGACTGCACCTATCCCCCAAAACCCCTCCATCCAGCACACCACATGGGCCCCCCTATCTCCCCCATTTCGCTTTCGCACGGACCAGCACTTGCTCCCTGCAAACGCTTTGAGCTCAAACTGCCGTCTGCCATCTTCCACTTCCCGACCCCACCCGCGTGTACCCACCCACCTTACCACCAGTCGCCAAAGCAGCACCTGGCGCCAATCTACAACATTCCATTCCCTCCGATCGCAGCGCAGCCACCCCCTTTCGCCTGCGCACTGCAGCCGTCTCCTGACATCTCGAGTGCATCTGCGGGGCCTCTCACTCCCATGCTCGCGGGCCCCCTGCAGATCCCTCGGGAACATGCCCTGGTTCCAGCTCCAGGAACGCTCAACGTCATCCAGGTCGCTTTCGGCATTGCTGTCGAGGCAGCTCGCAATGGTGCACAGTACTGCAACCCACTGGAAGAGGGGCACGTGGTCGTCAGCTCAGATGGGGCCCCTTCCGCTTTGAGCCAGGACAGCCCACCATAGACCGCGTACGGCTGTTCGGCCAGGACGGCATTGCGTCCTCGAACGAGACCCAAGCGGCCCAACAAGACGAAGCCCAGCAGGAGGAGGAGTCAGACTCGGTCCATTGCGTTATCCAGCCAGCTCAAGATCAGGGCAACGCCTCGCCGTCTGTCACGGTTGCGCTGCCATCACCGCCAAAGGAAGCCCCTGCCCAAACCACTTCCAGAGGGAAAGCGCCTATCATCTATGAAAGGCGCCGAAGTGCACGCATTGCACAGCTATACGACGGACCCAGGGTGGACTCCATAGCGCGGGCCACGCAGCGCAGAGCAACAACTGACGGGGGCTCAGAATCCTCCACTGGCTCTACGTCCTCACGTCGCCGGAAGATGAAGCGCCTGGATGACGCCTCCATCATCGCAAGGCTTCCTATCACCGCAGATCCACCAGAGCTAGACAGAGAAAAGCTCACGGTGCTAGCCCACTGCTGCGGGTTCACGCTGAACGACGTCGAAGAAGCACTCAAGGTTCAGAACAAGGACCAGGGCACCAGCAATCTCGATGAGTAGTCCGCATAAGCTTAGCCTCGCACGGTGTTACCTAGCCAGGTTGTTAGTTTGCTTTCCGCCAAGCCACTTTCCTTTTCCTTCAAAGCTGGCGATTGCCATGGCAGTCGAAGGCCAGTATCTAGTCTGCATCCACCGCCTGCATTGTAATAGGTCAACCTGTAACACCGAGCGAATCATGCATGTTTACTTCCGTTCTTTTTCCTCTGTGCCTTCGTTTCTCCACCTTCTACCGCTATTTCACTTGGGTATCCGATACTTGATCAAATGAAATGCCTATCATGGAATGGGAGAGGGCTAGGAGATGACACCAAGAACACCATAGTTCTCAAAGCTCTTTTGGACGCTAAGGCAGACATCATATGCCTACAGGAAACCAAGCTGACAGACATCTCACAATTCAAGGCAAAGAAATTTCTACCCTCGCAGTACAGCGAGTTCAGGTTCCAGGCGGCCGATAACACCTCGGGGGGACTGCTGATTGCATGGAATCCAAAAACGCTCCAAGTCCATGTGATAGCTCAAAGTAAATATTCGATTACGATAAAAGCAACATCCACAGCCGACGGAACCACAATACACATCACAAACACGTACGCTCCCTGCTGTAGAACGGAGAGGCGTGCCTACTTTGAGGAAATAAAACAGCTAGCGCACAGCATCAATGGGCCGTGGGCTATAATCGGGGACTTCAACATATACCGATACCCACACGAGAAAAATAACAACAACATAGACCACGCGGCGATGGACGAGTTTAATACTTGGATCGAGGAGATGGAACTAATGGACGTGGACATTTGCAACACTAGCTACACCTGGACTAATAAGAGGCGCAAACCTACACTAGTCAAACTAGACAGGGCCCTGATCAACATTGCGTGGAGCCAATCTTTTGTCGCCTCCACATGCATGGCTCTACCGCGTCCAACTTCCGACCACAAGCCAATCCTACTGGACACAAAAAATGCGAAACGAAGGAATGACTGCTTCAGATACGAGGACTATTGGCTACAAAACCAAGAATTAATCAACATAACAAAGGACAGGCTTACCAGGAACACCCGACAGATGCAAATCGTAACCAAAATAAACCACAAACTTAGGGCCGTCAGGGCAGCAACCAGAGCGTGGCAGAAGGATCAAAAAACATACACCACTACCCGCAAAAACATCACCCACATGCTCTTATTCTTGGATGAAATGGAAGAGTGGCGAGACCTAACAGACATCGAGTTTGCCTTCAGAACAGTCTGCCACCAAAAGAACATTAGCCTTACAGAACAGGAAGCCAGCCATTGGCGGAGAAGAGCCAAGATTAAGTGGTGCAAATTAGGTGATGAAAACTCGAAATTCTTCCACACCATGGCAACGTATAGATTCAGAAAAAACAGCATCAGGGTCCTATGCCAGGACAATGAAGAATTCTACCAAGACTCTGATAAACTAGACATCGCTTCGGCTTATTACAAAGAATTGTTTCAAGAGGATAGACCCTGGACCCCGTTCCTACAACTAACCAGGCTCTACCGCAACCAGAGTGGTGACCTACAGCACCTTGGAGATCCTTTCAACTGGAACGAGATTAACAGAGCCATCTCAATGGCTCCCTCGAGCAGGAGCCCAGGGCCAAATGGATTCACCAATGAATTTTATAAATTCTATAAAAACGAGCTGCAAAGTGATCTAACAGCCATGTTCACTTCACTATTCAAGCAGGAAATCCAACTGAGGGGAGTTAACTTGGCCAATATTGCACTCATTCCAAAGAAGGAAACCCCCATAGCCATTTCAGATTTTCGCCCAATATCCCTGCAGCATTCCATCCCCAAACTAATAGCCAAAGTCCTGGCAAACAGGTTGCAAGCCAAGATGGACGTCCTAGTTGACACAATGCAATCTGGTTTCATCCGCGAAAGATCAATAATTGAGAATTTCTCCACAGCAATTGAAATGATCCAATGCGCAAAGAAATACAACAAACCTGTCATCATGCTAAAGCTGGACTTTCATAAGGCCTTTGATACTGTGCATTGGGGAGCAATCACACAAATCATGGAGGCCAGGGGTTTCCCAGACAAATGGACGTGGTGGGTCAAACACCTGCTACATACGTCTCAAGCTCAATTACTAATAAATGGGAATCATGGGAGAAAATTCGATATACGGAAAGGAGTAAGGCAGGGGGACCCACTGTCCCCGTATATTTTCAACTTGGTGGTGGATGTGCTGCAACAGATGCTAAAGCGAGCATATGATCAAGGTGTCCTCCAACATCCAATCCAACAGGGAGCACCACTACCAATTCTACAGTACGCGGATGACACCCTACTCATTCTACAGGGATCCGCCCTACAGGCTAGCTACACCAAAGTTATTTTGGACACCTTTGTCAAGTTCAGTGGATTACTTATAAACTACCACAAGAGTACTTTCGTACCTATAAACCTCAGCCATAACGAGGCAGCAAGTATCGCTAACATTCTAGGATGCCCAATCTCACACTTTCCATGCACATACCTAGGACTGCCGCTATCTCTAAACAAAATCTCCCGAACAATGCTGCAACCAGTAATTCAGAGAGTCAGCAGACGACTACCAGGCTGGGCAACGGGCCTTCTCTCCTCGGGTGGCAGAGTTCAGCTTGTAAACTCAGTCCTTTCCGCCATCCCCACCTTTTTCATGGCCTGCATAAGATGGGACAAGGCTAGCATTGAAATGGTTGACAAGCTGAGACGGGCTTTCCTTTGGGCAGGGAAGACAGAAGTCTCAGGTGGACAATGCCTTGTTGCCTGGAAACATGTCACAATGCCAAAGGGATCAGGAGGACTAGGAATCAAGAATCTGGACACACACAACATGGCTCTAATGACCAACCTAGTTATCAAACTAATCTCGGACGGCAGGGGACCCTGCTTCACTTGGCTGGCCAGTTGGTATCTTGGAGACACCATACCTACGCTACCAAACACAAGAGATACACCGTTCTGGAGGACATTGCTACCGCTCATACCCATTGCACAGACGATAACAGTGAGCAAGGTGAAGTCCGGAGCCACTGTTTCCTTTTGGAATGACAGCTGGACCGGACTAGGAGTACTACGACACACGCTACCAATCCTGCACACCTTCGCAGAGGACCCGTCATGCACTGTGGCTTCACAATTCCAGGGAAACATTCTAATGATAAAACTATTGCTACCTCTATCGACCACAGCCCAAATGCAACTCGACATGCTGACTGATAACCTCAATGCAAATCCAGTCGACCTCCAAAATGGGAAAGACACAAGAGTGCTGCTTACCACCGGGAAACGATCAACGACAAAGGATATCTATAAACTGCTTAGTGACAGTGGTGTTAAGTGTAAAAATCATAAATACATTTGATATCCGAAGTCCCACCAAGGCATAGAGTTTTTCTATGGTTAGCATTTAGAGGGAGGCTCAACACGAGAGACAACTTGGTGAAAAAGCACTGGCAAGACTCAAATGCCTGTGACCACTGCCCAGCTACTGAAACAATAGACCACATAGCTCTAAGATGCGGGTACTCGATCTGGGTATGGGACAGGCTGCAACTTTCAACCCTGGCAAACAGCTCAGACAACATCTCAGATTTCTGCATTCAAGCTCATCTGAAGCTAAAATGTCGTGCATGGCCTATCTGCTTTGCGGCGTGCTTGCTTGGCTTATGGAAAATGAGAAATGATCGTGTCTTCAACGGCAAGACTGAATGCAGGCGGCAACTAATAAACAGCATAGCAGACGACCTAATGCTATGGGCTCACAGGTCTACAAAAAACCAAGGATCCATAACGGAATGGGCAGGGAAGCTGCGCGATTAAAGAAGGATGAATTTGGAAGGACTTTTAGCTGGGTTCCCCTTTTTTTTCTTTCTCTTTTGTTTCTTTTCTTTTCTCTCTTCTTTCATTTACTTTGTCACTATCTTTTCTCTCTTAGTTCTTCTCTGTTTTTCGGCTTTCTCACCACATCTCCTTAGATTGGTGACTTGTAAATCCACAACCACTATTGTAACAATAAGGTAGAGGCCGCCTCTACCTTCTTTATATTCAAAAAAAAAAGTTCACCATGGAAAAGACATGGCATGTAAGTATAGCTTACTGATGAAACTACACGAGTGCGCGACGTGCCTACCAGCTTGGCCGGGATGACACTGCTCAGGGTCGGATCGGAGCCTTCATCGACGATCTGTCGATGTCGCAGTGCTCGGCGTCGTCGTAGCGGCCGGACGTTTCGGGCAGATGGTCACAAGTTGAAATATCGAGGACGCGTCGATGAACTCCCGTCACGGAACTCGCCGGAATCTGGCCGTCTTCCGCCAAACTCGCCGGAATCGCCCCGAAACTTCATGGAACCACTCCCGCTGGCGCATATCTGCCGATTCACACCGTTTCCGGCCGACTCCGATGAACGTAGATGGAGATCGCCGATTGACCGCCATGGCAGATGCGGATGGTAGCAACTCTATCAGTTTGACTGACGCGCCGTATCAGTGGACGTACTCTTGGATTTGGTGGAACGATGTGTACCTCTCCGAGGGCATTGGTTGCGTGTTTATAAGCGTAGGGAAAAGCCCCCATACGTGGCAGGATACAGAGGAGATACGGATACGGGTGGAGTACTTACTGCATACCGTATACGTACAGTACATGAGGTTTAACAGCCCCCCATAATCTAAACTTCGGAGAAGATTTAGATTACGTCTAAACTCACACAGACTAGTTACAGGAAGTGGCTTAGTGAAGCCATCAGCAACTTGATCCTCGCTAGATATGAATCTAATGGCTAACTGTTTGCTTGCAACACGTTCTCGAACAAAATAAAAATCTATCTCAATATGTTTTGTGCGGGCGTGAAAGACTGGATTTGCAGAGAGATATGTAGCTCCCAAGTTATCACACCATAGACATGGTGTTTGCTTCAATTTTACACCAAGTTCCTTCAAGAGTGCTTCAACCCAAATCACTTCAGTTGTGGCATTTGCAAGTGCTTTATATTCAGCCTCACTACTTGATCTGGACACAGTGGGCTGTTTTCTGGAGTTCCAAGACACAAGATTTGGACCAAAGAAAATAGCAAAGCCCCCTGTAGAACGTCTATCATCTAGGCAACCAGCCCAGTCTGCATCTGAAAAAGCACTCAACAGGGTAGATGAGGATCTCTGAAAAGTAATACCCAATTTGATAGTGGCACTAACATATCTGAGAATGCGTTTGACTGTTGTCCAATGTGAGGTCGTGGGTGCATGAAGGTATTGGCAAACTTTGTTAACAGAGAATGATAAGTCTGGGTGTGTCAATGTAAGATACTGAAGAGCACCAACTATCCAGCGATACCTTGTACAATCATCAGGATCCAATGGTTCCCCCTCGGTCTGAGTTAGCTTCTCTGTGGAGGATAAAGGAGTAGGCGCAGGTTTGCAGTCACGCAGTCCAACCTTGGACAGTAAATCAGAGGCATATTTTTCCTGTGTCAGGAGCAAACCATCTGGCATATGTTTAACTTCAAGACCAAGAAAGAAGTGTAAGTCACCCAGATCTTTAATGGCAAAATGAGTATTGAGATTATGCACTAAGACAGTGACTGCTGCATCAGAGGAACTAGCCACAATAATATCATCAACATAAATGAGCAGATAAATGGTGACATCAGACTTTTGATAGAGAAAAAGAGATGTATCAGCCTGTGAAGGAATAAAACCAAGATCATGTAATTTGGAACTCAAACGAGCAAACCACGCTCGAGGGGCTTGTTTCAAGCCATAGAGAGCCTTATCGAGTTTGCAGATATACTGAGGGGTGTGTTTGTCTTCAAAGCCAGGAGGTTGTGTCATATACACATCTTCCTCAAGAACACCATGTAAGAACGCGTTTTTAACATCAAGCTGCCGTAAAGTCCAACCTCTGGAGACTGCAATTGCTAAAACAGTTCTGATAGTAGCTGCTTTAACAACAGGGCTAAAAGTATCTTCATAGTCAATGCCATACCTTTGCTTGAATCCTTTTGCCACTAGACGGGCTTTGTATCTGTCAATAGTACCATCAGCACGTCTTTTTATTGTGTAAACCCATTTGCAATCAATAAGATTATAACGGGAATTAGGAGGAATTAAATGCTAGGTGTGATTTTTGAGGAGAGCATCATGTTCTTGTTTCATTGCCTGTCGCCACTCAGGATGATCAAGTGCTTCTGCTAGAGAGCGTGGTTCACCTGTGGAGGTGAGCAAGCCATACCGAACACGGCCACCAGTGACATTGTAACGAACAGTACCGTCGGTGACTAAACGAGGTTTAGTTATACCTTGGCGAAGGCGCGTGCGTGGACCAGGTGCAGGATCAGTCGCAGAATCATCAGATGTAGAGGATCCGCTATGATCCAATGAAGCTGCAGCATCAGGGGACGCAGCAGCGCCATGCGCAGAAGATCCAGGGGCAGCACATGCACGTGGGCGCGACGTGGCCGAGCCGGAGTGGCTAGAGAGGCCCCCGCCCTGGGCTGTGTCGGGGCCGTGGTCCGCAGCAGAGGAGACCGCGCGGTCGGCGGACCTTCCTGATGGAGTACGTGGCGAGGCGGGTGTGGAGGGCGCGGTGTACGACGAGGAGGACGCGTTGTCCTCTGGCCCGCCCGAGGAGGCACGTGGCGAGGGCGGAACGGACGACGAAGACGTGGAAGGCGAGGCCGCAACGCTGACAGAATCAGCATGGGGATCACCATGCACATGATCCGAGGAGGATCCAGGATCATCACGGGATCCAGTGCCCGTTTCGTCACGAATTTCTTGCTCGTTGGACACCGATTCTGTAACACCTGGGGTGTTTACCCTAATTTAGAAAATTGGTTGTTTTCTTTTTTGGCATTGCATCACATGCATCATCTGCACCTTGTTTGCAAACCAATTCAAACACAAAACAAAAATTCAAATCAATTTAAAATTTTCAAACAATGCACCTGTGTTTTTCAAACTCAAATTGTTTTTCAATATAAGTTGATTGGAATTAATTTTTGCTTGAGTATTTCAAAAACCATTCTTTATGAAACACTATTTGAAATTAAAATGGCAAATTCAAATCAATTGGCAATTTGAAATTTTTGAAAATAAAGTTAACATACATTTGATCTTGCTGTTTTGTAATTCAATAAAAATCATTTCATAAGATAAAAACCCCTAAAAACTTTATTCTTTTTCTCTCTCTTTTCTTCCTACAAAAAAGAAAAAAGAAGTGTAAATAGAAAATACAAAAAAAGCAAAAAAAATGAGAAGGGGGAGGCAGGCCAGCCCCAGTGGGCTAGCCCACCTACCACCCCTACTCCCACAACCCAACTCGCAGCAGCCCAACCTGCTCCACCCCAGCCCACCAAAGCCACCGTTTCGGCCCTTCTCCTCCTTTCTTCCTCCTGCTGTGGTCACCATGGTACGAACACCCCCATCCATGGCCACGTAGCTCTCGATGTGATGGACGGCCGTTGCAGCCTCCTCCACCTCCATAAAGCACCGCTACCCCCCTTCTGCAACCCTAAGCTCTCTCCTTCCCTTCTCCCCCGCCGCCATCTCCCTTCCACCCCTCTCTGTTCTCTGAAACATAAGGAGCAACAGCGGAGCACCCCGCTGTCGCCACTACGCCATGGCCATCCCTGAGACAATCTGGGAGGTGGAGAGGAACCACCATGCCTCCCTCTTCCTCCTAGACGTCAAGATCAAACCGCATGAGCTCTAGGACGTCCACAACTTCCTCATCTTCAGTTCAATCGCCGGCGGTTTCCTGGATTTTTCCCGCCGTTGTAGACGCCCTCCGGCGTGGTCGACCACAACCTCACAACGGAGGTGAGAAGACCTTCCGATTCCCGCCTGAAACCTCCCCTTTCGTGCTCTGGTTCATCGGTTCGTTTTCTGACCAAACTTATGCTCGCCATGGCTCGAAGCTCGGACTCAACCTCTCTCGCTTCCATCAAGCAAACCGCAAGGCCGTTCTTCGCGCCAGGAGTACCACGAGGATCCCCTCCTCCATATTCATCGAGGATTTCCTGCCCAGAGCTAGCGTCTCGTCGATGAGGCCGTCGTCTGCTCTGCACGGTGGCTAGGCTAGGGAGTGGTCCTCGCCGTCTTCTGCTTCCTCGACAACAGATTGTGAGCGCCCTTTCCTCGCCTCTTGCCCTCTCCCTCCTCGCCGAACGCACGAGCGCGTCCCAGGCAAGCACCACATCGCGGCACCACCGCGGGATCACGCACGCACACGCGAGCTCACCGCACCGCAGCTGCCTCTGTCTGCCGTCGAACTGAATTTGGGTTCAGTTTCGTCAGGTTGGCAAAGGCCATGCCTTTTATCTGAAAACCAGCCGGGCCTGTATTCTGAACAAGCAACGCAGCCACAGCCCAGTGGCTAAGCCAGCCGCGCGCACGCCCTCGGTCCCTGGTTCGATCCCCCGCGGAGGGAGTAAACCCACCTTTTTGGCGATTTATGCGCAGGGGCAGGACCCACCCGTCAGCGAGCCCCATGCCACCTCACTTCCCACACGCCACTGTGGCGCTGGCCCCGCCCGGCAGTGACACAGGCCAAGGTGCACTGTGTGAGAAACATCCCAGGGGCCTCCCTGTGGTTCCTTTTTCCTTTAAGTCCCTGTAAATCACATTTTGGTCCCTGTTTTTCTTTTGCCCCTAAAAATTGCAAAAACAACTCAAAATAAAAATGTAAAATATGTTTTTCAGTAAAAATTCAATGAACTTTCTGATTATCACCTTTATTCTGTAATTTGGACAATTAAATTTAAGGTCATTTAATAATCCTTAAATTGATAAACTAAATGGCATAATTAATAACTTTCACAGGGTTGATCCAAATTAAATACTCAAAACATGAATTCCATCGAAAATTAGATGCCACACTTGAATATCAACTTTGTGTTCTGGTTTGCAACCTTTAAATTGAATAATTGTTTCACCTCTTATTTAATGCATTTAAATTGGTAATCTGCTTAACTAAATCATTTAAAATTGTTTCCCAACATGTAAAATATGGTTTCCATGCAAAATTAAACAAGCTTTCCAAATATAAACTTTGTTTTCTGTTTTGAATAAATTAAATTGCTGAAAACGACTATTTCTTTATTAATGCACTTAAAATTGTCAATTTAATAACTTGCTCATCTAAAATCCAAATTCAACAAATGAAATATGTATTCCATCTAAAATTTTGTGTTCTTTCCAAATATGAATTTTGTTATCTGTTTTGAACAATTAAAATGGGTGAAAACAATAAATGTTTGCGTAACTCATTTAAGAAGCCAAATTTCATAACTTAATAAATAAAATTCCAAACTTGGTAAACAACATATCAAATTGAAGCTATTGTTGTTTTCTTATTGTTTTCATCATCCATGCATCATTCTAATCAACTTTCACATGATGGTTATTGGTAGATCATTTAATTCAACATTAATTCATGGGCTTTTCCATATGCAATCCACATTGCATATGGGCCCATTTAAATATGTTCACCATGTCAACTTGTTTACTTTGATGCATCAATTAATTGTCATGCATCCATATCTTGATCATGCTGGATCTTTTGCCGTAGAAGTAATTGTTGCCTCCGGCGTTTGTTCTATTTTGTTGCTTCTTCGCGAATAGGACGTTGAGATGATGTGAGCAACGACAAGTTCTGCGGATGTACCTCTACTTGTTGGATACCAGGCAAGTATACTCACTTGCTACCCATGTTGCCTTTTCCTCACTTGTTACCAATTCTTTCCGTTGCCTTTATGCTAGCCTTATGATTCGATGCTTGTGTCTCGATCCTATCATATGTTTACCTTGCAGCCATGATATAGCCTTTCCTTCCACTTCCTATTAACGGTTGCTTGTTTACCTTGTTGGCCCCCGTGTCGTAGTTGCATGCTTAGTGTTGTTTGCGCTCGAGTCTTGTTGTCCTTTGTTCTATCACCTGTTTAGTTGATAGTTGGGCTTCAATTCAATCAACAACATGTTAATGTTTGGGGTAATAACAATTTGATGATAAGGCACCGGCAGGAGGCCCGGCGTGGTTTTGAGGCCTGCTAGTGTCGAATTTAATTAGGAAAAGGGTCTTGTCTACTGATCCATGATGAGCGCACTAACCGCATGTGGGAAGCGTGTATGGGCGCCCACCTCAATTTGATTCGATTCGCATTTCGTCCAAATCGCCTCATTTAGTTCGGGTTTTCCATTTGCCGCATGCATATGCAGGTGCGAACCCTTGGCGCCAGGGTGGAACTTTTGTAGTCGGCATTTAGGGAGACACGTTCTTAGAGTGCTATGAGGGTCCCCTTTTCTTCGTGGGGCTTGATTAGTCGTGCGCTCAACTGCACGGGGTTCTTTAGGCTTGATGCGAAGAAGAGTTGGGTTGTGTTGAGTGCCTCGCTTGGTGGAAGGGCCTTTCCATCTGGCGGGTCATTCTTACTTGTACGGCCAAATTGGTGCATCCCTGCAGGGTTAAATCTTCTCGAGAAGCCGTGTTGTCCGCGGTTATGGATGACTTGGTGAAAGTGCTGGCTAACAAGTACTCAGACAACTTACATCTAACGATAATAACTTGACTAGTAATATAGATTACATCCACCATAAAAATGATGTCACCCTAATCAACAGTGTGAGTTTCCTTGGGTTGCTTCCTTAGTAGGGGGTAACATTGGATGGGTATTGTTTGGTGAGTAGTTGTAGTTGGTTCTGATACGCTCTCTTATCCCTCTCTAATAGCCGGAAGTTGTAGCGCGTCTCTCTAGTTAGTTAGTGCTGCCCGCTGCCGCTTCTTTGCAATAATCCCTTCCTTTCCGTTGTACCCAAAGTATTTGTATCTTGTGATGATTGGTTACGCTGGTATCTTGTGAGTATGAATTGCCAGTACTTAACCGTACTGACCCACGAATCCATTTTCGTGGCTGCATATTCAACATTACAGTCAACAGGTTTGAAGTCTGACGACGTTAGCTTGGGAATCTCTCCGGCTTGGCCTGGGCAGGGATTGGACGCTCTCGGTTATCTTCAGGACTCTTAGTCCAATTTGTATCTTGTCCGTAGTTGGACACTATGTTGATTATTCCGCTGTTATTTAGATCTTTGTATTGTATCAGTTGTATCCTTGACTCGTTTGAGTCGTCTTGTATATATCTCTTCTGTTGTTGTTGCGGAATATTCGTGAACTGTTGTAATGTTATCATAAATGGCAACCTGAAATCGGTTATTATGCGGATTTGGCGGAAATGCTGAAATCTGCATAGTGCCCGATCTCGGGGCGTCACAGATTCTGCATCATTTTTGGCCGAATTTTTTTCTGTAGCTTCGGAATCCTGAGTACTAGTTGTTGGAGTAGTAGTTTCAACATGTACCTGACTAGGATTAGTGACAACAGGTACAATAGGTAGATCAACAAAGGCATTAGTTTGAACATTCCCATTAGTTTCTGAAGTAGAAAAGGACTCTTGTGGTAGAAGCAAAATTTCAGCTCTAAGACGTTTCCCTGCATTTGGATGTAAAGAAGCAAAAGGGAAGACATTTTCATCAAAGACGACATCCCGAGATATATAAACACGCCCGGTGGTAGGATCAAGACATTTTACACCTTTGTGGAGAGGACTATACCAAAGGAAAACACAACGAGTGGAGCGGAAAGCTAGTTTGCGAGTGTTGTAAGGACGAAGATTAGGCCAACACGCACACCCAAAAATACGAAGAGAATCATAATTGGGTTTTGTATGGAGTAAACGCTCAACCGGGGTGTCAAAATTTAGAACTTTGCTAGGGAGTAAGTTTATGAGAAAAGTGGTTGTAAGGAAAGCTTCATCCCAAAATTTAAGTGGCATGGAGGCATTAGCTAGTAAAGACAGTCCAACTTCAACAATGTGGCAATGTTTACGTTCAGCAGAACCATTTTGTTGATGAGCATGTGGACATGAAACATGATGAGAGATGCCTACAGTCTGAAAGAAGCTATTGAGTTTTTCATATTCTCCTCCCCAATCAGTTTGCAGTTTGCATTGTTTTAATTTTCCTATCAAATTTTCTTTCAACTAATTGCTGAAAATTAAGGAAAACTTGATAAACTTCACCACGGTTTTTGAGCAAATAAATCCAAGTGAATTTTCTATAATCATCAATGAAAATAACATAATAGCAATGTTTTCACACAGAAGCAGGTGCTGGACCCCATACATCAGAGAAAACCTGTTCCAAAGGAACAGTGGAAACACTAGTGGAAGTGGGGTATGGCAACTGGTGACTCTTCCCAAGTTGACAAGCATCACAAACATATGGATTTATTTCAGGGGAGTAAGGAAGTTCATTCTTTCTAAGAATATTCTTCACCACAAACGAAGAGGGATGTCCTAGACGACGATGCCACGTGAAAGACGACGGCTTTATTGTGAGACAGGCTTGCTTGGAAGATCCACTAGTTATGGGAACTAGTGGATAGAGGCCATCACGGCATGGTCCTTGAAACAGTGTTTGCTTGGTTTCCTGATCCTTAACCAAAAAGAAAAATGGGTGAAACTCGATGAATACATTATTGTCTAATGTAAGTTTGTGGACAGAGAGCAAATTTTTGGATGAGTGTGGAACATGCAAAACATTGTTAATTAAGCAAAAGTGAACTATTGGGAATGTGCAAAACTGAATGACCAATGTGGGAGATGTTCATACCATTACCATCTGCAGTGTGGACTTGTTCACGACCCATGTACTTCTCATGTGTGGATAACTTGTTGAGTTGTGAGGTGATATGATCAGTGGCTCCAGTGTTCGGATACCAGTTGGTATCAACTCCATAAGAGGCTATGTTAGCTGTTTTCTCCTTGCGATCATGGCAACGATCATGCTCATCATCGGAATCATCTCTGTTTTGCTTGTAGTGCCACCAGCAATCACCTGCATGGTGGCCGTGGATTTTACAAATCTGGCAGGTGATGTCCACATACGGTGTGGGAGCACGATCACGGCGACGCCCATCTCGGCCATCACGACGGCGATCACCATCTCGGCCATCACGAGAGCGGTCGCCATCTGAACGACGACGAGGAGTGTCATCATAGTTCCGGCAAGTGTACCCGCGGTCACCACGATCATAGCCGCGGTCACCACGGTCTTCATCACGGCGAGCATACCCGCGGTCACCACGGTCGTAACCGCGATCACCACGGTCATCATCACGACCACGGTAGCCTCGCTCGCGGTCCATGTCCCTGCCGCGGTCACCACGTCCGCCGCGGCGCGCCAGATTGGCAGAAGAGGTGAAGGAGTCTCCCGTTTCCTGTAGCATGTTCTGCGTGAGATCATGAGCACAAATTTGGTCATATAACTCCTCAAGAGTGGTGTGAGGATTGCCATGAACCGCTGCAACAACATTGTTATAGGATCCATCTAGCCCATTCAGAATATAACCAACCAATTCGGCATCATCTACTTGTTTTCCGAGAGCAAGAAGTTCAGAACTAAAACTCTTCATCTTGGATAAATATTGGGCAGCGGTGAGGGCGCCTTTCTTTGTGCTACTGAGAGATGTGCGGAGATGATTCACCTTGGACATGCTCTGAGTAGAGAACATGGACATAATTACTGACCAGACCGCAGCAGATGTCTCCAGGCCGACAACATGTGCAAGGATGTCGGGGGAGAGGGAGTTGAGGAGGTAGCTGAGCACCGCCTGATCCCGTGCAATCCACGGTGCGTAGTCGGGGTTGATCACTGTCTTGCGCTTGTTCTCACCCGCGTCAACCTCCATCGTGCGAGCAGGAGCCGGATCAGCTCCGTTGAGAAGCTCCATGGCTTGGGCACCACGAAGAGCGGGGGTCACTAATGTCTTCCAGAACAAGAAGTTCGTGCGAGTCAATTTTTGGGACGGAGGGGCGCCGAGGAGGGCAGCAACGGAAGGAACTGAAGAGCTTGCCATCGATCTAGGTTTTGGGTTTTGGTTTTTTTCGGTTGTCTTGTTGTGGTTTGTGGTTTTTGGGTTTTGAGGTTGTGGTGATCACGGCGGCGGCGGCAGGAAGCCTAGGGAGCGGCCGGTGTGGTTTTGTGTTTTGGGTTGTAGATTGTATGGCGGCGGCGGCCCGAAAAAGGGATCTCGGCGGCGGCGGCTAGGAGGTTTGCGGCAGCTAGGGTTTTGTCGAGGAAGACGGCTCTGATACCATCTTGGATTTGGTGGAACGATGCGTACCTCTCCGAGGGCATCGGTTGCGTGTTTATAAGCGTAGGAAAAAGCCCCCATACGTGGCAGGATACAGAGGAGATACGGATACGGGTGGAGTACTTACTCCATACCGTATGCGTACAGTACATGGGGTTTAACACGTACGACCACACAAATACTGCCCAGCCCACCGCCGAGAGGTCCCCGGCCCTGGCGCCGACCGTCTAATCTTAATGTATTGCCCTTCCTCCAAGAGAAAAAATGGCACCAATCGACAATGGCAGCTAGGGATGCAAAATAAAAAAGTGCACTTAAGGAGTGAAAGGTGCCCTCTCGGTATTTGATCTTTCCCCAGCCTTGGATCCCGTACGGCCGCGAGAAGGCGTACCGCGAGGGGAACGACGGGGGCGAGGAAGTCGCCTTCAGACACAGGTTCTGTACCACGTCGTCATGTGGCAGCAGGGCGGCAAGAGTGGCAGCGGGCTATGGGCGTCGACTCCGTAGCTGATGACGGAGTTCTGGCTCAACAAGGGCGCGGCCGCCTTCGGCTGCGCGCCTCCCGGCACCAATGCGAACATGGACTGCGCCGTCTGCAAGGTCTTCACCAAGCCGGCGGTCCCTCCGCCGCCTTGCCGCTCCAGCGACAACGAGAGCAAGGGCTCCAACTATCCCAAAACGGACGAGGAAGCCGGCTACTCCGGCGAGCAGCAGGCCGCGAAGCGCGCTCGTTTTTCAAAGGCAAGGCTTTGTGTTTGGGCGATGAAGAAAAAACGAGGGAAAATCATAATAGAATATTCAGTTCGCTTTTTAGTGCCTGCTCTGTCCACAAGGGTTCAAGCCTCTAAAATCGGTTTCCGGTTCGACTTTTAGGAGCTTTACATGTGCGAGTTTTACACGTGCCGCTAGAGATTTCTTTGTCACGTCACTCCAGAGGCTTATTATTTTGTCGCCATCTTTGGGCTAGACCAGGTAACCACCACCAGTGGAAACAGGGCTATTCATCCCAGTTGGTAAGGGCTATTCGTCCCAGTTACCCAACCGAGATGGAGACCACGGGACAAATGCCCCCGAGCAATTATGCGGTGCAGCTTGCGTGCAGCTCTGCGGTTAGTAGCGTCGATCTTTGACGGTCGCTTGTAATCTTCTCGGCGGTCCTCTGTTCGCCGAGCAATTCTGCAGCTCTGTGATCAGTGGCAGCGACCCTCGTTGTTGTTTTGGAATCTTCTCGGAGTTCCTTTCATGGGGTTTCCTTGTTGAGTCCGTGTCTAGCTTTATAGATAGGGGCGACGATCTTCGTTGTTCGCTTGTAATCTTATCGTCAGGTCGGTTTTATTTATTTGTACGATGAGTGCTTTGTTGTAAGTTGGACTCAACAACTTATACATACGTCACAAAATTTAACTGGCAATTTTTTATCTAAAAGATGGAGAGGCTAAGGGAAATGTAGAATGGTAGAGAAGTCGAGTCTTCTCTTAACCCTCCACGTCACCTAAAATGGCAAATAAATATTCTCATATATTATTGTCGTACTAGCAAATAATAAAAATTAGTTAAATTTTAGTGTGAAATTAGGTTATTAAGGGAAGACATATAGTACAATGATGAAAATAGTCGTGTTTTAGACAACCGACCCCCTCTTTCTTAATCCTACGTGAAATTAAGGGAAGTCTGCCGTCACACTCTACTAGGTTTGGCTCGATTGGTGCGCGCTAACTTGGTCGGTGGCCAGCTGCCCCGAGTCCGAAATCCGAACTCCGAGCCCAATATGTATTTGTCGCATCGAGGACTATTCGAGTCCGGGTCGCTAAAGAGCCCCCAAGTCCATATAAGCAGTGGACCTGTAGGACCGAAGGGATCGAGTCGAACTAGACCCCTAGAGCAAATCTGCCGGTCGATCTCAATCGAGGATGCGCATGGAGGAGCAGCCGTTCCGGCAGATGCACGGCTGGTCCTTGCGGCTGCAGAGCGGGCAGGAGATGAGGTTAACCCCGCCCAAGGACGAACGCGAGCCCCTCTGCGTCACCGAGGTGTTCCTCGTCGACTCGGACAGCGCCGTGGCCGGCCAATGCGTCGTGGCCGCCTTCGTCGAGATCGGCATGCGGAACCTCATGCTTACTATAAAGGGCCCAATTTTTTATTTCGCCCCAGGCCCTTGAAATCTCAGGACCGGACCTGACCCTATGCGCGCTTTCAACCGGTGGAGTCATTATCGCTATATTCAAATAATGTACACTAAAATAAATATAATTTATATTGAAATTTTATACTTCTTTACCACTTATTTTGATTTTGCTACACTCTTAATTTGTAAAATTATTTAGATGTCATTGTTAAACCTGTAGCGGCATTGCTAAATATGAGTTATAGTTTTATTTTGTGCAACTCTAATGTATATATATTTGTGGAATATATTTGAGTTATATTAAATTTGAAATCAGTTTGCAACACAAATCCTCATTGAATTGTTTTTGAAAATTGATAAAAATATATATAATGTGGACTTTGCGTGTGTATTTGTGTTTCAAATACCATGGTAGACATCTCTCAAGCCTATGATCAAAACAACAAATTTATATCTTAACGTTGGTTTCTTGTGTATGACTAGGCAACATCCAGATTGATATTTTTATGGCTAAGTTTTGTGGTCAGATGTGTCAAGAAAAATAAAGTAGCCATGTGTTTTATCTCTCTCTCATGGTGTGATCTATATGTGATCGTGAGATTTGTAATCTAGTTGAATTCGTAGATATTATTCTTCATCTATTATGCTACTCAAGTGGTTTTTGTTATGAGATCTCCGTAAACACTTTGATCACGGTGTAAAGGTGACAGTGTGTGTACCGTGTGGTTTAGCATTATATTTATATTTTATGTTGGATAACCCTATAAAATTGTGGTGTTTGCGTGGAACCATCTGAGTCCCATGGTGATAGCGTGGGGTTACTTAGTTGGGAAAATGCTATTAAAGCCCTACGCATGGATTGGTGTTGTTATTCGACCAGAGAGTGGTTTGAAGTAGCATATTGAAGAGATGGTATTTATTAATTAAATTACGTTTTCATCGAAACACCGTTTTCCGACTATTCTGCTACATGTTTGCTTGTTTTCATATTTATGTCAGATTGCTATTATTACTTATAACCATCCATATTACTCGCATTTCACTATCTCTTCGCCGAACTAGTGCACCTATATACCTGACAAGTATATTGGGTGTGTTGGGGACACAAGAGACTTCTTATATCTTAATTACAGGGTTGCTTGAGAGGGATATCTTTGACCTCTACCTCGCCGAGTTCGATAAACCCTGGGAGATCCACTTAAGAGAAACTTGCTGCTGTTCTACAAACCTCTGGTATAAAAGGTTTGTTTCTTTTATGATGTTACATAGCTTTAAGAGGTCTGAATATGATAGTTGTCTGTACATTAAATTTGTTGATGAATCGCCTATATACTTGCTGCTATATGTTGATGATATGTTAATTGCTGCCAATAGCATGAAAGAAATCACTACATTGAAGAAACAGTTGAGTAGTGAGTTTGAGATTAAAGATCTTGGTCATGCTAAGAAAATTCTAGGTATGGAAATTTCAAGAGACAGAAAATCTAGATTGCTATTTCTTAGTCAGGAGAATTACATTAAGAAAGTCCTTCATCGATTTAATATGCATGATGCAAAGTCTGTTAGTACTTCTATTGCTTCACACTTCAAGTTGTCAGCATTGTAATGCCCTACTACTAACAAAGATATTGAGTACATGTCACGAGTTCCCTATGCAAGTGTTGTTGGTTCCTTAATGTATGCCATGGTGTGTTCTCGGCCTGATTTATCTTATGCTATGAGTTTGGTCAGTCGATACATGGCTAATCACGGTAAAGAACATTGGAAATCTGTTCAGTGGATTTTCAGGTACCTTCTCGGCACATACAAAGCTTGCTTGAAGTTTGGCAAGACTGCTGAGGGACTTGCAGGCTATGTGGATTCAGATTTTGCTGCCGACTTGGATAAGAGGAGATCCCTCACAGTTTATGTGTTTACGATTAGTGGATGTGCCGTTAGCTGGAAGGATACCTTGCAGGGTGTTGTTGCACAATCTACTACTGAGGCTGAGTATATGGCTATTGCTGAATCATGCAAAGAGTCAGTTTGGTTAAAAGGTCTGTTTGCTGAGCTTTGTGCAGATGATACTTGCATAAACCTATTTTGTGATAGTCAGAGTGCTATTTACCTTACTAAAGATCAGATGTTCCATGAGAGAACAAAGCACATTGATGTCAAGTACCATTATGTGCGTGATGTTGTTGCACAACGTAAGCTCAAGGTATGCAAGATTAGTACTCATGATAATCCTGCTGATATGATGACAAAGCCAGTTCCTATTGCTAAGTTTGAGCTTTGCTCAAGCTTAGTTGGTATCACTGCTTAGCCCAAGAGGCTATTTGACGTCGAAGGTGTTTTTCTTTGTGTGTTTCAGGTGAAGTTTCTCATTTATGCTACAAGAGGGAATTTGTCTCAAGATGGAGTGTTATTTTATGGTGACCCAAATTCATATGAAGATATAGGATAATTTGGTACGGTACGGGTTGTTACCGAGTACGAATTGGATTTACAGTTACCGACCTAGTTAGGTCAGGACCGCCTTTATATACCTCTTGTAAGCCGCCGTACGGGATAAGCCACACATTGTAAATCCCGGCGCGATTGTAACCTCACCCGAATATAGTGAAGTATTGCTGGCTGACGCTCGTGGTTTTTTCTCTTCCTTGTTGGAAGGGTTTTCCACGTTAAAATCTCGTGTCCCCGTTGGTTCGTTCTTGTTTAACTTCATCGTTGTTTTTCTATTGCGTGTAACATGTTATAAATCCGAGGCGCTTAGCCGATCTACCGAGGCCAAGCAATCACAGCAAACAGGACACCGAGATTTGGTAACGCAGTTCGGCGCTCAACGCCTACATCTGCGGGGCATGACTACAGGCGCTCCTCCCCATGTACTAGTCAAAGTACCATCGACGACGAGCCCGCCGAGGCAATACAGACGCACCAGATCTCAACGCCACGTTGGTCCGGCCGCCCCTGCCACGGGCGCCGGACCGTCCCCTCGTGATCTTGTGTCTAGCCTACTAGCTTTCGTCGTGTCTATTTGGGCTACCCCCGGTGCCTTTATATATTAGGTAAGGTTACACGTGTTTGACTCCAACACCTAACCTTCCGTTTAATTACAAGTCCTAGCGTAGCCCTACTCGTACACATATTCGACATATATTCCAACAAACTCCACCTTGGCGAATATGCCTTCGCCATCTTGAAGCCGTCATGCCGAATCTTTGTATATCTGGACTTGAACCATTAATCATGAGCTCTGTTGCTACTCCATTGACTCCATATGACTCCACCTGCAACTGTAGTCTCTTCCTTGTTTCACCACAGTCAATGCTTCCATGAAAATTAAGTTCTTCAGCACTATTGTCTTGTGCTCCCAAAACTCCGGAGTATCCGTCCACCACCATCACACAACGATCATAAAGTCACCACACCGACAACACCGTTGCATCGTCACTTTGGTAGCCTCGTCCTTGATCTATGTGAAAATGAACAACTCACATTAGGTATCACAAATAAGAGTTAACTGAACTCATCATTCTCGCTATTGTTGACTGCATCTCTAAAAGCCTGAAGAAATTTCGCCGTTGCCTTAAGTCATCTCCAGTAAAATTCACAACTGTCTCATCACCGCTTTCGCAGATCATCCATGGCCACACTCATCCATCTCCATGGTCTCGATAGATAGTTACCATCATGAATCTGTTACTCGCCAACACTGCTTCAGCACCCCCTTACACTCATGTCTGACCATATGTCTGGCCGCCAGTGCCCTGGTCTGTCTCTGTGTCCCGTGCTTACCGCACGCCTCGCCGCTATTGCCGCGTCGAGCATCCGCAATCTTGGCCAAGATCTCCAGGGTCGCTAAACCCACACCACCTTAGGCCCCACTGCAGATAACCATCGATCATACCCGACCAATGCCGAGTTCCACGCATCTATTCGAACCCTGAGTTTTTGTCTGAAACAACGTGCTTCTCGCCTTCCCGCTGAAATAGGCTTCGACTCTCCGAGCTTTTACGCCGTAGCCCCTCCATCAGCCGAGTGGAATCGTCTGACTCCAGCTCTACCTTCAACATCAGTCCATGATAGATGATCAGTCCACCCGCGCCTCGTCGACCTCAAAATCTCATGCGTACGCCATCTTGAATCAACCCCGCGCCATTGCATGTTGAAGCACGCACCCCTCAGGCATGCGCCACGTGTTTCCACGCCACAGAATCCGGACACCATCAGACGTCACGCTCCTACGTCGTCATCGCCGATCTTAACCGTACTTTGCCCGTCAGACTGTCCAGTCCAACCCAGCCGAAACGCATCCGACTGCAACCATGCTCCACCTTGCGCCTTGTCCACCCTCCATATTGATGTGTACTGTCCGGCGCCCTGTATATGCATCATCCTTCATGCCGCACTTCAGACCCCTTTAAATCTTATGCGGACATCGCCAATCTAACAAAACATCCAGTACAATCTCTGTGCAATAAGCAACATATCCAAGAGAAAAATCCAGTTATCCTGGTAGCCTTGTATGTGCACCTAGCGTGTATAACGCTCCAAATAAAACTCTTTTTTTTTCTTATCACGTTGCTACCCATGCATGCATCGATTCATCATGTTCTTAATTGGCTCTTTTTTTTTCTTTAACCAAATCTCATGCTGCTGCCGTCCTATCGCTGCATACACATGCAAACACCTTGGACCACGCCCGTGGCCTAATTGGACAACGTCACATGGCCTAGTCACATCCAAGACCGCATCATGATGCGATTTAGGATAGTCGCCCTCGACCGGATGTCCGCGCACGCGACCTCCCTGTACGCCTGCCTGCGTGGCTCGCGACTCGCCTCTCCACCGGAGCCTCACGCTCGCGTCTGCGTACGTGGCTCCTGCTATATGAGCTGTTGGGTTATGCCTGCCGCACGCTTCCGTCTCGCCAAATCGCTACCCGGTACCAACGTCCAATGCTCCATCGAGCGGTCCTCGAGATCCTGCCTCAGCCGTTAGGCCCTTGCGCATTGTTCCCGATCCATCGACATACTTTGGAACCGACCAAGTTTCAGCGAGAAATACCTCTAGATCAATATGCAACCTCAGAACCTCGCTCTGATACCACTTGTTATAAATCCGAGGCGCTTAGTCGATCTACCGAGGCCAAGCAATCATAGTAAACAGGACACCGAGATTTGGTAACGCAGTTTGGCGCTCAACGCCTACATCTGCGGGGCATGACTACGGGCGCTCCTCCCCATGTACTAGTCAAAGTACCATCGACGACAAGCCCGCCGAGGCAATACAGACGCACCAGATCTCAACGCCACGCCGGTCCGGCCGCCCCTGCCACGGGCGCCGGACCGTCCCCTCGTGATCGTGTGTCTAGCCTACTAGCTTTCGTCGTGTCTATTTCGGCTACCCCCGGTGCCTTTATATATTAGGCCAGGTTACACGTGTTTAGCCTAGTACCTTGTCTCTGGAGCTCATCCACCCACTGCTTTGCTTAGATGTACGAATCCTGAAGCACACGCACAAATGTCGAACAAAAATTAACGGTCGAACAGAAAGCACAACAGCCGCGATCAATTTCATTTTCCATCATCGAACACGACCAAACCATCCGGCAAAACCAGGTGTGTTTCGCGCTAAATATTCAGAGAAGATGTCTCTCTCGCCGTGCTGGAGATGTCGTAGACGACGACGGCGGCCGCGGTGCCGCGGTAGTACATGGGGGCGAGGCTGTCGTACCAATCCTGGCCGGCGGTGTCCGACATGTCGAACTTGACGGCGGCGTCCCCCTCGCCGCCGCGGCCGCTCACTAGCAGCGCCTGCAAAAAGAAGGCCGCCCCGATAGTGGACTCCGGCCAACTCCAAGGTGTAACCCGGCCCAAGGGACACGGCGCAGGATCCGGCTAAGGATAATGAAACTTCTGGAAGGCCCAAAGTTTGTAGGCCTCGTAACCCGGATTGTGGGTTGCGGTAAGGAAAGCTAGGGTTTGTAAGCAGTGTCCGGGTAGGATTCCGGGTGCGCCTTGGAGGGCAAGTCAGGAGGGTACGGTGCTTTATAAACCGACCCCTACGTCTAGTTTGGAGAGATCTAAGAGCCCTAGCAACATCGTGTGATATCGAGCATCGAGTGTAATCCCAGAGTTGAGTTATTATATCGAGATCGGAGACTCGGTGACTTTGATTGCCGGCTACCAGATCAAATTGCACCATGTTTTCCTCTGAGCTAAACCCTCTCCCAAATACCTGTGTCGTCTTGCCCCAAGATCAGTTACCCCCGGTAACATCTGCCGTGATTATCCCACGACAGTTGGCGCCCACCGTGGGGCCTGCGTCCAAAGGTGTTTACATCACGGGAGAAGCTCGGAAGGGCATGGAGAATCTTGTCATCGGCGAAATCTACATCGACCACGAAGGAGAAAAGATGGTGGACGATTCCGGCTGGGGTTCGGAGTCGGATCACCTCGAAACCGGATCCGTCGTAACGATCGGCCGGATCAACATCTTCATCGGCACGGTACGAACGACTAATTTAAGAGGACAATATCATGTGCATACTACAGGAACTTCCAGCAGGAAAAAGGAGACATTAAAGCAAGCGACAAACTCGGTTTCGTTGGACGCGCCGGGATATCTCAGATGGGCGGAACAAGAGGTAACGTGGAGTAGAAAAGACCATCCGGAGAAAGTAGAGCGTCCAGGAGTCTTGGCATTGGTGGTTGCTCCACAGGTTAATGGTTACGAATTGAAGAGGGTCCTGATGGACGGTGGAAGCAGCATCAACATCCTTTATTGGGAAACCTTCTTACGGATGAGTCTCAAGGAGTCTCAGTTACAAAAAAGTTCGACAATCTTTCATGGGATCGTGCCAGGTCACTCGGCGAGCCCCGAGGGAAGGATCACCTTGGAAGTTGCTTTTGGAGAATCGACGGATAATTATCGAGTTGAGTGGCTCACGTTCGAGGTGGTCAAATTGCGCAGTCCTTACCACGCGCTGTTTGGGAGGCCGGCATACGCCCAATTCATGGCTAGGCCGTGCTACGTGTATTTGCAGCTGAAAATCCGGGTCCTAAACGGACCATCACTATACATGGGAACCGGGATATAGCGGCCGAGTGCGACGAAGGAGATTCGGTTATGGCCGAGCAAGCATGCAGAAAGGAAGAACTCGAATATTACCGGTCTCAAGTAAACCCGGACGATAGAACAGCCTTGAAAAAGCCGAATACCGAGGATGAGAGAGCAAAATTCAAGGCAGCGCAAGACACCAAGAAGATAGATTTTGTCGAAGGGGATTCCATAAGCAGTTTACCATAGGGTCTAACTTGGGAAAAGAGCAGGAGGAAGCGCTCGTGGAGTTTATTCGTTCGAATGCAGATGTGTTTGCCTGGACACCTAGCGACATGCCGGGTATCCCTACAGAACTGGCTGAGCACAGTTTGCATGTCGATCCCAAGTCCAGGCCCGTGAAGCAAGGTTTGAGGAAAATGAATGAGGAAGAAGGAAGGCTATAGGCGAAGAGATCGCTCGGCTATTGGCAGCCGGCTTTATCATGGAAGTATTTCACCCGGATTGGTTGGCTAACCCGGTTCTAGTGATGAAAAAGACTAATGAGTGGAGGATGTGCATTGATTTTACGAGTCTCAACAAACATTGCCCAAAGGATCCGTTCGCGCTACCAAGGATAGATCAGATTATAGACGCAGTAGCTGGAAGCGATCTGTTATGCTTCCTGGACGCATATTCCGGGTATCATCAGATTAAGCTCAAAAGGGAGGATTGGGAGAAAACATCATTCATAACCCCTTTTGGGGCCTTTTGTTATAAAACTATGAAGTTTGGGTTGAAGAACGCTGGAGCAACTTACCAACGGTGTATTCAAAAGTGCTTTGAGGACCAAATCGGACGTAACGTCCATGCCTATGTGGATGATGTGGTCATCAAGACCAGGAAGGCGGAGACATTTATCGATGATCTAAAGGAGACGTTCAAAACTTGAGGAGGTACCAGATGAAGCTTAACCCGACAAAGTGCGTGTTCGGAGTCCCAGCTGGGAAATTACTCGGCTTCATAGTTTCCGAGAGAGGAATCGAGGCGAACCCGGATAAAATCAAGGCCATCCAGAGTCTGAAAAAACCGGAAAATTTGAAGCATGTTCAAAAGCTCACGGGCTGCGTAGCAGCCTTGAGCCGATTCATATCCAGACTCGGAGAAAAAGCAATACCTTGTACGGCTCTTGCGGAAATCAGATAAGTTCGTGTGGGATCAAGAGGCGGACGAGGCATTTGAGGCACTAAAGCAGTTTATCTGAAGCACCAGTACTTGCGGCGCGGGTCCTAAAGAGCCTATGTTACTATATGTGGCAGCTGGCCCCCGAGCGTCAGTGCAGTAGTTGTTGTGGAACGCCAAGAGGATGGGAAAGGATACCGGTTCAGAGGCCGGTTTATTACGTCAGCGAGGTATTATCAGAAGCAAAGCAGCGCTATCCACATTGGCAAAAGTTGGTGTTCGGGGTCTTTATGGCCAGCCGGAAGCTGAAGCCGTATTTCAAAGAACATCCCATAACAGTGGTTAGTTCAATACCAATGTCGGATATCATCAGAAACTCGGACGCGACGGGAAGAATAGCCAAATGGGCGATAGAGATGGGGGATTATCATATCAACTACGAACCCAGGTCAGCAATCAAATCTCAAGCTTTAATTGATTTCGTTAACGACTGGACACATACAGGCATGACTGCAACAGTTCCAAATTCCGAGTCATGGATCTGCACTTCGATGGATCAAAGCAGTACGAGGGATCAGGAGCTGGGGTGGTGCTAACATCACCCAAAGGAGACAAATTGAGTTACGTACTACAAATTCACTTCGACTGTTCCAACAACGTGGCCGAGTATGAGGCCCTATTGCATGGCTTAAAGGTAGCCAAAGAGATGAACATCAAGAGGATACGATGCTTCGGAGATTCGGACCTTGTGGTACAACAGGTGTCAGGAACGTGGGATAGAAAGGACGCAACTATGGCAGCATACCGCAGGGAAGTTGATAGGGTTGCAGGATGTTTTTCGGGTATGAGGTGGAGCATATAGACAGAAGAAAGAATGAGGCAGCTGACGCCCTCCAGACTCGGCTCGCGCAGAGAGCCGGTTCGCCTAACGTTTTCCTGGACGAATTATGGCGACCATCAGTTAAAATCGAGTCAGAGGAGGAATTGGCAAATCAAGACCCGGATTCAGGACTCGTAGCCACTGTACGTACTATTCCCGAGTGGACAGAACCGTTTTTGGCCTACCTATCACGAGGCGAGTTACCACAACAGGAATTGGCAAGGCAATTTTGAGGCGAGCAAAGGGATATTCTATCATCAATGGGGAATTGTACAAGAGAAGTGCAGCAGGAGTCTTTTTGCGCTGTAGCGCCGGAAGAAGGCAGACAGATTCTCAAGGAAATCCATGAAGGCGACTGCGGACATCATGCGTCCACAAGGTCTCTTGTGGCTAAAGCTTATCGACACGGGTTTTTCTGGCTCACGGCCCTAGCGGATGCGGAACGATTGGTAGCAAGGTGTGACGGATGTCAAAGGTACGCTCGCCAAACCCATGTGCCGGCTATGGAGTTGCGGACTATCCCGTTAACTTGGCCGTTTGCTGTCTGGGGTATGGATATGGTTGGCCCCTTTCATATGTCACCATGCAAGAAGACACATCTTTTGGTGGCTATTTATAAGTTTACCAAGTGGGTTTAGGTTATGCCAGTTACTAATTGCGAAGCAGCTACAGCAGTCAAGTTCCTGAAAAGGATTATCTACCGGTTCGGGTATCCCCACAGCATAATTACCGACAATGGAACCAACATGTCCCTTGGTGAGATGGAGAAGTTCTGTGGCAACAATGGAATCCGGCTCGATGTTGCATCGGTGGCTCATCCGCAGGCCAATGGACAAGTGGAGAGGGCCAAGAATTGCTTCGCGGATTAAAACCACGATTGAGAGTTCCCTGTGTCAGGGCTGCTGGCGCATGGGTCGAAGAACTTCCCTCTGTGGTTTGGGGTATCAACACCACACCTAACAGATCCACTCAGATGACACCCTTCTTCATGGTCTATGGTGCGGAAGCAGTGTTACCGAGTGACATTATTCACGATTCACCGCGAGTATCAGCTTACGTCGAAGTAGAGAACGAAAAAACCCGGCAGGACGCCGTAGATATGCTAGAAGAGCAAAGAGAACAAGCCCTCGAAAGATCGGCCATATATCAGCAAGATCTACGGAGGTATCACAGCCGGCGCGTGAAAACCCGGGTATTCCAGGAGGGAGACTTGGTTCTGCGCCTGGTACAGTCAAGCGAAGGAAAACACAAATTATCACCACCATGGGAAGGACCATTTATCATAAGCCGAAATCTGCACAACGGATCATATTACTTGATAGATGCAAGGGAAGAATCGGCTACAGTCAACAACACCGCACACACCACTTCATCTATGCAAGAAAGAGATAGACCATGGAACGTGGCTCAGCTACGTCCATATTATACTTAGTAAAGACTATATTGGCAAGTGGAATTGCACGATGTAATAGGCAGCAGGTTTTCAGACGTACTCTTTTCCTGTCCAGGGTACCTTTGGGGATTGGACGGGTTTTTAATGAGGCGGCTTGCTGACCTAGATTTTTCATATCAAGTAAAGAGATGGTTATCAAGAAAAGAGATGGTTGTTATCAGGTTATGTACTCTCAGTACGACGCGTATATCTAGGTCTTGGGGGTTGGTCGCTTGAATAGCACAGTTACAAACTCAAAGACCCGGCCATGATGCCTATGAGTTATAAGGGCCGATTACTTGCAAACGAGTACGGCTACAATCTTATAACCGGACAAAGAAGTCCAAATTTCTTGGCTATTCTTACTTAAGCTCGATGTGACTCGCATTAAAGTGGCATGATTGTTCGCTTACGATGGCAGTTAGTCATGAAACCCGACGGGGATTGGCTGGCTACGTCTTCGTATGGATGTAACAACATGGTATCCACGCGAAAGCCGGCTTACAGTACAAGATAGTCAAAAGGGTCATCTAACCACAAGTTATGCAGAGTACAAGGCTGAATAGCTGGAAACTCAACGACTATTAAGCATAACTTCAAAACCTATGTGAAACAACTCAGGGATCTTTGTGAAATTAGCAGTAGCAGTTTGTTCCCTTTTCAAGATCAAGTGTCCTAGACCCGGCGATCCGGGCTCGTGGCTTGAAATCTTGAAAAGAGAAAAAGTGGCTTACTTGTATAATTGCAAAAACCCCAAATATCCGAGTCTTGGGGACTTGGGGACTTCGAAGCAAAATCCGCTTGTCAATACCCATGAAACCCGGAAATTGAGTTTTCACAAAAGGAACAATAAATAAAACCAGATATCGAGAACAGATGAGCTTAATAATGGATAAACTTAAAAAGGCCGGAACAGGCATCGAGTATATCAAGGCCTTAGTGTGCATTACAAAATCCTGGTGAAAAAATATCAAAGGTGCACAGGCGCACCGCCCAAAATATGACTGTTTCAAAAAGTATGTCGACCGACTGGCGCTTAAGAAGAGGCATTAGAAACCATATATCACTCGGCGTCCATCTTGGCCTTACCCTTGCCATCATTGGTGGTAGCGGCAGCACCCGGATTAGCGGTACCAGCCCCTGCAGGGGGCGGAACGACTGGTGTTGAGGCAGCAGGAGCAGAGCCGGCTTCAGCTTGCTTCTTGGCAGCCTCCGCCCTTATCGCAGCAGCTTCCTCCTTCCACCGAGCCAGCATGTCATACGGCTCAGGAAGATCCGACTTAATCACTTTATCGGCAGAATCATATGCTGGAACAAGTATATTAACGTCCAGTTCATCAGCAATTACGCTGGCCGGGTAACGGACCTCCTTCTGGACGGCCTGAAAATCCTTTACTGAAAACTTGGATCCGTCAAGCTTGAACTCTGGGAAGCCGCCCATAAGCCTCGCTAGCTCGAGCTTGGGGAGATAAGCTTTGGCAAGTGCAAGCCCCCGGGTCACTCCAACTCGGCAAGATGAGCGCTTCCAGTGCCGAATCCACTCGGGAACAGTGGATAGGGCGTCCAACAGCCTTTTCAGATCAACATGTCCTCTGCCCGGCCACCGCAACTCATCAAGGATCCATCTGGTTCCGGCACATAGTTGCCGGATAGCGCTACTCATGGTTTTCAGCTTGGCCATGTCATCTTCTTCCGGCATGGTTTCGTCCGGGCCTGAGGAAATGGAGACATAAGTCGGGAAACTGTTGCTATCTATCAAAAAGCTAAACCGGAGGAGGAAACGTACCAAGTAAAGCATGATATGTGTCTGATATTTGGACGGAAAGGCTTGTTAGGTCATCTTCTGCCCGGTGAGCCCTTTTCCTATATTTTCTCATTATCAACTTATTCCTCCTAGACTCGGCCTCGGCTGCCTCACGTAAAGCTACCTCCTTTTCGATGAGCTTGGTGGCGCCCGCCAGTTTTTCCTCGGATTGAGTTACGAAAGCCTGCATGCATGCAAACAAAGGATCAGTTGGGTAGAGGAATAAGTTATCAGTCGCTTGTATAACAAAGTCCCAAGTAAATTATGAATCAATTCACTCGGAACTTGGGGACTGGATAAAGGCATAAGCAATATTAGTCGGATTTACCTCGTGTTTGGCTATCAAAGCTCCCAAGATGTTCTCTTCATTAGACCTTAAAGTGCGAAGGGTTTCTAGCATCTGGGTAAAGGTCAGTTCCCCGGATCGAGCACCGGAAGAGCCGGCAGCTTGGTCGTTTGGTGGGGGGCTCTTGGAGTTGAGACCCGGACAGTTTGGGTGGCCGGGTTGGGAGAACTCATCCTTGTATCTAGAACTTCGATCTCCTCGTCTACTGGTTCCGATGAGGAAGGAGATCCGGCAGCTCGGGGAATTGGGTTGTTCAGAGGGCCTTGTTCCTGGTTATTCGCTGTATCATCGCCAGTCGCGGCGTCCGCATGGTCAGTCGGTTTCTCCGCCTGATGGTTATCTGCTTCTATATTTTCCGGGTCGCTGACGACGGCTTGAGCGCTAAAAGAAAGATGAGAAAAAGCGGCTATTAGTGATGATGGTGGCTTGAGTGGAAACTTGTTAAGCATAAAAGGAAATCATGTAGCGTAAACTTACCCGGCGTTCACGGTATAATCAGGCGGGAGCTCGCCGCTGGAAGCAGATGAGGTTGCCACGGGAACTACCAACGGGACCCGGAATTGCCCGGCACGTGGATGGTTAGGAGAAGGGTGGCGTTGAGGAGAGTCGGAAGGACGAGGCGGAGGAGCGCCGCCGAGGAACCGAGGAAATAGAGATGCCCGGGTTAAGGGGATCTTCACCCGGGGAGCTCCGAGTTACTCTGCGTTTGGCTGGGGAGGAGTCCTTCAAGCACGACGAATTTGATAATTGATGGTTAAGTCGTCGCATGGCGTCAAAGGAATAAGGTTCAGAGGATAACGAGGAAAAAGGAACCTTGGACACGGCTCCTCTGGTTTTCCTTTTGGCTCCGACTGTTGTTTCTTGGTCTGATTCAGTTGCTTCCGGGTCATCCTCGTTGGCCTCACCTTCGTCCTCCAGTCCTGCGAATCGGGTGTGTGTTAGTTGGAGAAAAGATAAACGAAAGGGAAGTAATACAAGTAAAAATATGCAGATCCTGTGCAAATACCTTCACTACCATCAGCCGGCTCGTCCTCGTCTTCCGGGTCTCTGGAAGGGGGGAAGGGTTCAATTCTCCAGAAAGGGTCATCAGCCTAAGACAAAGGAATGAGACTAAGGGTTAGAAGCTGTATCGAGTCAAGGTACGGAAGTAAGTTATGGATATCAGGTATTACCGCTGGAGCCGGGTTGTCCCGAGTAAACGGGGGTAACCCGGTGATGCCCTTTATCACCTCCAGCTTCTCCGTTAAGAAGCCCTTGATGGTCTTGTTAGTATCACCGGTTGCAAAGCTTTTGGTGGAGTATCGGAGCGTATCTGTGGTGTGCCCCGAGTACTCGCACATCAGTTTGGTGCGAACGGAGTTGGGTTGGATCCGGAAATCGACCCATGTTTTTATTAAATTGAGCCCGAGGAGGCCTTGGGCTGAGAGAATGGCTATCTTGGTTAGCAAGGGAAGGATTGTCTCCCTGTCCGAATCTGATGCAAAGGCACTGAAAGACTCGGAGGGCTCGAGGGGAGTCTCAGAGTAACCCGGCAGCTTCTTTTCACTGTCAGGGGAGGTGTCGCGGAAATAAAAGAAGGACAGTTGCCAGTGTTTGACGTGGGAGTGTAGGTTGAGGGCTGGCATTAGAGAATTCCTGCGGCGCTGGATGGATACCCCGCCACAGATTAGGAGCGCTCCGTCGCCGCTTTCGCGGCATGGCTTGCATTGGAATAACTCAACGAAGAGAGTTAAACTCGGCGGCATGCACAAATACGACTCAGAAAGAACGATGAAGTGGGTGATGTTCAACATGGAGTTAGGCCCTATGTCGAACATTCGGAGTCCATAGTGATCCAAGACCTCCCTAAAGAAAGGGTGACCCGGAGGACGGAATCCCCGGGTCACGTGCTCTACGAAACAGATTACCTCGTTTTCTGTCGGTGTGGGCAGGGTCTCGTTGCCCGGCGCCCTCCAGTGAATGTCCTTCTGAGAAGGGAGAGTTCCTAATTCGGCTAGCTCCTCCAACTTGGCTTTCGTAGTTGTGGAACGTCCCCAGTTGGCGGATATGGTTTGGGTATTTCTCGCCTGAGTCGGTTGTTTTCCTTGTCGTTTGGGAGCCATGGGATCAACCTGCAAAGCAAAAGAAAATAGGCGTATGAGATAAGACCCGGGAGTGTTGAAGTATCCGAGTGTGAGGTGTCAAGAAAGCATGAAGCTGAGAATTATCCGGGTAACATGCTGTGGAGCGGAAATTATAAAGTATCCGGGTGTTGAATGCAACTATGGAGATTATGGGTCACTTACGTATGGAAAGGCATTTGGGGTCGATGGGTGGTTGCCCATGTATCTATTGCAAGCAAAGTAGCTGGAAAAAGAGGATTTTCCGGGTGTTAATGCAGAGAGCGGAAAATCGAGGAGGAACGGATCTAGATGGGAAAGCTTGCGATCGATCCTACAGGAGTTTTGATGGTTAATATTGGTAGGGGATGAGTTGCGACTATATAGCAGGCGGTTAAAAGGGTTGGTGGATGTCGAATCAATCTAATTTGATGTAATCAGAAAAGTGGTTTGCAGGTTGACCCAGATTCGATCCTGGTTGAAATTGGAAAAATTGCAAGGATAAGTTAGACAGATGTAAGAGGCTTACTGGAGAGATTGAGGTTTGGAAGTGACGGTGTTGGGCGGCGTGGCTCGAATGCCCCTTCACGATTCTTGGCGAGAGGAATGAAGGTGTGATGGCGGAACTTGGCGGCGGCGCGGGACGGCTTGAGGGTGAGCGCGGCTGGAAGCAATTTCGCCTTGATGATGAGCGCGAGCCCCTGGCGGCGGTGCTGCGAGGAAGCGAGGAGCAAGGAGAGAAAGGGGAAGTTGTGGCGTGGTGACGAATTTAGGGTTACCCTCTGAGTGTTATTTATAGAGTAAGGGTGAGCTTATCCCGATGGCCAGAAGCCGGAAATCATGGGTGTGACGCCCCGAGATCGGGCACTATGCAGATGTCAGCATTCCCGCCAAAATCCACATAATAACCGATTCCAGGTTGCCATTTATGATAACATTACAATAGTTCACGAATATTCCACAATTACAACCGCAACAGATAGATACAAGATGACTCAAACGAGCCAGGGCTTACAACTGATACAACACAAAGATCCAAATAACAGCGGAAGAATCAAACGTCCGTCTACGGACAAGATCCAAATTGGACTAAGAGTCCTGAAGCTAACCGAAGGCGTCCAATCCCTGCCCAGGCCAAGCCGGAGGGATTCCCAAGCTAACGTCGTCAACTTCAAACCTGTTGACTGCAAGTTGGAATTTGCAGCCACGAAAGAGATTCGTGGGTCAGTACGGTTAAGTACTGGCAAGGGGGATAAAACCCATACTCACAAGTTACCGGCGTAGCCAGTCATCACAAGATACAAATACTTTAGGATCAACAGAAAGGAAGGGGGTTATTGTAAATAAGTGACAGCAGGCTGCACTAACCAACTACAGAGATTCTATTACTTCCGACTATCAGAAAGGGGATAAGATCGAGGATTGTAACCAACTGAAAGTAAATCCAAACAAACCCATCCTGGACCTCGCCCCTTTAGCCAAAGAAGCAATCCGAGGATAACTCACACAGTTGTATTAAGATGAATCAAGTTATTGTGTGAATAAACCTATTACTAGTCAAGTTGTTAATCAGTGGGTATAGCATGGTTGATCATTATGTTTAAGTTGTCCTGAGTACTTGTTAGCCAGTACTTTCACCAAGTAATCCATAACCGCGGAAAACACGGCTTCTCGAGAAGATTTACCCTGCAGGGGTGCACCATAGTAACCACACTCATGAATATCCCGCCAGATGGAATGCCTCCCACCAAGCGGGTCACTCAACACAATCCAACCCTTCTTCGCATCAAGCCCAAAGAACCTTGGGCGCACGGCTAATCGAGCCCAGAAGAAAATGGACCCTCATAGCACTCTAAGAACGTGTCCCCCTATATGCCGACTACGAAAGTTCCACCCGGGTACCAAGGGCTCGCAAGATCATGCATGCAGCAAATGGAAAACCCGAACTAAATGAGGCGATTTGGACGAGATGCGAATCGGGTCAAACTGAGGGGGAGCCCATACTCCCCAAATGCGGGTAGTGCGCTCATCATGGATCAGTAGACAAGACCCTTTTCCTATTAGGGTCGACACTAGCAGGCCTCAAAACCACAAAGGGCCTCCTGCCGGTGCCTTATCATCAAATTATTATTATTACCATTAGCAATTAACAGGTTTGATTGATTAACATCGAGCCCCCCAGAACATAATTAAGTAATAACAGAAAGTAACGGGTAACAGACTCGAGCAAAACAACCTAAGCAAGATAGTAAGACACAGGCTCAAGCAAAGGTTATAGGAGTGGAGGTGAGGCAGTATCAGGGTTAAAGGACTCATGTGATAGGTTCGTAACAGAAACAACTACTACTAAGGCTAGCAGAAAAGAATCAACGGAAAGAATCGGTAACAAGTGATGAAAGGCAGCCATATGGCATGCAAGTGAGTATACTTGCCTGAGATCCCGCAAGGTAGCAGCACTTGTCGTTGCTCACATCATCTCAACGTCCTATCCGGGAAGAAGCAACGAACCTCGAACAAACATCGGATGCAACAATTACTACTACGGCAAAAGATCCAGCATGATCCTATTTTATATGCATGGCATGGCAAGATGCAACAGGGGAAACAACTTAAGCAATTTAATCGGAACCGGAGTCCGGAGGAATAGGAATTGGTTCATGTTGTTTATCTACCCATCAATATTAAATGTTGTTTAACATGGCGAGATAATATAAAGATGAGCTATGCAATTTTAAATGGAACCGGGACAATATTTAATTATTCCAACTCATTCCATAATTAATTATTAGGTGATATTATTATACCCCGACTCACAAGATGCAATGCAACACATGAATGAGATGACATTTTAATTATAGCTGATATGTTATAGAAAATAGGGCATGTAGGTATAGGGGATTTAGGGTTTGGGTTCGCACGTTGGAGAGAGGATCGCTGGGGTCAACGCCGGAAACTTCGGGACGTGGAGGAAGTAGACTAAGAAGAGGAAGTAGACGAAGTCGTCGTAGGAGGGGAAGTAGACATTTAGTTGTCGATGTAGTCGAAGTCGATGTCTTCGGGTCATAGAGGAAGTAGTCGACGTAGGCGTGGTAGTGGAAGTAGTCGACGTCGAGGAAGTAGGGGAAGTAGACGTTCGTTCTCATGTCGTCGAGGAAGTAGTTGTTCTGGGGTCGTAGTTGTGGTGGAATCGCAACATCATATCCGTTGTTCTCGAGTCGCCGTGGTAGTTGGCGTAGTAGGGGAAGTAGTGGTACTCGTTCCGTAGTCGACGTAGTCGTGGCCGAATCCGCAACATCATCGTCTTCGGGTCGGTGGTGAATTTGATGGTCTCGGTCTCAGGGCTTCATGGCACGCACGAAGGCGTCCGACGCAAGGCGGACACGGCGAGGTTCACGGCGTGTAGTCGTTCACGTTGCGGTACTTGTCGGGGAAGAGCTCGTTGTCGAGGTTTGGTCCGAGGTCCTCGGGGTGGCGGTACTTCACGAAGAATACCTTGTAGACGGGGCATGGGTTGGGGTCGATCTTGGCGGCGTCACAGTGACGAAGAGGTGCTCTCGGTCGACGTTCTCAGATGGAGGTGACACCGGCAACAGGTCCTGGAGGGGACGGGAGAGGCGCAGTGCACCCTGCAGAAGCAGCAGCTTGTTGGGCAGCAAGAGCTCGGATACATGGCCAGCGGCAACATCTCGGGATGTGGGTTGCCAGAAGACGATACCACACACAGCAGCCCAGGAAATCAACCACCATCTCTCCCTCCTTGCTTTCCCGTCGCAATTTCTGCGACACGGTGAGCACCTCCCACCGGCCACCACCGGCCACGACGAACTCGCGTGTTGACCTGGACGGGAAGCTGCAGGCTGGGGAGGTCGTCGGCAGCTGCGGGAGGGAGTGCTCCTTCGCCTCGGCAGGGGCGGCCTTGCGAGGTCGAGGAGGAGAGGAGGGGCTGCCGCGGCGGACTAGGAAGTCGCCGGAGAGGAGCGGCGTGGGGCAGGAGGTCGGAGATGGTCGGGCTGGAGAGGCGTGGGGCGCAGCTCGGGCGCGGCCGCGGCGGAGCCCGGCTCCTGCCGGCGCCGTGGACGGAGAGGAGGTGGAGTGGGACGGCGGTGGAAGGCCGCAGCGGCGGGAACGGCGAGCTCGGGGGGGCTGCACGAGGCGGAGCCATGGGAGGAGGCAGGGCGGAGAGAAGGGGCCGCGGGAGGAAGGAAGGCGAGGGGGACGAGCGGGAACCGGCGGCGGGCGGGAGCCAGGCGGAGGAGACGCTCCTGGCAGCGCTGGGTTCGGTGACGAGGAGGTCGAGCGGAGAGGAAGGGGATCGATCGATCCCCTCCTCCCGTGCGTGTGTTTCCGTGCGGGGTCGTGTGCGTGCGGGAGTCTGTGTGTTGTGTGGTGCGTGTGTAGCGTGCGTGGTGTTGGGTGCGTTGTGTGGTGTGCGTGAGTTGTGTGTGTTGCGTGTGGGCTGCTAGGGTTTGGTGGTGGGCTGGCCTGGTTAGGCTGGCCTGCCACCCAAAAATAGTTTTTTTTTTTGTATATAAAACTGCAGAAAAAAAAGAAGGTTTCATTATTAAAGAAAAAAGAAATAGTTTTGGGGAAGCAAAATAACACCAGATATTTTGGAAGAAGATTTTATGCGATTAAAACATTTTTTTTACAGGTTTCCATGAATGATGATGCATGATGGCATGCCGATGCGAAAGAAAAGAAAAAGAACAGGCAACCTACTTGGGGAAAAACCCCGGTCATTACAACCGACACCACTAACAAGGGATTGCGCCCTCGCAATCCGCCCGAAGCAAGGGGGAGGGAAGAGTTCGACTATCGATCCTTCGTGCTTCACGTTGATCTCCTCGACACCACTAACAAGGGCTTCTCGACACCACTAACAAGAGATTCTTGCTCGGAGTGATGACGATGTTCTTCCACCAGGAAATCTTCCGATGATCGAACCTATTAGGTCAACGGCTCAGAAAACGTCCACCCACGTAGGATCCTAACACTTTGAAAGGTAGACAAGAGGGGAAGACTCCAAAACAAATAAGATGGGAGGGGAAATAGAACATCAAAACATCTTAACCCGGCCTCTATATGCCCGTATGTTTGATATCTTTGCAGGGAATAGCAAGCGCTTCAAGTAGGATCCATGAAGCCCAAGCTATTCTGGGGACTACTGATGGAGGGATAATAACCCGGTAGGCCAACTCCAAGGTGTAACCCGGCCTAAGGGACACGGCGCAGGATCCGGCTAAGGATAATGAAACTTCTGGAAGGCCCAAAGTTTGTAGGCCTCGTAACCCGGATTGTGGGTTGCGGTAAGGAAAGCTAGGGTTTGTAAGCAGTGTCCGGGTAGGATTCCGGGTGCGCCTTGGAGGGCAAGTCAGGAGGGTACGGTGCTTTATAAACCGACCCCTACGTCTAGTTTGGAGAGATCTAAGAGCCCTAGCAACATCGTGTGATATCGAGCATCGAGTGTAATCCCAGAGTTGAGTTATTATATCGAGATCGGAGACTCGGCGACTTTGATTGCCGGCTACCAGATCAAATTGCACCATGTTTCCTCTGAGCTAAACCCTCTCCCAAATACCTGTGTCGTCTTGCCCCAAGATCAGTTACCCCCGGTAACATCTGCCGTGATTATCCCACGACACTCGTAGTAGAGCCCCTCGGCTAACCGGACCCCGAGCAGTGTCTTCCCGGCACGCAGGTCGCCCAGAAGCACCTGCCATGCACATGCCACGCATACGCGTGCAAACTAACTAGATCCGTCCACCATGGAAAACACGTGTCAAGTATAGCTTAGCGAAAATGCACGCGTGTGCGACGTACCTACCAGCTTGGCCTCGATGACACTGCTCGGGGTCGGAGCCATCATCCACGATCTCACAGTGTGGTCGTCGTGGACGCGTCGTGGCGGCCGGCCATTTCCGGCAAATGGTCACAAGTTGATTGGCGCGTTGGGAGAGAAGACAAACAAGAAAATCACAGAAGACCGGTTGTTGTAAGCTTTAGCTTCTCTAGCATCTTAGCCAGTACTTTCACCAAGTAATCCATAACCGCGGAAAACACGGCTTCTCGAGAAGATTTACCCTGCAGGGGTGCACCATAGTAACCACACTCATGAATATCCCGCCAGATGGAATGCCTCCCACCAAGCGGTCACTCAACACAATCCAACCCTTCTTCGCATCAAGCCCAAAGAACCTTGGGCGCACGGCTAATCGAGCCCAGAAGAAAATGGACCCTCATAGCACTCTAAGAACGTGTCCCCCTATATGCCGACTACGAAAGTTCCACCCGGGTACCAAGGGCTCGCAAGATCATGCATGCAGCAAATGGAAAACCCGAACTAAATGAGGCGATTTGGACGAGATGCGAATCGGGTCAAACTGAGGGGGAGCCCATCCCCAAATGCGGGTAGTGCGCTCATCATGGATCAGTAGACAAGACCCTTTTCCTATTAGGGTCGACACTAGCAGGCCTCAAAACCACAAAAGGCCTCCTGCCGGTGCCTTATCATCAAATTATTATTATTACCATTAGCAATTAACAGGTTTGATTGATTAACATCGAGCCCCCCAGAACATAATTAAGTAATAACAGAAAGTAACGGGTAACAGACTCGAGCAAAACAACCTAAGCAAGATAGTAAGACACAGGCTCAAGCAAAGGTTTATAGGAGTGGAGGTGAGGCAGTATCAGGGTTAAAGGACTCATGTGATAGGTTCGTAACAGAAACAACTACTACTAAGGCTAGCAGAAAAGAATCAACGGAAAGAATCGGTAACAAGTGATGAAAGGCAGCCATATGGCATGCAAGTGAGTATACTTGCCTGAGATCCCGCAAGGTAGCAGCACTTGTCGTTGCTCACATCATCTCAACGTCCTATCCGGGAAGAAGCAACGAACCTCGAACAAACACCGGATGCAACAATTACTACTACGGCAAAAGATCCAGCATGATCCTATTTTATATGCATGGCATGGCAAGATGCAACAGGGGAAACAACTTAAGCAATTTAATCGGAACCGGAGTCCGGAGGAATAGGAATTGGTTCATGTTGTTTATCTACCCATCAATATTAAATGTTGTTTAACATGGCGAGATAATATAAAGATGAGCTATGCAATTTTAAATGGAACCGGGACAATATTTAATTATTCCAACTCATTCCATAATTAATTATTAGGTGATATTATTATACCCCGACCCACAAGATGCAATGCAACACATGAATGAGATGACATTTTAATTATAGCTGATATGTTATAGAAAATAGGGCATGTAGGTATAGGGGATTTAGGGTTTGGGTTCGCACGTTGGAGAGAGGATCGCTGGGGTCAACGCCGGAAACTTCGGGACGTGGAGGAAGTAGACTAAGAAGAGGAAGTAGACGAAGTCGTCGTAGGAGGGGAAGTAGACATTTAGTTGTCGATGTAGTCGAAGTCGATGTCTTCGGGTCATAGAGGAAGTAGTCGACGTAGGCGTGGTAGTGGAAGTAGTCGACGTCGAGGAAGTAGGGGAAGTAGACGTTCGTTCTCATGTCGTCGAGGAAGTAGTTGTTCTGGGGTCGTAGTTGTGGTGGAATCGCAACATCATATCCGTTGTTCTCGAGTCGCCGTGGTAGTTGGCGTAGTAGGGGAAGTAGTGGTACTCGTTCCGTAGTCGACGTAGTCGTGGCCGAATCTGCAACATCATCGTCTTCGGGTCGGTGGTGAATTTGATGGTCTCGGTCTCAGGGCTTCATGGCACGCACGAAGGCGTCCGACGCAAGGCGGACACGGCGAGGTTCACGGCGGTGTAGTCGTTCACGTTGCGGTACTTGTCGGGGAAGAGCTCGTTGTCGAGGTTTGGTCCGAGGTCCTCGGGGTGGCGGTACTTCACGAAGAATACCTTGTAGACGGGGCATGGGTTGGGGTCGATCTTGGCGGCGTCATAGTGACGAAGAGGTGCTCTCGGTCGACGTTCTCAGATGGAGGTGACACCGGCAACAGGTCCTGGAGGGGACGGGAGAGGCGCAGTGCACCCTGCAGAAGCAGCAGCTTGTTGGGCAGCAAGAGCTCGGATACATGGCCAGCGGCAACATCTCGGGATGTGGGTTGCCAGAAGACGATACCACACACAGCAGCCCAGGAAATCAACCACCATCTCTCCCTCCTTGCTTTCCCGTCGCAATTTCTGCGACACGGTGAGCACCTCCCACCGGCCACCACCGGCCACGACGAACTCGCGTGTTGACCTGGACGGGAAGCTGCAGGCTGGGAGGTCGTCGGCAGCTGCGGGAGGGAGTGCTCCTTCGCCTCCGGCAGGGGCGGCCTTGCGAGGTCGAGGAGGAGAGGAGGGGCTGCCGCGGCGGACTAGGAAGTCGCCGGAGAGGAGCGGCGTGGGGCAGGAGGTCGGAGATGGTCGGGCTGGAGAGGCGTGGGGCGCAGCTCGGGCGCGGCCGCGGCGGAGCCCGGCTCCTGCCGGCGCCGTGACGGAGGAGGTGGAGTGGGACGGCGGTGGAAGGCCGCAGCGGCGGGAACGGCGAGCTCGGGGGGGCTGCACGAGGCGGAGCCATGGGAGGAGGCAGGGCGGAGAGAAGGGGCCGCGGGAGGAAGGAAGGCGAGGGGGACGAGCGGGAACCGGCGGCGGGCGGGAGCCAGGCGGAGGAGACGCTCCTGGCGGCGCTGGGTTCGGTGACGAGGAGGTCGAGCGGAGAGGAAGGGGATCGATCGATCCCCTCCTCCCGTGCGTGTGTTTCCGTGCGGGGTCGTGTGCGTGCGGGAGTCTGTGTGTTGTGTGGTGCGTGTGTAGCGTGCGTGGTGTTGGGTGCGTTGTGTGGTGTGCGTGAGTTGTGTGTGTTGCGTGTGGGCTGCTAGGGTTTGGTGGTGGGCTGGCCTGGTTAGGCTGGCCTGCCACCCAAAAATAGTTTTTTTTTTTTGTATATAAAACTGCAGAAAAAAAAAGAAGGTTTCATTATTAAAGAAAAAACAAATAGTTTTGGGGAAGCAAAATAACACCAGATATTTTGGAAGAAGATTTTATGCGATTAAAACATTTTTTTTACAGGTTTCCATGAATGATGATGCATGATGGCATGCCGATGCGAAAGAAAAGAAAAAGAACAGGCAACCTACTTGGGGAAAAACCCCGGTCATTACAATGGGGTGACGGTTGTTCACGCGGATTTTGCGAAATATGCGCCAAATATTGAGCGGGGCATCTGGATATAAGAAAGAAGGAGGTTAACTCCGGGATATCAGGATTGATTATCGAGCATGGGATCCTGGGATTTTTATTATGATTTGGACCTGGAAATTTGAGTCAAAGTGTTCGGAGGAAAAACCCGGGTTATTGTATGGCTACCGTGGAGTGAGGCCTGGCTGAACATCAAAACATCTTAACCCGGCCTCTATATGCCCGTATGTTTGATATCTTTGCAGGGAATAGCAAGCGCTTCAAGTAGGATCCATGAAGCCCAAGCTATTCTGGGGACTACTGATGGAGGGATAATAACCCGGTAGGCCAACTCCAAGGTGTAACCCGGCCTAAGGGACACGGCGCAGGATCCGGCTAAGGATAATGAAACTTCTGGAAGGCCCAAAGTTTGTAGGCCTCGTAACCCGGATTGTGGGTTGCGGTAAGGAAAGCTAGGGTTTGTAAGCAGTGTCCGGGTAGGATTCCGGGTGCGCCTTGGAGGGCAAGTCAGGAGGGTACGGTGCTTTATAAACCGACCCCTACGTCTAGTTTGGAGAGATCTAAGAGCCCTAGCAACATCGTGTGATATCGAGCATCGAGTGTAATCCCAGAGTTGAGTTATTATATCGAGATCGGAGACTCGGCGACTTTGATTGCCGGCTACCAGATCAAATTGCACCATGTTTCCTCTGAGCTAAACCCTCTCCCAAATACCTGTGTCGTCTTGCCCCAAGATCAGTTACCCCCGGTAACATCTGCCGTGATTATCCCACGACACTCGTAGTAGAGCCCCTCGGCTAACCGGACCCCGAGCAGTGTCTTCCCGGCACGCAGGTCGCCCAGAAGCACCTGCCATGCACATGCCACGCATACGCGTGCAAACTAACTAGATCAGTCCACCATGGAAAACACGTGTCAAGTATAGCTTAGCGAAAATGCACGCGTGTGCGACGTACCTACCAGCTTGGCCTCGATGACACTGCTCGGGGTCGGAGCCATCATCCACGATCTCACAGTGTGGTCGTCGTGGACGCGTCGTGGCGGCCGGCCATTACCGGCAAATGGTCACAAGTTGATTGGCGCGTTGGGAGAGAAGACAAACAAGAAAATCACAGAAGACCGGTTGTTGTAAGCTTTAGCTTCTCTAGCATCCGGCGACACAATGCTGGTTGGCTCAGTTTCTGGATCATAGAGCATCTTGCCCCACACGGCGTTTTTTGTCCCAAATTTCGACTGTTGGGAGCTGTCGGCCCTAAATTTTGGCGTGGAGGGGCGCTGTTTCTCAGCGGTGGCCCTAATAGAACAAGACAAAAAGTACGCGAAAATTTGAATGAAGTACAAAAAAATCGATCTTCTGGCCAAATTTTAGGCATTTGCAATTTAAAAAAAAAGGGGGCTAGTTCATGGCAATTTTGGCCTTGTAGATCTGGGTATAGTTGCCACGATCTGCACTTTTTTTTAGGGGGTACCGGTCTAGATTCTAGAGAGGGGCTCAATAGAATCGGCCGTCTAAGTTTCGTACTCTACATGCCTCGTACGCATACCCAATCGATCGAGTCCTCCTTATACATGGTAGATCTACGGTCACAAATCGAGTACACACGACAGACAACGACACACGACGAACCGACCGACTAAATAACCAACCAAGGAAGCGTTAACGATTTTATTATTACTAGCAAAACATGCCCGTGCGTTGCTACGGAAGTAAACACCATAGGCATGATTAAAATTACCACACAGTCAATTAACCCGTATAGAATAATATGTACCAGATGAACAAGTGTCAATACATTCTTATTTGTGTGATAACTTGATAACTTGATATCAGTTACATGGAGAAGACATAAGACCAGCCCGTACAGATATATTACTTGTGATCATCACGCATGAGTAGTATCTATCAATGTTTTCCCACAGGTAAGGCATCAAATCAACAGAGTGCATGTTGATAATCATACTTGACCTGTCTAGTACAACTTCAGAGTCTCAAAGATACCAAGTTTGTTTGCTACTCCCTCCGATCCTAAATAATTGTGAGAGGTGCAGTAATAAGTTGTACATCTGTAGTTAGTTTCCAGCAACACATTTATCGGATTGGAAGAAGCAACAGAAGTCTCCAGATTTACCAATCGACTGGTCTCTACACATCGCAGAACAAACAGGGCAAATTCTGAAAATCTGATGAACGTGAAACAACAGTTGCATGATAATTTTCAGCACCACACATCATGGCGTCGACCTCTAGATGGTGTTGATTGCAATTGGCAGGAACAGCACACATGGCACTTGCACTAATCTGCATGTGCAGGTTCAGCACCTCCCGTGGCGCTAGCCCATGTGGTATCCTCTGCTGCTCATAATGCTAGCGAGCTTCTCGCCGTACATCCTTGACAACTTGGCCATAAAGTCGCTGCCTTCGGTCCGAACCCTCTCGGCAGCGAGCGAGCGCCGGCGCATGCAACTACATAGTGTGCTTCCTGGATTTCACCTATGACGACGTGGTCTGCGCTCTGCCCGCTCTACGGTGTTGCCGTCACGCTCCCCGCCCCCGTAGCATCCCTGCTCTGCTCCGTGTGCAGCGTGCCAGCCTTGATGACCTCCTCTTCTTCTAGCACGTCCTGCAGCCTAGAGCCTACCCTCGAGGCCTCGATGCGCCGCTGGAGATCACGCCGTCCAGGCCCTATCGGCGGCTCAACCCGAGGGACTTCCTTCATGGTGGCCGAGTTGAAGAGGATACGGTTGATGTGGCTCTCATCTGATGGATGTGGTTAGGAGCACGAGAGCATTTTTCACGTTCTGGTGTACGGTGGCGATTGCCTGGGCATGTACCAGGAGAGTATCATGGAATATAGGAACTCGTTTGAAAGATCCGGTCGCTTGCAATCTTTGTTTCGGTGGTCGCTCGCATGTTTTTCTTTTATGATTGTGGATCGACTGATCGATAGATTTAAGCATACGTAGGACACGTCCTTGGGGGCAGAGATAGGAATTGGGATCATTCGATCAGCTTCGTCACCACGGAGGTAGAGCGGCCGAGCAGGAATGAATCAGGGAGGCACGCCGCACGCATCGATCCCATGTGAGTTTAGTCAGCCCGGCGCTGATTTCAGCGGTGATATCATGAAGTAACAAGAAATTTTAGACTGGTGCTCGTTAGATATGAAACACCACGTGTTGTCTCTTCGCTCGCCCAATGATCCGCGTCGTCATCCGATAGACGAAAGTACCTCCGGTCAGTTATCTGCTTCCTGAGAAACTTGAGATTGCTGTCAATCTTGTGGCCTCCGGCGCGGCGGGTCCACGTTGTTGATTCAGTTGTATCTCACCTAGTGCTAAGCAACGACTCATCGTTCCCGCGCCGGCGTCTTCCTAGATTTCCACATGCATATCACCCTCCTCGGGGCTTAGGAGGACATCCATGTGGTATCCTAGAACACGTCTTTATTGACGTGGGGATGACTCCTGAACCTATCGGGTGAGCCTAATCGGTCCAAGGCCCAAGACCTAGGCCCAAAGAGAGCTGTTATCCTGTGCTACTAGAAGGACCAACGAAGGCCCACCCGCAAGACTTGCGGGTCAAGACAACAACTCTTATACGTACTCTACTAGGACTCATGTAACCCCCTCCTGGCTGCATATATAAAGCCAGGAGGGAGGAGAGAAAAAGGCATCCAATCTAGCATCCAATCTAGAGAGAGAAAGATACAAGCCACAACTAGACTAGGCAATACACGGGATACCCCGTACGCCTCACCATGGCATCCTCATTGTAACAGCTCGACTATCTCGCCATGATACAGATCAGACAAGCAGGAGTAAGGGTTTTACCTCTACGAGGGCCCGAACCTGGGTAAATCTTGCCTCCTTGTTAGCCGTCGAAATCACCAGCGCGTACATCGTTTCTCTACTCGAAATCCTACCGGATCATGCGAGGGATTTGTCGACACGACTCTTCGACAATTCGCGCCGTCTGTGGGAACGACACGTGCTGGATCTACGGTTTCGCCATTCTCATCTACATCAAGCTTCGGGTCCTCGACCCCATGGATTCGAGCTACCTTCGGCTCCTTAAACTTCATCGATCACTCGCCGGCATCACGCACGGCCTTCATCGTCTACATCGACACCGTTTTTCACGCAAAGACTGCAGGACAGCAGCAATGTACATATTGCGGAAGCCATCAACGGCGGCTCGAAACTCATCTGGAAAAATTCCTTCGGTGGAAAGATGCGAAATCAAATTATCTACGAGCTCCAAAAAGAATCGGCGAATTCCGACGGTTACATCTCCGTGGATGACCCGAACACTGAATCCCTGTCAGAATCTGACGGAACTCCGCGCGACATTGGGAAAACACTTCTCACAGCCGACTCGGACATCAATTCGAAGATCACACCGTTGAACAGCTGTGGAATACAATCCCGCACCAATCTGGCAATTTTGAGCCAATTCTAACGGTTAGATCTCCGTCAGTGGCTCGCGCACTGCGACACGTTTTGGATCTCTGCGAATTCGCGAATTCGAATCGCGGATCCAGATTCTATTTCGGCAATTTGTGAGTCGACACAAAGACCAAGCAACGTCAACGAAACATGGAGACTCGCAATACTAGTACCCGGGAGCTCGACGTCAATATTTCTCTCCGTGTACACACAACAAACATCGCGACTCACATCGCGGCTCCGCCGCGTCGACTCGGTCTGTCGCGTCGAGTCCTTTGGACAAACATCGCGACTCCGCCGAGTCGACTCGGTCCGCCGCATCGCACCGACTCGGTCCACTGCGTCGAGTCCTTCGAGAAGCATCGCGACTACGCCGCGTCGAGTCCTTCGGGAAACATCGCGACTTCGCCGCGTCGACTCGGTCCGCCGCGCCGAGTCCTTCGGATAAACATCGCGACTCCGCCGCGCCGAGTCCTTCGGACACACCATCGCGACTCCGCCGCGTTGACTCGGTCCGCCTCGTCGAGTCCTTCCGGAAAACATCGCGAATCCGTCCAGAAACCATCGCGACTCCGCCGCGACGACTCTGTCCGCCTCGTCGAGTCCTTCCGGAAAACATCGCGACCCCGTCCAGAAAACATCGCGACTCCGCCGCACAACTCCGCTGCACCGAATCCTTTCGACTAAGCGTCTCGGGGGCTGTCCTTCGCCGCAGCCACACTCGTTGCTCGGGGGTTGTGCTGCAAATAGACGCACTCGAAAATTCGCCGTAGCCGCACTCGACACTCGGGGGCTGAGGCGCGAAACAGCCGCACTCGACACACGAGTCCGGTTCATCGACTCCGTCACTCAGCACCGCCTCGTCGACTACGGCAGTGTCGTACAAAGATAAGTTTCTCTTATACGAGTCGACAAATTTACCTTTTCATGTCTATAATCTGTTGTGAAGCTACACCTGACACCCGGGGGCTGCGCCCCGCAAACTACATGAATACTCGAGACCCGTCATGCTGCGTGTTACACTACCGCATTTACACGCTACAACCCGAGTAGCTGATACCGCCTAACGTCGACCCTTGAATCCGACTCGGTTTGCAGCTGCAACTGACAGGTCGGCAAGGAGCATAGACAATGGCTATCAGGCTAACGAAAGGGCACAACGTACGATGCAAAAGTGTCGCGTAGGGTCAAATCATTGCATACCAAGAGGCCATACTCAACTCTGTGAGTCGATAGATTGTTGGTTCACAACCAAGATTAACCCGAGCAATAATTTATTCCGTACATTTTGCTAGACACAGCACTACTGTTACATTATTTAACCATATCCGATTAATTGGCTGCAACTGTAACGCAGGAACTACAACGTCGGCTGCAACTTCGACAGTCGACACAATCCTTCGTTCGGAGTCGACACATATCCTCCGCTCGGAATCGACAGTCGACACAATCCTCGCTCGGAGTCGACACATATCCTCCGCTCGGAGTCGACAGTTGACACAGATCCTCCGCTCGGAGTCAACACATACCGTCCTCCGGGAGTCGACGCATGTCCTTATCCGCGAGCCAACAGAAGACAAGCACACGGGGTTAGCTTCAGAACAACTTGAGCCTATGCCTGACTTTGCGAGTCGAACATAGCCTCGGGGGCTACTCCCATCAGGAGCACTGCCGTGCACCCGACAAATCGAAGAAGCGACGTTACAAGATCTTTGAGTCTATGCCCGATTACAAGTAATCGCACATAGACTCGGGGGCTACTCCCATCGGGAGAGCTGGCCGCGCACCCAATGAGCGTTGGTCGCGCAACCGACGAGCGTTACAGGCGCCCTCGACGTACTACCGCATCGGAAGCATATGACACGCTGGCCGTGTACCTCAGGAGCTCTGTCAGATTTATTCGTTCAAATCCTTATTGTGGTCGTACAGACCGCATATTAACTCGGATGAAGAAAAACGAAACATCAAACTTGTCCGTCTCGACGAGACGCATACGACAACGCAAGCCAATTCGCGAAATCAGAACATCTTGAAGACCTTTCGGGTCCATCTTCTTGTGTGGACTCGGTGACTAAGCGTCATCCGCCTCGTCGACTACACGACTTCCTCGTCGACTCCGTCCGCCGTGTCGAGTACACCTCCACCGCGTCGATGCCATCCTCCTCGTCGACTACACGACTTCCTCGTCGACTCCGTCCGCCGTCTCGAGTACACCTCCACCGCGTCGACGCCATCCGCCTCGTCAACTACACGACTTTCTCGTCGACTCCGTCCGCCGTGTCGAGTACACCTCCACCGCGTCGACGCCATCCGCCTCGTCGACTCCGTCCGCCGTGTCGATTACACCTCCACCGCGTCGACTCTTTCCGCCGTGTCGAGTACATCTCCACCGCTTCGACTCCCTTCGCCGTGTCGAGTACATCTCCACCGCGTCGACTCCCTCCGCCGTGTCGAGTGCACCTCTTCCGCGTAATTACTGCACGTCCTGCGGAAAAACGCGCGCACGACGGCACGCTTCCGGTCAAAAGCTGACACGATGGGCACTACGTGCCCTGCCAGACAAACGTCACGTCCCATCAGGAGCAGGCGAGTGCACGATGACGTCATTGCGCACCTCACAAACATGAAAACTCTTTCGTACGAGCATCAAGACGCGAAATTTCTTTCGCATAGTCACCCTGACACGAAATCTCTTTCGTATGGGTACATCAAGACAAAATTTATTTTGTGTAAACTTCATAACGCGAAATCTCTTTCGCACAAGATCAAGAAGAAAGATCTCTCCACCCGAAGAATCGCAAGAACATGACCAAGGTAAAATTGCGAGTATGCGGCTCCCGCAACTCTACCACATGATGTATTTACACATCCTTATCCTGGATCGTTCGACCGACTAGGCACATCCGGATGCCGTATTCTTTCGAGTAGGAAGGTAAGACCCAAGGATCTCTCTTTTGGGCCTGGAATCGCACTCAAGCTCCGTCCTCCGGTAAACTTTCTGTGTCAACAACACGAAGAAAAATCCTAGCGGATGCGCCGGGTACCCCTTTAGGTTAAGTTCGACTCAGTAAGACCTCAACGGCCCAGTCGCAACGATCACCTCGCCGGATTCGAGTCGGAGGTCTCGAATTCGTGTAGGCCAGAACCGTTTTTTGCCCTAGATGCAATTAATTGGCCCTGATCTTTCGGGAGAGCCAAGCGACTGAGCCACATCCTTCTGCAAAAACAGCCAACACAAGGCACATTTATCACTCGATGCTCGAGTACGTGAGAGCTTCGCGCACAGGGTATGCACCCTCAAAAACAGGCGATTGAATGACCAATCGAAGAAATAAAGAACGAACTTTGAGTGCTTACCCGACTATTCTCAGTCGAATAAACACTCGGGGGCTACTGACGTGGGGATGACTCCTGGACCTATCGGGTGAGTCTACCCGGTCCAAGGCCCAAGACCTAGGCCCAAAGAGAGTTGTTATCCTGTGCTACTAGAAGGCCCAACGAAGGCCCACCCGCAAGACTTGCGGGTCAAGACAAGAACTCTTATACGTACTCTATTAGGACTCATGTAACCCCCTCCTGGCTGCATATATAAAGCCAGGAGGGAGGAGAGAAAAAGGCATCCAATCTAGCATCCAATCTAGGATCCAATCTGGGATCCAATCTAGAGAGAGGCAGATACAATCCACAACTAGACTAGGCAATACACGGGATACCCCGTACGCCTCACCATGGCATCCCCATTGTAACAGTTCGACTATCTCGCCATAATACAGATCAGACAAGCAGGAGTAAGGGTTTTACCTATACGAGAGCCCGAACCTAGGTAAATATTACCTTTTTGTTAGCCGTCGAGATCACCAGCGCGTACATCGTTCCTCTACTCGAAATCCTACCGGACCATGCGAGGTATTTGTCGACACGACTCTTCGACAATTCGCGTCGTCTGTGGGAACGACACGTGCTGGATCTACGGTCTCGCCGGTCTCATCTACATCAAGCTTCGGGTCCTCGGCCCCATGGATTTGAGCTACCTTCGGCTCCTTAAACTTCATCGATCAATCGCCGGAATCACGCACGGCCTTCATCGTCTACATCGACACCGCTCTTCACGCGCAGGCTGCAGGACAGCAGCAACGTACATATTGCGGAAGCCATCAACGGCGGCTCGAAACTCATCTGTAAAAATTCCTTCGGTGGAAAGATGTGAAATCAAATTATCTACGAGCTCCAAAAAGAATAGGCGAATTTCGGCGGTTAGATCTCCGTGGATGACCCTAACACTGAATCCCTGTCAGAATCTGACGGAACTCCGCGCGACTTTGGGAAAACCATTCTCACAGCCGACTCGGACATCAAATCGACGATCATACCGTTGAACAGCTCTGGAATACAATCCCGCACCACTCTATCAATTTTGAGCCAATTCTATCGGTTAGATCTCCGTCAGCGGCTCGCGCACTGCGACACGTTTTGGATCTCTGCGAGTTCGCGAATTCCAATCGCGGATCCAGATTCTATTTCGGCAATTTGCGAGTCGACACAAAGACCAAGCAACGTCAACGAAACATGGAGACTCGCAATACTAGTACCCGGGAGCTCGACGTCAACATTTCTCTCCGTGTACACACAACAAACATCGCGACTCCGCCGCGTCGACTCGGTCTGTCGCGTCGAGTCCTTCGGACAAACATCGCGACTCCGCCGCGTCGACTCGGTCCGCCGCATCGCACCGACTCGGTCCGCTGCGTCGAGTCCTTCGAGAACATCGCGACTACGCCGCGTCGAGTCCTTCGGGAAACATCGCGACTTCGCCGCGTCGACTCGGTCCGCCGCGCCGAGTCCTTCGGAGAAACATCACGACTCCGCCGCGCCGAGTCCTTCGGACACACCATCGCGACTCCGCCGCGTCGACTCGGTCCGCCTCGTCGAGTCCTTCCGGAAAACATCGCGACTCCGTCCAGAAACCATCGCGACTCCGCCGCGACGACTCTGTCCGCCTCGTCGAGTCCTTCCGGGAAACATCGCGACCCCGTCCAGAAAACATCGCGACTCCGCCGCACAACTCTGCTACACCGAATCCTTTCGACTAAGCGTCTCGGGGGCTGTCCTTCGCCGCAGCCACACTCGTTGCTCAGGGGCTGTGCTGCAAATAGACGCACTCGAAAATTCGCTGTAGCCGCACTCGACACTCGGGGGCTGAGGCGCGAAACAGCCGCACTCGACACACGAGTCCGGTTCATCGACTCCGTCACTCAGCACCGCCTCGTCGACTACGGCAGTGTCGTACAAAGATAAGTTTCTCTTATACGAGTCGACAAATTTACCTTTTCATGTCTATAATCTGTTGTGAAGCTACACCTGACACCCGGGGGCTGCGCCCCGCAAACTACATGAATACTCGAGACCCGTCATGCTGCGCGTTACACTACCGCATTTACACGCTACAACCCGAGTAGCTGATACCGCCTAACGTCGACCCTTGACTCCTACTCGGTTTGTAGCTGCAACTGACAGGTCGGCAAGGAGCATAGACAATGGCTGTCAGGCTAACGAAAGGGCACAACGTACGATGCAAAAGTGTCGCGTAGGGTCAAATCATTGCCTACCAACAGGCCATACTCAACTCTGTGAGTCGATAGATTGTTGGTTCACAACCAAGATTAACCCGAGCAATAATTTATTCCGTACATTTTGCTAGACACAGCACTAATGTTACATTATATAACCATATCCGATTATATGGCTGCAACTGTAACGCAGGAACTACAACGTCGGCTGCAACTTCGACAGTCGACACAATCCTTCGTTCGGAGTCGACACATATCCTCCGCTCGGAGTCGACAGTCGACACAATCCTCGCTCGGAGTCGACACATATCCTCCGCTCGGAGTCGACAGTTGACACAGATCCTCCGCTCGGAGTCGACACATACCGTCCTCCGGGAGTCGACGCATGTCCTTATCCGCGAGCCAACAGAAGACAAGCACACGGGGTTAGCTCCAGAACAATTTGAGCCTATGCCTGACTTTGCGAGTCGAACATAGCCTCGGGGGCTACTCCCATCGGGAGCACTGCCGTGCACCCGAAAATCCGAAGAAGCGACGTTAAAAGATTTTTGAGTCTATGCCCGATTACAAATAGTCGCACATAGACTCGGGGGCTACTCCCATCGGGAGAGCTGGCCGCGCACCCAATGAGCGTTGGTCGCGCAACCGACGAGCGTTACAGGCGCCCTCGACGTACTACCGCATCGGAAGCATATGACACGCTGGCCGTGTACCTCAGGAGCTCTGTCAGATTTATTCGTTCAAATCCTTATTGTGGTCGTACAGACCGCATATTAACTCGGATGAAGAAAAACGAAACATCAAACTTGTCCGTCTCGACAAGACGCATACGACAACGCAAGCCAATTCGCGAAATAAGAACATCTTGAAGACCTTTCGGGTCCATCTTCTTGTGTGGACTCGGTGACTGAGCGTCATCCGCCTCGTCGACTACACGACTTCCTCGTCGACTCCGTCTGCCGTGTCGAGTACACCTCCACCGCGTCGACGCCATCCTCCTCGTCGACTACACGACTTCCTCTTCGAGTCCGTCCGCCGTCTCGAGTACACCTCCACCGCGTCGACGCCATCCGCCTCGTCAACTACACGACTTCCTCGTCGACTCCGTCCGCCGTGTCGAGTACACCTCCACCGCGTCGACGCCATCCGCCTCGTCGACTACACGACTTCCTCGTCGACTCCGTCCGCCGTGTCGATTACACCTCCACCGCGTCGACTCTGTCCGTCGTGTCGAGTACATCTCCACCGCTTCGACTCCCTCCGCCGTGTCGAGTACATCTCCACCGCGTCAACTCCCTCCGCTGTGTCGAGTGCACCTCTTCCGCGTAATTACTGCACGTCCTGCGGAAAAACGCGCGCACGACGGCACGCTTCCTGTCAAAAGCTGACACGATGGGCACTACGTGTCTTGCCCGACAAACGTCACGTCCCATCAGGAGCAGGCGAGTGCGCGGTGACGTCATTGCGCACCTCACAAACACGAAAACTCTTTCGTACGAGCATCAAGACGCGAAATTTCTTTCGCATAGTCACCCTGACACGAAATCTTTTTCGTATGGGCACATCAAGACAAAATTTATTTTGTGTAAACTTCATAACACGAAATCTCTTTCGCACAAGATCAAGAAGGAAGATCTCTCCACCCGAAGAATCGCAAGAACATAAATCGCGAGTATGCGGCTCCCGCAACTCTACCACATGATGTATTTACACATCCTTATCCTGGATCGTTCGGCCGACTAGGCACATCCGGATGCCGTATTCTTTCGAGTAGGAAGGTAATACCCAAGGATCTCTCTTTTGGGCCTGGAATCGCACTCAAGCTCCGTCCTCCGGTAAACTTTCTGTGTCAACAACACGAAGAAAAATCCTAGCGGATGCGCCGGGTACCCCTTTAGGTTAAGTTCGACTCGGTAAGACCTCAACGGCCCAGTCGCAACGATCACCTCGCCGGATTCGAGACGGAGGTCTCGAATTCGTGTAGGCCAGAACCGTTTTTGCCCTAGATGCAATTAATTGGCCCTGATCTTTCGGGAGAGCCAAGCGACTGAGCCACATCCTTCTGCAAAAACAGCCAACACAAGGCACATTTATCACTCGATGCTCGAGTACGTGAGCGCTTCGCGCACAGGGTATACACCCTCAAAAACAGGCGATTGAATGACCAATCGAAGAAATAAAGAACGAACTTTGAGTGCTTACCCGACTATTCTGAGTCGAATAAACACTCGGGGGCTACTGACGTGGGGATGACTCCTGGACCTATCGGGTGAGCCTACCCGGTCCAAGGCCCAAGACCTAGGCCCAAAGAGAGGTGTTATCCTGTGCTACTAGAAGGCCCAACGAAGGCCCACCCGCAAGACTTGCGGGTCAAGACAAGAACTTCTATACGTACTCTACTAGGACTCATGTAACCCTCTCCTGACTGCATATATAAAGCCAGGAGGGAGGAGAGAAAAAGGCATCCAATCTAGCATCCAATCTAGGATCCAATCTGGGATCCAATCTAGAGAGAGGAAGATACAAGCCACAACTAGACTAGGCAATACACGGGATACCCCGTACGCTTCACCATGGCATCCCCATTGTAACAGCTCGACTATCTCGCCATAATACATATCAGACAAGCAGGAGTAAGGGTTTTACCTCTACGAGGGCCCAAACCTGGGTAAAATCTTGCCTCCTTGTTAGCCGTCGAGATCACCAGCGCGTACATCGTTCCTCTACTCGAAACCCTACCGGATCATCCGAGGGATTTGTCGACACGACTCTTCCTCATTTATCCTGTTAGATCAGGTCTTCGTCCTGGAGCTGCTCCACGACGTATTTGGCGAGCTAACCTGCCGCGCTTCCTACCGGCCAGTCTGGCGTGGAGGTTTTCTTCTGCTTGTCGAAGGCCTTTTTGCTTCCGCTTACGGATTTGTTAGATGAGATTCGATCTGATTTAGCGAGGAGGTCCCTTGGATATTATAGGTGGGAGCCTGTGAGTTAGTTTTTATATCGTGTGTCCTAGTGTTTCAAAGTGAAACCAACATGGATCGGGTAAGGTGAATTGAACCGACGTAGGAAAGAAGAGCAACCTAGAAAAGGAAACGACATAAGAAACAAAAAAAACGCATGAAAAAATCACATGTTGTATGAAAGACCTAGAGGGCAACAAAACGTTACCAAGAAAGCCTTAACGCTTTTTATTATTAGGTAAAACTTATTAGATAGATATTAGTGGTGGCAGTGTGGGTAATTAATGTGAATTTTGGGGGTAGTTTTATTGAAAGACCGACCGACCAAGTAACCAAGAAGGATTAACGCTTTTATTATTAGGTAAAGATTATTATTATTATTAGGTAAAGATAAATCACGGTAATTCATTCTCAATCTCCACCTTCCACGCTTACAAAATAGAACTTGTATATACGGCCATGTGGTGGCCATGGAGGATGACTATCCTTGCCAATGCACTGGCCACGCGGGGTGACGTCTCGTCTCAATTAGTGGAGGCCTACGTTCCATTTAGGAATTTCATAATTGCACCATGGAAGAACAACTCACGGCCAATCTCGTCGCAGCCTTGCCCACGATCTTGACAGTTCAACGTTGTCAACTTGTCATGAGCCGAATTAGCGCCAATTGCGTCCAATGTTGCCTATTTTGCCCCTTGACAAACTAATACTACCGATGTGCTGAGCACTACTATGACTAATACTACCCATCTTTTAAGCACTAGTAGAAAGTAATTTAGACCATAGGATCCGTGAAAGGTCCATTCATTTTGGTCCATTCTACGGTACCCTCAAATCATTTTGGTCCATTCATTTTCTCGTATCCTATGGTCTAGATTACTTTGTACTTGCTTAAACTACCCCCAAAAAATTGAATTACTAGCCCATAGGACTAGTAATTTGCATTGCACCATAATTAATGTTGAACATGTTCTAGGTATAGGATAATGGCAAGGAGTGAGGGGCCTTGTTGTTTGTTTGTGGCGTGAAGTTTGACCAATTATGAAAATAATTTGCACCATAATTAATGTTGAACATGTTCTAGGTATAGGATAATGGCAAGGAGTGAGGGGCCTTGTTGTTTGTTTGTGGCGTGAAGTTTGACCAATTATGAAAAGGCATGAGAGGTTCATAGTTTCTACTACATAAAATCCAAAGGAATCTCTTAACTTTTAATAGTAGTTTCCTAGGGTGAACTAATCAATAGACCTCAATAAGGTCAACTGAAATGTAGTAGTACAACCTCATCATCCAGTAGTAGTAGTAGCAGTATTAGTACTATGCGCGAGGCCTGCAGCTGGTCTGTACAAACCTAGCTAGGAATTAAATCCATCATAATCGAAGATGGAGGAGTTGTCCGTCGTCGGAAACGCCACCGACACCGTGAGGGCGTGGGCTGTAAGCCCGCAAGGCCTCCTGGTCCGCGTGGAGGTGCTGGTGACGGTCAGCTCCGTCCTCCTTGCGATGCTCGTCTTCCTCGGCTCCGGCCGCCGTACGAGCCGCAGCGGTGCCTTCCGCTTTCTTGTGTGGGTGGCGCTGATGTTGTGTTACCCGGCGGTGTCATACACGATTGGGCTGATCCAGTCCGGGACCTTCCGCAACGACCTGGTGGTGGTGTGGGCATGCTTCCTGATTGGCTGCGCCGATGGCATCTTCGTGTGCAGCGTCGACCACTCCGACAAGAAGCAGGCCCGCACCGTGCTCAACCAGGGCACGCAGGTCCTCTACGTCCTGCTCCTGCTTATTTCCTACCTCAGGTTCCTAGAGCGGCAGCTGCAAATCCTGCTGCTGCTGCTCTGGGTGCTCAACGTCGTCAAGCTGGTGTTGCGCCTGAGGAGCCTTCTTCTGTCAGAAGGCCAGGAGCGCATCCTCTCGGAGGAGAACTGGGTCTTGTCCACGTACATGGCGCGGGGGGAGAGAGCGGGACGCCCCTTGGAATGGAATTCCATGGAGAGCTGCCCATACGTGCTGACAAACGAAAAGGAGCTGCGGTGGGGCAGCGCTAGCGCGCAGTTAAGTCTAGAGGTCGCCCACGACGACCACCTCGTCACGGTGGGCAAAGTGTGGCGGTGCGACGTTGTGAGCAGCAAGGACAAGCTCAAGGATCTGTGCCTCTCGTTCGCGCTGTTCAAGCTGCTGCGGCGACGTCTCTCCGGGAAACCGCCGCACGCCGAGCGCGGGACGGCTGGCTTTGTCTCAACTGTCCTCGCCAGCGGAGACGACCACGAGGTGATGTACCGGGTGATCGAGGTGGAGCTGGCGTTTCTCTACGACTTCTTCTACGGGATGTGCCCGTCGCCGAACGAGTCTCTGGTCCCGGAAACAGCAACATTCCTGGCGTCCCTGTCGCTGAGCCTGGCCACTCTCGTCTCCCCGGCGTTGCAGCAAGCTGCTCGCAGCAATAGGGACGACGGCGGCGTCAGCACGGGCCTGTTTGACATTTGGTTGGCCAGATTTGTGATCGTCATGTTCGTGATCATGGAGCTGTATCAGTACCTGTCCCTGGTGCTGTCCGACTGGCACAAGGTGAGGACGGTGTGCCGGTACGTAAAGAAGCATTCGTGGTCGCTCATGGAGAAGCTCCTCCTGGAGATCATGAGCGCCGCCGTGATGCTCAGAAAGAATTACTGGAGCAACTCAGTGGGGCAGTATTCCCTTCTGCACGCCTGCCTCCACGACGAGCACACCCCTGCGTGGATCTACCGGCAGCTCAGCCGCACAAGAAGGGTGACTCGCCCGGACCTCCCCGTTACGGTGAAGCGTGCAATCCATTGCCGAATCCGGGCGGACCAACTGTCCAACCTCATGGATGGAGACTGCACGCTCCACAGGAATGGCCTGATGGAAGATTTCGGGGATTACACGTCAAGCTACCCATTCGGCCTCGTGGGCAGCATCCTGGCCTGGCACATCGCCACCACGATTATCCAGCACGCCTCCGCCAAGGAAGCAGCCCAGCAGCCAGAGCGTGAGGTGGCCACCACACTCTCCAACTACTGCGCCTACCTGCTGTTCCAAGCTCCGGAGCTGGTGTCGGACCTGATGACCGACCAGATCTACGAGACGTGGCGGTTGACGGAAGCCGTGCGACTCAGCGTGCGCGAATTCATCAGGGGCCTACATGGCGGTTCCAAGGATGATATGTTCTCTAGGTTATTGGCCTTGTCCGTACACAACCAAATGGCCGTGGCGGAGGACGATTTTCAAAGGATCAACTTCACCGACGGTGTCAACCTGGCCACTCAAATTTTTGACAAGATACCGGCCGAGGTGCGTTCGAATGTGCTATCCGAAATGTGGGTGGAGCTGCTGCTATGTGTTGCCCCGTCGGATAACGCCACGGTTCATGCCAAGTATCTCGCCACCGGCGGCGAACTCATCACTCATATCTGGGCTTTGGTCACGCACGCCGGAATTATCGAAAAGCAAAAAAGACCAACATAGCTGCGGGTTTCCATTTTATTTTATACACAAAATTATGCTGTGATGGAGTATACCCTTTTCCATTATTATCTTTTCAACGTCGGCTCCATTGAATTATACTAGTAATCACATCTCCTTATATTGTAACCAAATTGTTCGACATTTAGTGTAATTCATGTGTGGAGATGGAGAAGATGTTATTCTATATTTGGTGGTTACACAATTAAGTAAATGGGGGCATCTTAGATGTGTGAAAATGGTCGATTTTCTTGGACCTATCTTAAAGTGATTGGGGAGGTACCACCTTACCCAGGTTATAACATTCCACATGTACAAGTAAGTAATTAAATTTGCAATAATCAAACACAATTACTGACTCTTAGAATTAATGTATTTTTCATGATTGCCTCTTAATACCTTAATTTTTGCTCATTCCATGTAAATAGGAGTTCACCTTATATCCTTAAAGTTTTCCAGCAAGTAAATCAACAAGCCATTTAATAGACAAGATTTTGTTAAAAATTAAGCTTTCTTCTAAGTCAATATCGATAGACTCCAATTAAAGACACAATATCGGTAACCTTCGGTGTTTCCGTTTGACTCATGGTGATTCCTACAACAGGAAACTTCCCTCACATATTAAAAATTTCTGTTATGTTTGGAGAAATTTTAAATTGACACTTGTAATTAAGCACCGTTTGTCTACACGTTCACGTATAATTGTACTATTAAACCATGTACTGTGGTTGACGATGTTAAGACAATGTTTTATTATTTAGTCCATGCCATGTCAATAAGATAGAAAACCATAGCATAGAATGGATCTTTTCTTAAATATATCTAATAATTATTGTTTGCATGCTCCTAAAATCATGGGGTTGGTAAAACTAAACAGAAAAATATGTGAGTAAGATAAAACATCTTGTACAATGAAAAAAAAATGTCTTGTGTTATCTGATCTGTCTAATAGATAATATCTTATCTAAGAGTAGGAAAATATCTTTTTTTTTCTTTTGTTTCTCTCACTTTCAACGTAACAGTTATTTTACGTGATATTTCTAAGATAAGATCATTGTTCATGCACTTTGCTATTTTTCTCTTTTTAGCCTTATCTTCGGCTAGTTTTCTTATAATTTCCATTTTTTTTATTTTGTTGCTTGTACAAGTTGGTAAGCTCCCAACCTATGGGTGTTCAAAAGGACAAGTGCAGACTGGATTTGTCTTATAGACGGAAGGTGGGTCTAGTCTCTTAAAATTACGCAAATCAACTTCGGTTCCCTCTATTTATTTAAGGTTTCTTACAAACAATGCTATATTTTCCTTATACACCTCATTCAACATGTTTAGCTGGAATATATTCTTTTTTGTATGTGCTTTTTAGTGCATTTGTTTTTGTATCATTAGAATTTTTTATGGTTCTTTGAAAAAAAAGGTAGTATTATTTATAGTTGCTTTTATAAGTTTTATTTACTTGCTTTGATTCCATCATTTAGTACAATTTTTGCTGCACTACCTCCGAAGGCGTTGTCGGAGACGAAGTCGAAGGAGCCGAATCTGTGGGCAAGGCCACAGACCACGCGCTCCCCCAAAGCAGAAATCGGTCCCGTCCGAATATGAACCCCAGCCAGCACCGCTGCTGGCCCCACGGTGGGCGCCAACTGTCATGGTGTGGAGAAGACAGATGCCATGGGATGGCTAAAGTTGGGACCGATGGACGCTGGGGGTATCCGGGGAGGGATCGCACGGCGTGTAGCCGCGCTCAGGTAACACTGCAAACAACAAGAACTACCCAGGTTCGGGACCCTCGTGTGGAGGTAACACCCCTACTCCTGCCTATCTATCTGTATATGTAATCTCCGAGTAGTCACAGTACAAGTTTGCCTCTCAGCCGAGTAGCCACTCTGCTGCTCTCTCTAGCTCTAGTGTTGGCTCTTGCAATAAATGCGATCTGAGGCAACATCCCTCGCGCAGGAGGGGGCAGGGCACCTTATATACTAGTGCTCAGCCGAATAAACAACAAATAGAAGGTACAAGGGATGTGACCTAAGCACTTTGACGTAGAGCACGCTTCCGGGATCTCGCGCTGAGAAGCCGCCGCGCCGTACGGCTGACATGGCATGTCCACTCTGTCAGCCTCATAGTGTAGGCCCCCATCCTGTCATGTCCCCTCTGTCAGTGACAAGCCAAGACAGGTGCCAACCTCTCTGTCACCACGCCGCGTCACTGATGATCACACTCCTAGTAAATTGAACCGCACGCCGGTACGGCTGCGGGATATGCGGGATCTCTGTCAGAACGGCTCCATTGACTTCTGGCCCGAGTAGGATTGCTGCCCATCTACTCGGACCATAACTTCTCTATCCGGATGAATACAATCTTCCTCAAAATCTTCTCTTGGCCTTCAATACTTATGACCGGATAGAGACTACCGGGTAGAGGGTACCCGAGTAGCCACCAACCCGGCCAACAGTACTCTTATCTTCGCTTTAACACTCGCCTTACCCCTACTCGGGGGTAGCCCCCCGACAACACCTTCTTCATGCCACAACTGCAAAATTTCATCGACTAATGGCCTTAGGTACACATCAATGTCGTTGCCCGGTTGTCTCGGGCCTTGGATCAACACTGGCATCATAATGAACTTCCTCTTCATGTACAACCGAGGAGGAAGGTTAAAGATACATAGAGTTACAGGCTATGAGCTATGGTTGCAGCTCTGCTCACTAAATGGATTAAATCCACCTGTACTTAGACCAAACCATAACTTCCTTGCCTCACCTGCAAAGCGCGGTTACTTTCTCTCGATTTTCTCCACTGCGACCCATCCGTGGGGTGTCTCAACATCTCATCTTTCTTACGATCTTCCATGTGCCATCGCAAAATTTTGGCATGCTCTTTGTTTCTAAACAAACGTTTCAACCATGGTATTATAGGAGCATACCACATCACCTTTGCAGGAACCCTCTTCCTGGGTCGCTCACCCTCAACAACGCCAGGGTCGTCTGGTCTGATCTTATACCGCAATGCAGTGCATACCGGGCATTGTTCCAAATTCTCGTACTTCTCGCCGCGGTAGAGGATGCAGTCATTAATGCAGGCATGTATCTTCTCCACGTCTAATCCTAGGGGGCATACAAGCTTCTTTTTTTGGTATGTACTGTCGGGCAATTCATTGTTTTTAGGAAGCCTCTTCTTCACTATTTGCAGCAACTTTGTAAATCCGCTGTCAGTCACACCGTTCTCGGCCTTCCATTGGAGCAATTCCCGTGTGCTGCCCAGCTTTTTCTGCCCGTCTTTGCAAGTTGGATACAACAATGTTTTGTGATACTTTAACATCTCACCTTTTCAATATCGCTTTCTGTCTTTGCATCCGTAATAGTCTCACCAAGATCATCGATGGGCTCATCTGGTGCTGATGCATTTAAAATGCATAGATGAATTTTGCATATTTTCACATGGTTTTCTATTACATATTGCATCATATAAGGGTATAATTCAATGTTTAATAGTATTTTGGGGTTAAATTACAAAGTCCCCAACTTTTATGGAATTAACCCTGCCTGTCAGAAACCCCGTTTTCTATATTTTTGACGTTTCAGGGGGCAAACTTCCGCGAAATCACCTGAAAATCTGCGGGGGTCATTTTCTTGGAAGGGGAAGACTTGCAGACGAAGGATCCACGAGAATTGGGCAAGGAGGCCCAAAAGAGGACCCTCCACGCGGCTAGATTCCTTGGCCGCGTGAGAGGCCCCCTTTTGGCCCCTGTGGCCCCAATTCCTTCCATCTTCGACTTACCGACTCCGTCTTGACCTAAAACCGACTATAAAAAGGGCCCCCCGTACCCTTACGGAAGAGAGCGCCGCCGAAGCACCGAAACAGAGACCAGAAGTTCTGGATTGGAGGGGGAAAACTCCGGCGGGGCGCCGCCGGTGTGATCTCCTACCCCTCCAACGTCATCTCCATCGACATCTCCATGAAGAGGGAGTAGTCCACCCCAGGGCTATGGGTTTGTGGAAGTAGCACTTGTATCTCTCTCTCTATGTGCTTCACTAATTAGATCCGTATGAGCTGTCTCACATGATTACGGGCACCGTTGTAACTCCTATGTGGTGGATCTTTTCTATGAGTTATTGAATCTGATATTGCAATTGTTTCTCTTGAGTTATTTGAGTAGATGTATCTTATGTACCCCGTTCTTATTTGCTAGCTTTGATCAATCTAGTTCTTGAGAGCGTGTGTGGGGTGATGGGTGCATTAGTTGGAGTAACGGGGGGGCTAGTGCTGTGAAAGTGACAGAAGTTCAGCGATCCACTTAGGTTTTGTTAAACCTTTCTTAGTTACCTCACTAGGGATAAAAAGGAGTAACTTGTTACCGGGGATTTGAAGTGACACTAATCAATCTCCATGACTAGATCTAGCAAGTTCTTACTTCAACTTCATGTCACATTGCTTAAAGCTATACTCTGGTTTTTCCTTAATTATCGAGGTGTTATGATTTATTTCGCATCTTGGTGGAGTATAAGAGGGATCAATATGACCGTAGAGATCTCTATGCTAGGACTTGATGCCCATATGAAAGTACTCAATGTTAAACATGTTATTGTAATCTCACATGTAATTCTTTATGTCCACCGTCTACCACTTTATTTGAGAGAATGCAAGTGTGAAACCATGAACCCCGGTCCTATTTTAATTATAAGAAAACACTCTAGTTACTTTGCTGCAATTTACTTTACTTGCACTTTACATTACTTGCATCTCCAATTCGAATTTACATTATCTCCATCACCACTTGCATCACAAAAATACAAAAACAATCCATTGCATATTTATTTTCTCATTTGCATTTAGTAGTAGATTTAATTATTGCACATTTACTTTCAGTTTTGCATTGCAATTTAGAAGTCTCACACCTTGTGCTTGACAACCACTTGGTGAGGTTGAGGGCACAAAATTCTCTGCTTGTTTGCAGGATCCTGGAGGAAGCTTGGAAGACAACTGCTGAAATACTGGCTCCCCAAGAGTTCGATATAAACCCTCGAGTCACCCTCGTGGGGAAGAAGGCTTGCCACTAGCTACACACTCTGCACTTGGAGTCTCAACCTAGCCATCAGGTGCCTGCAATTCTGATTCCACTTCATTGTTATCTTGCATTCCAGTACCGGCACCGTATTCAGGGAACATGTAATGATAGTTGTCATCATTCTCTTCTCCTTCGTTGTCTTTCATCATAACCCCTCTTTCTCCGTGCTTGGTCCAACAATTATAGACGGGCATGAAACCGGATTGAAACAGGTGGAAGTCGATGACTCTGTGAAAAGAGTGTTCCTTCTGATTCTAACAAACAGCACATGGACAACAGATAAAATTATTCCGCTTGTTTGCCCGGGCCACCTCGAGAAAATAACCCACCCCTTTCATGACCTCGGCAGAGCGTCGGTCAGCGTACATGCTTATCTAATTAAGTGTGGCTGGACAAATTAAATCATGCTTGTTTTCTGCGAGCTGAGATGGAGTTATTCTCCCGGGCATTTCACCAAACACCTCTTGTGCATAGGAGGGAAAAAAAAGTGAGCACACACCACACAACTAGAAATATGTCCTCCAAAGTGAGTGGCAGGAGGAGAAGTGAGGGCTGACAGGGTTTATATATAGTGGGGGGGTCATTTGCCCCGGTTGGTGGCTCCAACCGGAGCAAAATACCCCCCCACACCACGAGCCTGAACGGGCTCTGCTGGTCGATGGCCTTTAGCACCGGTTGGAGCCACCAACCGGGGCAAATGACCCCCACACCACGCGCCCTGCTCGCCCCGGACCCACATATGCAGTATTTTGCACCGGGTGGTGGCCGAGCCGGGGCGAAAGGGGTGCTCGCGGGTGAGCAAAAGCCCCGTTTTCCACTAGTGAATCTCACCTGGTTACTGTTCCCATCCATAAGCCTGGTACTGAATCTGCTTGGGAGGACATTTGCACCACTTTCTTCTGTGGCTACCCCCTGTTCCTCATCAGCAATAAACTCATGTTCTTGAGTCAAGATTACTTCAGGTTGTGATCCATCAAGAGCAATCACTTCATCCCTCCCAGTAGGTGCACCAGGGGCTGGTAAAGCAAAGACCATTGATCCCCTAGGCAGAAAAGGAACATCAGTATCCATTTCAGAAGACTGGGAGCTCTCCTCAGAACTAAGGTCATCTTCAGCACTTCCATTCTCACTTTCATCGGCTTGGACATCATCTGACCTGGCTTCTTCTGCTATAGGCTCAAGAATATGCTTGTATCCTTTCTGAATTAAATCCACCTTGTCACTTCCATTCCCTGCAAGCTGCTGGATAAAACTCCTGAAACTAGAATCTTCTTCAGGAGTCTCCATGTGTGATACATCCCTACCAGCAACAGGATCACTATGGCCCCCCTGAATATCACTTGAGAAACCATTCCCCATATTATCCATTGACAGAGCATCAATTATATGATTTTGGAGTGCACTCTCAGCATTTAAACCTTGCAGATTAGTACCACTATTAAACTGAGAGCCCCCTCCCCTAGCATTGTTACCATAAAACACTTGATTAAGCCTAGTGCCAACGGATACACTACTGGAACTAGATGAATGACCTGTTTCAAACACTGAAGAGGCAATGTTCTTTCCTTTGTCTGTTACCAGGTGACCATTAGATGGATCAGTGTTCTTCCTGACAGCACCATTTGTATTGGTATTACAGACCTGACCTCCCCTCCCAACCTGAACATTAACACCTGGATTTCCTTTTGTATTGGTAGCTTGTGGTATCTCCCCACTCAGCCCCTGATTGTTCTCTGATTGATTCGCAGTAGTGGTGTTTACTTCATCATCAGCATTCTTATAGAAAACACTTGGATCAACAGATGGTTCGAACAACTCACGGATATACTGAAATTCATAAAAACCTCCCCCAGCTCTGCCTCGCTGATGTTTGGGACCAGTGACACATCCCTGCACCCCAATTTTACTCTGACATAATTGAAGTTCCTCAAGCTATTTTTGTCTAAAGCCAGAGGTTTACCTGCAAGGCCTGCAACATAGAAAACAGTTGACTTGTCCCTGAACTTCATTGGAATCCCTTTAATTCTGAACCAGGCCTCTTATAACATAGCCACTGGGACAATATCACCACACCATTTCTTGAGCTCAGTGAGTACACCAGGTTTAGTCTTCATGTATAATTTGCCAAATTGTGACAACTCCTCTAGGCATTTAGCATTAGGGAACCTCATTTGGAACTCAGTTTCAGCTATCATTTTAGCATAAAACCTCCAGTTAATCTGCATAGACTCAGCCCATACTTGAAATTCATGTTCCATTTCCTTTCTAGTGGCTTCACCCGAGAAGATTCTGATACTGGCCTGATGCAGCACTTCCTGAGGTCTATCCTCCACTTCAACGGGAGGAATGGAATAAAAGCCCTGATCAAAGTCTGCAGAGCCGAAAAAAGGAGCAACATACTCCGAAGGGTCCCTATTCTGACAAACTGCAATGCTATGCATGCCACCACAACCACTTCACCTGCCACCAGTTAGGGCACCCCACTCCTCAATTCCCATCACATCAGCAACAATCACTGGATTTGCAGCCTCCAGCATGGGTGCAGAGGACACTGCTGGGGCTCTAATTTGTCTCAGGCTAGACTCATTCGCAGCAAGAAGATTATGATTAACAGAGGTACGTACTGCAGCTGCAATCTGATTATTACCTAGGAGAATATTGGAATGGACTGATGGGCTCACAATCATAGGATGCAAGACTAGATCACGGCCAGCAAGAGGATTATGATTAGGCAACTCACCAGATGGCGCCGGTGAAACTGACGCGGCGGTGTTCATGTGAGCTAAGGTTGATGCAGACGCTGCTCCAGTCATTTCTTGACGATGGTTCCATCGATCACGCCCCATTGCCATAGCCTCATCCCTTCTCCTTTGATCCATCAGAGCTCGTTCCCTGGCAAGTCTCTCAGTTTCTCTAGATCTTTCAATCCTGCGTTGATCTTCTTCCTGGCGGTTGTTCGCCTCACGGCGACGAGCTTCATCTTCCTCCTTACGCCTCTCTTCCAATCTGCGCCTGTCCTCCTCTCTCCTGCGGGCTTCTTCGCGCCTCCACTCATCTTGTCCTCGCCTGATTTCCTCCTTTCTCCTCTCCTCCTCCCTTCTGCTAGTGTCATCTCCAAACCTAGATCTCCCCCCATAAGGACCAGATCTGAAGTTGTTTCAGGGAGGGGAACGATGCGGACCACCATAGCCGCCACCACCAAATCCTCCCCCCCCCACCTCGACCAAACCTCCTATCCATGGGCTCTCTGGATACCTGAGCGAACGATCTGTTGTCACCTGATACTACTCCACTCCACTGCACCGGCTCAACAATTTGTGGATGAAGCGCACGCTTGGATTGGGGAGGACGGACGAAAACTACCCCGCAGGATCTAGGGTTTGTTCGTCGCACCCTCCCTCGCAAATGGGGAACAAGAAAAGGATTCGCATCGGCTTCTCCGCGTAGTAGACTATATACCTCCAGCGTGCTGGAAAGTGGACCCGTGCGCTGATCCGCCATGGCTGATGGTGGCCCCAAGCTCGGACATGGCCGTGCCACCCCGCACACACGCACCAAGGGCGGTGCACGGCGCGAAACGGGCGGGTGAATCAGACCTCGTGAGGGCACGATGCAACATGGCCCAACCCTGGCCACCCATCTCACGAATCGAATCGTAGCACCCGTGGAAAATCCGGCGATCGCCGCCGATGAACATACCTCCAACTCCACTCCATCATCATCAAGTAGGGAGATCTTCTCTCGCCCATCCCATACCAACTCACCGTGGAACATGTGAAGTCTCTCGCGCGAACGTGCATGGAAAATCGCATGCCATCGGTGCACCAAGGGCGGTGGGCTCTGCCGTGCCGGGCCCCGGTTCGACGGCGAAGGTGAACGCGGGGTCGATGGCAGCGGCGAACGCGGGCGAGACGGGGACGGGGACGAGGACATCACAAAAACATATATTCTTAGGTATACTTTATTTTGTCCGAAATGTTTGGATCCGAAGACTGTCTGAAACCCTACTATCATATATAGCCATGCATGGACACTTGAACGTTCAGCAATCTGTACCATTGCTAAATCACATCCTTTTCAATCCTATCATTACAAACGATCAACGGGTGTATGCTACTGATATATCACTAGATATTTCACAAGTCACAAAACATGTTGAAGCTTCGACAGGCAGATGTGGTGGCGAGGAAGGAAAGGCGGCGAAGCGAGTGGCAGAGCGAGGCCGACTTGGCAAGCCATGAGGCTGTTGCGACAGTAGTGTACGGTGGCTTGGGGCTACCTTCACTTATCGTAGTATATCTGTTGTTGTCAACGAGAGCTTATAAGTGGAACCAAAAGCATACCATGGCGGCTTGTTCTTGTCATACGGCAGCCGGATCTATTTCAGATGAGCCCGGCTTTGAGGTCAAAAATAGTAGATAGAGATCTGTGCGCTGTGAAAGGAAGGAAAGTATGGCTAGCTGTGGTTACCTTTTGTTTCTCCTCTCCGTAGAAAGAATAGTAATAAGAGCAGGAGGCAATGAATTTAGCTAGGCGTGATTTGTTTTGGACATCTATCTAATTTAACTCCAAGTAATCATCTCTTGGAGTTGGAAGGTACGTACTCCTGAGGGTTTGGGGTTCTCCTTGGGTAGCGAAGTCTCTCGCGATGCAAGCTCGAGGCGGCAAACTTGGCGATCCTAGTCCCCGGCGGTTGCTGCCGGCGCTGCTCCCTGCCCGGCGTCCACTCGACTGACTGATGCTGGCGCCCGTCATGGGGAGTCGTGTCGCCGTTGCGTCTCCGTTCGAGGTCTGCGATGGGCGGACATGGCGGATGAGCTGGACGAGGCAGAGAAGGTGCGGAGGGAGCTCGAACGCGTAAGCACCTACCCCTCGCCGCCCACCTTTGGGGATTTCCTGGCCGCGGCTCGGCGGTCGCCGGTGAGGCGCGCGGGGACTCGTCGAGGTCACGGGGGCGCACAGGGAACCGGCGCTGGAGGTCGCGCGGGGCCGCGCCATGGCGCGCTGGAGAGTAGTGGGCGGGCGTCCTTGGGGCCGGGCGGAAGGTCCATGGCGACGGCGTCGCCTCCTCTGCTTCGGCCTACATGGACTTCCGAGATGGGCCGGGGGTCGGCCCAGGAGGCTAACCCTAGGCCCACCAAGAGGATCGCGGGCCCCCAGCCTCTTCTGGCCTGGCTGAGCCAGGATGCTCACTGGGCCGTTGGGCTGGGCCGGCAGAGTGGGCCGCAGGGGGGCGGGAGCTTAGTGACTCCCGCTCGGCGACGGTTGGTTCCCCAGTTGGGCCATCTGGGCCCAAGGCGGCTTGGTTGTGGGTCCTACGGGGAGACCTAGATCTCGCCCGGGCGCTGCGCGCATCGCCCCAACAAATCGCGCGTCACGGTTCCTCCGCCCGCCGCCTCCGAATCGTGCCGCCACCCCTCCTTTGATGCGGTCGTTCACCGAGGTGGTGGCCATGAAACGCCACCGAAGTCCCTCCACGTCCACCCGCCGGGGCCGTTCGCTGCCGCGGAGTCGCCGCCAGTCGCCAGCTCCCCACTCGCCTCCATGTGCTGCGGCCCCGCTGCTGCCCTACCGCCCACTGGCCAGGAGGTCCCCGCGCGGGCGCGGTCACCGGCGCCCTGCCGCTCGCCGCTACGCCGACAGGAGGCCGGGGATGCGGTGCGTCCGCCCCAGGTCGCCCACCGTGGAGCCAGGGCTCCGACCCTTGGGCGCTCGGAGGCTCGGGCTGAGGCGGGTTCGGGTTCGGCTAAGGCCCCGCGGGCGTATGACAGGGAGAGGGTCCTCCACGACCAGCTGCTCCAGTCGCGCGAGATGACCAGGGCGCCGGTCCAGGGACACTGGCGGAATGGTCCGAGGGAGAGGGAAGCATTTGGGGCAGCGCATGACATTCGTATCTGTCGGGAGCAATCGCCGCTTCGCGACACGCGCGGGACTGATACGGCTAGCCAGACGGCGCCGCCGAAGAGAAAGAAGAAGAAGAGGAAATCGAAGAGCAAGCAGGATGGGGCAGTAGGAGGTGAGGGTGGTGCGATGTTTCCTAGGGATGAGTCAGCAGTGGAGATCCCGAGGAGGGTCTCCATTGCTGATGGTCCTAGGGTGACGCCCCACTCTCGGCCTCGGGTTCCACTCACCCTCCTGGGTCACGGCATAGACACTGGCTTCTACTACATCTACATGGGGGGTATTAATCTCTCAGCTCCGGAGTTTATGGCGGTGGTGACGGTGCTCCTGGATCCGGCGCGGTCCCCGTCGGTGGTGATCTCGGCAGAGACGATCCGGGCGGAGTTCCTGCTCCTGGATCCGGAGGCCCCATGGGTTGTCTCGGAGCTCTCGTCCTCGGAGTTTGCGGTTGAGTTCCCCTCCCTTGGCCTGCTCAAGACCCTCTCCTGGGGGGAGTCGATCACTCTGTCGGGCTGCAACATCAAGGTCTCCATCAAGCAATCCTCCATAGACCCGTCCGCGATGTCTGCTTTGGTCCCTGTCTTGATTAAGATCCATGGGATCCCGATGGAGGCGAAGACCTTCCACATTGTCGACCAGATCCTCAGGCTGTGGGTCGTCTCGTGGAGGTGGACTAGGCCTCGCTGCCAGGTCGTTGCCCTGCCCGACTCCGCATGCTAGTCCCGGACATCTCCAAGCTGGAGGGCTCTCTTCCACCGTTCTATATCGACGGGGTGGACAAGCCTCTATCGGTGGAGGTGGAGCGGGAGGGTGACCAGCCTAGGGTACCCTCTCCGCCATCCCGTCGCTCGCCGCTCTCCCACCACGACAACTCCTCTGAGGACGAGGATTCCTCGGTAGACGACTCCGACTTGGGCCCTAGGGACGTGGCCCCGACTCCTGTGGCCTCGGCGCCCGGATCTGGGATGGCGGCACCGGCTGGGGTGAGTTCTCAGGTTGCCTCTGTGGCTCAGGCATCTTCGCCGGGGCCATCACTGCCTTAGAGTGCGCTGGCAAGGCTGGCCTTCGTGGACGTCTCGCGTCAGGTGTCGCAGCGATCGTTGGGACCGTGCTCTCACAGTATGGTCCCAACATGTGTGAGGGCCCGGGTTCCCTGGATCTGGCGGACCTGGTGGCGGAGGCCCTCCACGGCGCAACCTCTCCTCTGGCAGGCGTGGAGGTAGAGGACTCTGGCGGGGCGAGCATGGAGGTTGCAGCCCCGGACTCGCCACGCTCACCGGGGGTGGTTTGCTACACCCGCTCACCAGGGACCCCTCCTACTCCACCACAGGGGTCCCCGGAACGCCTTCCAGCGACTCATGTCCCTGACACTCGTGACCTGGGTACGGTCGTCTCCACCACTCCCGTGCCTGGGGTCACGACGCGCCGCAGTGCGCGTCTGGCGGGGACTAGGTCAGGGACGGAGGTGGTCGAGCCGATGGTGACCGAGGTGGCGACCCGCCGGCAGGCGGCTCGCTGCCTAGAGTCTGGTACGTCTCGACCTACCCCATCCCGCCCTCCTTCTTCTTCTCCTTCGTCGGGGTCTAGGTTTTCGGTGCTCGACTCGGTAGAGGCTTCGCATTTGGAGCAGGTGACTACTGACTGTGGTGTGGTTTTTTGGGTGAGCGAGGCCCCCGTTTGGAACAAATTAAGGCGATTAGAGCGAAGGACATTTATGAGGGGGCCTTGCGGCGGCTCGTGCTCAAGCCGAGCGCGGCCATCCAGGGCCCCAGGATCCCGCCGGACCTGGGCAAGAAGCGGCTGGGTCTAGTAGTGGAACCACTCCCGTGCAGCCTAGTGTGGCTGATGCCGTGGCCTCCTCCCACTCTGGTAGGGCCCGAAAGGTCCCCAGTAAGGGGACACACCCGACCGGTTCCCAATGAGTGTCTCTCTTTTGGGCTGGAATATGCGGGGGCTCAGGCAAGACGGTCGGCGCCGGCAGCTAGTGGAGTATATTCGGGATGAGGATCCTGAAATTGTGGGCATTCAGGAGACGATTCAGCGGGACTTCTCGATTGCAGAACTAGAGAGTCTGAGTCGCCATAAGTTTGCTTGGCAATGGCTGCCGGCGACGGGTCGGTCGAGCGACATTCTGCTTGGGTCCAAGGAGGACACGTTTGAGATAGAGGGTATGGACCGTAGGGAGTTCTTTTTGAGCATGTTGCTCACCCATAGACGGTCTAACCTTCGTTGGGAGGTCATTGTTTTCTATGGGCCCGTGGACCATCGGAGGTCCCCCGAGTTCTTAGACGAACTCAGGGCGAAGGTGGAGCCCTGCCTCACCCCGGTTGTAGTGGCGGGGGACTTTAATTTGATTCGTTCTCTGCTGGATAAGAGTTCCTCACTCGTTGATTTCCCGAGGATGCGCATGTTCAACGATTTCATCGCCGACATGGCGCTCATCGAGATTGAGCGGGTTGTGGCTAGGTACACGTGGACTAATAACCAGGCGGACCCGGTTCGCTCGGTGCTGGACCGTGTCTTGGTCTCAGTGGACTGGAAAGCGGAGTATCCTCTGTGTACCCATCGGGCCATGACCAGGGTGGGGTCAGACCACTGCCCCCTGATTCTGTCAACGGGAGGGGAGGTCCCACCTAGGCCGAACCGGTTACAGTTTGAGGACTACTGGTTGGAGCAACCGGGCTTTATGGAGATGGTTAGGCTGAAGTGGGTAGCTGCGGGGTCCTCCCCCTCCCCCCCCCCCGCAGGTATATAATGATGTGTATGTCTGGCACTTCTGTGCTAAGAGTTCACGCCAATTTATGCGCGGGTGGGGGCTAACCGAGAGGCGGAGCTCCGAGGACGCAAGACCGTCCTGCTAGGTTAGATCCAGCTTCTTGACCTGGCGGCGGATGCAGGGGGGCTGAGCCCAGATGGTTGGGGCCAGAGGTACGCCCTGGAGACCTCCCTTATGGAGGTCTATAAAGGGTTGGAGGTGTTCTGGCGTCAGCGTAGTCGGTAGAACCGGATCCTGAAAGGGGGTTCCAATACAACCTACTTCCACGCTATTGCTAATGGACATAGGCGGAGGTGCTCAATTCCTCTTCTGTGGGCAGGTGACGTATTGTTGGAGGCAGCCGAGGACATTTCCGGCCATATTTACTCCTTCTATATGGAGTTATTCACGTCTACGTCGAGGTCGGGGTGGCGCTGTCGCCCCACCTGTGGCCCCAGGGGGCTCTGGTGACCGAGGCGGAGAATCCGAGGCTGCTGCTCCGTTTTCCTCCCTGAGGAGGTGTGGGAGGCGATCATGGATATGCAGACGGGCTCGGCTCCGGGGCCGGACGGTCTCCCGGTTTCCTTCTTTCAGAAGTTCTGGGAGACTATCCAGGCGGTCGTTTTGCCGATGTTCTAGGAATTTTACATTGGGGCCCTGGTTATGTCACGCCTCAACTTTGGCGTGATAACTCTGATCCCCAAGATTCCTGGGGCGACGGACATCCGACAGTTTAGACCTATCACAGTGATAAATGTTATCCAGAGGATCTTCTTGAAGGTGTGTGCACGACGCCTTGCCCCGGTGGCGGAGCGCCTGACACACCCCTTCCAGTTCGCTTTCCTTAAGGGGCAGTTTATCCACGATGGGATTCTAGCCCTGCACGAGATAGTTCACGAGGTGAAAGTGCGCCAGCATAGAGGCATATTCCTAAAATTAGACTTTCAGAAAGCCTATGATCGCCTGGACTGGTCATTTCTCAGTCAGGTGATGCAACGGAGAGGCTTTGATGACCGGTTCATATCATGGGTGATGCAACTCGTTATGAGTGGCAATACTGCGATTAACATTAACGGGTATATTGGCCCCTACTTTAGACCGTCCTGTGGGGTGAGGCAGGGGGATCCTATATCCCCCATCCTCTTTGACCTTGCGGTGGACGCCCTGGCGGCTATCCTGGATAAGGCTAAAGCAGTTGGTCACATCTCCGGTGTGGTGGGCCACCTCATTCCGGGAGGGGGCGTCACTCACTTACAGTACGCAGACGATATAATGATTATCGTGGAGGGGTCGGGGTTGGATATTGTCAACATCAAATTCCTCCTACTATGTTTTGAGGATATGTCCGGACTCAAGATTAACCTTCACAAGAGCAAGGTCATAGTCCTTCGCTACCCCCCGGAGGAGCAACAGAGGATAGCGGACAATCTTAATTACAAATTGTCCGCCTTCCCAGTTACATACCTGGGGGTCCCGTTGAACGATTCTAGTATCCTTATTAGGGATCTGAACCCTTGATGGGGAAGGTTAGGCGGAAGACGGAACCTTGGTCCGGATGCTTCACCTCTAAGGGAAGTAAGTCAGTGCTGATAGGCTGTTGCCTTGCTAGTATCCCATCATATATGATGGTACTATACTCTCTGCCAGAAGGGTTACACGCGTCCTTTGATAAGGAGTTCTCCCGTTTTTTCTGGCAGGATGGGAGCGGGCAGCATAAATACCACATGGTAAAGTGGGCTGACGTCTGCGCCCCCAAGGATATGGGGGGCATAGGTATTGTGGCGTCCCGGAAGATGAATGTGGCGCTCCTCCTGAGATGGGTCTGGCGCATCATGCGGGATGAGGGGGGCCTTTGGCTGCCGCTTATTAAAGCTAAATACCTACAGGGGCGGCCCCTCCTTGCTTGTGAGAGACAGGATGGCTCCCTCTTCTGGAGGTTTATCCAGTCTCTGAAGCAGGACATTAGGGAAGGGATCCGGTTTACCCTGGGGGATGGACGTGGCATTTTGTTCTGGCTTGACCCGTGGCTTTGCGCCAATCCTCTCCGGCTGGAGTTCCCGAGACTCTTTGCGATTTGCACGGACTCATCTTTAGTGGTGGCGACGACATTTAGTCAGGGGTCTTGGGCTATTGCGTTTAGACGCTCCTTTGGACCAGCCGAGGCAGGGGAGTGGGCGGAGCTGCTGGGCGAGCTTCCTGTGAATGTGCCGGGGGGCCCTGACCAGGTTTCCTGGACGTTGGCCCCCTCGGGGACTTTCACGGTTAAGTCGGCCTACCGCTCCTTGTTTGCTTCGCCCTCGAGTCCGTGGGCCTCCCCACTTTGGAAGGCTCCACTTCCCCTCAAGATCAATATTTCCGTTTGGCATCTCTTGAGGGGTAGGCTACCCTCTGGGGTGGAGGTGGCCAAACGCCGAGGACCTGGGGATGGCCTATGCCCTCTCTGCAAGGTCCCTGAATCGAGCACACACATATTCTTTGTGTGTCCCGCTGCCGGACCTGGGGATGGCCTATGCCGTAATAAGATGATGATTGAGAAGGTTTTCTTGAGGCGGGCCTCTGACTCAGTGTTCAAATTCTTGGCTTTCCTGCAGCGGTGGCACCCGTTGTGTAGGCAGCGGGACAGAGCGCGGCTGGACGACTCCATCGAAAGACTTCTCGTAGCCGCGCGTCGCATCTCTGCTTTGGTGCCTCCTTGACCAGCTTCCCTCGGTCGCGGCGACTTCTCTACCCACCCCCCCTCGCCACTCTCTAGTGTGTGTGTGTTGTGTGTTCTTTTATTTTGGGTTGTATTGTGTTGTGGCCCCAGCATTGTGGGTGTGTTGTATCTGGGATCTTGTAAACTCCTGTGGTTGGTTGCTTTATTTATAAAGTGGGGCGAAAGCCTGTTTCGAGGTACGTACTCCTACTTAGGATTAAGAGCCGATCCATCTGTTTGGTTCTTGCGTGGGCGCGGGAGAGAGAAAAAACTTACTGGACCAACCATGCGTTTCTTTGGTTGCGACGCGGGGTTTCAGCTAGCTATGCGTTTGGTTTGTTGTAGACTTGTGCGCTCGAGAGAGGAGAAGAAATTAAGGAGGCGTGATTTGTGTTGGACCACGTTCCTTCGCAATAGGAATCCGTTTGATCGGGTCGAGCCATACCACTGGTAGAAAAAAGGCCTTCCATACGCCCCCATCAGTCCCCAAACTTTGCGCACCGTGACTAAAGGGGTTTTAGTCCCGGGTCGGGAGGAGACCCGCGACAGAAGGTCATGTGTCGTGGGTTGGGAAGCGCGTGGAGGCGCGTGGAGGGCTTTAATTCCGGTTGGCCTGGCCACCCGCGACTAATGGTCCAGTCTGCTGGCCTCCCTGTCTTTAGTCCCGGTTGGCCTGGCCACCCGGGACTATAGATCCAAACTGCTCGCCTCCCGCGCGGCGGTTTTATTTCGCGAGCGAGAGGCAGAAGGCCATTGCTACAGTGCGCACCCGAGAGAGTCTCTGTTTCTTCTTCTCTCTTCTCTTCTTTCTCTCTTCGATTTTCCTCCACCAAGCACCCATGGCTCAAGTTTAGATAACTCTCCCTGTGGCCACACCATGCCGCAAGAGTCTCGACGTGGCCTACACCAATTAGAAACCCACATGAATTAAAGAAATAACGAAATAGCATTTAGTCCCGGTTCGTGTGGCCAACCGGGACATATGCGTAAGAAGGTCGGGGAGCCTCTCGCACATATTGGTGTAGGCCACGTCGAGACTCTTGCGGCATGGTGTGGCCACAGGGAGAGTGATCCAAACTTGAGCCATGGGTGCTTGGTGGAGGAAAATCGAAGAGAGGAAGAAGAGAAGAGAGAAGAAGAAACAGAGACTCTCTCGGGTGCGCACTGTAGCAATGACCTTCTGCCTCTCGCTCGCGAAATAAAACCGCCGCGCGGGAGACGAGCAGTTTGGATCTTTAGTCCCGGGTGGCCAAGCCAACCGGGACTAAAGACAGGGAGGCCAGCAGACTGGATCATTAGTCGCGGGTGGCCAGGCCAACCGGAATTAAAGCCCTCCACGCGGCTCCACGCGCTTCTCAACCCACGACGCATGACCTTTTGTCGCGGGTCTCCTCCCGACCCGGGACTAAAACCCCTTTAGTCACGGTGCACAAAGTTTGGGGACTGATGGGGGCGTATGGAAGGCCTTTTTTCTACCAGTGGAAGTCCGTTTTCGACCGGGCCATCCTACCAGTCCGAGTCGGCATGGCCCCGATCAATATAAGCAAAGGGATCACTAGCTAGGTACGTACGTTGATTACAAAGCGAGCACGTACGTACGTTGAAGGCAGTTTACTACCCCAATGGTGATATACTGACAGCTGAGATAGGATCCCACCCATCACAGGTATGGAGATCCTTGATCGAAGGAAGGGATGCCCTTCGGATTGGTCTTATTCGGCGAATAGGTGATGGAAGATCCACCAAGGCATGGTCGCACCAATGGTGGATCACTAGCTAGGTACGTACGTTGATTACAAAGCGAGCACGTACGTACGTTGAAGGCAGTTTACTACCCCAATGGTGATATACTGACAGCTGAGATAGGATCCCACCCATCACAGGTATGGAGATCCTTGATCGAAGGAAGGGATGCCCTTCGGATTGGTCTTATTCGGCGAATAGGTGATGGAAGATCCACCAAGGCATGGTCGCACCAATGGTTGCCGAGGAACATCCGCATGATGCCGTGGCGCCATTGAAGGAGGGGGCTCCAGAATTTGTGAGTGACTACATTGATCACCATGCAGCGGCTTGGAACAAAGACAAGTTAAGGGAGTTTTTTCTCCCAATGGATGTGGAAGTGATTCTAAATATTCCGCTATGTTCAAGGAACCAGTAGGATTTTTGGGCGTGGCATTTTGAGAAGAGGGGACAGTTCTCAGTCCGTTCTTGTTACAGAGCTCTGGTTCATACAAAGCGAGCCCGGGAGGATTGGCTGGATCAGCGTTCAGCTTCGTCTCACAGTGCAGAAGAGGGACGGATGTGGTCGAGGCTTTAGAAGACAGAAGTCCCATCGAAAATTCGAGTGTTCCTATGGAGACTCGCAAAACATTCTATACCCACTAACGATGTGCGTTGCAGGCGACAGATGTCAACCACAGCTGCGTGTGGGGTGTGCGGCCAAGAGGATTATTGGCGTCATTCACTGCTCGAGTGTAATCTAGCGAGATGTGTTTGGGCTCTCACTAGAGAAGAGATCGTGGAGCATGTCTCTAGAGTGGAGGAGCCGAACCCTAAGCAGTGGATTTTCCATTTGCTGGAGACGATGAACAAGGTTGATATCACATGTGTACTCGTGACTAGTTAGGCTATTTGGCATGCAAAACGAAAGGCAGTGCACGAGGAAATCTACCAAAGTCCGATGGCGACGAAGGGGTTCATTGACAGGTTCTTGGAAGACCTGAACTCAAGCCAGGAGAGATCGCCAGTTGGAAGCACTAGGAGATCGCTGGCAGCTAGACGGACGGGCTGGCTGGCGCCACCGTTGGGCTCGTGTAAAATCAATGTTGACGCCGCCGTGGCCAAGACAGAGGCGAGGCACTAGTAGAAAAAGGCCTTTCTGTGGCGCACCAAAATGGGATTCTGTGGCGCACCTAGGGGCCAGAGGGGTGCGCCACAGAATACACGCCACTAAATTTTTTTCTGTGGCGCACCTCAGCCGTGCGCCACAGAAATGTCAATTCTGTGGCGCACCTCAGCCGTGCGCCACAGAAATTTGCAATTCTGTGGCGCACCAAGGGGGGGTGCGCCACAGAATTTTTTTTTGAATTTCAAAAAAAAAAGGCGGCCAGATCTGGCCGCGGGAAATTTTCGAAATTTCGCCGGATTTCGTCGGATGCTCGCCGGAGTTGGTGGGTGGAGGATGGGGGTCACCGGAGTTGGTGGGGAGGAGAAGGAGAAGCTCGCCGGAGGTGGTGGTGGTGGAGGAGGAGGAGGAGAGGTGGTGGTGATAGAGGAGGAGGAGGAGGAGGAGGAGGAGGAGAGGTGGTGGTGGAGGAGGAGGAGAAAGAGGAGGAGGAGAGGTGGTGGTGGAGGAGGAGGAGGAGGAGCTCACCGGAGGTGGTGGTGGTGGTGGTGGTGGTGGTGGTGGTGGAGGAGGAGGAGGAGGAGGAGGAGGAGGAGGATGGTGGTGGTGGTGGTGATGGTGGTGGTGGTGGAGGAGGAGGAGGAGAAGGAGGAGAGGTGGTGGTGGTGGTGATGGTGGTGGTGGTGCAGGAGGAGAGGTGGAGGAGAGGAGAGGTAGAAGATGAGAAGTGGAGGAGAAGTGGAGGGGAGAAGGGAAGAAAAGGAGGGGAGGAGGCAGATTTCGAATTCTGCCTCCCAATTCTGTGGCGCACCCCCCTTGGTGCGCCACAGATTTTTTTTTCTTTTTTTTTTATTTTCTAGTCAAAATCTTAAAACGGCCATAACTTTTGTTCCTTTTGGAATTTGGCGATTCTAAAAAAAGCTCACAGGCCGAAGGCGAGTGAGGTTGGGTTCCTTTTTCTCTCTAGTTTTTTTTTAATATCTTGATCATTTTTTTTCGACATCGTATGCAAAAGTTATGCCCATTTTACTTTTTCTATAAAACTTTTGCTCAGAAAGTCGAAATACATATTTCAAAATTTGATAAAAAAGTACACATTAAACTCTCCGTGCATCTATAAGGGATTTATTTTTTGATGCTTTTTAGACCGCCAACTCTTCCGTCAAAAACTAGAAAAGGCGTTCCCGGGGGGGGGGGGAGGGGGTGGAGTTGGTGCGTGTGGACAGAATTTTTTCGGATGGGAATTCTGTGGCGCACCAAGGGGGGGTGCGCCACAGAAATGTCATATTTCTGTGGCGCACTAACCACCATGCGCCACAGAATAGGAGTGTGGCAATCATGGTGTGGGCCCCCAACTTATTTCTGTGGCGCACCCCTATCCGGTGCGCCACAAAATTCCTGTTTTCTGTGGCGCACCACGGTCCCGTGCGCCACAGAATGCCTCTTTCTGTGGCGCATGACAACCCGTGCGCCACAAAAATATATTTCTGTGGCGCACCAAAAAGCCATGCGCCACAGAATCTGTTCCATAGAAAGGCACTTCTCTACTAGTGAGGGGTGCTGTGGGAGCAGTCTGCCGTTCAGATACAGGCATGTTTATTGGTGCTTCGGCAATGGTTTATGATGGCATCACCGACCCGGAGTGCCTCGAAGCTCTCGCGTGCAGGGAGGCCCTCGATCTCACTGATGATTTGCACCAGGGACCAGCTAGAGTGGCCTCAGACTGCTTGGCCGTGGTCAAGGGCATCAATTCTTTTGATAGAAGCAGCTCGGCAAGTATTATCAAGGAAGTTAGGGAGAGAAGCAATGCTAGAGGCTCAATATCCTTAGTTCATGAGATGAGGGAGATGAATGTGGAGGCGCATCGGCTAGCTAGATCAGTGACGTCGCTCTCCACTGGGAGGCATGTGTGGTTCCTCGAACCACCTGATGGTTTGAACATACCTGTATCTGTTATTCGTGTCTGAAATAAAGTGTGAAATTCTCAAAAAAAAAAAAAAAAACGTACGGGAGGAGCTACCAACCACAACATTAGAACAGTGCGTCCTACGTACGGGATTTCGATCAAGCATAGCCGTGGGATTGAGGGAAGTCTATGCCGTCACGCTGCTAGGTTCTGCTCGACTGGTGTGCGCTAACTAGGTCGGTGGCCAGCTGCCCCGTCCGAAATCCGAGTCCAACCGGTATCTGTCGCGTCGAGGACTATTTGAGTTCGAGTCGGTAAAGAGCCCCCAAGTCCATATAAGCAGTTAGTGCGGCTGATGCACGAAACAACCAAGCAAAAGGTACTGTAGGAACGAAGGCATCGAACAAGACCCTAGAGCAAATCTGCCGGTCGATCGATCGAGGATGCGCATGGAGGAGCAGACGTCCCGGCTGCAGCACGGCTGGTCCTTGCAGCTGCGGAGCGGCCAGGAGATGAGGCTAACGCCGCCCAAGGACGCCAGCGAGCCCCTCTGCGTCACCGAGGTCTTCCTCGTCGACCCGGAGAGCGCCGCCGCCGGCCAGTGCGTCGTGGCCGCCTTCGTCGAGATCGGCACGCGGAACCTCATGCTCGGGGCGCTCACGTCGGAGGCGCGCCGCGTGGTGCTGCAGACCCCGGTGGTGCTGGACGAGGAGTTCTGCTTTTATCTGATGCAGCCAGCCGGCGATCACGGCGCCGACGCCGACCCCGACGCGGTCGTCGTCCAGTTCCAGGGTTACGCTCTGTCGTCCGCGGACACGGAGGAGGAGGACGACGACGACGAAGAGGATTACAGTGGCAGAATCGACGAGGAGGGCAGCGAGGACCAAGAAGAGGATGATGATGACAGAATCGACGAGGAGGAGGAGGTGAGCGACGGCGACGCAGACGGAGAATCGGCTACGACGAAGAGCGGCAATATGCCAGTGCGCCGCCGCCGCCGCAGGAGTTTCGTCACTGAGGACGAGGCGCGGTCCTTTGGAGCGTCGGGGCTCGCCGTGGGCACGGAGCGCGCGCGATGGGTCACGCCTGAAGCAGCGATCTTGGGAATCTTTGTGGTCGTCTATCTGGCGATGGTCGCACTGTACTTGTACGGGTGATGATGATGAACTGCGCCGTGCTTTGAAGATGTGATTGATTGTAGCAACAAGACCATTGTGTTGAATCGAAGAGGAATTTGTATGTTCGACTGTGCATTTCTATAGTCAAAAAAATATATCTTTCGTATCGATTGTGCATTTCGATTGTAGCAACAGGTCAGTGAACTGCACACGTCGTTCCTCCAGGATGGATCCCTTAGTCGTAGCCTGGGACCATGATTACAGTTTTTGCGTCGTGTGCCGGCCGGCCGCAGGGTTGTTCTGGCGCCAGTCGTCCGGGAACCTTGCCGGGGCGTGCTCCTCATCGCGGAGGCCAACGCCGTGTCCGAGACCGCGCGGGGCTACCCGAACGTGCCCGGGCTGTGGAGCGAGGAGCTGCTGGAGGCATGGAACCCGGTGGTTGACGCCGTGCACGCCAAGGAGGCCGCGTCTTCTTCTGCCAGATATGGCACACCGGCCGCGTCTCGCTCTCGCCCGCAGGTGCGTGCCTGAGCCCTGGTGTCGAGCACGAACAAGCAAGTTACGCCTCAGGTCTGCCACGACGACGGCACCGTCCTGTAGTTTGCGGCGCCTCGAAGACTGGAAACAGAGGAGATACCCCACATCGTCGACGACTTCCGGACGCGCTTGGGCTGCTCGTCGCCGACTACGTGGACTGCGTCGACTCCGACCCGGATGCGCCCGCGTCATGAACGGGCTTGGCGTCCTCTACTGCCGTGTGCCATGTGATCGAGCCGCGGATGTGCGTCAACGAGAAGGACGCCAGCCTGCTGATGGTCCCGCGCCACCTGCTGCCGTTCAGGAAGGCGTTCAAGGGCACCTGGGCACGTTCATGGTGAATGGAAGAAGGGGACGCAGCTGACCGATCGATCCACGATGTTTACAGAGATCACATGAGCGGCGAAAATTTTCGGCCCTGCCTTCTACAGAAAGTTTTGGCCGCTAGTTAAAAGGAAAATTTTCGGCCTTTTCAATAGTTTCTTCCACTAGACGCCGACCTTCAAAGCATCAACAGGTCCTACATGGTACTCCTCCCAAAAAAGAAAGATGCCAACACACCGGACGCCTTCCGACCCATTGCCCTGCAAAACTGCCCCATCAAAGCAATCGGTCGACTCCTTACAAACAGACTGCAGCCATCTATTCATAACTTGGTCCATGTTAACCAAACCGGTTTCATCCCAGCTCGCGGCATCTCCGAAAACTTTATTTTTGCGGCAGATATCCTCAGTTGTTGCCACAAACGCAAAGCAGCCACAATAGTTATCAAACTAGATTTCCGAAAAGCTTTCGACTCCGTCAATTGGGACTCTCTCCTAAAAATTCTTCTCTTCAGGGGATTCCCACAACGCTTCGTTGATTGGATTCACACCCTGCTCGCGACAGGTACGACTGCCGTCCTGGTCAACGGAGTCCCCGGACCTTGGATTCGGTGTAAGACGGGACTTCGGCAAGGAGACCCTCTTTCTCCCTATCTCTTCATCACGGTCGGCGACGTCCTTCAGCAAATGATACTCACAGCTTGCCGAAATAACCTTCTCGAACACCCCCTCACCAGCGACACGCCCTGCCCCGTCCTCCAGTACGCAGACGACACACTTATCATAGTCAAAGCTTCCATTCAAGCCGCCTCCAACCTCCGGACCATCCTTGACGATTTCTCCCGCGCCACTGGACTTCACATAAACTTTCACAAAACAACTTTTGTCCCCATCCACATCCCTAAAGAGGATATCACGCCCATCGCCTTAGCCTTAGGTACCTCCACCGCCGCCTTCCCCCAAACCTATCTCGGACTCCCTCTTTCCGACAAAAAACTTCACCCATCCGCCTTCCAACCCATCATTGATAGTATAAATAAATACCTAGCGGGCTGGAAAGCAGCCTTGCTTTCTAAGGGAGGAAAACTTGTCCTCCTCTCCGCTGTTTTAGACAGTCTTCCAACTCATTTCATGTCGGCTATGCTTCTCCCTGCCTCCGTCCTTAACCTAATCGATAGCAAACGTAGGACCTTCTTCTGGTCTGACGAGGACAAATGCTCAGGATCGCAATGCCTTGTCGCCTGGGACAAAGCATCTACTCCGTGGGACTGCGGTGGTCTTGGGGTAAAAAATTTAAGTGCACAGAATGTTTGCCTGATCCTAAAGATTTGCTACAAATACCTACATACCCCCTCTACTCCTTGGAGGAACTGGATCGCTTTCCAATCCCCACTAGCTCACCTAACCACCACTCACTCCTACCTACATAAGCTCTTAGCCAAATACATGCCTACACTCTCCTAGTTAACTAAATGCAAGGTGCATTCCGGAACCTCCACTTACTTTTGGCAAGACAGGTGGCTGCTTGATGAGCCACTAGCCCACGCCTTCCCTGCCCTCTACACCCACCATACACATCCCAACGACCTCGTTATGAATGTGCTACAGAAAGGGGTCGAAGCGGACCTCCGGAATCGGCTAACCGTAGCGGCTTCCAGCCAGCTTGTTTCGCTTTCTCTCTTATTGCAGGGTTTCCATCTGATCGAGGGCGACGACTCCAGAGTACTCATGGACGGGTTCGCCTTCACCACCAAAGGGGCGTACGCCGCCATGACTGCATCCACTCCGAACTCCACCATGGAGCAAGTGTGGAAATCCAGAGTACCGGCTAAGGTTAAAATCTTCGGTTGGTTATTTTGTCTTGACCGCCTTAACACAAGAGCTAACTTGCGGCATAAAAGGATACTTGATCACTCCATTTGCCCGCGGTGTGCGGCAACTGTTGAAGATAGGAGTCACCTCTTCTTCGATTGCCCAAAGGCAATTAGCATCTGGCGTAAGATTGGCTTCCACTCCACCCCTACCACGGTTGCAGGTCTTTGGAACCTTCCACCACCAGCTCACCTTTCAGCCATCATTTGGCCCGAAGTTGCTTTGATTGTTCTATGGAAAATTTGGGACGCCAGGAACGCCATGGTCTTTCGCTCAGTTGACCAACCCACCTCCCTCACGGTTTGTAATATTATACAGGATCTCACTCTGTGGTCTCACCGTTTCAAAAAAACGGAACAAAGAGTAGCCGTCGATCTGTGGCGTGCACATCTCTCTCTATGTAACTCCTAAATATTTCTATCAGTAAAATTCAGGTGGGGAGACTTTCCCCCCGGTGACAGCATAAAAAAAAACATGAGCGGCGAACGAGAAGTCTGTCACTGACCGATCGATCCACGATGTTTACAGACTGTCAGCCAGCTCTTATACCTAGCTCATAGAAGAGCTCGCCGACGTTCTGCACCGTCTTGGCCGACGTCTCCACGAAGAAGAGGCCGTTTCGTTCCGTCGTACTCCAGTGCTGCCTGCCGTCAAAGAAGAACAGAGATGATGGGGTTGACAGATGCAGCAGTGAGGCTCTGAAGTCGTGCATCTCATGGCATGGTTGGCACGAAAGACTGAATCGGCACAGCGCTCTAGCTCTCTCTAGCTCTCTCGCGGCCGGCCGCTCCGGCCACCGCGCCCACCCTCCTGTCCGGCGGCCACTCCGGCCTCGGGCAGCCACCTTTCCTCCTCCCTCCCTCCGGATCTGGCGCCATGGCCTCTTGCAGCCGCGTGGCCCTCTCGGATTCGGAGATCTCGTCGCCTTCCGTGGAGCTCAGTCCCCCGCGCTCGGCTCCGGTCACTGGTGAGCGGGAGGTCGCTGCCGGTGGTCCGGCGGAGCGTCCCTGGCTGGCGGGCGGCCGTCGCGCCCGGCGGCGCGAGCTCCGCCGCCTCCGTCGCGGGCCGCAGCGCCCTACCTGGAACCCACCTCCGCATCGTCGCATCCCGCCGGCCATGGTGGGCCTCTGCTACAACTGCCTCAGCGAGGAGCACATCTCCAAGGACTGCAAGAATAAGGTACGCTGTTTGCTTTGTAGAGAGGAGGGCCACCTCGCGCGTGGCTGCAAGCGGCCGCGCCCGTCGAGTCCAAGCGGCTCGGAGGTTGCCCCGCGCGCGCCGCCTGGGCGGCCCCGCTCCCCTTCGTGGCTCCCCCCTCCGCCGCCCGGTCTCCCACCTTCAGGGACCGTGCGCCTGCCGCTGGACGATGGCGGTGCCCCCCCCACAGTCGCCATGCCAGGGCAGCCTCCGGAGTTGCCCCCTCCCCCGCCGGGGCCGCCGCCCGCTGGGGCGGTGCGCCTGGAACGGCCGTGGAACAGGGTCGTGCGTGAGGGCTCGGAGGAGAGCTCTGCGCGCGGTCCAACGTTCAACGCCCCGTTCGCGCCGCCGGCCGCGTTCCAGGTGGAGGAGCAGGCTGCGCCGGCTGGTGGGGGGCTCGCCGAGGCCGTGTTCCTGGAGTACTCAGAGGAGATCCGCGTCATGGAGGACGAGCTGCGCCGTGCCATCATCGTCACCATCACTGGCACCCGCCCGTCCGTGGACCTGGCAGACGCCGCGGCCGCGCTGCACGCCGAGTTCGAGGTGGGGCCCCACGACATGTCCATCCGGGCGTTCGCGCCGGAGGATTTCCTGGTCCTGCTCGAACGCTCGCCTGCGTGACCGGATGGTGCGGCGTGGAGGGGCTCGCGGACCCTGGTTCTCCCTCTCGCTGCGCCCGTGGATCAGGCAAGCGCACGCCACGGCGGCGTCTCTGCCTTTCCTGGTGCCGTTGGACCTTCTGGGTGTGCCCGCCCACGCCTGGAACCAGAGAACGGCGGAGGCCGTGTTGAAGGGCACCGGCTTCGTCGTCGACATCGCTCCCTCCACCACCCGGCGTCACGACATGTCTTCTTTCCGGGTGTGGCTCAGGACGGATTCCCCTGCCCGGATCCCCGCCAGTCGTGTGCTGTTCATTGAGGAGCCGCCCCTTGGGATACGTCCGGCTGGGCGCCATCGGGGGCCGGCGGTGCGCCGCCGGGCGAAAGCTCTGCGCTACCTCGTCAGCATCAGGCGCGTCCGGGAGGCCGTGTTGGCGCAAGTCTCGGATTCCCCCCCGCCATCGCCCTCCCCTCCGCCTTCCTCCCCGTCCGCGCCGGCAGGGGGTGGGCCGAGCTTTGGAGGGATGGACGGCCCTGGTTCTTCTTCCTCCTCGCCCTCGGAAGGTTCTCGTGGTGCTGGCTCGGCTGCTGACTCCGCTGGTCGGGAAGGCCCAAGCGGTGGCGCCGCCTCGTCTCAGGCCCTCTCCGGCGAGGCTGACGTCACCATTCTTGGTGGTGTGGAGTATGTTCGTGTCCCGATTTCAAATCCCTTGACCGGACATGACGTGGAAAGTGCTAAGGCTGTCTCTGATCCTCTGCAACGAGCGCTGCTTTGCCCCACCTCCCCTGACACTGTGTTCGGGAGACAGCTTGTCGATTCTGCCAGGGATCAGGCAGCAGTTGGGACCGTTTTGGCGTCTTCCTGCGCATCTGCCTGTGGAAGGCCGTTGGTCAGAGGCTCTTTTGACCGGCAAGTGCTTTCTCCGTCTTCGGTGGTGGGTCCTCGCCGAGCTTCTCCTGGACAAGACAGAGATTCGGTCGGGGCCAACATCCGAGGAGGATCACCTCGGGATCGGACCGTTTCCCTGGGTCCTATTCACGAGCGCCAGCTGGCTTTGTCGCCTCGTGCCAGTGGGGGGATAGGGGCTCAGGAGGGCGGTGTTTTCTGGGCTTGGGCCACGTCGTGACCCTTGCTTTGGGCCGCCGCCGTCCTTGGGCCTTCAGCAACTGTTGGACCCTGCAGCGCAACGTGAGGCGTCCGAGCCGCTGGGTGCACCTGTCCTGGCTGGTTCTAGGGGGCATGCTGGCCAGCTGGAGGGCCCCACCTCTCCTCTTCAGGCGTCCCCCACTCACTCTCGTCGCGCTGAGCCTGCGTCTGCTTCTCCGGCGGATGGCTTCGTTACTCCCTGCGGCCAAAAATTAACGCAAGGCACGGGCTGCGGCCTCAACGCAGTGCTCTCCCAGCTGCGACAGCATGTGGTCGCCCCCCTCCTTCCTCTGCCGGATGTTCAAAGAGGGAGGCGTAAGAAGCTTTTCATCCCGGAGGAGGATAGGCGGAGGAGCACTAGGTTGGCTTCGATGGCACCCAAAGCCACAACGTATGTGAAGAAGGCTCAGCGTGTGCTCATGGCCCGCTTGGGTATCTGCGACGTAGAGGGCGAGGCCGCCGTGGATTGCTTGCAGAATACGGGCACTACTTCCAGGAACCGCTCCCCCCTAGTCGCATTGAGGCGTTGGCAAATTTGTTCTTCCTTGATGCCACGTCCATGCCGCCGCTGCCCCTGTGTTGAGGTCGCGTGCGCTCTTCACCTAGTGGATCCTTTGTCTCAATGTTTAATGGATAGCCTCAATCACAATATAGTTGTGTGGAATCCCCGTGGTCTCAACGCTCCGAACAGAGGCACGGTGGTGCGATCAGTTGTGGAGGACGCCTCGGCGTCCATAGTTTGCCTCGTCGAGTCGAAGCTAGCTCATGTGGATACCTTCACTATCATGGGGATCCTCGGCCCTAGCTTTGATGGGTTTGCTGCCCTCCCGGCAACTAACACGGCCGGGGGAATTATTGTGGCTTGGCAATCGAGCCATGTGCAGGTTCTGAGGTCGCAGGTGGACACGTTCTCTGTTTCCATCTCGCTCTGTATGGACGGGGGCGAACCTTGGACGCTCACCACCGTCTACGGCCCTACCCAAGTCCCTCTTAAAGGGCCTTTTCTTGAGGAATTACGCGCTGTCAGGGCCTCATTCCCGGGCTGCTGGGCGGTTGCAGGAGATTTCAATCTCATCCTTGATGCGGCTGACAAAAACAACAACAGGATTAATCGTCGCCTGATGGGGATGTTCCGGCGACTGGTGAATGACTTGGAGCTTAAGGAGCAGAGCCTGGTTGGCAGGCGTTACACGTGGAGCAACGAGCGGCGCGCCCCCACCTTAGTGCGGCTGGATCGTTGCTTTTGCTCAGTGGATTGGGAGTCCAGATACCCCAACTGTTTGCTTCAAGCTCTCTCTTCGGCCATGTCTGATCATTGCGCCATCATGCTGTCGACGAACGTTTCTTATCAGCGGAAATCTCGCTTCCACTTTCAGTCCTTTTGGCCTAAGCTTGAGGGGTTCCAAGAAGCTAGCTGCGGGCTGGTTTGCGGTGGAGCCGCACAAGGACCCCTTCGTCGATCTGAGCAATAGGCTGCGCTCCACTGCCCGGGTTCTTACCAGGTGGAGTCAGCGTCGCGTGGGCAACATCAAGGAGCAGCTTCTGCTCGCAAACGAGGTGGTCTTTCAGCTAGATAAAGCCTCGGACGGACTCGGGTGCTTAATCAGGACGAATTCTGGCTCAAGGGCCAGCTCAAGAAACGCATCCTCGGCCTCGCCTCACTTGAGCGCACCATCGCCCGCCAGCGCTCGCGGATCGCCTGGCTGCAGGAGGGAGACGCGAACACCGCGTTTTTCCACATTCATGCCAGCTCAAGGCGGCGGAAGAACCACGTGTTCCGCCTTCGGCGTGGCGCTCTCACAGCCACGGATCCGGAGGGGATGTGCGCAATCGCCACGGGGCACTTCGAGGACCTCCTTGGTGTCCCGGCGGTTCGTGAGCACGCGCTCAACCTTGCGTCGCTGGGCCTCCCGGCGGCGGATCTTACGGCTCTGGAGGTCCCCTCTCGGAAGCGAAAATCTGGGACGTCATTCGCGAGCTGCCACCGGACAAGGCTCCGGCCCGATGGCTTCACGGCCAGGTTCTACCAGGCCTGCTGGCATCTTATCAAGGACGCGATCATGAAGGCCGTGAGCTGTTTCGACTCAGCGGACGGGCGGGGTTTTGACAGAGTAAATGACGCGCTCATCACTTTGCTACCAAGAAGGACGGGGCGGTGGACATCAGCGACTTCAGGCCGATAAGCCTCGTCCATAGTTTTGCTAAGCTGATCTCCAAGGCCATGGCGATTCGCCTTGCGAAGCGCTTCCTGTGCTTGTGGATTGCGTGCAGAGTGCCTTCGTCAAAGGCAGAACCATACAGGATAATTTCTTCATGGTTAAAACACGCGATCCGTACCCTTCATCGACGGCGCACGCCTGCGCTAATGCTCAAGCTGGACGTGGCCAAGGCGTTTGATTCCGTCGCCTGGCCCTTCCTCGTGGAGGTCCTGCAATGCCGAGGTTTTGGACCACGGTGGATCGCACGTGTGGCAAGGATGCTTTCTTCTTCTTCCACGCGAGTGTTGGTCAATGGGCTAGCGGGAGATCAGTTTTGGCACGGTAGGGGCCTCAGGCAAGGAGACCCGAGTTCTCCTATGTTCTTCATCATCGTGTTCGACGTGCTCAACGCGGTTTCAGGCTTGCGGAGGAGGGGCGTTTTCTCTCCCTGTCGGCGGTGGGCGTACGGCATCGGTTCTCTCTTTTTGCCGACGACGTCATCCTCTTTATTGCGTGCGTGGAGGAAGCACAGGCAGCGGTGAGTCTTCTGGATATTTTGGGATCGCTCTGGCCTGCGATGCAACCTGGTGAAGAGCTCCGTCTCGCCCATCCGTGCGAGGGGATCGACCTGGATCCTATTCTTCAGGCGCTAGGCTGCCCGATCCGGCAATTCCCCATCCGTTATCTCGGCTTGCCCTCTCGATTGGCCGCCCCTCGAAGTCGGATCTACAACCGCTCGTGGATTCTGTTGCGGGGCATGTGCCTACCTGGAAGGCGTCGCTGCTGCACCAGAGCGGTCGGCTGATCCTGATGGATGCCACCCTCACTGCAACTCGATCTACCATATGCTCTGCCTCGACCTTCCGCCATGGTTCTTCAGCTGCGTTGAGAAGCTGCTTCGCGGGTTCTTTTGGTCGGCGTCGACTCATGCTCAGCGCGGCCACTGTCGAGTGGCCTGGCAAGCGGTGTGCCTGCCGAAGGACCTTGGTGGGCTGGGCGTGAAGAACCTGCGCATCCTCAACCATGCCCTACGTGCTCGCTGGCGCTGGATGCACTTTGTGGACGCGGATAAACCCTGGCACAACTCGAGTTCCAACTATCGCCGGAGGCCGAGGCCATCTGCGCCACGGGTATACGTTGTGAGCTGGGTGATGGTCGCCGGCTACGCTTCTGGCAGGATCGTTGGCTTGGCGGGCGCGCTATCCAGCAGATCCCCCTGCCCTCCTGCAGTTCGTGAGCCCAGCCGATAAGGATCTCCGTGTTGCGGACGCTCTGCCGAATAATCGTTGGGTTGCGGGCATTAGAGGGGCACCGTCCATCCCGGCCATCGCAGAGTACTTGACCTCTGGGAGCTGGTTCAAGGGGTGGCCCTCTCGGACGAGGCGGACAGGTTCGTGTGGCGGCTCACTGCGAATGGTGCCTACTCCGCCAAGTCCGCGTATGCTGCTTTCTTCTTGGGGAGGGCTCGTTTCCCTTGTGCAACCGAGCTTTGGTCTTCAGGAGCCCTCTCCGACACAAGCTCCACGTCTGGTTTCTGCTTAGGGACCGACTGTGGACAGCGGACCGCCTGGCTCGTCGAGGCCTCGATCATCCCGCGGAGTGTCCGCTTTGCTGCCAGCACATGGAGACCGCGGAACACCTCACGTTGCAGTGCTCCTTCGCGCGTGAGGTCTGGTATTCCATGCTTCTGCCATTCAGACTGCATCGGTTTACTCCTTCTTCCAATTCAGTCTTAGCGACCTGGTGGCCTGAGGTTGCCGCTGCCGTTCCTCGCCACAAGAAGAAGGAAATCAACTCTCTGATTGTCCTCGTGGCTCGCTGTTTGTGGCTTGAACGCAACAGTCGCGTGTTCGACAAGGTGGCGACCCTTCCCTGGGGGGTCTGTGCGTTGATCAAGAAGGAATTTGAGCTTTGGCAAAAGGCCAAGCTATGTGGAGTGGATTCGGTAGTTCGGGAGTAGTTCGTTTCGTTTCTAGTGTGAGTGTGGGTGGTGCCGAGGCCAGTTAGGGTTCGGCTGTGTTCCCTTCCTCGCCTCAGGCACCGGAGCTGTAAAACCTTCCTTTCTATCTTAATACAGAAGACACGCAACCCTCGTGCGTGTTCTTGAAAAGGCTCTGAATTTTCGTTTTTTTTCTTTTCCCCTGCAGACATGTCGGGAATTCAGCATGTACCTGTGTCCCCACCTTGATCTTCTCTTTTAAATCAACCTTGTTGCCCACCAACGCCATCACCAGATGCGGATTCCCTGTTTGGACATGCACAGGATCTTAGGCTTAGCACTGAAATCCAGTTGAATTACGGGAGGCGATGATAGTTTCAGAGACGAGAAGCAGAGTTCTTGTGGCCAAACTGAAGCGGTAGAACGAGATGGAAATACATAAACGTGACGTGTTCTTGGCTTCTTTCTTACCTTGTCTCTTGGAGCTCAGCCACCCACTGCTTTGCACGGATGTATCCTGGCGCACACGCACATATTGAAGAAAAATTAACGATCGAACAGAAAGCAGAGTAGCAGGATCAACTTCAATTTTTCCAGCATCGAACACGACCAATCCATCCGGCAAAACCATGGCTGTCTTTTGTTTTTAGATAAACAGGGGCGAAACCCGGCTCCATTTTATACAAAACGAAACCACAAGTCCAAATACAACCTAGGAGTTCAACAGGGAGAAATGCTACGCTAAGAGCATGTCTAACAGGACCCTTAAAATTTCGCCCCCTAAATCGCGTGTAGAGGGCCCTGCACACGAAATCTAGGAAAATTTGTGCTCAAATTTGCAAGTTCATCTAGCAGACCCCCTATCTCCGCCCCGTATGTTTGAATTTGAACTTCGCGGGAGAAAAGATGAACTCGATTTTATTCAGATGATCACCATTGCTACATGAAATCGAGCTCGAGCTCGTCCTAACCTAATCTAGTCTAGGAAGACGACGGGGCCGGAAGCCTCCATCGCCTTGAACTGCTCGACGTCGGCGACGGCCTTCGCCTCCTCCTCCGCTTCCGCCCGCGCCGCGGCCGCTGATTTCTTCTTCGAAAGCTCGACCGCCGCCGCGAAGGCGGCCTCCTCCTCCTCCTCTGTCGCCGGTACCTCCTCCTCCTGCGCTGTCGCCGCGCCTCCTCCTCCGCTGCCGCTTGCGCCGTCGCCGCCGCGCTTGCACTGCTGGTGCAGCTCCCAATCGCGCGCCATTTCGCGAATTGGGGGCCGCTCATCGGCCGCGGCGGGGGTCGACGGTGTGGTACCTCCGCCGCGGCGTAGTCCGCCAGAGTCGGCGGCATGGCCGCCGGCCACGCCGCGTACTTGCAGGCGGCGCGGCGGCTCCCTGCAACGGAATGTTTGCAGTGGAGCCGCCACGCCTCCTCGAGCATCTCCGGCTCGCGGCGGCGCTTGGAGCGGGCGGTGGAGGAGCCGGAACCGTCGGGGGAGCTCATCGCGGTGGAGGCGCTTGGAATGGGGCGGCGGCGCGCGCGTAATTTCTCACCGGAGCTGCGGCGGCGCGGGGGAGCTAGGGTTGCGGGTGGGGGGTTGGACCCCACCCCAACCCTCACCCACTATAAGTACGGGGCGGAGGGGGCGGTTTCGCAGGCCCCGTAAAATTTTAGTACGGGCCAGGCCGCATACGGGGGCTGCTAGACGGCCGTTTTGGCCCGCACCCCGTATGCCGCCGGAATTTTACGGGGCGCTCGCGTTATAAGGGGCCTGTTAGACATGCTCTAAGAGTTTAAAACTTGGCCAGACCGAAACCAAAACTACCTGAAGCTAAAAGGCTAGAGTTCCACTCAGAACAGAGTCAAAACTCCACAGGACAGGTAGATCAAAAGCTAGTTTTTACAGGCAAGAACAAGGGCGGCATAACTCGGTGTGGCGTACAAGTCATAGTAGACCTTTTAGACCGTACATATACGTTTTAGACAACAGGCTGAGCAACTGCCCTGCTTTAACTTAATAAAGCAAACATAGTTTTACAGCGGGAGCGAACATGCAACAAACACCACACACACTCACTAGAAGAACGAAAGCACACCATCCTGAAAACAATACCAGGGGCCGGTTCCCCAACAACACACCGGAACAGCTAAAAACTAGCACCCAGCTAGGAATCGCGGATCGGTGCCACAAGTGCGCGGAAGCATCTCCTCAGCTCAGCGGCCACCAGACGGAGCGCGTCCCTGTCTGCCTCCTTGGCGAGCTCCACCCACCACTGCACAAATACAAGCATTTTAAAGATGATATCAGCGGGCCTGTTTGGGCAGATGCCCTCCATTGCAAGTTTATTGCGCGTTAGCCAAAGGGACCATGTCAGCGCGGCGAATGCCACCCAGGCAGTTCTGCGCGCACGCACCTCCCTTCTCTGTAAAGCGGCAAAGAATTGCGGGAAGTTCCCCGGACCCCCGTCCCAAATTCCCGCCTCTCGCATCCCACTCCAACCCAGGGCAGCCAGCGGGCAGTGGAAGAAAATATGCTCGGCATCCTCCGGCTCGCCGCAGAGAGCGCACCCGCCGTCAGCCGGACCCCTCCGTGCTGCCACCTGCAGACTCGAGGGGAGCCTGTCCAGCGCCAGCTGCCAGGTGAAGACCTTAACCTTCAGCGGCAGCCTGGCGCCCCACACATCGGCATGAAAGGCCACCTCGGGGCCCTTCGAGATCGCTGTGTACATTGATCGCACCGAGAACTTCCCGGAAGGCTCGAGGGCCCAACTCAGTTTGTCCGGGTCCTCGCTAAGGGGCAGCCCAGCCAGTTCCGCCGACAGCGTGGCCCACTGGTTCGCACACTCAGTGTCGAAAGAGCGGCGGAACGCCAGGTTCGCTCCGTCTCCCTCCCTCGCAGCCCCTACTGAGATGTTGGGGTCACTACAAATCGCAAACAGTCTTGGGAACCTGTCCCTAAGCGGGGCATCCCCCGCCCACCAGTCCAGCCAGAAGCTCGTCCGGCGCCCGTTTCCCACCTTAAACCGGGCGCCCAGCTTGATGAGCCCCTTTATTTTATGGAGGGAACGCCAGAACTGCGACCCTCCCTGGGATTGCGCCGCAAAGATATTACCGGCCTCCGGATACTTGGCCGCCACCAGTTGCTTCCACAGCGGATTCTCCTCCTGGAAGAGGAGCCAGATCCATTTGCTCAACAACGCCTTGTTCATGTTCTTCATGTTGGTGAGTCCCAACCCACCACACTCCTTAGGCCGGCACACCGCCGGCCAGTTCACCATGTGATACTTGCGTTTCGGTCCCGCTCCTTCCCAGAAGAAGCGTGCACGCACCGAATCAAATTTGTCGTGTACCCCGTCTTGAAGAAGGAATAGCCCCATCGCAAAAGAGGGCAGCGCCTCGAGGCACGCATTGGAGAGGATGAGTCTCCCCCCGGAGGACAACAGCCTGCCCATCCACACTTCCACCTTGGCCGACAGCTTGGCCACTAGGAAGTTCCACTGCTCCACCGTGAGCTTACGATCCGACATGGGGAGACCCAGATAAATGAACGGAAACGCCCCCAGGTTGCAGTTGAACATGTTAGCAATTCTAGACTGTTCGGCGAGCGGCTGTTCTAAAACAAAGACCTCGCTTTTGTGGAAATTTATTTTCAGCCCAGACATGTCCTCAAAACAGAGGAGCAGGAATTTCAGATTCGCTATGGCCCGGTCGTCGTTTTGGATCAAAATAAGTGTGTCGTCCGCATATTGGAGGTGCGTGATCCCCCCCCTCCCCCGGGATCAAGTGCGGCACTACCCCTGCGATGTGGCCTGCCGCGTTGGCCGCGCTGAGAATAGCTGCGAGGGCTTCCGCAACAAAATTAAACAGCAACGGGGACAATGGGTCCCCTTGTCGAACCCCTCGACGGTTACGGAAGTACGACCCCACCTCGCCGTTGATTGAAATGGCTGTTTGCCCCCCGGCCACCAGCTGCTCAATCCGATGCACATACCCCGGATCGAAACCTTTCTTACGCAAAATCTCGAGTAGGAATTCCCAGATTACCCTGTCGTATGCTTTCTCGAAATCTAATTTCAGAAGAATCCCCCCGGACTTCTTCACCCTCAGCTCGTGCAGTATCTCAATCAGCGCCAAGGGGCCTTCCAGAATGTGCCTCCCTTTGATGAACGCAGTTTGTGACGGGCTGATAACTCTGCTAGCCACCCGGTCCAGTCTCGAGGCATAGGCTTTCGCGATGATCTTGAAGATCACATTGATTAGCGCTATCGGTCTGAATTATGAGATCGAATCGGTCCCCGGAACCTTCGGGATGAGAGTAAGCACCCCGAAGTTCAGCCTAGCCACATTCACGCGCCCCAGCACGAAGTCGTTCAGTAGGTGTAGGACCCCAAGCTTGCAGGCTGGCCAAAATTTCTTGAAGAACGTTACCGGAAAGCCGTCCGGGCCGGGCGCCGTGTTTGACTTCATGTCCCAAACCACCTCTTCCAACTCCTGTTCCGAGAAGGTTATCATGAGGGCGTCATTTTCTGCAGGTGTCACTCTCCCTAGAGTACCCCAAGTATCCCCTGCTAAGCCCAGATGTTTGGGCGCCACCGAGCCCAGGAGTTCCTTGTAGAAGGCATAAATATGCTCCTGGATGAGCCTCGGCTCCGTGATAGTGCATGTTGGCGCCTCCAGCGATGTGATAGTGCACTTCCGGCGCCGACCGTTAGCAACCGCGTGGAAGTAGGCCGTGTTGGCATCCCCCTGCAGGGCCCAGCGCGTCCTACCTCTCTGCCTCCAGTATTCTTCCTCCACCCTGAAGATCTGGAGCAATTGCTCCTCAAGGTGGTACCTGAACAGCCACTCCTCCTCCTCTAACCCCGTAGTATCTGCCTTCTCGTCCAGCCCTTTAATCTGCTCGAGTAGGGCCAGCTTACTGGCCCTCACTTCCCTGCCCAAATTCCCGCTCCAACCCCGGAGGAATTGTCTAAGTCCGACGCTCATATGGTTCCACTAGTCCACAATGTCCCGCCCCCTGGCGGAGGCCATCAGATTAGACCATCTGGTTAGCACCAACGCCTCGAAACCCTCCACTTCGAACCACCCTAGCTCGAAAAAAAAGCGCTTTGGCTGAACCGGGAGCGTGCCCCCCGCGTCCAGGATAAGTGGTGTGTGGTCCGAGCCCAAGTAGTTTTCCGCGTGGAGGGACGCAAGCGGGAAGAGGGCATCTAAAGCCGGGGACCACAAGACCCGGTCCAGCACACATCGCACCGGGGGGGTTTGATGGTTGGTCCAGGTAAACCTGGCCCCGGAGCGGGGCAGCTCCCTAAGCCCCCATGCCGCAATGGCATCGTTAAACAGCGCCACCCTAGGCCAATTGATGCGGTCGTTATTCTTGTCCTGCGCCCCTCTAATAAGGTTGAAGTCGCCTCCCATAACAATAGGCAGTCTGCACGACTCCACTTTCCGTGAGACTTCTTCCAAGAAAGCTCCTGATCTGCTATGGTCCGCTGGCCCATAAATCCCCAAAATGGTGAACTGTAGGTCCCGCGCCCGGTGCAGGCAGTTGATCCCTAAGTAAAACTCCCCTTTGTCGAACGACTCGACGTCGAAGGCACTGTCCCTAAGGCCAATCAGAATTCCTCCCGAGCGACCCACCGCCGGGAGCCAACTCCAGAAAAACTTCTCCCCCACTTCTAGACTTTGCAGCTCTACGTCTGTGAAATCTGGTTTCATTGTTTCTTGCAAACAGACAATGTCAATCCTATGCTTGCCCAAATACTCCCTGAGTAGCTTCCGGCGCCCCTTGCGCCTGAAGCCGCGCATGTTCCATATCAGGATCCGCATTAGATAACTTCGCCTCTCGCCCGTGCTTGGCGGGTCACTGAGTGCCTGCCCTGGGGCGCCGCAGATTTTGCGCGCTTCTTGCGCGGTGTAGGAGCCAGCCTAGCAAGGGGCAACCCCTCCCTGTTCGGCTCGGACAGCTCCCGGACCCCCGTCTCCAAAATACTCGCCGACGGCTCCCCAGCCTCGGTAGTATTCCGCCTCTCCTCTTGTTCCACCCCACTGGTCGCTTCCTTCTCCGCCGCTAAGGTCGCCCTAGTTTGAGCCAGCGCCGCTTGCGCCAACTCGTTTGCGCGGATCATGGAGAGCACTTCGGCGGCGGGAGCGGCCGCTGCCGGGAACACTACGCAACTATCCGCCGCCACCGAGAGCAAGTGCGCATCTGGCAAGTTTTGCAGAATAGCGAATATTGGGTCAAGATTAGTACCTGTCTTCTGCGATTTGGCAGCCGAAGTCTTGCTCGCGTCTTGGGCAAGAGCCCGGTCTTCCACCCGGCGCATGGCGCGTTCCAGCACGGGTCCGTCCTTGGCCCCTGCGTCCCGCGTGCCCTTGCGCACCAGCTCCACCGAGTCCGCCCTGGACCGCGCCCCTCGCGCCACCACCGCCTTCAGTGCCGGGACCACCGGAGCAGAGAGGAAAGAGCCCAGCGCCTCGGCTGAGGAGGGAGCCGAGCGCGCCAGCTCGGGCGAGCCCACCAACCCCGCCTGTGCGAGCTGCCGTCCCATGACCCGAGCGGGGCGGTCATGGTTCGACTTGCTCCTACGCTCCCGAAGGTGGATGGCCTCCATCGGCGTGGGGGCCGGCATCGCCAACACCACCGCGCCTCCTTCTGTCGCATCGTCGACCACCAAGCGCCGCTTGCACGCTGGCGTTGTCTCCGCAGGGCGCATAGCTAGCAGCCCGGAGGACACGTCCCCGCCCCCTGCCGGTGAGACGAGCAGTGAGTCGCTCGCGTTGGATCTCGGGGGGGCTTCCAACGAGACCTCGGCCTGGGCCGCCGCCACCACGGCCCCCAGAGCTTTGAACACGTTGCCCTCGCCGTCCTCAGTGAAATTGGAGCCGTACTCCGAGAACATCGTCTTGGGCAACAATGGAGTGTCGGTGCGCAGCGCGGGCGCCACCCTAGGCGTGCTGCGGACACCAACCAGCGTCAGTCCCCCCACAGTCTCCACACCCAGCGGCGCAGACTTGGCGCGCGGACCGTCCCCCTCGCCCTTCTTGGCAGCCGCGTCGGACTTGGATTTCTTGCGTTCCCTCGCCTTCCTACTGTCCCAATCTTCCGTCTCATCCTCCGAGGAGTCGGAGAGGTTCCCAGATGGATCGTCTCCCTTGTCTTGCCGCTCGGCAGGTGGAGGGGATGGTGGTTTCCCCGCAGCCTTAGCGCCGCCCAGCCGCTCCACCTCGACTCTGTAACCGTCTAAGTTCACGAACATCATGATTGCCTCTTTGAGCTTCACCGGTGTACGGCAGCCGAACTTCATGCGAATCGGCGCCTCTTCCTCCCCCAAGGTCGAGGTGTCCACCTCCAAGGGGGCCCCCAACTCCACCGTTGTCTTCATCAACACGCTTTCCACCCGCAGCGGCAGAGGGACCCCGTGCAGCCGAACCCAGATCACCTCTAGCGTCTCTGCCGCCCGTGGGTCCCCGACCGCTTCTGCCACCACTGCCCGGAAGGATGTAATTGGTAACACGAGGCCCCCGCCTCGGGTCGCCATCCGCAGCAGCTCCTTGGACGGGAACACCAAGGAGAAAGCCGTGGGGCTAACTTGCTTGATCTTCTAGTCCCAACCTTCGTCCACGAGTTCTCTGAACTCCTGCTCCACTTCCTCCGCCGAAAAATTTCCCTTCTCGATAGTCACCGTCGCCGCATTGGCCGTCGGCCTGGCCAGATCCGCCTCCGGGACCGCTGTGTAGAAGAAACCCTGGCCCTCCTCCCCGAAGCCCACCCACTGCGGCCTCAGCGCGCGAGAAGCCGCCGAGCACTCCGCCGCAAGATGCCCCTTTTCCTCGCACTTGATGCAGAAAGGCACCCCGGGGCAGGAGGCCTGGAAGTGTCCCGTGACGCCACACTTGAAGCACACTACCTTGGACGCGTCCACCACCGACCCGGGCCCCCGCCCGAGTGGGGTGAGGTTGGGGTTGGCGCTGTCCCTACGGTCGCCGTCGCGCCCCCGGTCACGCCCCCGCGCTGGAGCTGGCAGCAGGCGGGAGCGGAGCCTCTCCTCCTCCCTGACATCCTCCTCCCTCCGGCGCTGGCTCGCGCCCTTCCGCTCCCTCCCGCGGTCATCGACACGCCCGCCGGAAAGCTGAAGGCGGAGGTCCCCCGACCTGGCCCTAGCCTCGCCTAGCTTCTGTATATGTGTACATATAAATATAAAGCTCACGCCAACCCTAAGGGCCCGCTTGGAATGCCGTATTTTAGCCCAAAACCCGGGTATTTCACGGATACTGTTAGTTTACCGACCCAGCCCAGTTTGACCACTTGGTTGGTCGTTTAGTTTTCCGGGACGGACCGATTTCGGCCCATTTACCCCCGTAAATAACTCGGACCTGGGCTGGTCCCTTTCATTTCCGGCCGTATCACTGTGCACCAAGGAATCCCGCCGTGGAAAAAAATGGGAGGGAAAAGAAACTGGGATGCCAAGCGGGGCCTAAGGGGTATTGTGTGTTCCCCAAATCAGTGTTTTACATGGTGTCAGAGCACTAGTCGATCTCGCCATGTCTTCCGCCGCCTCCGACTCGATCGCCGCCGCGACAATCTCCGTGGCCGCATCGATCCCCGCAGCCTCGATGACCTTCACGACGCCGGCGTCGGCTCCCAGCGTGGCCGCTCCGCTCGTCTCTCCGTTTCTGGCCGCGCTTCTGGCTGGCCATCCGTCGCTGCCTCTCGCCCAACCCCCGATCGTCACGATGAGCGCAGGCGTGCTCTACTCGGGCGCTGGCCCGATCGCTGCTGCCACCCATCCGTGGCTCCTGTCTTCATCGACAAACCCTACACCTGCTGCAACCACGGATTCCATGATCTCGTCCTCGCACGGATCCTTCTGGCCGCGCTCTGCCGCGCCAAATTATCAATCAATGGTGCCCTATGCTGCACCCCCGTCGTCCTCCAATATTGGGTCCTATGACCAGCCCCTGTGTTACGGCACGCCATCGCCGTATGGCGTTCACTCGCCGCTCTCTGCCCCGTACGTGTCGGCTCCGTCCCCGCCTTCTGTACCAGCTCCACCTGCTCGTGATGCTGCTCGTGGTCGCGATGATGCTCCTGTGCACTTTTCCCATCTGCTGACGGTGAAGTTGAACCCCGACAACTATCTTCTGTGGCGTGCCCAAGTGCTTCCTCTTCTGCGCAGCTATTTTCTTGATGGCTTTGTTGACGGCACGATGCCTTGTCCTCCGAGAGTGGTTCAAGTAACTACGGCTGCTGGCACTCCGATGACAGTTCCCAATCCTGCACACCGTCTGTGGGTGGCTCAAGACCAAGCTATTCTTGGTGCTATCCAGTCCTCGCTTACCCCCGGCGTGGCTGGTATGGTTGTGTTTGCTACTTCGTCCCGGGACGCCTGGGGCACTCTGGAAGCAAGCTTCTCCTCGCAGTCTATGGCACGCTCAATGGCCATCCGCACCCGGCTTGGGGAAATCAAGAAACTGGACAACTCTATCACAGTTTTCTTCAATCAGGTTAAAGAGTTGGCTGACACTCTTTCCTCTGTTGGGCAGCCCCTCCGTGATGAGGAATTTACCGGGTTCATTCTCAAGGGACTTGGTGAAGAGTATGATTCTCTTGTGGAGAACATAAATGGTCGGGATACTCCGATCTCACCCCGTGATCTGTATGCGCGCCTGTTGAGCACCGAACAGCGTCTTGGTACTCGTCGCCCTGAGAGCCACTCCACTGATCCCTCCGCCAATGCTGCATATCGAGGTGGTCGTTCCTCGCAGCAGCCGCATCCTCCTGGTGGCACGTCACCTCAGCAGCCTCGGCAGCCCGCCCAGTCGCGTCCCAACAACATCATGGGTGGGCGTGGTCGGGCATGGTTGTGCCCCGCTTGTGGTGCCAAGTCCCCCTGTCAGCTATGCGGCATTGAGGGCCACCTTGCCTCGCGCTGCCACCGTCGCTTCAAGCAAGATTTCTTGGGCATTGGTAATGATGGACGTGGCAACGACAAACAAGTGGTGTTGGCAACACAGGGGTCTACTTCATCCTACCCTGTTAATCCAACATGGTACATGGACACTGGTGCTACAGACCACCTGACGCATGAGCTCTCCTAGCTTCATTCGCGGGAATCATACGCTGGTCAGGACCAGGTTCGCACTGCCGTATGCATATCTCTCACGTTGGCCAGGCATCACTCCTTACACACACCTCTAAAGCCATTCAACTCCGTAATGTTCTCCGTGTTCCATCGGTTACTCGCAACTTACTATCTGTTAAGAAGCTCACTCTTGACAATGATGTTTTTGTTGAGTTTCACCCATTTCATTTTTTTGTTAAGGACCGGGCAACAAGGGACGTTCTTCTTAGAGGTCGGAGTCTCCATGGTCTTTACTCTCTTGATGTGTCAGTCGCCCCCCAAGTTTTCAGTGGTGTTCGTGTTTCCCCGTCGCAGTGGCACTCACACCTCGGTCATCCTGTCACTCCCATTGTTCGTCATGTGCTTCGTCACCATGATTTACCTTTTGCGTCTAGCAATAAGGAGCTTTCAGTTTGTGATGCTTGTAGCAAGGCAGAAGTCATCAATTACCGTTTTCTATGTCAAACAGTGTAGTCAAACCTCCTCTTGAACTTATTTATTCGGATGTGTGGGGCCATGTCCAAACCTCAGTCAGTGGTCATAATTATAATGTCAGTTTTATTGATACCTACAGTCGTTTCACCTGGCTTTATTTGCTTAAACGAAAATCTGATGTGTTTGATGTCTTTCTTCAATTCCAAGCACATGTTGAGCGTCTCCTCAAAGAAAAGATCGTTCATGTTCAGTCTGATTGGGGGGATGAATATCATAATCTTAGCTCTTTCTTTCAGAAACATGGGATTTCTCACCGTGTTGCTTGTCCACACACCCATCAGCAGAACGGTGCTGCTGAACGCAAGCATTGTCATATAGTTGAAACTGGTTTAACTCTCCTTGCGCATGCCTCTGTACCATTTCGGTTTTGGAGTGATGCATTCACCACTGCTTGCTTTCTCATTAACAGACTTCCCACACGTCTTCTTAACATGAAAACACCCGTTGAGCGCCTCTTTCATGAGCCCCCTGACTATACATTCCTCAAAGTGTTTGGGTGTGCGTGTTGGCCGCACTTACGTCCTTACAACAGTCGCAAGCTTGAGATTCGTTCCAAAAAATGTGTGTTTCTTGGCTATAGTGCTATGCATAAGGGGTACAAGTGTTTACATGTCCCATCTAATCGTGTCTAAATTTCCTGTGATGTTATTTTTGATGAGACTTCATTCCCTTTTGCTTCACTTCCCACAGCCTACACACCCACACCGTCCATGACCTCATATCCTACTTTGCCTGGTCAATTTGAAGATGTCGCATATTCGCCTGTTTTGTCGTCTAACCATGGTGCGGGTATTGGTCGCGGTGCTCGTCTTGAGTTGTTGGATGCCCCGGATGTTTCTGTCCCTGGCTCACATGCGGAGCACTTCGATCCTTGCATGGGACATGCAACGTCGTCGGTTGCCCCGTTAGCTCCCGCGAGCACGCCTGCTGCACGCGTTGGGCCAGTTGGGCTCCCTTTGTGTGAGCAGCCTCGGACACCACAGTCTGGGCCGACGCTCACAGAGGCGCCCTCGGCGTCACCTACCCGAGCGGTCAGGACATCGTCCCCGGCCACTCCAAATGGGCCATCGCCCCCGGCTTCGCCTCAGATCACTACAAATGGGCCGTCGCCTCCGGCGTCGCCCACCTCCTTGTCGCCCTCTACGCGTGCGATCCCCTCTCCACCAGCATCGCCAGTACCGTCGATGTTGCCCACGCCGCCTGCCTCTACGTCACCACCTGCTTCGACTGCGACTGTGCCTGTGGCGTCTCGCCCCCACACGCGCAGTCAGAGTGGAATCTTCAAGCCACTCGACCGCAAAGACGGCACAGTTGCTTGGCTTGCGGCGTGTTTGGCTCAAGCGGTTGCTGACCCTACGGCCGAGCCTCGGCATTATTCTCGGCATTATTCTGCAGCTATGTAGATTCCGCACTGGCGCGGTGCAATGGAGCAGGAGTACCAGGCTCTTCTCAGGAATGATACATGGACTCTTGTTCCCCCGAAGCCTGGTGTCAATGTTATTGATTGCAAGTGGGTGTTTAAAGTGAAGAAGCATGCTGATGGTTCTATTGAGAGATATAAGGCGCGTTTAGTTGCCAAAAGCTTCAAACAACGCTATGGACTTGACTACGAGAACATCTTTAGCCCTGTTGTCAAGCCTACTACCATCTGTATTCTGCTCTCCTTGGCTGTCACTCGTGGTTGGTCCCTTTGCCAGTTGGATGTGCAGAATGCTTTTCTTCATGGAGTTCTTGAGGAGGAGGTCTATATGCGCCAGCCTCTGGGTTTTGAGGATCAGCGTCATCCTCAACATTTGTGTCGTCTTGTGAAGGCGTTGTATGGTCTCAAGCAGGCTCCTCGTGCATGGCATGCACGCCTTGGCTCTGCTCTTCGTGCTCATGGTTTTGTTCCCTCTACAGCAGATACATCTTTGTTTCTGCTTCAGCGTCCAGAGGTCACTATGTATCTTCTGGTTTATGTCGATGACATCATTCTTGTCAGCTCGTCTGTCACTGCTGCAGATCGTCTGGTGTCTAACCTACTTACTGATTTTGCTGTCAAAGATTTGGGCAAGCTACATTTCTTCCTTGGATTGGAAGTGACTCGTGATGATACTGGCCTGTCGCTCACTCAGAAGAAGTATTCTCATGATCTTTTACGTCGTGCTGGTATGCTTCAGTGCAAGGCTGCCACTACTCCCATGTCCCCTACGGATAAGCTTACAGCTGTGGATGGTTCACTACTTTCTGCTGAGGATGCTAACGAGTATCGCAGTGTTGTTGGGGGATTGCAGTACTTGACACTTACCAGGCCAGATAGCTCTTATGCTGTGAACCGTGTTTGTCAGTATCTCCATTCGCCTCGGGGGCCTCATTGATCAGCTGTGAAGCGCATATTGTGCTACATTTGGCACACGATGTCATATGGTCTTCGTCTTCGCTCTGCTTCTCCCGGTGTGCTTTCTGCCTTCTTCGATGCTGATTGGGCTGGCAGTCCTGATGATTGGCGATCTACGGGGGGATATGCAGTGTTCTTTGGTCCTAATTTGATCGCCTGGAGTGCTCGCAAACAAGCTACAGTGTCTCGCAGTAGTACTGAAGCTAAATACAAAGCAGTTGCTAATGTTACACCTGAGCTTATCTGGGTGCAGTCGTTGATGCGAGAGTTGGGTATTCCGCAATCTCAGCCTCCTGTTCTTTGGTGTGATAACATCGGTGCAACATATCTGTCTTCTAATCGAACGAAACACATCGAGGTTGACTATCACTTTGTGAGGGAACGTGTTTCGCAGAAGCTACTTGAGATCAAGTTCGTCTCTTCAAAGGATCAACTTGCTGACATCTTCACAAAGCCTTTGTCCTTGCCTTTGTTTCAAGGTTGTAGGCGCAATCTTAACTTGTTAGATGTTAGATGACACAGTTAAGATTGAGGGAGGGTGTTAGACTGTACATATACGTAACTTCTGTATCGTACGTATGTATAACTCTGTATATCTGTACATGTAAATATAAAGCTCACGCCAACCCTAAGGGGTATTGTGCGTTCCCCAAATCAGTGTTTTACAAGACCTTAGCCCCGCCTCATTCATCCACACCTCCATTATCTCATCGACAAGAGTTGTTGCCCAATCTTTTACCACAAAACAATAAGATATAAAACCTTCTAACCACAGATCAATCCACCCAACCTAAAGGCGAGGAACGAATTCGGCAAAATCAACAAGGTGATGATCAACACGCCTGAAACCCAAGCACGATAATAATTTATCACAAGAACCTACACATAATCATCGTTTTGGGAAGATTCACATACTGAATAAAACGTTCAAACTCAATTTACAATTTAACTCTCTTTTAACTCTAACCATCGGTGTCCTTATATAGGCAACCAAACTACTAGCGGTTGGACACGAGCAAGCCAAAACACAATAGAATTCTAAGTGGCTCACAACATGAATGGGTTAAAATAACTAAATAGAAACATAAATTGATCCGACCCAAATATAGATTGTTCGGTCACATCCTATACGCGCTTTCAACCGGTGGAGTCCTGATCGGTATGTTCAAAGAATGTACACTAAAATAAATATAATTTATATTGAAATTTTATACTTGTTTACCACTTAATTTCATTTTACTACACTCTTAATTTGTAAAATTATCTAGTTGGCATTGTTAAACATGTAGCGTCGTTACTAAATATCAATGATAGTTTGTTTTTGTGCAACTCTAATGTATATATAATTGCGAAATATATTCTAGTTATATAAAATTTGAAATCAATTTGAAACACAAATCCTCATTGATTTTTTTTAATTGATAAAAATATATAATGTTGTCTTTGTGTGTGTATTTGTGTTTCAAATACCATGGTAGACATCTCTCAAACCTATGATCAAAACAACAAATTTATATCTTAACGTTGGTTTCTAGTGTATGACTAGGCAACATCCACACTGATATTTTTATCGCTAAGTTTTGTGGTCAGATGTGTGAAGAAAAATAAAGTGAAATTTTATAATAATTTGACAATGTGTGCATACTTTGTAGTTTGTATTGAATATATAACATCAGGTATAATGATGACCAACGAGCATAAAAATGACGTGGACTCTACTAATTGTGCATCCATACCCTCTAACTAGTTGATTTTGGTCGTCTTCATTGTCCTTGGTATCTAGTGTGTACAACTGCTTCTCTAGACTAGTCCCTAAAATAAATAAAAAATCAGTCTTGCAGTAAAACTTATAGGACGGCAGTCAGACACTGTTGTGGACTTGGATCCACAATGGGATAACTACCGTGTAGAAGATAGCCAGACGGCATGGCTGTGAGAGATTGGGTAGACATAGGTTGAGAAGATAGAATAGCCCGGGAGAGATTAGATTGATTGTTCTTGCTTGTTCCAAACGTGGATACATGTCATCCTTATATAATGGATGTTCAGACCCTTACCTCTCCTAATACGATTAGATCTAGACCTTTCATAATACAATTGGACTCTTTCCTAATGGAGTCTTAATATAACTCTCTCTTTCCTAATGGACTCCTAATACAACTGCGCCAGGCTGCTCTACTACAGCCTTTTATTCTTGCTGCAATACCTCGGTCACTGCTGCTGCTTGTTGAGTTCTTGGTGCTGAATTTGTAGCACCTGATTTTTCAAACGGTACCGGCAGTAACTCGATACGGAGTTGACAACAACCATCATATATGTTTTGGCCTTGCAAGTTTTGAAGAGCTTGTGCAACATCGAGATCTAGGCCATACCTGCTGAAGGCCACGATCCATGATCTTCCTGGGAAAATTTCAATGGTCTCCACCACTCCATAAGGGTCAAAGACTTGATGAAGCAAATTCTTTGTGATCGGGTAGACTACACGATGAATCGTGATGCGAAGTATCCTCCGTGGCGTCTTCTCTGCAGCCAAAGCCGTGGTGGTCGGCTTTGATATGAAATGTTATGGAGTTGGATCCACAACGAGATAACTACCGTGTAGAAGATAGCCAGACTGCATGGCTGTGAGGGATTGGGTAGACATAGGTTGAGAAGAGAGAATAACTAGGGAGAGATTAGATTGATTGTTCTTGCTTGTTCGAAACGTGGATACATGTCATCCTTATATAATGGATGTTCAGGCTCTTACCTCTCCTAATACGATTAGATTTAGACCTTTCCTAATACAATCGGACTCTATTCTAATGGACACTTACTATAACTCTTTCTCGTGGACTCCTTCCACGTTGCTGCTCCTGCCTTGATACTGTGGACATGGGTCCACAACAGACACAGACTGACATTCTATGCAAACTCGTTTTTGTTTTCTTTTTTACTACTTTGCATCGGTGTGAATTCTAGTTATGCAATGGCACGTGTACGATCTCACGTGGATTATAGGACGTGTTTGGTTCGCTTCTTTCGCACAGTTAACGCATTACACCGAAACCTGATACCTTTAACTTTTGTTTGATTCACTCTACCTGGAAACGAGTCCCATGTAAACGAATCCCCCGAAAGTTAAAGTTGATACCGGCCAGATCCCACCTGTGTCTATCCAGCAGCCGAGGTGTCTATCCAGACCCGCGGCAGGGACAACGGGATCAGCGACGGCCACCGGCGTTCTTCCGGCATGACAGGCGCTGCCGGATGCTCCTCTTGCAGGCTATCCAACAAATCTCCCTTCATGTACCTGCATTTGTGCCAAACAAAATTGGAATTCCCCCATACTGTTACCAAAACCGCAGGGATTTGATTCCGTTATCGTTAACGTTGATAAATCTGAACCAAACACGTCCATAAGTAGTACTAATTTACGGTCAGACTACAAGAGAGAGAAAAATAGAATCAAAATTTCCGGTTGATGACCAGCAAAATTCAGCCGCCCTTACTATTTCAGGACAAAAGACAAAACAGAATGTGCATGTAGGAATGTTCTCGCATCCGTGGATGTCCTATATATACATACTAGAAGAATACCCCGCGCGTTGCTGCGGGGATCGTTTTAGGAACTACGGTACATTGTAGAGTTTATAAGAGATGTGATACAGTTGATCATAGTATATAATTATTAATATAAATAATTGGATGGTTTAAGAAATATATGATGTGTAGTTTGCATGTAGTAATTGATAAATATTAGTGGAGATGACATGGACAATTGATTGGCTAGGAGGATGGATGATGTGGATATGTTGCATGTTGAGATAGAAAATTCATTAATGCATGTTAGTGGGGTTTTGCTTTATAAGAAGTATAGATATGCAGTGCATGGTTGGATTGGCAGTGCCATTTGGCAACGCAAACTTGTGAGGAGCAGTCGCGTCGAGTACAACCAGCTGCCGCTAGCTGAACCCAGGCCCCAGCTGGAGGAGAAGCAGAAGCCGCGTGCGTAGCATATGCAGTGCAGGCCGAGGCCGCCATGATTTCGACTTTTGGAGCGTTTTTCTGATGGCATCATCGCTGCACGCGGCCAGCTTCCTATCCGTTGCCGTATGGCGTGTGTGCTCGATGATGGGCGATCGCTCCCACCAGAAATGTACGCCCGACTCACTGGCCTGCAACGTACATGAGGAAAAGCCAGACCCGCCTCGATCAGTGCAGCCCAGCCCTCTATTTTCGCTCGTCCCGACCGTTGGGAAGTTCTAGCTAGCTCCCACGGGCCACGTACGGCCACGACTGAAGAAACTGTGCAACGAGGACTGAAGTTCTTTTGGACTTTGTCGCTGTCCAAAAGAAACTGACACCGTGCGTGCCTGTGACGCACGTCCATGCATTCCTCGACAACGTCGTGGGTGTATCGCCGTTTTCGTCGGTTGCTAATCGTCTGCATGCGTGCGTTGATCCATTCTTCCGAGTCAACACGAACCCGACACGATCTTTTTATTTCTATAGTAATAATCCTGAAGGGGAAGAGTCAGCTGACACTTGTGCCACGAACGCTTGCTCTCCTTTTTTTTTTTCTGAACAAAGGTGCCCCCAAAGGGGCTGCAATCACTTTCATAGATAAGCACGAGTTACAGCATTGTGATTACAAAGGTCATCCTGATAATGATAACCTCCGAAGATACATCGAAAAAGAACTACGAGAGTAATGTAACAACTATGCCTGAGAGCACACAAGGAGCCTATCAGGGGGTCCGGCGAGAACTCGGACTCACAGAACCTGCAAATGTACTCTCGAAGGGCCTCGAACACCCTATCCAACCGTATTGTTGACGGCTCAACCAACAATCGCATTGGTAGGGAATCATGAGGTATAAAACTGAGCTGTAGATTTGTAGGGCGCATCACCGAGCCCAGTTGAGGAGGATCTCTGCCATTAAATCTGAGAAGCCGCAGCATAGGCGATCTCACCCACCTCCGGCAAGTCCCGAATAGCAAAGAGACATAATTGACACTCCCAATAGCTAGCAGTAAAGTAAATGTATAGCATGTAAACTTATTGAAATGTAGCTGTACAGCACTGCATGCGGTGTACGTTCATATCTGCAAGTTGTATTGCTGCCTTGTATTTGTACACTGGAAATATGCTGCCATTTTTCAGCGGCTAGCTAGCTAGCTACGCCTGTTGGTGTATTTTTCAAACGGACGGCAGCAGGCAGAACACGGGACTAGCACGTACACAGACAGCACTTGATCGAAAGAGTGCATGCATGTGACCCATGGAGGCGGCAAGCAGGGCAGCGAGCTGTCCGTGACCATTTCTACCTGGCGCCTAGCTACTTCAATATACTACTGTAGTAGTAATCGCAAAACGGCCGGCCATGGTCATGGAGAACATGATGATGACCGACCTCGCGGCGCGTGGAGGCGCCACTCGTGCTAATCACTCGCTCATGCCATGCGCAACTGCCGCTTCCACAAGCTGTGGGTAAAACATACCGACAATCCTAATTAAACTAAAACGATGTTAATGCATTATTTTTTTAGTCCATCCGATTTCCCTTTACTCCGCGCACGTATAAGTCAAGCCTGTTAAAATTTGATAGGAAAAAACACACCAACATTTAGAATACCAAACCAATATCATTCGATCTCGTCTCTACCGAGCGCATTGCATTGGATTTCTTCGTAGACAAGCTTGGCTTGGCCGTGGATCGTCCGCGCCTTATTGACCTTCAGGAGCTTGGGCTCTTAAGTCTTGATCTCTCTGAGCTCAAGGCTCCATGGACTGTGGACGAGGTGTGGGGGGGTTATTAAGTCCATGCCCGTGGACAAAGCGCCGGGGCCTGACGGGTTCACTATTAACTTCTATCACAAGTGTTGGGGGGCCATCAAAATTGAAGTTGTGGGTGCCATTAACAGTCTCTTCCTCCTGAAGGATCATGGACTCAAGACCCTTAACCAGGTTCTGATTGTGTTGCTCCCTAAGAAAGAGGGAGTGGTGGAGATGGGCGACTTCCGCCCAATTAGTCTGGTGCACAGCTTTGGAAAAATCTTTTCGAAGCTCCTGGCTGTGCGGCTAGGGCATCGTATGTTCGAGCTTGTGGCCATTAACCAGAGCGCATTCATTCGTGGACGTTGGATTCTTGACAACTTTATGTTGGTCCAAAGTGCCATACGCTCTATCCATCGTAGGAAGGTGTCGGCCCTATTCCTCAAACTGGATATTGCTCGGGCCTTCGATTCGGTCTCCTGGCCCTTTATTTTGGAGGTGCTCCGGGCACGTGGTTTGGGGACCGGTGGTGCGCGTGGATTATCTCCATCCTTTCCTCCACCAGCTCCAAAATTTGGGTTAATGGCCATGTTCTGGAAAGGCTGTGGCATAGGCGCGGATTGAGGCAAGGTGACCCCCTATCCCCCTGCTCTTTGTATTGGTTATGGACGTCCTCGCTGCGCTCTTTGAGCGGGCGGGTCACAGTGGGTTGCTCCGGTCCCTGTCGCCCCTGGGGGTGAAATTTCGCCTTTCCCTTTTTGTTGATGATGTGGCTTTGCTGATCCGCCCAGACCCCTCGGAGGTGTGCCTCTCCTTGGGACTTTTTGAGCTTTTCGGAGATGCCTCGGGTATGCGCGTCAACTTTTCCAAAAGTTCGGCTACCATGATCCGTTGCAGCTCCGACGTGGTGGATGAGGCGCAGCCGTTGTTGCCCTGTGCTCGTGTGGCTTTTCCTTGTACTTATCTTGGCTTACCGCTAGCTCCTACCGCGATATCCAAGGTTCATCTTCAACCATATGTGGACAAGCTTGTGTGCAGGCTCCCGACGTGGATGGGCTCTCCCCTGGCGGAGCCTGGTAGACTGGTTCTCGTCAAAGTCGTGCTCACGGCAATGTCCATCTACCTGCTTATGGCCCTTGAAATTCCTGTGGCAGTGATCGAGGCTTTCGAGAAGATTTGTCGTGGCTTTCTCTGGTGTGGAAAGGCCTCGGACAATGGGGGGGGTGTTATCCCATTGCGTGGCACCAAGTGTGCCTGCCTACTCGGCTTGGAGGTTTGGGCATCCGGAACCTTCGCATCCTTAGTGATGCGTTGAGAATGAAGTGGTTGTGGATTTGTCGGGTTGATAGCGACAAGACTTGGTCCGGTCTCTCGATTGACAGCTCTCCCGACTGCCGCGCCATGTTCAACGCCTCTGTCGATATTGTGCTTGGCAACGGTAAAAGCTGCCTCTTTTGGACGGACTTGTGGATTGAGTCGACGAAAGTGGCCATAATTGCCCCTAACCTACTCAACTTTGTGGAGCCCAAAATCCGAGCCTCGCGTACTGTTGAGCAAGGGCTCAATAACAACGCTTGGGTGCGGGACATTGTAGGGGGCCTCTCTGCTAGGGCCCTAGCGCAATTCTTGATTCTTTGGAACATCCTTCTCCCTCCTCGGCTGTCAGTTGCCGCGGAGTCCTTCCAGTGGAGGTGGACGACGAACATAATCTTCTCGGCCCGCTCTGCCTATTTGGCTTTCTTCGAGGGCCGCACGGCTTGGCCCCTCTACACGGCGATTTGGGAATGCAAAGCATCCCTTAAATTCAAATTCTTCGCGTGGAAAGCCGCTTGGAATCGTTGTTGGACGGGTGAGAGGCGCGTGCGGCATGGCTTGGCCACTAACGACTCTTCTTCCATCTGTCTCTAGGGCACGGAGACGATCTAACACCTCCTTATCAACTGCCCCTTCGCGCGTACCATTTGGTTCGAGGTCTTCACGGGGCTCGGGAAGCCGGAGCTTGCGCCTGCGGCCTCCGACAACCTGGAGGAGTGGTGGAAGGAGGTGGCGCTCCACTGGCCGGCGAAAAGAGGCGCACAAGGTTAGGTCCTTGGTCCTCTTGGTGCTGCGGTCCATCTGGATTGAGAGAAACAACAGGACCTTCAACAGAACCGCGCGCTCCGAAGCCCTGGTCCTTGACGATATTATAGCCGAGGCCGATAGGTGGAAATTAGTGGGTTTCTTGTGAGCAGTTGGTTTTTTGTTTCCGGCCTTTTGGTCGCTTTGTGTTTGTTGTGGACTTTGTACAAAATGTTTTCCTCTCCTATATATAAAAAGGCGTGCACTCTCGCGCGTTCCTGAAAAAAATATCATTTGATTCATCATGTGATATATAGTTTCATATTATATCAAGAATCTGATATTATAAATAAATGTTGATATTTTGCTCTTTAGACTTGGTCAAACTCTCCAACATTTGACTTATGACAATTTTAATACGCGGAGTTAAAAAAAAAACCGGAAGGAGGGATTACTACTACTTCGTTTGTTCAATTTATAAGATGTTTTCTTTACATGTTTATTATGGAATACGTTTTGGTAAAGCTCAATTGGCTTGCTAAAAAGCGTTAATCGGAGGGTATTTACCTAGGATTAGAAACAGAGAGATTCTGTTGTGCAGGGCAACATGTTGGAATGTCGGTACCAGTTGACCTACGTAATATTGTGGAGGCATTATGTGGAAGCACTGTGGGGGTACCAGATGCCATCGTGCCTCCAAGGAACACATAGCTCTGCGGCAAATATTCCGAGTGGTCAACGGACAGACGACGCAAACATGTCAATTGTTTCTTCAAATTTCAGGGGCCACATGTATCCTGACAGATTTCTTACCGCAAATTACACACATCAGCAACTAAAATCGGCTGTACGTCCGGTTCAAAATAAGTATTTCTTACCGTTGCTAACGAACACACGTTTAACAATTACTATCTCTGTTTTAAAATGTAAGAATTTTTTGAAAGCTAAACTAGTTTGCTAAAAAAAACTTATATTTCATAAGAGTAAATTATAGTTTTCCCAAGTAAATCGTTTCGAAATGTATCTTGTGTTTTAATTATGTTATTCTTGAACATAATTTTTGAATTAAAAAAATATGTGATCAATGGAACTCAAGAGCCAAAAATCCCTACAACTCGCTCCGATCCATAAAAAGTGTCGCTCATTTTGTACTAAGTTAGTACAAACTTTGTACTAAGTGAGCGACATTTTTTACGGATCGGAGGGAGTAGAAATTTCGACCATATGGTTTGGGCTAACTTTAAGGAAAAAACTACATGCTTCCATTTGACTAACTGGTGCATTAGTTACTATACCGAGGACATAGTTGAAAATATGCCGATAAAACACGTATAGTCATCAAAAGTTTTGAAAACGTAAAGAAATTTTCGAATATACTCAATAATGTACCTAAACAAAAGTGTAATTTTTTTATTTTAAAATACTTTATATTATTAGTCACATAGAAATATTTTAAAATCTAAACCTTTATTAGTTTTTACTATTTTTGGTAACCCAAAATTCAAATAATTCATGAAAACAAGGCATATAATATTTTTCCTGGAGTCAAATAATGTAAATTTTGACCAAGTTTATAGAGAAAATATCAACAATTATTCTATAGATAAACTATGAACTATATGTTTAATGATGTACATATGGATTTGATAGTATTTTGTTCCAAAAGTTCGCTAAATTTTCACATGGTTTGAATTTTGCCAAAATTTATATGCCTTCTTTCACATGGTTTGACTTTTGACAATGGGTGTATCATTGGCTACATCTAACTTTTTTTTTGTAGACAGGGTTTTCAATTTCTGTTAATTAAATGGTCATCGGAACACCAGAGCCAAAGAGAGTTTCTGCCAAACTTCAAACTTTATTATTTTCTCTTAATATTGGTGGAATGTTAGATCCTTCACACTTTTTCCATTAGAAAAATGTGAATTCCACTTGAATCGGTGACATCCATTATCTATTCTAGTGACTATTTATCCAGATTAAGGGCTCCTTTGATTCATAAGATAGGAAAAGTATAGCAATATAAAACTTGTAGGATTGTTATGGCATGGCTAAATGAATCCTGTCAGAAGAGAAATTTCCTTTAATTGTGTGAAATAATTTTTCTTGAGGTTGGACCTCATGTTCTTTTCCTATAGGATTTGTTGCTACAAAATTCCTATGGGGATCCAATCCTACAAAAAATCCTATGACATTCCTATGAATCAAAAACGCCCTAACGTATTTCGAAACTTCGAACCCTCTTTCTATGATAGTACATGTCACATAAAAAATCTGTTAAAAATAACCTGCCCTAGCTACTTCCGTTTCACAAAATAAGACATGTATTTGTAGTAAAGAGTTAATATAGTATAACTTTGACAAATCTTTCGGACAAAATAATAAATATTTACAAGATTTAACTAACATACACTACAGGAGTCCAGCAAGACGCTGATGGCCCTATCCCTGTCGACATAACCTAAGACGACGGCGGCCTTCGGCGTCTTGCCCTATCGGCGTTGTCACGATCCTGTCGGTGTATGAATAGGCCAAAAAAAATCTCTTTTTTTTCAATTTTTTTCCTAAATTGTTTAATCAGTTAGTCATACTAGACATATATTTATCTCTATCTCTTATCATTCTTAATTTCAATTTAAATCGCTCGCTTCAACTAACATTTTCCGATCGGTCCATCCTTAGACTGCTCCCGCCCCAACACGTTTAACTTGTTAGTTCCTTCCCTATATGGTGTCTAGAAACAACGATGCTTTGTTGAAAATAATATCATATCAATCTTAATAACACTTGGACCATCATGTCACAGGACTTTATTTTATGAATCCAAATAATTATTTAAGTAAAAAAATTAACTAATAATAATCTTGAATTCAAATAATAATTTTAAAAATTGCCTTTTCTATTTAATATTGAATAATTCATATCTACAAATCCATAAAATGAAATTTGACAAATAATATGTCTAAATCGAATAGAAAAATGAGAGAAATTCAAATATGACACCTATATAATTTTTTCCATCATGTATATGACTTTACTAAGTGAAGTGTTTAGTGTATGGTATAGGGTCACCCCCAACCAAATTAGATGTCGAAACTAGGGTTTTCTGGAGAAAACAAGCCAAATTTGGATACCAAATGATCAAATCATGTTGGAATTAGCCAAGATTTGGCAAAGTGGAGCACAATGGCATTGGAAGCAAACATAGATCGAGCTTTGTTGAATTGGGTGTGTAGTATAGGGTCACACCTAAGCAACTTAGGTGTCGAAACTAGTGTTTTTGGAGAAAACAATCCAAACTTGAGCACCAAATGATGAAACCATGTTGGAGTGGGCCAAAATTTGGCACAGTGGAGCACAATGGAATTAAAAACTCAAAACACACTTGTACACACTGGGTATGACACCACCTAGATTTTGGTTGAATTACGACGCTCCAGAGCCCCTCTCCGGCGAAACCCTAGCCCCGGTGTAGAAAAGCCCAACTTACAGGTATACACCCGGTATCGGCGTAAAAAAGGGGTAGCAGAGTGCAAATTTCAATTGGTTGTGTTAGGGTAGCCTAGGAACACACAAAACAAAAGTTATACCGCAACTCTCCACAAGATTCCCTCCGGTTCGACTGAAGTGAGAGTTTCCACCTACCAGTCCACAAACTCACTAGAAAGAAATGATGACGGTGAAACCGCTAACATCCCGGAGTAAAATTTTGGACATGTACAACACAAAAACACACTTGTACACACTTGGTATGGCACCATCTAGCTTTTGGTTATTCCGCCGCTCCGCAGCCCCTGTCCGGTGAAACCCTTAACCCTTTATTGTTGATTTGTCCTTGCTCATGGAATATTTTTTTGAAGAATATAGCTTGAACAATATGCACGACGATGTATATTTGCTTCTCCTTTTCGAAACGAATTAAAGAACAACGAAATCCAAATTTGAATACAAATTTTATGTTCAAAACGATGAGTAAGTAAAAAAAGTAGAGCTAGGCCAACGCCAGTTTAAAAAACAGAACTAGCCGACAACATTGCCTTTTGTGTAGCTAAAAAAACAGGCCGACGATCGGCGTAGCTAAAAAAACCTATGTATTTCGGTCTGGCCTGATCGGGGTCTACCCCGACGGCTCTAACAAAAAACCGCCAGCGTTTTCGTTTATTCCCGAAGTGATACTCTTAAAATATTCTTAGATGAGTCTAATGATATTAATTTGATATTCTAAAAGAAATTATTTTTGTCTATATGGTTGGTCAAACTTATTATAAGTTAACTTTTGACTAAATTTATAGACTTTTTTTTTGCAAGGTAATACGTTCTCATTCATAAGATAAATATCCGGTTACAAGACACGTAAACACCGACATTACAGTACTGGAAGAATAGTATAATCCTATGCAAAAGACCAGCGCCTGTCCACCTCCTTCAGCACCACCAAACTGACCACCAAAAGAGAGAAGACAAATCACCTCTTCATCCGAGCTCGACGCGGCTCCGTCGCTGATCTGCAGCTTTACGGACCTCCAAAATAGTTTGCCAGAAGCAAAACCATTGTCGTTGAACGAATCAGACCGGGGCAACGTGTCCCCGGACACGCCATCGAACTCCAGAACTGACATCCCCGCACGACTACAACGTCGAAGGAAGAAACCAGAACTGCCAGCTTCCATCCACAAACCTAGCACAAGATGCACCATCTTCCAGCTATTAACTGCGCAGGCAGCCGTCTGCGCGTACTCCCGGATGACAAATCCTCCCTGCTCCACTATGACGCCGGAGACAACGCCGCAGCAACGGGGACAGAACAGAAGGAGAGACACACCCGATGGGATCGCCGCCACCGCCTAGCCGATACCATCCATGAACCCTAACGCCACCGATCTGAAAGATCGGCGAACACACGATGCCATCAACTCCGAGACGCCGTCTTGAAGGACGCCGCCGGTGTGGGAGCGGAGTTGAGACAGATTTATTCATCGAAGCGCCGCTCCCACCACCCCAACGACGCTCCACAACCTACAAAACCAAACCCTAACTACAAAACGGAGGAACGAGGTCCCCCTCCCTCCTGCCGCCGGAGAGGCAATCGGAGAGAGAGGGGACCAACGCCGTGGCCGGTGGAGATCGGGGGTAGAAGGTCCTCTCCCTAGTCGCCAAACTCCTGACGGCGGCTAGGTTAGGAAAAGATGCCCTTACGCAAAACCGAACAAACTTCGATTATCGTGGCTTTGATAAAACTAATTTATAGGCTTATTTGAGGAACGGAGGTACTATGATCTTATTACTGTACCTGTAAACGTTGTTGCTAATCAATAAAGTGCGAGATTTTCCCTAAAAAAACAGGATTACACGGACGTGAACATTTTTTCCATAGACACGAAACCGATAACCAAAAAGAGCCCGGCTGTCCCGCAACGGACCAATACACCGCCAGCCGCCGGGGTCCGAAAATTCGAAATCCAGTTTGTTACTTTTCGGAGCGAGCTTTATGCCCCCGGCAGGTTCGTTACGATCCTCCTCTTCTCAACGCAATCGCCACCGCCGCTTTCCGATCGGACGGCCTGCCACTGCCGGAAACCACGGGCTGCCACCTGGACCCTTCTCCCCTCTCCCCTTCTGCAAGGCTGCAGGCCCTGCAGCGCAACAGCTTGCGTCGAGTTTCCCGTCCCTCTTCAGCCCACCACCTCCACCACCACCACAACTTCCTCCAACCGCCTCCCCTCGCGAAGCTTCTCCATCTCCGACCTCGTGATGCTTTGATGCCGTCGGGAACCTCGGCCACTGGTTGAAGAGGAGCAGCGGAGGGAGCGGAGAAGGCCGGGGGAGCGGAGCGGAGGAGGAGAAGGCCGAGAGAGGGAGGGGAGGCGCAGCGGAGGAGGAGAAGGTCGGGAGAGGAGGGGAGGGGGCGGGGCGGCGGAGGAGGAAGATGTTCGACAGCCTGATCAACTCCAAGTTCTACACCCGCTGGTACGATATGGCCTCTGCGCTCTGCTTCTTCCTCGTTACGATAGTTTCGTTCGGATTCGTCGGCTTCGACTTCCAACGAGTTCGCTTCAATTGGGCGTCAATTTTGGTTTCCGCCTCCTGAAACCTCGGCGATTCGGCTGCGTTTCTCCGCGGTTTTTTTTTTTCATTACCGCATTGTGATCTCACGGCGTTGGATTGGTGTTAACCGGTTGCCGAACGATGGATGCAGCAAGCACGCGTTCAAATGCATCCGGACGCGGCTGGTCGTCATACGCCGGAAGAAGCAGGCCATGATCGGCTTCCTGAAGAAGGACGTCGCCGAGCTCCTCTCCAACGGCCACGACACGCACGCCTTCGGACGGGTAAGCTCTCCTTTTTTTTTCTCCCCTTCTGCGATTTCTCTGCTGGCACCAACGATTCTGGTTTGAAGACGAACTGGGCTCTTGCCCAGCATTTCACTACTACTGAATTGCGTTGCTCTGCTGGTACAAACGGCCCTGGTCTACGGAATTGGAGAACATTGCGCTCTGTTCCCTTTTCTCCCCAGGAAAAGTTGGCAACGTTTTTACTGATTGGTGATAAAATCCTATCGAATTACTAGAGAAAAACAATATGTTAATGATGACCGAATTTCTAATGTTGTTTCGTGACTCTGCTTATGTCCCCCTCTGGCATGCTAATGTTGTTTCATGACTGAATCGCTAAAGTTTTACTGATTGGTGATAAAATCCTATAAAGGAGTAGTTTACTAGAGAGAGAAAATATATGTAACTGTGCCCGTGCCTGTGCCTGGGATGACTGAATTGCTAATGTTGTTTCATGACTCTGCTTATCCCCCCCTCTGTAATGCAGATGGATGGGCTAATAATCGAGATGAACCATGCCTTTTGTTATGACATGATTGAGGAGTACTGTGATTTCATTGGGAAACAGCTGAACAGCCTGCAGAAACAGAGGTATCTCTTGTTATTCTGCTCCCCTGTTTTTCTATGCTTGGGTCAAAGAGTAGGAAATGATGTCCCCCTGTTTCTGTGGTCAACGGGAAGCCAAGTTTTCTAATGGCCAACACCCCAAGTAGTTTAGTAGGACCAACTGTAAGGAATCGATTCAGCAAGACATTAGCATCCAAAATATAGCATTCTTCTTTTGACAGTCTAGTTTTTCTTGGATAACCTCTCAGTCTATGCATCCAGTTGTTGATCTAGTTTAGTGCATATAAGATAGTAGTGGAAAATTAAACATTATTGGTATCCCTAAGATTGTTTAGGATACAGTCAGCGTTTCAGTAGCTTTTATGTCCAAAATAACTCTAATTCTGTCACTGTTCTATTTTAGTGTTATCAGAAGCAAATATTTTTGCTTGGAGCTTCAGTTGGTGAATTTGACCATTGTTGGTACCTTAGGGTTGCAAGAAAATAAGTAATTTAATCACCTTGGTGGTGCAATATTATGACATTTGTGCGCTTCTGCATCAACAGGGAGTGTCCCCAGGAGTGCAGGGAGGCCGTGTCAACCCTAATTTTTGCTGCTGCTCGGTTTCCTGACTTGCCTGAACTGTGCGACGTAAGGCATATATTCACAGGAACATATGGTTCTCTTGAACCATTTGTTAGCCTTGAGGTGCGTGAGATGCCCCATAGATTTATTGTCTGCGTCACAGTGTTCAGCTTAACCTGATTAATAATCCTTGTACCTGCAGTTTGTTCGGAAACTTGACACTGATTTATTCACAAATGAGGAGAAGTTTCAAGTAATGCAAAGTATTGCCGAAGCGTTCTCAGTTGGTTTTGATAAAAAGGCGTTGGAAATCGAGTTATGGGCTGCACTGGAGAGTAAAGATGTATGTTTACAGGAACTTGCGGAAACGAATTTACTACCCGAACAATGATTACTTTTTATTTATATAAAGCAACATACATGTGTCGTTAACTTGGCATCATGGATTTTTTATTTCAGGGTCTTCTTGAAAATGATACAGTGAATAAGGTTGAACTGGCAATGCCTTTGCCCATCAAGCAGATAGATGGTGGTGAAGATCCACTTGAAAGTAAATCTGAAGCTGCACCGGTAGGCCACAAGCAGAAACTGGAAGCAGGATCAAAACCAAAAGATGTTCAGGCTGCTCAGGGTGTTGCTCATGACTTTAGTCGACTAAAAGATAATACTGGAAAGAAGAATTGTGATAAATCTCATGCTAAGGAAGAATTGGAGAAATCAGTATCTCCTTTGGACTTGAAAAGAGGGAACACTCGAAAAGATTGTAATACTGGGAGGCTGCATGCTGACAAACCTGATGGTAAAGAACATTTGGAGAAACCAGTATCTCCTATTGACACTAAAAATCAAAGGCAAGTTCCTAAATTGAAGAAGAAAGACGCCCGACCTTCTGAAAAAGAGCTGATGGAAGCAGTGGAGCTAGATATTGATGGCCTGCCAAAACATGGATCTGTTTCAGTGAAATTTTCCGAGACAGAAAGGAACAAGATAGTTCCACCAATTGTCAAGCCGAAAGAAGCTGAGAAAGAACTTGGTGTGGAAAAAGAGAATTACAAGGAACTTGGTTACCAGCACCGACCACCCATCCCTGCCCGTCCTGATCATAATAAGAGACATGCAAACTTAGGGTGCAAAACTCCTGGCTTACAGAAGCTAGGACCTAGTTCACTAAATCCTTCGAGTGGTAAAACTGCTAAGAGCCCCCCTCCTTATGCCAACCCAAATGCAGCGAAGGTCAAGAATTGTGATGAAAAAGAAGAGAGCAACAGTTTCTTGCATGGTAGACCACAACAGTTAGAAGGTCTGGGACACAGGGTGCAAAATGGACAGAGCGCGCCACAGAGGGCAGCTAATGCTCGTCCTCCTTATGTCAATCCCAAACTTGGCATCCGACCTGTAACTGATGATTCTGCAAAACCAACTGGCAGCGATTTCAAGAAGCACAATCTAACTGAACAAACAGATCGTCTGGCTGAAAAATGTGTGCTGCGGCCTGTTTCTGTTAGAAGGAAGAAGCCACCAGCACCTGCTGATGTGTGTGACGAGGCACCTGAAAAGGCCACAACCCAAACAACCGGCAGTCACAGAAAACCACTAAGCAAGCACAAGGGTGCTAGTGATGCCTATGACGAGAACGGTAATGGTGTTGCTGACGCTAGTTATGGCAGGAATGTCGAGAGAACTCCGAGTAGTCGAGCAGGTCACTCAGGAAGGAGAAACAGAGCTTTGCACATGGACGACTACGATGGATCCATGCAGCGGCCTCAAGCTGGCGAAGATGAAAGTGCCATTGATTTTGGTAATCTCTTACCTCGGACTACAAACGGGCATCATCGACTCAAAAGCAGGAACACTAATGTGCAGGGGAGAGACCCCGATGAGGAAGAAAGGATGATGGACAAGCTCCTGATGCATTATAGCAAGAAAGGTTTACATGTGGATGAAACCAAAACAACAACAGGAACCAGCAGAATTGCTACCTGTCATGGAGCACAAACACAATGTAAGAAAAACGGTTCTTTGCACCCTCCAGGAAGAGCAGTCTCGCTACCGCCGGAACCCGTCAGCACTGGTGAAGCTACCCAGGTTCCTGCTCGGTCCACCTCACTGCGGTCGAACTGTCCTGGGAGTGTGCGCGTCCACCCGAAAATGCCGGACTTTGATGAACTGGCTGCCCGGGTCATGGCTCTAAGGAATGCTTGAGGAGGAGGGGCACAAAGATGATAGTTGGCCTGTGTAACACTTTCAGAATCTGAGCTTTCTGACAACCCTTCTGAATTCCTGGACCGAAGAGATGATTTGTGCATGTATTTTTTGTTTTCTTTACAACACTGGTATACTTCTTGCTTTCCCTTTTCAGTTTTCACTGGTGGTGCTCGTCTGGATAGGGAATTGGTACAGAGATTAACAGGATAGAGGTGACAGGATACATGTTTGTTTGTTCGATAGGTATCATTTGTTTTGATTCATACACTGTAGTTGCAGATTTTCCATTGCTCCATGTAGCAGTTCGGAAACTTCGATTCATGTGTAAATTTTGCTGATGGAACTACAGAATTTTTCTTCACTCCCGTTTCTCCTAGTGTTTATGAGTATGTGTCATGGTTTAAAATTTTCGTTTCGGCCACCAGTGTAGTTTCTGAAACTTTTGTTTTCGGTTCTGCAAGATGATTCACTTCCTTTTCTATTGAAACCTGACGAAATTTACATGAGTTTGAATTCGGGAATCAGTGCGTCACAGAAATATACTTTGGTTTATTGCCAGCTCATAATTTCTCATTTATTATGTCGAGGTTATCTGATCAGCCTGGAGAAGTCATGCACATTTAGCGAGTGGAGAGGCCAAAATGGGCGTCGGCCACTGCTAGCTATACTCCAAGAAACTTCCCTTGATGCAAAACCTCAACGGCGAGCGCCCACACACACTGAAATTTTACAATCGGAATGAAGAACCACCTGGCTCTAGATCAGAGTCCTATTTCTAGCATTCTGATGGTAAAATAATAAGCTGTGCACATGCTCTTATTAGTTGCATCCATCAAAGCACTCTCTTTAGACGCGAGGAAAATAAGCACTACCTGGATCAGCCCAGGGAAATCCTCCATTCACATTACCGAGCTGCACCACGTCGCCGCCGGCCCCGAAGTCACTGCCGTAGCTCCCGCCGCTCCCACCACTGGACGCCACGGCGTCAAGGTCCCATCCGGCCTCCATGATCCCCTGCTGCTGCTGCAGGCGCGGAGCCTCCACGTCGGCGACGGTGGCGGCGTAAGCAGGCAACGGACTAGCTGCCTTCCCGCCGGTCTGCAACGCGATGCAGTCCTCGATCTTCCTGGTAAGATTCTCCGCGGTCCAGCCCACGCCGGCGAGCTGCTCGACGGTAAGGCCACCGCCGAGGCTCGGGCGGCGGCCGACCATGGCGTCGTGGAGGAGGAGCGTGGTCTCGCGCTGCCGGTTCTCGCGCTCCGCCTTGCGCAGCTTCTCCTGGATCTTGCCAATGCGCTCCCGGGCGTAGCCCTCCGCGTCCATCGTCCTCCTGCGCTGCTCGGCCTCGGGCAGGGACCTGAAGAGGTCGACGACGGACGTCGCCTCCGGGAGCGGCGGCAACACCTGCATCTGCGACGACGACGACGACGACGACGACGACGAATCGCCGCCCTCGGGGAAGATGACGGCGCACACCTTGACGCCGCACAGGATGGACAGCTCTTGCGCCTTCTTGAGCACGCCCATGGCGCGCTTCTCGTAGCTCGATCTCCGGGCTGAGTCGTTCGCGATGCGCTATGCTCACCTTCTTCCTCTTGCGCTCCATGGTCGCCTTCTCCGGAGCCATGGAGACACGGATCGCTACAAGAACCAAGTGAAACGGAACGGGGGTGTTGCTAGATGAAAAGAAGGGGTTGATATATACGGTGTTCTTATACTGGAGTATCGGATGAGCAGATTGCAGCCATCAACGTTGATTGGAAAAGAATGATTCTGACAGATACGATACGAGGAATCGGACTACGGATCCTCCTATCAAGTACAGTATCAACCTATCGGACCATTGCGTATTTGCGTTGCCGTCCGATGGAACATATATACCGAGTCAGAACGGCCGGGCTCCCAGTTCTTCATCACGTACGTCTGCATGTAACAAACAAATAAATGCGTTCAATTCTAGGGGACATAAATCACTGAGATCAATCAGAGATGGGCAGACCCAGGTAGATAAAAGGAAACACACCCATCTTACAGCTCAGCATGTTGGCAATTCTAATCTGCTTGTTTTTTTTTTTTGACACATTACAGTGGAGAAAAACACCCACTATGTCAAAATTTTCTACTCCCTCCGATCCATATTAATAGGTGCTGAAGTGGATGTATCTAGCACTAAAACATGTCTAAATACATCCACTTCAGCACCTATTAATATGGATCGGAGGGAGTATTAATATATAACATATTTACAGAGTGATCTCATACAAGTTCATAGGATATCAATCCATTGAGTCATGCCATCCTTAAGAGATGGTTTAGCTTTATGCCTAGCTAAAGAAAAGTTCTCCTTTAAAAAAATCAATACATAGAGTAATATCTTTTTGGATCCCATCAAAGATGATCTTGTTTCTGTGGTTCCATAGTGTTCAAGAGCCTATAATGAGTATTTCTTTGAAGTAGACTGTCTTGTATTTGATTCTGCCCAATTTCATCAAAGCTATGTAATCAAGTGTATTCTCCCATTGGAAACCAATGTGTTCCCAGAAGTCTTTACTGAATGGGCATCCAAAGAATGGTGTAGATCTTCAATATGATCATCCTCACATAGAACACAAGCTTTGGTTGGTATCTGAAATTGTTTCCTGCTGAGAAGATCTCGGATGTTCAGTCTGTCGTGTAGGAGAAGCCAGAACAAGAATTTATGCTTTGGTAGTGCACATGATCTCCAGGTCCGTAGGAAGGGTTCAGGGGCAGTGGGAAAAGGCCTGAGCAACTTATAAGTTTTGTTGTTCTTGTATGTGGTGTTTGTACCAGGTACATACCACCTATCGATTCTCCTGATTGTTAGCCAAAGTGAATAGTTTTTCTTTGAAGGCATGGTATTGTTGCATATCAATATCAGATAAGGGTGTATCAAAGAGATCATATATGTCGGGGGGTTACCCCCGAGTAGGGGTAAGGCAAGTGCTAAAGTTAGGTCAAGGGGCTGTTTGACCGGGTAGACGGCTACCTGGGTACTTGCTGCCCGGTAGGTTTCTATTCGGACATATCCACCGAAGGCCAAGAGAAGATATCAAGGAAGTTATATCCGTCCGAGTAAAGAAGTTGGTCCGAGTAGAGGGACTGCGTTCCTACTCGGACAAGAAGTCAATGGAGCCGTTCTGACAAGGGATCCCGCGTATCCTGCGTCCGTACCGGCGTGCGGTTCAACTTACAGAGCGCGTGATTATCCGCGCTACGGCGTGGCTACAGTGTGGTAGGCGCCTGTCAAGTCCTGTCACTGACAGAGGGGACAGGACAGGTCTAGGGGCCTACCCTCACTGACAAGGTGGACAGGTCCCATCTGCCGAACGGCGCGACGACTTCCCACACCCGCGTCAGCGAGAAGCCGGAGGCGTGCTCTGTTCTGCAGTGTGCATGTCCCATCAGTTGTACCTTATAGTCTTTTTCTATTCGGCTGGGCACCAGTATATAAGGTGCCCTGCCCCCTCCTGCGCGAGGGACGTTGGCCCTAAGCGCATTTATTGCAAGAGCCAGCACTAGAGCTAGAGAGAGCAGCTAAGTGGCTACCCGGCCAAGAGGCATACTTTGTACTGTGGCTACTCGGATCACACACATATAGAGAGAAAGGCATGAGTAGGGGTGTTACCTCCACACGAGGGCCCTGAACCTGGGTAAGATCTTGTTGTTTGCAGTGCTAGTGACATCCTACATGCGGCTACTCGCCGTGTGATCCCTCCCCGGATACCTCCAGCGTCCATCGGCCCCAACCTTTAGCCATCCTATGGCATCTGCCGTGATACCACCACGACAGTTGGCGCCCACCGTGGGGCAACCAGCGGCGCTGGCTGGAGTTCACAATCGGACGGGACTCATTTCTGCTTCAGGGGAGCGTGTGGTCTGTGGCCTTGTCCACAGATTCGGCTCCTTCGACTTCGTCACCGACAACGCCGGAGATTTCGGCGGTAGGCCCATGCCTGCAGGTGGCTTGGTGCTCTCCTTCGGCACGCACCTGGTCTATGTCGCCACCACCGTCATCCGCGAGTTCCCAGAGGTGGTGCTCGTCGCGGAAGATCCTCCTGCTGTACTCGCTGCCCGCGAGAAGCCAACTGGCTGCTCTGCGGACAGCGTGGAGGTGATGATGACAGGCTCGACTATCGATGCTGGGAAGGGCGCGGCCGCTGCCGCTGGTGTCATCGAGGAACCTGTGGGCACTAGGGTCCACAAGCCCTACAAGAAGGACACCAACCTGCCTACTCTGGTTTCCATCAGATAGCTCTCAACCCTGATGATCAAATAAAGACTGCCTTTATTACCCCGTACGGGGCTTATTGCTATCGTGTCATGTGCTTTGGGTTGCGGAATGCTGGGGCTACCTATCAGAGATGCATGCAGAAATGCTTGCATGACCAAATTGGCCAGAATGTGCAGGTGTACGTAGATGACATTGTCATCAAAACGAATAAAACACATACTCTGCTTAGTGACATTGAGGAAACTTTTGCCAACTTGCGCAATGTCGGATATATACCAACTAGGGGTATGTCAGATGGTAGTCTCAAGTGCCGGATTACCCGGGTGGCCAAAGTGGTAGTGGATTACGGTCCATTGGGCGGCCCAATAACCTGACGCACAGAAGCCGGGTTCTAGAAGAACCCGGATCACGGCCCACGTGATCTGGCTTGGAGTAGAAGGCGGATTCCTTACTTTCCAAGTTAGTAGTTACCGTAGTCTTCAAGGTTTCCAATTCTGTATGCCCTAATCCGGCTATTATATAAAGCCGGACGGGAGATAAGATATTTAGACAAGAAGCTACAGGCTAACTCACCGAGAGGTTGATCCTTGACGAGAAGCTAATAGAACCTCACATTGTACTCTGTATACACAGGCTTTAGCCCTGAATAGTGAGATTGCAGGAGTAGGAACGCCGCATTACTGCGTCGTACCGAACCTGGATAAAAACCATGTGTCATTATCCTTAGCACAATTACGTCCCCTCCACGTCTCTATCAGTAGTCTCATGGCACCCCCGTCTATGAAATCTACTACGATGTCTCGACAGTTGGCGCCCACCGTGGGGCCAGCGACGTCAGGCGTTAGGTTTCGATCTGGGATACTCGGCGGAATCGGCAGTTCCATAACTGTCGGAAGCTTGGAATTCGACAACGACGTTGGACGCTTCCTCGACAATGGATCTTACATACCGGCGCGGAATCACCTGGTAAGTGCCTGCGTTTTACCGATTGGATCTGCAAACATCTTTATCGGATTAACTGCAGAAGCAATGGGAATCTGTGGTGGGAGCAAATTTATCCCACCCGCCCTATACCCAGTCGAAGACGACTATGATGCCGGATTCTGCTCAGATCACCGACATACAAGTGAATCACACTTTGTCGGCATGGTGCAATCCGAGATCACCGAAGACACGGACGACAGTAATCTCGTGGAAGAGGCAGAAAACAACACTCCCACAACAGAGGTGGAAGATCCGACATCCGTCGACATCACGACGCACTCGGAAGCTGACTCTGTACTAGCTGCCATTGAGGCGAGATTAGAGTCGGAACCCGGATCGGATCACTTCGATACCGAAGACGAAGACGAAGACGCTTTCAAGAGAAAGGTCAAGTCTTTCCAAGAGGGATTCCACGAAGTGCTGATGGCAAAACCGGCTGAGAACACGGATGCCGACAGCCAAGAAAGCCCTAGAACTCCTCCGCCAGAGGAAGAGAGAGAAGACGGAGAAACTTCTCCAAGATATCCCGATGTCAAAGAACTGACAGAGGAAGAACCAATCAAAAAACCTCCCTCTTCCAAGAAAAAGTACAAGGCCGCTAAAAATCTCCAGTACAAACTCCGGAAGAAGAAATTGGCTGATCCAGCCGATGAAAGCCCGGAAGTAGGAGGCGCAAGCGGAATAAAGCCCGCGGAGAAGAAAACAAAAGAAATCAATGTTCCGCCAATGACAGAACAAGAAGAACAGGAATTACTGCAAACGCCAGTGGGATTGCACGAACCCCCTGAAGTGCTAGAAGCCAGGAGACAAGCTCTCCAGAGGCAGCAGCAACATCTATTCAGAACTCGTGAACACCTCCAAAAAAAACCACGATGAAATCAAGCTCATGAAGGAAGAAATCGAGGAATACGAGAGAAAGAATAGATCTGGAATTAAACCTACAATGTTACCCGGAATTGTAAGACCGGAAGTACTGCCGCCAAAAGAAAGGTTTCACAACCCGTCTTGGCAAAAGCAGGTAAACGGCAAAGATGCCAGAGGCGAACCAATATACAAAACCGCAACAGAAAATGCGTAAGCATCATTTGCCATCCTCAACAATGATATGTACTCCAATGGCGAAAAACTTCAAGGGGTGTATGCTTTCCTAGGAAAAGCATTGCAACAACAACAGCGGGGGCAACAACGATCAGGGAAGTTGCACGACGACTCAACCCTATGTAAAACAGCTACATGCGCCGCTGGGTCACCTGGACCGGAAGAACTTGGAGATTCAAGCAATTCAAAAGAGAAGAAAGCAGATCCGAGAAAAGACAAGAAAAATCCCGACAACAAGGATGAAGCGTCTAGAACCGGATCCCATCTCCCGAAAGACGGACTTAATCCTCGCGATCGGGAAGAAAAGCACCGGAATGACGGAAAAGCAATGCCGCCTCCGAGACGCCCAGCTGAAAAAGCTGGAAGACAGGATATACCTCACGGGCGTGAGAGATCCCGGACACCCCCCAGAAATAAGGAAAGAAACATGAGTAGAACTCCACCTTATCCAAAGGGGCAAGATCTCGGAAGAAATAGAGAAAATCCCGGAAAAGCGCGTTCGCGCCACAATGGAAAAGAAAGGAGCATATCCCCTTCTGTGCATTCAGCCGGCGGGTTACTCCGCACACATGGATAGAGCGGAAACAGACGATTTATACTTTGGACCAAAGTGCTTCACAGATAGGATCCGAAGGATAACCCTCCATTCTGGCTTTGCCAAAGTTGGTCCAACATACCAAAAATATACCGGTAGTACAAACTCGGATACCTGGCTCTCAGACTACTATACAGCCGTCCAGATCAACAATGGGACAAACTTTGAAGCCGTAAAGTTTCTTCCCCTTATGTTACTGGATGAAGCCAGAGATTGGATCAATGGATTACCCTCCAGAACTGTCGACAGCTGGGACGATATGGCTCGAGTATTCACTCAGCATTTCCGGGGAACTTACAAACGTCCGAATAGCATCAACCAGCTAAACCGTTGCACCCAATTTGAGGACGAACCATACGTGGATTTCATCTCAAGATGGACGGCAATGAAAAATAGTTGCTCAGGAGTAACTGACGTCCAAGCAATGCATGCTTTCGTCAATTTCCTAAAACCCGGACTTGTACCGTTCATGATTGGTTCCAAAAAGCACAAAGATCTTGGATCTATGCTTACAACCGCCAATGAACACGCTGCAGCCGAGGACGACATCAGGGCAAGAGGAGGCAATATCGATACACGGATACAGGCCAAAAAGAACCCTCGCCCTGAGAAAAAAGGAACTCCAGACGCAACACAAAATCCCAAAGAAGTTAACATAGCCTTTGGAAGAGAAAATGGGAACAGGTGGAAAGGACGCAGTACGGAGCCGATCAATTACACCAAGGAAGAATGGGAAAAGATTAAGTCGGAAAACTGCGTCCACCACTCAGGATTCGGGAAACCCACCCACACTAACGCACAATGCCGGCTGAACAAGCATATGAAAGGCAGTGCAGGATCCGGAAACAAAGGGAAGGACTCAAAGAGGAAATTTTCCAAGCAAAAACCAGAAGCTGAAAAAGAAGACAGTGAATCGGACACTGACGAAACAATCCAGGAACAACAGCGAAAAGGCGAGCCCAAGTTTCCGAGAGTTGATGGAGAATGCAACCTAACTTTCCTGGCAACTCCCTCGGCAAAGGTGGCAAAAAGAACGCTTCGAGAAATAAACGTGGTTGTTCTAGCAACCCCGAAATTCTTGAAGTATTCAAATACACCAATCACCTGGGATCAGTCTGATCATCCCGGAAACATCCCTGAACCCGGCACGCAAGCTCTTGTCGTAAGCCCTATTGTCCAAAACACTAGGCTAAAAAGAGTGATGATGGATGGAGGATCCAGTATCAATATAATGTACCTAGATACACTGAAGCATCTGAAAATTTCCGAGACCCAGCTCAACCACAGCAACATACGTTTTCACGGCATCGTTCCTCACAGACAAGCACGTTCCCTAGGAGAAATTTCCCTAGATGTCACTTTCGGAGAAAAAGATCACTTCCGTCAGGAAAAAGTATCCTTTGAAGTGGTGCCGTTCAAAAGCGTGTATCATGCGATACTCGGACGTCCAGCTTTCGCCAAATTCATGGCAAGATCATGTTATATCTATAACAAGCTGAAGATGCCAGGGCCCAAAGGAGGAGTAATCACCATATCTGGAGACTTCAAGTTGGCAAACAAGCTGGAAAAAGAAAACGCCCTTTGCGCTGAGAAAGTCATAGCAAAGGAAGAGTTGAAAGAGCTGGCCAAAGAGGTATCGCCGATAGAAATGCCGGCAGGAAAAGAAAGTCGGAAGACAACAGATAGCTTCAAGGCTTCCGAGAATACAAGACAGGTAATCCTAGACCCCAAAGATCCGACAAAATTTGTCGTAGTGGGAACTGGGATGGCCGACAAATAGAAAAGCGAGCTCATCAAGTTCCTCCGTGAGAACTGGGATATTTTTTCCTTGGTGTCCAGCGGACATGCCAGGCGTACCCAGGGAACTTGCTGAGCATCAACTCTAGGTGATTCCAGGATCCAAACCCGTCAAGCAAAGTCTCCGTCGATTTGACGGAAGAAGACGGAAGGCTATTGGCAAGGAAATTATCCGGCATTTGGCAGCAGATTTTATCCGGGAAGTTATACATACTGAATGGTCAGCAAATCCAGTATTAGTCCCGAAGAAAGACACTACTACCCTTAGGATGTGTATAGATTACACCGGCTTGAAAAAACTATGTCCAAAAGATAGGTTTGCGTTACCGCGAATCGATCAAATAATAGATGCCACTGCAGGCTCTGAGCTTTTATTCTTTTTGGATGCATATTCCGGGTATCATCAAATACGCATGAACAAGGAAGATCAAATCAAAACCTCATTCATAACACCCTATGGGACGTACTATTACATAACCATGCCATTTGGCCTGAAGAACGCAGGTGCCACCTACCAACGTTGCATGCAACAGTGTTTGCATAGTCAGATTGGCAAAAATGTCCACGTTTATGTGGACGACATTGCTGTCGTTACCAAGGAAAAAGAAACACTCCTTGAGGATTTGCGAGAAACCTTCGAAAATTTGTGCACTTATAAAATGAAGTTAAATCCATTAAAGTGTGTATTCGGGGTTCCCTCAGGAAAATTTCTGGGTTTCATCGTTTCTCATAGAGGAATAGAAGTAAACCCGGAGAAGATCAAAGCAATCTTAAACATCTCCAAACCCACGTGCGTAAAAGATGTCCAAAGATTGACGGGTTCCGCTACAGCCGTTAGCAGGTTTATCAGCCGGCTAGGGGACAAAGCTCTGCCACTATACAAATTGTTGAAGAAATCCGACAAATTCGAGTCGACAAAAGAAGCAGACGCAGCATTAACCCAGTTGAAAGAAACTTTGATGAAAGCTCCGATTTTGGCATCCCCAAAAGACGAAGAACCTATGTTATTGTACCTTACGGCTACAAACCGGGTTATTAGTGCAGTAATTGTTGTGGAAAGGAAGAAAGAAGATTAGAGCATACCTGATCAGCATCCGGTATATTATATAAGTGAAGTTTTCTCCGAGTCCAAACAAAGATATCCACATTATCAAAAACTGGCATATGGCGTATTTTTTGCATCTCGGAAACTTCGTCATTACTTCCAAGGACATTCCATAACAGTGGTATGTAAAGCACCACTAGGGGACATAATAAACAATGCGGAAGCAACTGGCTGAGTAGCCAAATGGGGCATCGAGCTAGCAGCATTCGACATTAAGTACCAACCCAGGACGGCAATAAAATCCCAGGTTCTGGCAGATTTTGTCGCCGACTGGACGGAAGCAATGGAAAAAACACCGATGCCGGAGTCCGAGTACTGGATCATGCACTTTGACGGATCCAAGATGAAGGAGGGCGCTGGAGCTGGTATAGTCCTAAAATCCCCTAAAGGAGATACAATGGAGTATGTATTACAAATACACTTCAACGCCAGTAATAATGTGGCAGAATACGAAGCTTTGCTTCACGGCTTGCATATTGCAAAGCAAATAGGTGTCAAACACATTTTATGCTATGGAGATTCAGATTTGGTACCGCACCAGCTCAACCAAACTTGGGATGCCAAAAGCCCTATAATGGCCGAATACCGGAGAACGGTTGACGAATTTGCCATATGTTTCTTCGGATTCGAAGTACTCCACGTTAAAATGGAGGAAAATTGGAACGCGGATGCATTAGCCCGCATGGGATCAGAAAGAGTTAAAATCCTACCTCCAGGTGTATTCGTCCAACATTTGTACGAACCATCGATAAAAGGTGGAGATGTTGATTATCCTCTGGCTTCCGAGTCAATTGAAGTCATGCTCATTAACCCGGAGTGGACAATACCATATTTAAACTTCTTAGTTGATCAGAAGTACCCGGATGGAGCAGACGAAGTCTTGCAGAGACAGATTCAGCGTAGATGCAAAGGATACACGGTATTAACAATTGCCTGTATAAATGCAGTACAACTGGAATTTTTCTGTGATGTATTTCACCAGAAGAAGGACGAGAAATCCTGCAAGAAATCCATGCCGGAGATTGCGGACATCATGCTCAATCAAAGAGCATAGTCAAAAAAGCATTCCGCGCCGGGTTTTTCTGGCTCACAGCCAAGACAGACGCTGAGCACATAGTTAATACGTGTGCAGGGTGTCAATATTACGCCAAGCAGACAAATATGCCAGCCCAAGCACTCAAAACTATCCCCATTACATGGCCGTTTGCGGTCTGGGGGCTAGATATGATGGGACCATTCAAAACTGTAAGAGGCGGACTTACACATCTACTCGTTGCAGTGGATAAATATACCAAGTGGGTGGAGGCCAAACCCATCAAAAAACTTGACGGTGTAACTGCCAGAAATTCATCATTGACATAGTCATGAGATACGGCGTTCCACACAGCATAATAACCGACAATGGGACAAATTTCTCAATTGGAGAGTTGGCAAAATATTGCCGACAAACGGGAATTCGCCTAGATCTCGCATCTGTGGTACACCCGCAATCTAATGGGCAGGTGATGGCTAGGTTGAGACTCTAAGTGCAGAGTGTGTAGCTAGTGGCAAGCCTTCTTCCCCACGAGGGTGACTCGAGGGTTTATATCGAACTATTGGGGAGACAGTATTTTAGCAGTTGTCTTCCAAGCTTCCTCCAGGATCCTGCAAACAAGTAGAGAATTTTGTGCCCTCAACCTCACCAAGTGGTTGTCAAGCACAAGGTGTGAGACTTCTAAATTGCAATGCAAAACTGAAAGTAAATGTGCAATAATTAAATCTACTACTAAATGCAAATGAAAATATAATATGCAATGGATTGTTTTTGTATTTTTGTGATGCAAGTGGTGATGGAGATAATGTAAATTCGAATTGGAGATGCAAGTAATGTAAAGTGCAAGTAAAGTAAATTGCAGCAAAGTAACTAGAGTGTTTTCTTATAATTAAAATAGGACCGGGGTTCATGGTTTCACACTTGCATTCTCTCAAATAAAGTGGTAGACGGTGGACATAAAGAATTACATGTGAGATTACAATAACATGTTTAACATTGAGTACTTTCATATGGGCATCACGTCCTAGCATAGAGATCTCTACGGTCATATTGATCCCTCTACTCCACCAAGATGCGAAATAAATCATAACACCTCGATAATTAAGGAAAAACCAGAGTATAGCTTTAAGCAATATGACATGAAGTTGAAGTAAGAACTTGCTAGATCTAGTCATGGAGATTGATTAGTGTCACTTCAAATCTCCGGTAACAAGGTACTCCTTTTTATCCCTAGTGAGGTAACTAAGAAAGGTTTAACAAAACCTAAGTGGATCGCTGAACTTCTGTCACTTTCACAGCACTAGCCACCCCCCCGTTACTCCAACTAATGCACCCATCACCCCACGCACGCTCTCAAGAACTAGATTGATCAAAGCAAGCAAATAAGAACGGGGTACGTAAGATACATCTACTCAAATAACTCAAGAGAAACAATTGCAATCTCAGATTCAATAACTCATAGAAAAGATCCACCACATAGGAATTACAGCGGTGCCGGTAATCATGTGAGGCAGCTCATACGGATCTAATTAGTGAAGCACATAGAGAGAGATACAAGTGCTACTTCCACAAACCCATAGCCCTGGGGTGGACTACTCCCTCTTCATGGAGATGTCGATGGAGATGTCGTTCGAGGGGTAGGAGAATACACCAGCGGCGCCCCGCCGGAGTTTTCCCCCTCCAATCTGGAACTTCTGGTCTCTGTTTTGATGTTTCGGCGGCGCCCTTCTCCGTAAGGGTACAGGGGACCATTTTTATAGTCGGTTTTAGGTCAAGACGGAGTCGGTAAGTCGAAGATGGAAGGAATTGGGGCCATAGGGGCCAAAAGGGGGCGTCTCAAGCGACCAAGGAATCTGGCCACGTGGAGGGTCCTCTTTTGGGCGTCCTTGCCCAATACTCGTGGATCCTTCACCCGCAAGTCTTCTCCTTCCAAAAAAATGACCCCCGCAGATTTTCAGGTGATTTCGCGGAAGTTTGCCCCCTGAAACGTCAAAAATATAGAAAACGGGGTTTCTGACAGGCAGGGTTAATTCCATAAAAGTTGGGGGACTTTGTAATTTAACCCCAAAATACTATAAAACATTTAATTATACCCTTATATGATGCAATATGTAATAGAAAACCATGTGAAAATATGCAAAATTCATCTATGCATTTTACATGCATCAGCATGTTGAAAGAATGAATAGCTCAATCTTACAAGGAATACGCCCAAGACTCGAATCTCCTCTTCATAGAGCATCTATAGCATGGGTAGAAGAGCTACCTTCCATGCTTTGGAGTATTCGGACAACACCAAATAGGTCAACTGGGCAAACCCCGTTTTTCCTAGTTTATGGTGCAGAAGCAATTCTTCCAACGGACATGATCCATGATAGCCCAAGAGTGCAGGATTTCGACGACTCAGATGCCGAAAAAGCATGACAGGATGCCGTCGATCTCTTGGAAGAGGAACGAGAGCTTGTGCTTCAAAGATCCGCCATTTACCAGCAAGGTTTACGATGTTATCATAGTCGGAAAATCAGGCATCGTTCTTTTAAAGAAGGTGACCTAGTGCTAAGATTGGTGCAGCAAAGAAAGCACAAATTAGCCCCAGTATGGGAAGGACCATTCGTCATCAGTAAAGCCATGAAGAATGGGTCATATTATCCTGTAGACATTCGCGATACGGAAGATGATCCCGAGAAGCCGAATCGCAAAAGAAAGAGAAAGATAGATGATGAATTAGGAGAGACAAAGAGGCCCTGGAGTATCCAGCAGTTACGTCACTTCTATACTTAGTTTAATTTCTATGTGAACATCTTTGAGATCATGAAATAAAGTTGTCGGAATTCTTCCATCCATGTTTTTACAAGTTTATTATAGTACAAAGCATGATTCCGCCTTATCTATTTCCCAATGATCTTACAAAATACTCAATGTTAACCAGAATTGTGCCTGCGTGATCGGTGTTTAAAAACTGAATGATTTTCAGCCTACTAAAGGTTAAAGGAAACTCAGATTGTGCCTGCGTGCCCGAGCTTCATTCAAAAAATTCCTTACTATTCTCTAAGCATTATCTGATTGTTTATGTGCTGGGTCACTGGAGCTAGTAAGTAAAAATGCCTTTAGTATGATCCATGTTTCCGAGTTTAAACTGATTGGTTTTACCCAGTAACTTGGCATTAAGATTAAAGTACTACTGAGCCATTTCAAACGCTAAAGACAGTTAAAGCACATAAACCAGAGAAATTAGGAGATAAAGGAATCTAAAACCCGGAAAACTTGCAAAGGATTTCATAAATATTAACTGCAAAAGGGCGGAGTACTTGTTCATACAAAAGAATAGAAGCATTACAATAAAAATTACATAGTAAAGTGCAGTAATGCTCCTATTTCCTATTTCCACCATCCAGGGCAAGGAGAATTCTTCAAGCATCCGAGTCTTCTTCGCTGCTGTCATCCTCGGGGGCTTCTGGAATCTCTTCTTCCGGATAGGTGATGGAGATATTCACCATAGAGGCGATCTTGGTGGTATGACCCTTGATCTCATCAAGGATGGTGGTCCGCTGGGTCTCCGAATATCCAAGAGAGATACTGGACGCCACGCGCCAAGATTTGGCACTGGGGTAATGCATACGTATAAGGCCTAAGGCCATGCGTGCACCACCCCGTGCTACGGAGCGCAAGGTGGACTCCTTGGATTCCGCCACCTCCAGGATAGCTTCCGGAAGTTTCTCAACTTCCGAGAATTCCCCAGTTCTTGCGGGAAGGTACTTGTTGACCAGCTGCATGCATGCAGCTCTGGTCGCATTGAATACCTTCCCAAAAGCTCGGATTTTTTGAATCCGAGTAAGATCTGGGTCATCTCCTGTTTTTTCAGACAAATAACCGAAGGGTTAGTGAAAACACAGAGAAAAAAGTTAAGAGATGGAAAATCCGGTAAAAGTTGATAACTTACCGAGGATCTTGTCCATCTCGGAGCCTTCCTCCAGGCGCAGGTTCAAGGCGTTGTCCAAATCTTGGATAGCGGCCTTGTCCTTGTCAGCTTGTTGGGAGGCCTTGGATTGAGCAATTCCAAGAGCCAGATTGCTGGCTTCCAGATCCTTCTGAACCTTCATAAGATCCTTATGAAGGTCCAAGTTCTCCCGGCGGAGATTCTCGGCGTTGTCGGCATCTTCAGCAACTTGCTTGGCTTTCGCCAAAGCAGCTGAAAAGCAAGGAAAAATTCTGGGTTAAGAAAACTCGGAAAAGTACTTAGAAAATTTATGGACAAAAAAATTCAGAAAGTTAAAAGTATACCTGTTGTTTCTCCAGCCGTAGCTGAGACGATGCCAGCTCCGTTTCCTTAACTTCAAGAATAAAGAGAAGGCTTCTAACCTCCTTATTCTTGACAGTTAGCTTGTTGAAAACTTCCATGTTTATGGTTTCAGCGGTTTGCTGAAACACGGAAATGAACTGGAACGCTTAAGTTAGAAACAAGCATGATTATGAAAGAACTAAGTGAAAAGTATACATTTTAACTTGTTGCTTAGGGGCTAGAGATAATACCTGGCTTATCCGCTGTAAACATGCCAAGTTTTCGGTGGACTCTTTTGCATACTCAGCAAAAAGAGTCCCGGCCGCGCTAAGGCCATCGCCGATATTCTTGAAATCCTTGTCGAAGGTGGGAATCTCCTCTTCAGTTATCCGAGAAGGACCTCCCACCTTAGGGACCGCCCTTTCCCTCGTGTCCTTTTCCGGCACAATGGGCTGGCTGGTCTGCAGGGATTCGGTGTTGGGGGCTGCAGCATGCTCTTCTGTTGCTGCGATCGGTGTATCTGGAGCGGTAGCAGGAGAAGGATGTGGGCCTCTGCTGGCCACAGCCTTGTGCCTCTTCAGCTTTTTCCGCTTCAGAGTAGAGGGAGGCAGGCTAAAAAGGAGAAAAGCCGGAAAGTTAAGCTCCGAGATAAAGGAAGAAAATTCCGACAAAATAAAACAACCCAGATGTTCAAACCTGGAGGTGACGACGGGGACCCCGTCAAGGTCAATGACTTCCTGGGAAGCGGAAATCTTCTTGCGCTTACGTCCACCGGCAAAGGTGGCGCACAATGCCTCCAGGTCGGCATCGGATGCAAGTTCCGACTCAGAAAATTCGGCAATCTGTTAAGAAGGTAAAAGCTGAGGCAAAGACACGAAAACCGAGTAAATGAAAAAGAGTTAAACCCAAAAAGGCGAAGAATTGTACCTTGGGAGCTGGATTATCGGCCGTGTACATTGGCCGGCTTTCTTCATATTGGTCGCATGATGCGACCAATTGATTTGCGTGTTTGCGCAAATCTTTTGCCGACCAATCATTGTTGGTTGTCCGCATAGCAATGCCGGTTCCAGAGTACTCGCAGAGAAGGCGAGCGTCATGATTAGCCAATGGCTGAATCCGCCTTTCTAACCAACAAAGGACCGTGTCCATGCCAGTTAGAGGTGGATCGGAAGCGACGAGCTTTGCGATGCGCCGCTTGATCCTAGGAAGATCTGGCGGCAGGGTCTGAACTGCTTCAGTTCCCCAATTTTCTTGGGGAACAGCGGCGGTGTTCGAGAAAGGTGGAACCCCGGTGGTTTTCCCAGGGAAGGGAACATCGGGATGATAAAAGAAGGAACCCGTCCAGAATTTGACGGATTCCGATGTTTTAATCTTGGGGAACCAGTCCTCCCTGAATCTACGCAGGGTAAAGGAAATGGTCCCACAATTTGGGAGTGCGCCCTCCGAAGAGTTCGGCTTAACCCCAAAGCAGTAAAGCCAGAAATCTAACCTAGGTGCTATGCCTAGATATCCCTCGAAAAGGGCCTGAAATCCGGCTAGATAGAGGATGGAGTTGGGTGTCAGATTGTGATGTTGGATGTTGTAGTGGGCTAAGATCTGGAGAAAAAAGGCGGATGGTGGAAGACCCATACCTCTAAGTATATGGGAGGAGAGGAGGACACGTTCCTCGTCCTTGGGTGCGGGCTCGGTCTCATCCTCCGGGATCCGCCATTTCCCATTCAGCACGAGTCCCTCCTTCTCCATTGTCGGAAAAAAGGAATGGCAGAATACTGCTGGCACTCCAGTTGCCGGCAGTTTCCGCCTCGTCTTCTGCTCCGGCGGCGGTGGACGCTGCGGCCTCCGCCGCCGCGAGCTCGTCTCCGACGAGGGTGATTTTCTCCTCCGCCGTCTCGGGTGCGAACGACGGGGGAGGTGCGGAAGAAGACCCCGCAAGATCTGCGGCGGCGGGACTTATTTCCTTGCCCGCCGCACCGCCCGTGGCCTTCGCCAGCTCAACGCCGGAGGCATGCACCGGTGAATCCAGTTGTGGATCCATCGTGTCGATGATCTCGTCGATGTCCTTTTCGACGGTGCGGGCTGGGGAAGAGCTTGGGGATGCCATCGATGGGCGGCGCGCGGTAGCTCCGGTGAGGTCTCGGGTGCGTTCGTGCGCTTGGGAAGTGCTCTACGAGAACTTGGGCGCTGAGAGTGGTGCTGCGGGGTGAGAGCGGAAGGTTTCCTCGGAGGACGGAGGCGGCTATTTATAGCCGGAATCCCGTTACGATGCGTGCTAATGGCTCTTTTGACCGTTGGATGATCAACGCGTGTCACTCGCCGGAAATTCCGGGAAATGAAACGACGGGTGATTATTGCTATTGCCTTGTTTCCCGCGAGAATCTGTCAGAGATATGTTTCTGGGTTTCCCGCCTATAACCCAAACGTCCCTTACGTCAGCTAGATTAAGGCGCTGACGTAGGAAGTTCCTTCTCCGTGAAGATTCGTGGAAGAAAAGCCGGAATTTCTGGATTCCGAGTTTTGCGTTATAACATCCTGTGAGGAGAAAAAAGAAGAATCAAGACTGCATGCCGATGTTTCTTGGAAAATATGCATCTGGCGAAAGACGGCGAATCCGAGTCTTAATCCTTCTTGGGGGCTACTGTCGGATATATACCAACTAGGGGTATGTCAGATGGTAGTCTCAAGTGCCGGATTACCCGGGTGGCCCAAGTGGTAGTGGATTACGGTCCATTGAGCGGCCCAGTAAGCTGACGCACAGAAGCCGGATTCTAGAAGAACCCGGATCACGGCCCACGTGATCTGTCTTGGAGTAGAAGGCGGATTCCTTACTTTCCAAGTTAGTAGTTACCGTAGTCTTCAAGGTTTCCTATTCTGTATGCCCTAATCCGGCTATTATATAAAGCCGGACGGGAGATAAGATATTTAGACAAGAAGCTACAGGCTAACTCGCCGAGAGGTTGATCCTTGACGAGAAGCTAATAGAACCTCACACTGTACTCTGTATACACAGGCTTTAGCCCTGAATAGTGAGATTGCAGGAGTAGGAACGCCGCATTACTGCGTCGTATCGAACCTGGGTAAAAACCCTGTGTCATTATCATTAGCACAATCACGTTCCCCCCGCCCCACGTCTATATCAGTAGTGTCATGGCACCCCCGTCTATGAAATCTACTACGATGTCTCGACACGCAAGTACAAGATGAAGCTGAATCCGACTAAATGCACCTTTGGCGTCCCGGCTGGCAAGCTACTCGGCTTCTTGGTATCCAGTCGGGGCATTGAGCCCAATCCTTCAAAGATAAAAGCTATAGAGAGCATGTCTTTACCGAGATCACTGAAGGATGTGCAAAAATTCACTGGATGCCTGGCTTCTCTGAGCCGCTTCCTTGGCAGAATGGGCGAGAAGGCCTTGCCTCTTTATCAATTGATGAAGAAGAGTGACAAGTTTGTCTGGACACCACAAGCTGATGTAGCATTCAAGGAATTGAAAGCCATGCTGGGTAGCGCTCCCGTCCTGGCTAGTCCGCTACCCAAAGAGCCAATGTTGATGTACATTGCTGCAACCAACCGAGTAGTCAGCGTGGTGATTGTGGTGGAAAGAGAAGAGGAAGGCAAGACTGTGCAGCGGCCAGTATACTATCTCAGTGAGGTGCTATCCAGCTCCAAGCAGAACTACCCGCATTACCAGAAGATGACTTACGGCGTGTACCTGGGCGCCAAGAAGCTGAAGCATTATTTTCAAGAGCACCCATCACGGTGGTGAGCTCTGCTCCCATCTCGGATATTATGGGAAACAAGGAAGCAAGTGGCAGAGTAGTCAAGTGGGCAATTGAGCTAGTCGCGTACGCTCCTCTATACGTGAGAAGAGAGGCCATCAAGTCACAGATTCTGGCGGATTTTCTGGTGGATTGGGCTGAAGTGCAATATGAGCCTCCCTTGCCGGAAACCAACTACTGGAAGATGCATTTTGATGGCTCCAAAGTGAAGGAAGGCCTTGGTGCTGGCGTAGTGCTCACGTCACCCAAGCGAGATCAACTCAAATATGTGCTGCAGATTCATTTCAAGGCATCCAACAATGTGGCCAAGTATGAGGCCGTGGTACACGGCTTGAGGGTAGCCAAGGAGGTTGGCGTGCAGCGTATCATCTGTTATGGCGACTCGGATTTCGTGGTGCAGCAAGTATCAGGCACATGGGATGCTATGGATGCCAACATGGCATCCTATCGGTTTCTGGTGCAAACCATGACTGGGTTCTTCGAAGGATGTGAGTTCCAGCATATACACCGAGCAGAAAATGACGCAGCTGATGAGTTGTCCAAGTTGGGGTCTTCTCGGCAGTTCATCCCGGTTGGGATTGCCTTGTAGCATTTGAGAAAGCCATCTATCAAGCCATCCCCCAACTCGGAGTCTATATTTGTTCCTTCTCTGCCAGGTGAGGATGCTGTTCAGACGGAGATTGACTGGGAGGTTGCAAAAGAGAACCCGGGGACTGCCGTCTCCTATCCGGGGACTGGCACTCGCAACCCGGGGACTGTCCCTCCTTACTCGGGGATTGCCCCTCCTAACTCGGGAACTGTCGCATTCATCGAGGGGGTCATTTCCAAGTTCTCGGGGACTCGGGGACTCGTCTCCAACTCAGAGGAGACAATTGTGGCTGATCCAATGGAAACGGACGAACCAGTATTTCCCATCCGGGAGACACCGAGTTGGGCTCTGCCCATATTATCCTTTCTAAAGGACGGCACCTTGCCGAGTGATGAGGTTACCACCAGGAAAATTTAGAGAATATCCGAAGGCTATAATATCTTCAAGGAAGTGCTGCATAGAAGGAGTCCTACTGGCGTGCTGCAACGCTGTGTGGAACCAGAAGAAGGAGAAGAAATTCTGGTGGAGATACATCAGGGAGAATGCGGGCATCACGCCTCTTCCCGGGCTCTAGTCAACAAGGCTTTTCGGCACGGCTGTCACGACCCCGGACCCAGAGATATACATACTGTTATGTGCTCCTAGCCATGGACTCACATGGGCTTCAGGGTTACCAGCCCCGGCCGCAACAAACAACGGCAGGCAGACTGGATTCATCGGCACGTAGTACGGATCCCCAGTCTACTACTCCTTGTATCCATGCTAGTCATAACCAACTATGCATATCAAAGCGTCCACGAATCGAATGAAACTGAAGGAAACGGGACCAAAGCTACACAGAGATGCTATGTGTCCAGAAAGTGCAACAACAATCGAGGGTTACTGGGGTTACCTCGTGTGACGCCCCGAGATCGGGCACTATGTAGATTTCAGCATTCCCGCCAAATCCGCATAATAACCGATTCCAGGTTGCCATTTATGATAACATTACAATAGTTCACGAATAATCCACAATTACAACAGCATCAGAAAGATACAAGATGACTCAACGAGCCAGGGATACAACTGATACAATACACGATCCAAATAACAGCGGAAGAAACAAACGTCCGGCTACGGACAAGATCCAAATTGGACTAAGAGTCCTGAAGATAACCGAAGGCGTCCAATCCCTGCCCAGGCCAAGCCGGAGGGATTCCCAAGCTAACGTCGTCAGACTTCAAACCTGTTGACTGCAATTTGGAATTTGCAGCCACGAAAGAGATTCGTGGGTCAGTACGGTTAAGTACTGGCAAGGGGGATGAAACCCATACTCACAAGTTACCGGCGTAGCCAGTCATCACAAGATACAAATACTTTAGGATCAACGGAAAGGAAGGGGTTATTGCAAATATGTGACAGCAGGCTGCACTAACCAACTACAGAGAGAATACTACAACTTCCAACTAACAGAAAGGGGATAAGATCGAGGATTGTAACCAACTGAAAGTAAATCCAAGCAAACCCATCCTGGACCTCGCCCCTTTAGCCAAAGAAGCAATCCGAGGATAACTCACACAGTTGTATTAAGGTGAATCAAGTTATTGTGTGGATAAACCTGTTACTAGTCAAGTTGTTAATCAGTGGGTATATCATGGTTGATCATTATGTTTAAGTTGTCCTGAGTACTTGTTAGCCAGTACTTTCACCAAGTAATCCATAACGCGGAAAACACGGCTTCTCGAGAAGATTATCCCTGCAGGGTTGCACCATAGTAACCGACACTCATGAATATCCCGCCAGATGGAGCGGCCACTCCACCAAGCGGGGCACTCAACACAATCCAACCCTTCTTCGCATCAAGCCCAAAGCACCGCGTGCTGTGCGTGCGCGGCTAATCGAGCCCCACGAAGAAAAGGGGACCCTCATAGCACTGGAAGACCACGCCGCCCTAAATGCCGACTACGAAAGTTCCACCCGGGTACCAAGGGCTCGCAAGATCATGCATGCAGCAAATGGAAAGCCCGAACTAGTACGGCGATTTGGACGAGATGCGAATCGAGTCAAACTGAGGGGGAGCCCATACTCCCCAAATGCGGGTAGTGCGCTCATCATGGATCAGTAGACAAGACCCTTTTCCTAATTAGGGGGGTCGACACTAGCGGGCCTCAAAACCACCCGTGGGCCTCCCGCCGGTGCCTTATCATCAAATTTATTATTAATAGTAACATTAGCATGATTGATTGATTGATTAAACAACGAGCCCCCGGAACATAAGTAAGTAATAACAGAAAGTAACGGGTAACAGACTCGAGCAAAACAACCCTAAGCAAGATAGTAAGACACATGCTCAAGCAAAGGTTATAGGAGGGGAGGTGAGGCAATATCAGTGGTTAAAGGATTCATGTGATAGGTTCGTAACAGAAACAACTACTACTAAGGCTAGCAGAAAAGAACAACGGAAGTATCGGTAACAAGTGATGAAAGGCAGCCATATGGCATGCAAGTGAGTATACTTGCCTGAGATCCCGCAAGGTAGCAGAACTTGTCGTTGCTCACATCATCTCAACGTCCTATCCGGGAGGAAGCAACGAACTAAAAGAAACACCGGATGCAACAATTACTATTACGGCAAAAGATCCAGCATGATCAAGATATGGATGCATGACAAGGTTAATAGATGCACCAAAGTAAACTAGTGGATATGATACACAAGTTTAAATGGATTCCATATGCAAAGATTGCATATGGCAAACCCATGCCTTATAGTTGAATTAATTGTTCTAACACTAGCATCATGTGTAAGTGAGTTAGAATGATGCATGCATGATGAAGAACAAGAAGATAACAAGATTAAATGCACTTGGAAGGATGGTTAACAAGTTTAGAAAACATTTATCAAGTTTGGAAATTATTGTTACTTAATGGTGTTGAACAAGTAGGGGTTGTTATCATCAAGTTAAAGTGATCAAAACAAACAACAAAGTTGATATTTGAAAAGGTTATCAAATTTTAGTTGGATTACATGTTTCACATTTTGAAATTGGACTTTGGATTATTTAATTATGAATCAAACAATATTAAACAATTTTTAATTGAGTTAAACAAGATTTAAATTGTTTAGGCAATTTAAATTATTCAAACCAGGAAACAAAATTTATATTTGGAAAGATGAGTTGAAATGGTATGACAAACATATTTTATTTGCATTATTTGGAAATAGTATGAATTATTTAAGAATTGTTGCAAATTACAATTGAATTATTTGAATTCAAATTTAAATTGCATTTTGAAAATTCAAAACAGAAAACAAATGGCATATTTGAAAAGTACAGGAAATTTGGAGTGGAATACATATAAAATTTGTATTAGTTGGATTTGGGGTTTGAAAGTTGTGATCATTTGAAATTCTAGGTGTTATTTGCAAAAGACCAGGGACCTGTTTGTGAGGGAAAAGTGCTGCCAGGGGCTGGTGCGCGAAAACAGAGGACAGAAAAAAGAAGTGCACCTCGCAGATCTACCCAGGCCCTATGACGCGTGGGCCAGGGCCAGGCTGGCAGCCACACGGGCGTGTGTGAGCTCCACGCGGCAACCACGGTCTATGACCAGTGGGCCCGTGCGCGCGCGGTGGGGAAAATCACAAAAAGGGTTGGCCTCCGCGCGGCCAAGGGGATTCGAGCTTGGGACCTATCGCACGCGGAACTGGGCCGTAGCCACTGGGGTGCTGCTGGATTTGTGGAGGGATATAGGTTCGTTGGAATAAGAGGCAGCCAGTGCTGCTAACTGAACTTTTGCCTGCTCGCTAACTGAACCTAGACAGCTACCTGACGGACTGAACAACGGCATCGCTATCGGCACGGAAGCGGAGGACCGAACGGCGATCAACACGGCTCGATGGCCGGTCGCAGAGCACGACGGGGGGAGGGAAGGGGAGTATGGAGGTGTGGCTCACCTCGGGAGGCCCGAGCCGCTGAGGTTGCGGTGGTCGAAGGAGCATCTGCTGACGAGGACGGTGGCGCTTGGACGTGGTTGCCGGCGGCGGAAAACGGACGGCGGCGGCCATCTGGTCCTCCTCTCGCCGCCGCGTCTTCAGCAAAGATGAAGGCCAGGCCACGGGGGTTCCATTCCCGTGGCTAGCTTGGCCCGAGGAGGATCGTGGCGAGGGGATGGTGGCCGTCTACGGTGGTGAAGCTCACGGTGGTTGGGTGCGGTTCAGACAAGACAGGGAAACAGGGAGGGAGAGAGACTTGGCGGCGCAGGCGTAGGGGAAGGGAACCAGTGTGGCTAGGGTAGGGCGGAGGTAGGTGGATAGGTAGGTACTTATGGAAAAGGGAGGCCAGTACGGCAGCGATCCTAGAGGGGTGGAGGATGATCAGATGGCTCCGTGGTGGTTCGTACAGCAGAAGAAGACGACAGAAAGAAATTGGTGGGCCAGAAAGAAAGGAGAGGAATGGGCTTGGGGGGGGAAGAAAGAAAAGGGGTTGGGCTGGTCTGCCCCTCTCCCTTGGGGTTTTCCTTTTATTTTTTTATTTTTTTTTTGTAAAAATAAAATAAAAGGGAGAGAGAGAAAGGGTAGGGGTTTTGGGGTGGTTTATGTTAGGCAATATTTTTATTAATTTTCAAAGCAGGAAAATAAAAGCAATGCTAACACAGATTCCAAATTCTTTTGAACCATTAGTTTGATTTTCACAATTGGATTTATTAGTTTGAATTTAAAGGGTTAGTTGGATTTCAACTATGGTTTGGGGTTGTAAACTTTATAAACAAATTTTATTAATTTGCAAAATAATGAGTAAAAGCAATTGTGCACATTAATTCCAAAATTGAATTATTACTTGGAGTTTTAAGTTGGTATTTGAAATTCCATTAATAATCATAAGGAGTTGATTTTCAATCAATTTTTATCCAATGAACTCAACACTTATTAAAACAATTATGGAATTTTAATTGTTTGCAAAATTTTAGTGGTTTGAACCATAATTGGATCATGCCCATTATGATTGAAAATGATTTGAAATGTAATTTGCCATTAGGGTTTTGATAACAGGGAAAATTTCATTAACAAGCAATTGGATTAAAACAACTTCAAATTATTGAAAAACAATTGAGTGATTTGGTTTGCAAGTTTGAAATTGGAAATTTGAACATGTGGGAAAGTTTCAATTGTGTTTGAATTTTTGAGTTGCTTTGAAAAACTGAATGCAATGCTCATGAGATGCATATGATGCAAGCCAAAAAGGAAACAAACACTTTCTACCAAAGGTAACACCCCAGGTGTTACAGACGACACCACTAACAAGGGATTGCGCCCTCGCAATCCACCTGCTAACCCGGGAGGGGAAAGAAGTTCGTCTATCGATTCTTCGTGCTTCCAGTTGATCTCCTCGACACCACTAACAAGGGATTCTTGCTCGGAGTGACGACGATGTTCTTCCACCAGGAATCTTCCGATGATCGAACCTATTAGGTTAAAGGCTCAGAAAACGTCCACCCACGTAGGATCCTAACACTTTGAAAGATAGACCAGAGGGGAGACTCCAAAACAAATAAGATTGGGAGGGGAAATAGCATAGGGATAAGGAGAAAAACAAGAATCCTATTGAGAGGTTTTCCAAAATAGTTTAGCAGAAATAGTTTTCGACACTCTAGAAACAACGACCGTTAGCGAGGTTAACCTACAGGCTTTGCGGACCCGTTGCTTCGATAACCATTCGTATCGAAACAATCTCGGGAATCGGAACCAAGGCTCTGATACCATTTGTGACGCCCCGAGATCGGGCACTATGCAGATTTCAGCATTCCCGCCAAATCCGCATAATAACCGATTCCAGGTTGCCATTTATGATAACATTACAATAGTTCACGAATAATCCACAATTACAACAGCATCAGAAAGATACAAGATGACTCAACGAGCCAGGGATACAACTGATACAATACACGATCCAAATAACAGCGGAAGAAACAAACGTCCGGCTACGGACAAGATCCAAATTGGACTAAGAGTCCTGAAGATAACCGAAGGCGTCCAATCCCTGCCCAGGCCAAGCCGGAGGGATTCCCAAGCTAACGTCGTCAGACTTCAAACCTGTTGACTGCAATTTGGAATTTGCAGCCACGAAAGAGATTCGTGGGTCAGTACGGTTAAGTACTGGCAAGGGGGATGAAACCCATACTCACAAGTTACCGGCGTAGCCAGTCATCACAAGATACAAATACTTTAGGATCAACGGAAAGGAAGGGGTTATTGCAAATATGTGACAGCAGGCTGCACTAACCAACTACAGAGAGAATACTACAACTTCCAACTAACAGAAAGGGGATAAGATCGAGGATTGTAACCAACTGAAAGTAAATCCAAGCAAACCCATCCTGGACCTCGCCCCTTTAGCCAAAGAAGCAATCCGAGGATAACTCACACAGTTGTATTAAGGTGAATCAAGTTATTGTGTGGATAAACCTGTTACTAGTCAAGTTGTTAATCAATGGGTATATCATGGTTGATCATTATGTTTAAGTTGTCCTGAGTACTTGTTAGCCAGTACTTTCACCAAGTAATCCATAACCGCGGAAAACACGGCTTCTCGAGAAGATTATCCCTGCAGGGTTGCACCATAGTAACCGACACTCATGAATATCCCGCCAGATGGAGCGGCCACTCCACCAAGCGGGGCACTCAACACAATCCAACCCTTCTTCGCATCAAGCCCAAAGCACCGCGTGCTGTGCGTGCGCGGCTAATCGAGCCCCACGAAGAAAAGGGGACCCTCATAGCACTGGAAGACCACGCCGCCCTAAATGCCGACTACGAAAGTTCCACCCGGGTACCAAGGGCTCGCAAGATCATGCATGCAGCAAATGGAAAGCCCGAACTAGTACGGCGATTTGGACGAGATGCGAATCGAGTCAAACTGAGGGGGAGCCCATACTCCCCAAATGCGGGTAGTGCGCTCATCATGGATCAGTAGACAAGACCCTTTTCCTAATTAGGGGGGTCGACACTAGCGGGCCTCAAAACCACCCGTGGGCCTCCCGCCGGTGCCTTATCATCAAATTTATTATTAATAGTAACATTAGCATGATTGATTGATTGATTAAACAACGAGCCCCCGGAACATAAGTAAGTAATAACAGAAAGTAACGGGTAACAGACTCGAGCAAAACAACCCTAAGCAAGATAGTAAGACACAGGCTCAAGCAAAGGTTATAGGAGGGGAGGTGAGGCAATATCAGTGGTTAAAGGATTCATGTGATAGGTTCGTAACAGAAACAACTACTACTAAGGCTAGCAGAAAAGAACAACGGAAGTATCGGTAACAAGTGATGAAAGGCAGCCATATGGCATGCAAGTGAGTATACTTGCCTGAGATCCCGCAAGGTAGCAGAACTTGTCGTTGCTCACATCATCTCAACGTCTATCCGGGAGGAAGCAACGAACTAAAATAAACACCGGATGCAACAATTACTATTACGGCAAAAGATCCAGCATGATCAAGATATGGATGCATGACAAGGTTAATAGATGCACCAAAGTAAACTAGTGGATATGATACACAAGTTTAAATGGATTCCATATGCAAAGATTGCATATGGCAAACCCATGCCTTATAGTTGAATTAATTGTTCTAACACTAGCATCATGTGTAAGTGAGTTAGAATGATGCATGCATGATGAAGAACAAGAAGATAACAAGATTAAATGCACTTGGAAGGATGGTTAACAGTTTAGAAACATTTATCAAGTTTGGAAATTATTGTTACTTAATGGTGTTGAACAAGTAGGGGTTGTTATCATCAAGTTAAAGTGATCAAAACAAACAACAAAGTTGATATTTGAAAAGGTTATCAAATTTTAGTTGGATTACATGTTTCACATTTTGAAATTGGACTTTGGATTATTTAATTATGAATCAAACAATATTAAACAATTTTTAATTGAGTTAAACAAGATTTAAATTGTTTAGGCAATTTCAATTATTCAAACCAGGAAACAAAATTTATATTTGGAAAGATGAGTTGAAATGGTATGACAAACATATTTTATTTGCATTATTTGGAAATAGTATGAATTATTTAAGAATTGTTGCAAATTACAATTGAATTATTTGAATTCAAATTTAAATTGCATTTTGAAAATTCAAAACAGAAAACAAATGGCATATTTGAAAAGTACAGGAAATTTGGAGTGGAATACATATAAAATTTGTATTAGTTGGATTGGGTTTGAAAGTTGTGATCATTTGAAATTCTAGGTGTTATTTGCAAAAGACCAGGGACCTGTTTGTGAGGGAAAAGTGCTGCCAGGGCTGGTGCGCGAAAACAGAGGACAGAAAAAAGAAGTGCACCTCGCAGATCTACCCAGGCCCTATGACGCGTGGGCCAGGGCCAGGCTGGCAGCCACACGGGCGCGTGTGAGCTCCACGCGGCAACCACGGTCTATGACCAGTGGGCCCGTGCGCGCGCGGTGGGGAAAATCACAAAAAGGGTTGGCCTCCGCGCGGCCAAGGGGATTCGAGCTTGGGACCTCTCGCACGCGGAACTGGGCCGTAGCCACTGGGGTGCTGCTGGATTTGTGGAGGGATATAGGTTCGTTGGAATAAGAGGCAGCCAGTGCTGCTAACTGAACTTTTGCCTGCTCGCTAACTGAACCTAGACAGCTACCTGACGGACTGAACAACGGCATCGCTATCGGCACGGAAGCGGAGGACCGAACGGCGATCAACACGGCTCGATGGCCGGTCGCAGAGCACGACGGGAGGAGGGAAGGGGAGTATGGAGGTGTGGCTCACCTCGGGAGGCCCGAGCCGCTGAGGTTGCGGTGGTCGAAGGAGCATCTGCTGACGAGGACGGTGGCGCTTGGACGTGGTTGCCGGCGGCGGAAAACGGACGGCGGCGGCCATCTGGTCCTCCTCTCGCCGCCGCGTCTTCAGCAAAGATGAAGGCCAGGCCACGGGGGTTCCATTCCCGTGGCTAGCTTGGCCCGAGGAGGATCGTGGCGAGGGGATGGTGGCCGTCTACGGTGGTGAAGCTCACGGTGGTTAGGTGCGGTTCAGACAAGACATGGAAACAGGGAGGGAGAGAGACTTGGCGGCGCAGGCGCAGGGGAAGGGAACCAGTGTGGCTAGGGTAGGGCGGAGGTAGGTGGATAGGTAGGTACTTATGGAAAAGGGAGGCCAGTACGACAGCGATCCTAGAGGGGTGGAGGATGATCAGATGGCTCCGTGGTGGTTCGTACAGCAGAAGAAGACGACAGAAAGAAATTGGTGGGCCAGAAAGAAAGGAGAGGAATGGGCTTGGGGGGGAAGAAAGAAAAGGGGTTGGGCTGGTCTGCCCCTCTCCCTTGGGGTTTTCCTTTTATTTTTTTATTTTTTTTTTGTAAAAAAAAATAAAAGGGAGAGAGAGAAAGGGTAGGGGTTTTGGGGTGGTTTATGTTAGGCAATATTTTTATTAATTTTCAAAGCAGGAAAATAAAAGCAATGCTAACACAGATTCCAAATTCTTTTGAACCATTAGTTTGATTTTCACAATTGGATTTATTAGTTTGAATTTAAAGGGTTAGTTGGATTTCAACTATGGTTTGGGGTTGTAAACTTTATAAACAAATTTTATTAATTTGCAAAATAATGAGTAAAATCAATTGTGCACATTAATTCCAAAATTGAATTATTACTTGGAGTTTTAAGTTGGTATTTGAAATTCCATTAATAATCATAAGGAGTTGATTTTCAATCAATTTTTATCCAATGAACTCAACACTTATTAAAACAATTATGGAATTTTAATTGTTTGCAAAATTTTAGTGGTTTGAACCATAATTGGATCATGCCCATTATGATTGAAAATGATTTGAAATGTAATTTGCCATTAGGGTTTTGATAACAGGGAAAATTTCATTAACAAGCAATTGGATTAAAACAACTTCAAATTATTGAAAAACAATTGAGTGATTTGGTTTGCAAGTTTGAAATTGGAAATTTGAACATGTGGGAAAGTTTCAATTGTGTTTGAATTTTTGAGTTGCTTTGAAAAACTGAATGCAATGCTCATGAGATGCATATGATGCAAGCCAAAAAGGAAACAAACACTTTCTACCAAAGGTAACACCCCAGGTGTTACACCTCGCCCCAGGCCGATCACATCGACAGGCGGGCTCGGACATGGATCATCGGCTCCACAACCCCTCGACTGCGACAACTATGCAGGCATAGCCAAAACTGTATAACAATGAGCTCGAAACCAACAACCGAGGTAGAAGATGTTCCTCAGGGTCAACAAAAGGAACTTGGGTTAAAGGTCAGCATCCTGTACTGATGGAGTGAGCATCACATGGTTATAAAACCACCTGATTCAACCCACCGCAATTCAGCACATTCCGGGACCTTCGGTTCAAGTCTGAGGGTTAGAAAGCTAGAGAAAGGAGTGACCATTATCTAAGTGCCTTGAGGACACTACGAATAGCAATCACGAAGTATCTTTCAAAAGAAAAACATCGCTCCGGAAGAATTTGAGCAGAGGATAACGAATACATTCGAGATGAAAAGGAATCTCGAGGTTCAGGATTTGAGACTTTAGAACAGGAGTATGTGGAACCCACACAACTCTGAGAGATTATGATGGAAAGGAAATCTCCCAGTTTAAGAGATAACGGAACACGGAACACACACGACTCTAGAAACTATAACACTAGGTCAACTTGGGTAGAAAACGTCTTGCCAGAGAAGGCACCTAGGTTTTGAATGACTCGAAGAGATAGCAAAACCTTTTCAAATCAAAACAGGTAAGATGACCCAGAGTTTAGAGCGATACTAGATAAGGAGTAAAAAGAATCCTAAGAAGGTTTTTCACAATTCATTTGGAGTTTCAAAGTAGTTTTCACAAACTCTAGACTCAACATCGACCAAGCAGTAAGGTTTTCCTACAGGCAGTCCTGCTCTGATACCAAGACTTGTCACGACCCCCGGACCCAGAGATATACATACTGTTATGTGCTAGCCATGGACTCACAAGGGCTTCAGGGTTACCAGCCCCGGCCGCAACAAACAACGGCAGGCAGACTGGATTCATCGGCACGTAGTCCGGATCCCCAGTCTACTACTCCTTGTATCCATGCTAGTCATAACCAACTATGCATATCAAAGCATCCACGAATCGAATGAAACAGAAGGAAACGGGACCAAAGCTACACAGAGATGCTATGTGTCCAGAAAGTGCAACAACAATCGAGGGTTACTGGGGTTACCTCGCCCCAGGCCGATCACATCGACAGGCGGGCTCGGACATGGATCATCGGCTCCACAACCCCTCGACTGCGACAACTATGCAGGCATAGCCAAAACTGTATAACAATGAGCTCGAAACCAACAACCGATCAAAGCAACACTCTAGACATTGAAGTTGTATTAAACAGGTGTTACTAGAGTATAGCTTACAAACAGAGGTCACATGACCCAACATTACAACAGACAACGAAAGGCAAATTATGTTGCTAATCAACAAGAACCAAAAGGCCTAAGAGTCCGCAACATAAGGCGACGTCCCAGCCCATAGATTCCAGGCTGCTACCTGGGAACCCCAAACTACTCGTCGATGTCCACGTTGAATCACCACCGATGGAGTTCTTCTCCTGAACCAAAATTAAGCAAACCTGAGTACGGGAGGTACTCAACAAGGCTTAATTAACCTATTATATATCTGCTATTTCGAAAAGGGTTTCATGAATGCTGATTTGCGTAAAGCAATCTTTGTTTTGCAAGTTGAGGAAGGAATAGCACGTCTCATGGAATGTTTTCAAAACAGATGAGAAAACTAGTCAACTACTGTAATCATCATCTTCTTGTATTCCACCAAGTCCTTCTCAATGCCCACACTATCTCATGCTACAAGGATCACCCCTCCCGGCATCTCCGGGGAGGCACCCTTCATCCATGGTTAACAAGTTTTAGTCATTCCGTTGGAGTTATCTATGATCACAGAATCCGTTGCCAAGTCGTCCGTAACCGTGGACACGGCTTCTCGAGGAGATTCATCCCTGCAGGGGGTACACTTTACCCACACGTACCATCCGACTCTTAACACCACATGTACGCTCCTTGGGAGCGCGGCAGAGGGTGGTTGGCTCCGACCTTTACCTTGCGTAACACTATCCATGAGTCAACCCAAACAGGGCCACCCCGTCAACAGGGAGTTGGCCACCTCCTGACGGCACCTGTTCTGTGAGTCGGGATCAAGATCCGTGTACGTCCATCACTTGTCCACGCCCTAAGTTTTCTCCAAATCATTTTCTGACTCACACGCAGATGGAAAGATCAAACTACGTGACTCATGGATGTGGCCAAACAAGTTAGTTAGTCAGGCGAGGTTCATTGGCTCGCTCGTGTGGTTGCACGCTCAGTCTTGGCTTCGAAGGCGAGAACTCGCTCCTGGGGGCATGAACAGGACAAAACGCCACAACCCATTGTGGCCTCACATCCATGCCAGTATTTAGTCAAGTTATCAAAGTTAATTCAAATCATAACAACATGACATAATAGATTGACGTATTGACCAGATTCATCAACCAGATGGATCAGATCACAACTAGGCATGGCTAAGCAAGACTCACAGGGTTTAGCGGAGCGCGCACAAACAAACCTATAGCTGCTAGGAGCAGTGGATCAGGATATCTAGGTTATGCAGTATATAGGAGAACTCTATCTACTGACACCAAATAGTTTGGAACCGAATGCAAAGTACGAGATTCAAAACACTTTGAAACCATATATGAGCAGATAAGAGGTTATGCTTGCCTTGGTTATAAGAAAACCAGATAAAGTCTTCTGGAATAAGTGCTTGACTTGTCGGTTAAGATCAAGTATTCGTCATTGGGGTTGATGGCCTTCTCTTCGGAGTCACGTTCTACCGAGAGGGAAACAACATCGAAAGAGAGAAACAACAATCAAACATGGCATCGATGCAATGCGCAACATGTATGCATGAGCAGGTTAATGCACTGGAATAAAGCCTTGAACATGTTTGATGGGTTGCTAGGGTTTGTATGACAATTAGGCAATTTTACTGAATTTAGCCCGAAATAGGCCCCGAAGGGGGTTTCGGATGATTCTGAAAGTGGGTACCATTTTAAAAGCTCAAATGGGTTTGAAAACATCATAACTAGATTGTAATTGTCATTTTGAGCAATTTGATATATAACTTTTAATTTTCTAATTTTAGTGAATAAAAACTTATTTTTCTATTTTGAATGAATAAACAACATTAAATAATGTTCAAAAATCAACTTTCTCAAACATGATTGAAAATGACATTTTTGGGTAGAGAATATTTTTCTGAACATTTCTATACCTTACTTTTATTTTTCTGAATTATAAATCAAAAGTTATTAATTATTCAATTTTATTTCATTTTCTGTAATTAATAACCAATTTCTGAAAATAGAAAAACAGAAATATGACGTCATCGTGACGTCACTGTGAAATCACAGGAAGAGGATCTTCTCAGCCGTACTTCAATCGGGCGATTCACTGTAAATTGGTCGAATTCGTTTTGTTCATTGGAGAGAGGACTCGATGGCGAGTCTAAAGGTGGCGGCGCCGCTCCTATATGGTCGCCGGAGCGGAGCCGGCGACGAGGTACCGCGGCGGCCGGCGGTGGTTCCCGATGACAACGACGAAAACGACGTCAATCGCTCGAACGGAGGGTACTGGGAGGTGGAGAGGCTCACCGTGAGTGTGGAGGGCCGACCGGTGGGGGCATGGGATGGACAGAGGGCGTAGGAATTCGCCGGCGGCCGTCCGCCGGCCGTGGAGAAGAGGACGACGGCGTGGCCGATTCCGGCCGTTCCCGCTTGAATAACTCCGCGGGGAGGAGAAGGAGGCGACGACGGCGAGGATGGGCTGCTCTGTTGGGCGCGGGAAGGTTCAATTCGGCGGCGCCATCGAGGACCATCGGAGCTAGGGTTCGCTCCCTCGCGGGCAGAAATACAGAGAGAGGAGGGAGCACTCGAGGTGGGAGGGAAGTGAGAGAGATCGAGGCGTCTCCTGGACCTTATCCGCGCAAAGAGAGGCAGGGAGGAGGAGGTGGCATCGGTGCTGGTGCGGCCTCCACGCAGGTGCTCCGATTGGCAAAGGTTGAAGAAGACGGATTTGCGCAACACCCCCTGGAGTTTTCGGAATTACCAGAAGGTCCTTTTTCTTTTAAAAACAGAACTGGAAACAACTTTTGAGGGCCTTTTTGAAACCAGAAAAATTGGCAAAAAATACATTTTGGGAAGCTTACGAAATTTCCAACAAAACCATGTTTTGCTTTGATGAAATTGAATTATTTTTCAACACAAAATTTTGGGACCCATTTTAAGTACTTTTTGGGGAATTTTCTGAACCCATTTAATTTCACAATTTAAATTGGTTAAAACATGATTTGAATTTTTGTTTGATGCATGTATGAGATGGACACACACCACACACCCTAGTTTAGCAAAATTGGGATGTTACAAATCTACCCCCTTACAAGAATCTCGTCCCGAGATTCCTGAAGAAGAAGAAAGAAGGAACACCGGTTTTGAACGATCTTCTTGAACCTTACGGTTCTTTTCTCGAAGAGGTTGATCCGTAGCACTTGCGAAGATTCTTCAGCGGCTACACCTTAGGTGGGAGGGAAAACTCTTAGGAACTGATCTTTACAAAGATCGAGTATCTCAGGGCTAACTCATGAAAGGAATGTTCATAAAGAACTGTTGAGTTAACAAGCATGAAACACCTCAAGATATCGGAGGGAAAAAAAGATGGTTTCAAGTTTATGGACGATGGTTCTTGAAAGGATTTAGAATATGAGCTTTGCACAAGACTTTAAATCCTTTTGGAAAAGAAAGGTTGGACAACTTGTGACATAAAGGTTTCTTCAAACAGGATACCAAGATGGAGAGGATTGTCTTGGATACCAAATCATAATATCCACAGACGAGGGAAAACACGAGAAAACACTGTAATCGTGATTCAGAGAGAAGTTGATACATGATCATGTTCACTCTTCGGAGTGGACACGAAAGGTGAAGGAACTTTCATTCCATCCAATTTTGTCGAAAAAAACTTTGTCAAAGATCGGGATGTTACTTCACGAAGGAAGATTGGTAACCACGGAATGTTGGAACACCATAATGAAGGAGGTATTCTTGGTCACACCATAAGAATGGATAACCAACGAGGATTGAAACACCAGAAGGAATAGGGAATCTCCTTCCCATTATGGTTTGGACATAGAAATACATCTACCACATGGTTAAGATCCCATGGCTGGAGTGACTGACAAATTCACACAATGTGTGAGATGAACGGAACTTCAAGTACAAACAACTTGAAAAGGGGGAACTGAGCAACGGCGGTTATGAAACACCAAGAGATGTTCTCCTGATGAACTTGTTTCCGCTGAAACAAAGGTTTGGAGGATCAACAAAGAGAAATTGGAAGAATCAACTTCCAGGTTCTCCTGGATGTTCTAGATACCAATATCAGACTCACGACAAGCCTTCTATAGGTCATCAAGTGAAAGTAAAACTCTGTTTGAAAGAACGGTGAGGAAAACTTGTTAGAATAAGCCAGACAAGAATTCTCACGGAGAGTGGTTGTTCTTACGGATTCAAGGGGATATGACATTAGGCCTTCCGGCTAATTGTGTCAACCACCACATCGACCATGCCGGATTTTGAAAAGACCTGATTCAATACTCTTGAGGAACACTAACCATCGTTGCTGCTTGAGATTCAGCTCTGGGTAGTGGGTTGATAACTCAGACTTGGTATGTTTGATCGAAGAGATTGCACCGTTTACCAACGAGATACGTTACTGGATTTTCAAGATATGGACTACGATGCCAAGCTCAAGAAGATGAGCAGGATTGCAAAACGCATGTATTAGCAACTTGCGAAATACGGTTGCACCTACATGGTTTAGTTGCAACAAAACACATCGGAGTCCTTGAGAAAAAGATGATTACAAAGATATCGAAGATCATAGACTTCTTCTCTTTCACGAACAATCAGTCAGTGGCTTAGTGTGGATGCAAACTTGTTCAAGTAAATGGAGGTAACAACCAACCATCTCAGGAATACTCCACACATGCATGACCGACTGGGATTATTCCCGAGGAACAAGAAAACTCTACTCGGATCCACGGCGACAACTTTCACCATAAGCACATGAACCGGAGTAGGTTACTTCGAACATCCAGAACACAACTTCGTGATGACACAAAGATGGTTCTCGAAAGTTTCCAACATTAGTGCCAAGTGTTCAACATTAACCTCTTGCAACTTGGGTAAATAGGAATGTCATCGATGGGCTCGAGAACACACTTATCAACACTCCAAGATGAGGGATTCATATAATCTATGAACAAGACAAAACATTGGTCTGACCAAAGGACATTGAGGTGTACCTAGGAGAAAACACCATGAGTGAAAACACCATCCAGATAGTCCTTGGATCTGGACTTGATCTGACGATAGCCCAAATCAAATCAAGGTATAATGACAGCATGTCCATTAAAGAGATACTATCATGCTTCAACACGAGGAAAACTAGATATCCCTTATCAAAGGAACAAGTCGGCGGAGCTTTTGCCTTTCAACTCTCCAAGTTATTGTGTCAGCTCAACCGCTAGTCCAGGGTGTCTAGCGTAGTTTCTTGGAGAAAGGAGGGGTTCGAACTACCCCTCGTTTAGACATCACGGTCAGGCAACAAACCTGGTGATACTTCTAGAAAGACAACCAGAATATCACAACCCACCGGTATGTCTTGGAAATCGAAAGGAGGCATGCTTTTCAAAGCAACCGATACGGCCTTGAGAGCTTTGGTATGAACCTAACTCTCTGACCAAGATTGTGCACCGGATTGAACGGATTTGGTGACTCAGTCAACTTCAAACAGAGGCTGGGTGACCAGTAGTGCTAAGAAGGATACAGATGTTTCTTAGGTTTCCAAAGCAATAAGAATTGCTGAGAATACCTGATGCACACATCGACACACACACCCAACCTTCTCGAGCATTTCAGCTTGGAGGATGGGGGAGTGGACACGTGTAAGAGCATCACTTCGTCAACAAGGCCATGAAACTAAGCACGACCTCTTGATGTAAAAGAGTGTGATACCCGGAGGTAGAACAGAATAGAAGCTAACGTAACTTCTTTAATCTGCGAATTACAAAACTTTGACCTGGTCCTAGAGATGAACGAGGTACTGGAGTTTGTTTCTCCTGACATTCCAAGGTGGAATGTTTTGACAGAACTCAAGAGGAACTGATTGGAAGAATCCAACACGCAGGTGTAGCTTGGTTTCCAACAACGGACGAAGTTCGGAAAGCAACTAAAGATTAAAAACATGCTCCGGAAAATCCAGAGATCATGTTGATTGCACAGGGTAATACTCATTTGTAGAACCCATGCTAAAGATTGATTTAGCTGAAACAAGAACGAAGATTTGGAATTCATGATGACCACCCTTGTTGTGATCCATTTGATTCCAAGAGAAAACCTATGGTTATTGGAGTTGAGATTACCTAGCCATCCTGAGGTAGAAGATGTTCCTCAGGGTCAACAAAAGGAACTTGGGTTAAAGGTCAGCATCCTGTACTGATGGAGTGAGCATCACATGGTTATAAAACCACCTGATTCAACCCACCGCAATTCAGCACATTCCGGGACCTTCGGTTCAAGTCTGAGGGTTAGAAAGCTAGAGAAAGGAGTGACCATTATCTAAGTGCCTTGAGGACACTACGAATAGCAATCACGAAGTATCTTTCAAAAGAAAAACATCGCTCCGGAAGAATTTGAGCAGAGGATAACGAATACATTCGAGATGAAAAGGAAATCTCGAGGTTCAGGATTTTGAGACTTTAGAACAGGAGTATGTGGAACCCACACAACTCTGAGAGATTATGATGGAAAGGAAATCTCCCAGTTTAAGAGATAACGGAACACGGAACACACACGACTCTAGAAACTATAACACTAGGTCAACTTGGGTAGAAAACGTCTTGCCAGAGAAGGCACCTAGGTTTTGAATGACTCGAAGAGATAGCAAAACCTTTTCAAATCAAAACAGGTAAGATGACCCAGAGTTTAGAGCGATACCAGATAAGGAGTAAAAAGAATCCTAAGAAGGTTTTTCACAATTCATTTGGAGTTTCAAAGTAGTTTTCACAAACTCTAGACTCAACATCGACCAAGCAGTAAGGTTTTCCTACAGGCAGTCCTGCTCTGATACCAAGACTTGTCACGACCCCGGACCCAGAGATATACATACTGTTATGTGCTCCTAGCCATGGACTCACAAGGGCTTCAGGGTTACCAGCCCCGGCCGCAACAAACAACGGCAGGCAGACTGGATTCATCGGCACGTAGTACGGATCCCCAGTCTACTACTCCTTGTATCCATGCTAGTCATAACCAACTATGCTTATCAAAGCGTCCACGAATCGAATGAAACTGAAGGAAACGGGACCAAAGCTACACAGAGATGCTATGTGTCCAGAAAGTGCAACAACAATCGAGGGTTACTGGGGTTACCTCGCCCCAGGCCGATCACATCGACATGCGGGCTCGGACATGGATCATCGGCTCCACAACCCCTCGACTGCGACAACTATGCAGGCATAGCCAAAACTGTATAACAATGAGCTCGAAACCAACAACCGATCAAAGCAACACTCTAGACATTGAAGTTGTATTAAACAGGTGTTACTAGAGTATAGCTTACAAACAGAGGTCACATGACCCAACATTACAACAGACAACGAAAGGCAAATTATGTTGCTAATCAACAAGAACCAAAAGGCCTAAGAGGCCGCAACATAAGGCGACGTCCCAGCCCATAGATTCCAGGCTGCTACTTGGGAACCCCAAACTACTCGTCGATGTCCACGTTGAATCACCACCGATGGAGTTCTTCTCCTGAACCAAAATTAAGCAAACCTGAGTACGGGAGGTACTCAACAAGGCTTAATTAACCTATTATATATCTGCTATTTCGAAAAGGGTTTCATGAAGGCTGATTTGCGTAAAGCAATCTTTGTTTTGCAAGTTGAGGAAGGAATAGCACGTCTCATGGAATGTTTTCAAAACAGATGAGAAAACTAGTCAACTACTGTAATCATCATCTTCTTGTATTCCACCAAGTCCTTCTCAATTCCCACACTATCTCATGCTACAAGGATCACCCCTCCCGGCATCTCCGGGGAGGCACCCTTCATCCATGGTTAACAAGTTTTAGTCATTCCGTTGGAGTTATCTATGATCACAGAATCCGTTGCCAAGTCGTCCGTAACCGTGGACACGGCTTCTCGAGGAGATTCATCCCTGCAGGGGGTACACTTTACCCACACGTACCATCCGACTCTTAACGCCACATGTACGCTCCTTGGGAGCGCGGCAGAGGGTGGTTGGCTCCGACCTTTACCTTGCGTAACCCTATCCATGAGTCAACCCAAACAGGGCCACCCCGTCAACAGGGAGTTGGCCACCTCCTGACGGCACCTGTTCTGTGAGTCGGGATCAAGATCCGTGTACGTCCATCACTTGTCCCGGTCACGCCCTAAGTTTTCTCCAAATCGTTTTCTGACTCACACGCAGATGGAAAGATCAAACTACGTGACTCATGGATGTGGCCAAACAAGTTAGTTAGTCAGGCGAGGTTCATTGGCTCGCTCGTGTGGTTGCACGCTCAGTCTTGGCTTCGAAGGCGAGAACTCGCTCCTAGGGGCATGAACAGGACAAAACGCCACAACCCATTGTGGCCTCACATCCATGCCAGTATTTAGTCAAGTTATCAAAGTTAATTCAAATCATAACAACATGACATAATAGATTGACGTATTGACCAGATTCATCAACCGGATGGATCAGATCACAACTAGGCATGGCTAAGCAAGACTCACAGGGTTTAGCGGAGCGCGCACAAACAAACCTATAGCTGCTAGGAGCAGTGGATCAGGATATCTAGGTTATGCAGTATATAGGAGAACTCTATCTACTGACACCAAATAGTTTGGAACCGAATGCAAAGTACGAGATTCAAAACACTTTGAAACCATATATGAGCAGATAAGAGGTTATGCTTGCCTTGGTTATAAGAAAACCAGATAAAGTCTTCTGGAATAAGTGCTTGACTTGTCGGTTAAGATCAAGTATTCGTCATTGGGGTTGATGGCCTTCTCTTCGGAGTCACGTTCTACCGAGAGGGAAACAACACCGAAAGAGAGAAACAACAATCAAACATGGCATCGATGCAATGCGCAACATGTATGCATGAGCAGGTTAATGCACTGGAATAAAGCCTTGAACATGTTTGATGGGTTGCTAGGGTTTGTATGACAATTAGGCAATTTTACTGAATTTAGCCCGAAATAGGCCCCGGAGGGGGTTTCGGGCGATTCTGAAAGTGGGTACCATTTTAAAAGCTCAAATGGGTTTGAAAATATCATAACTAGATTGTACTTGTCATTTTGAGCAATTTGATATATAACTTTTAATTTTCTAATTTTAGTGAATAAAAACTTATTTTTCTATTTTAAATGAATAAACAACATTAAATAATGTTCAAAAATCAACTTTCTCAAACATGATTGAAAATGACATTTTTGGGTAGAGAATATTTTTCTGAACATTTCTATACCTTACTTTTATTTTTCTGAATTATAAATCAAAAGTTATTAATTATTCAATTTTATTTCATTTTCTGTAATTAATAACCAATTTCTCAAAATAGAAAAACAGAAATATGACGTCATCGTGACGTCACTGTGACATCACAGGAAGAGGATCTTCTCAGCTGTACTTCAATCGGGCGATTCACTGTAAATTGGTCGAATTCGTTTTGTTCATTGGAGAGAGGACTCGATGGCGAGTCTAAAGGTGGCGGCGCCGCTCCTATATGGTCGCCGGAGCGGAGCCGGCGACGAGGTACCGCGGCGGCCGGCGGAGGTTCCCGATGACAACGACGAAAACGACGTCAATCGCTCGAACGGAGGGTACTGGGAGGTGGAGAGGCTCACCGTGAGTGTGGAGGGCCGACCGGTGGGGCATGGGATGGACAGAGGGCGTAGGAATTCGTCGGCGGCCGTCCGCCGGCCGTGGAGAAGAGGACGACGGCGTGGCCGATTCCGGCCGTTCCCGCTCGAATAACTCCGCGGGGAGGAGAAGGAGGCGACGACGGCGAGGATGGGCTGCTCTGTTGGGCGCGGGAAGGTTCAATTCGGCGGCGCCATCGAGGACCATCGGAGCTAGGTTCGCTCCCTCGCGGGCAGAAATACAGAGAGAGGAGGGAGCACTCGAGGTGGGAGGGAAGTGAGAGAGATCGAGGCGTCTCCTGGACCTTATCCGCGCAAAGAGAGGCAGGGAGGAGGAGGTGGCATCGGTGCTGGTGCGGCCTCCACGCAGGTGCTCCGATTGGCAAAGGTTGAAGAAGACGGATTTGCGCAACACCCCTGGAGTTTTCGGAATTACCAAAAGGTCCTTTTCCTTTTAAAAACAGAACTGGAAACAACTTTTGAGGGCCTTTTTGAAACCAGAAAAATTGGCAAAAAATACATTTTGGGAAGCTTACAAAATTTCCAACAAAACCATGTTTTGCTTTGATGAAATTGAATTATTTTTTAACACAAAATTTTGGGACCCATTTTAAGTACTTTTTGGGGAATTTTCTGAACCCATTTAATTTCACAATTTAAATTGGTTGAAGCATGATTTGAATTTTTGTTTGATGCATGTATGAGATGGACACACACCACACAACCTAGTTTAGCAAAATTGGGATGTTACAACGGCTTCTATTGGCTCACTGCCCTGAAGCAAGCTGAAGATATTGTGAGAAAATGCAACGGCTGCCAGAGATTTGCAAGCAAGATTCATATGCCAGCTTCCGAGTTGAAGACCATTCCCATTACTTGGCCATTTGCAGTTTGGTGTTTGGATATGGTTGGCCCCTTCAAGCCGGCTAGAGGTAACATGACTCACATCCTGGTCATGGTTGACAAGTTCACCAAGTGGATTGAGGTGAAACCTATGCGGAAGTGCGATGGAGTCACAGCTGTGAGTTTCTTGAAGGATGTGATCCTGAGATATGGCTACCCGCACAGCCTCATTACTGATAATGGCACAAACTTTGCTGAGGGTGCTTTTGCAAGGTTCTGCAGAGATAAGCGGATTCGGCTAGATGTTGCATCTATTGCGCATCCGGCCTCCAATGGGCAAGTTGAAAGAGAAAATGGCATGGTGCTATCCGGCATAAAGCCAAGGCTGATTGAGCCATTGCTGAAAACACCTGGGTGTTGGCTAGACGAGTTGCCGGCGGTGTTGTGGAGTCTAAGGACTACCCCTAACCGATCAACCGGATACACACCATTCTTCCTGGTATATGGAGCCGAGGCCGTGTTGCCCACTGACCTAGAGCATGACTCGCTCCGAGTAACCCTCTACACTGAGGCGCAGACTAGAGAAGCTCGAGAAAATGACGTTGACCTGCTGGAAGAAGCAAGAGAGCTAACTCTGTCACGTTCAGCTATTTATCAGCAAAACTTGAGGCGTTATCATAGCCGGAAAGTAAACCCAAGGGTTTTCCGAGAAGGAGACATGGTCCTTATGCTCGTGCAGCGCACGGCCGGGATGCACAAGCTATCCCCTCCGTGGGAAGGGCCTTTCATTGTGAGCAAGGCTCTGCAAAATGATGCCTACTATGTGGTTGACGCACAGGCACCCCAGAAGAACAGGCCGGATAGAGCAGGAGAGGAATCTAAGCGCCCCTGGAATGTAGCTCTACTCTGCCGTTTTCATTCGTGAGCTGAAAGTTGTATGTATCTCCTTGACCGAGTTAAAATTCTAGTAGGCACTCCGAATTCAAACTCGGGGACTGACCTTGTCCAAATTTGTTCTCTGTTTCTCTACTCTGTTTTACTTTTTCTACTTGGTTGCTCTACTTAGAATCTCATAAGTGTATTTAGTAATGTGTTTAAACCTAAGGGCCAACTATTCGACTCTGCTGCTGTCCGCAACCCGGCTTCATGGCAAGCAAGAGAACAAGCCAAAGGTCAATGAACACATGAAAAATTGCTAAGGAGAAGAGAGGTGTAGCAACCGAGTAGGGTGTTCTTCTCTGTTTTTGTTGCCTTTGTTCGGCTAAGTGGTGGGCAGCGTTACTATGAATTTTTCTAAATGGCTAAGTATTTGAAACTCAAACTTGGAAATCTTGTGATTCGACTTCCAAAAAAGCCACAAGTGGCAGGTAAGAGCTGAGACGACAAGAGAGAGTGGATGAAAAACGCAACTCGGGGACTTGCATAATAACACAACCCGGCATTGAGCCAGAGTTGCTAAAAACTTCAAGTGGAATAAAATTGAGTAGCAACAGACACAATAATTGTACGGTTACATCTGCACCCGGCATCCCGGGGATCTAATCAAAGTTCAAGATAAAAGTTTTTCAAGCATCACTTGGAGGTAGTGGCAGTGTTATCCGCAGCAGCGTTGTCAGCATCAAGGTTGGCGGAGGCAACTGGATCGGAGGTTGCAGTGGCAACTGAGATGGGGTCCGTTGCTGAGCTGGAGGCTGGGGTAGACTGGGAGCTGGGCATCGGGTAGGCAGCAGTCGTGCCCAGCTCGGGAGCCGCCTGCTCGATCACCATCTCGGTGGTGATGGTAGCCTCCTGAGCGCTGGGTTGCGGCTGCTCGATCTCGGTGTTGGTGGCCAACTCAGATTCCTCCGGGTTGACCAGCTGCTCGCCCCCCTCGAAGACCTTGGCTTTCCCCTTCTCGGACGCTCCCTTTGCGACACCCTCCTCGAACTCGGCCAAGTCCTCGCTGGTGACATCGTCATCATCTTCATCCTCATCCTCGTCTTCAGGCTCAGTATCTGGCTCGGGAAGGCCGTCGATGTAGGTGGTGGTGTCGGCGTAGGAAGCAATCTCATATGCCACTGCTTTCCGGCGAGTGACGCAGTCGGAGTTCTTGGTCCACTTGGAGTCTTCACGAATAGTGAGGATTCTGCTCAGATCCAAGTTTTCGTACCAGCTGGTGATGAAGTGCAGCAGCTGATCAGCTCCTGCCCCGAGCTGCAGAGGCACGCCACTTCTTCAACTCGGCCTTGACTCCGTTCAGCTTCTCGGCGAGCTCGCTGAAGCTGTCTGGCGCATCTTGATCCGGCCAGAACAGATCGTGCAATTTGTATGCAGTGGAGACCATGGAGGTGCCCAGGCCCTTGAGGGAGCGGATTTGAGTCTTGATGCTGAGGAGATAGTCTTCAATGGTAGAGCTATCATCAGTGGGAAGACCGGCCGCAGCTCGGAGTTGTCTCGCCTTCGCCGGAGCAGGCGCACTGGCAGAAAGGAGCTCAGGGAAGACATCTAAAAAAGGAACCAGTACGAGTTAGGAAGAGAAACAAAGAAGAAGCCAAACCGAGAAGAAGCAGAGCCGAGTAGGAGAAGGCAGAGTAGGGGAAACTTACGCTCTAAGTCCACTAGCAAGGCACCCAGCTTGATCTTCCAGTCGTTTTCATTGGAGATGTGCATGTCTTCGATGAGGCGCGCGTTGGCGATCTAGAGGACGAGTTGCTGGTTGTGTTCTTTTAGCATCGAGAGTTCCATCTCAAGCGTTTTCTCCCTGGCCTTGGCAGCCTTCTTGATCTCCTCCTTCTCAGCAACCTGGTTGATGGCATCCTCGAGGGCAGCTTTCAGTTTGACCTGCATCTTCTCAAACTCCGCCCTCTCGGCGGTGCGCTCTTTCTCGATCTCTGCTTCTCGGGTTTCCAGCTGTTGTCGCACCTCGGCAGGCATGAGGCAGTTCAAGTGCTGCTCCCGGAATTTCTTATACTCTTCTGCGAGAAGAACAACAGTATCAGCAGAGTAACCAGCTAAGTGAATAGACACAATTGTAGAGAAGAGGGAAAATGGCTCACCTTCCAGAGTCTGGATCTTGCTCTGGGCAGAGGCAGCAAAAACTTCGCAGTCGCGATGCTTTTCAATCAGATCATTGAGGTTGCCTGCAGAGAAAACAACAATGAAGCAAAAGAGCAAACACGGGCGTAAACACAAAACGCACAAACCGAATTGCTGAAAGCTTACCTTCAACTTCAGAAATCTGGATAGTGCGGTCCAGTGCCGCCTGCTCCATCACATCATCGTCTTTCTTCTCGGCTTCAAGAGGCTCGAGACGGTCCTTGGCGATGCGGTGGTTCCAGAGTAGCCGGCGGAACAGTTTCGTCCTCTTATGGAGGCTATTCTGCAGAAAAGAAGAGAAAAATTTTAAGTCTTGTGAAGATTTGGCCCGAGTAGACGGCAACTCGGTTGAGTCTTCGCCTACTCGGCCCGAATCTCGGGGACTGGGGGAATGGCTAAGAGGAAAAGAGGAAAAGAGGAAAAGAGAAGAGAAAGGAAGAACAGCAACTCGGAAAATGAAAGAGAGAAGAAAAGACTTACAACATAAGTTTGCTCGACATCCTCGGCAGCTTTGCGCAGGCTGAACAGCTTCCCGGCCAATGTGCAGGTGGGGCTGGCGATTGTCAGTGGAAGAGAGCCGATATCAGCCTTGTTCCAGTCGACGCGGTAGTGGTCGATTGGACCCAGCTGAAGACCTTCCCACTTTGGGTTGCCATGCGCTTTGCTATTCCAAGCTGGGTCCACAAACGCTACCCGGTCCAAGAGCGCGGTGAGGCCTTCTGATTCAACCTCGTTGTCTCCCGCCTCACGCGACAAGAGCTCAGGAGCTGCTGCTGCTTCCTTGCCCTTGGACTTGGTTTCAGTCGCCACAGCTGCGCCTCCTTTCAGTGCAGACAGTTTATTTTCTCCTCTTTCCAGTGAGATCTCATGGCGTTGGGACAGATCCAGCATGTATTCCGGCCAGCTGGCTTGCGCGCGGCTGACAGCTCTAGCACTTGGTCCCTCGGCAGGACCAGCAGACCCAGCAGCAGCCGGGTTGGTGCTGGAGGTGGGCGCGCCGAGTGCCAGCTGTTTGCTCTTCACCACCCGCTTCGCGGCTTGTCCACTTGGTGGCTTGGGTGGCGGCATCTGCTGTCCAGCTTGCGCAACGTTGCGCTTTGGGTTCTTCCGAGTAGGCTCGGCTCCAGACTTGATAATCTTCTTGGGGCTAGGAGCACTGTCTTGCCGAGAAGCGGATAGAGGCGCTTGGCGAGGAGCAGCTGGAGGCACTTGCTGGGAGGTAATTGTTGATGCTGTCAGAGTTGGAGGGGGGATTGGCGCAGTGGGTGGAGTCGCCTGCTGGGTAGGCGGCACTGGAGGCTGGCTACCCGGTGCAGCATCAGGCTGCACTTGGCTCTGGCCGACGGGCTCCACCACGCTCTCTTCTACCCGCAGCTCTGCAGCAGGATTAGGCCTTGTGTCAGTAACATCTTCTACCCGCGGCCCGGCCGCGGGATCGTCTTAAGCTGCAGCATGAGTGTCCTGCTGCTCGGTGGTGTTGTCTTGCCGCTCCAGGGCGGCACTGTCTTGTTTCTCGGGGTTTTCTTCAGTATTTTCCCCATCTGATGCAGCTGGGGGAGATGGCGGCGTCTCGTCATGAGCAGCATCTTGCTGCTGTTGCGGGATTGGATCAACAGTATCACCAGCGCCAGTGTTCTCGGCGCCGGTATCTTCTTCCACATCAATAGGAGAGGACACACGCGTCCTGTCCTGCTTGTCTTGCTCTTCCTCGTCATCTGAGAGATCGACAAGCTGATCTAGGGGCACGGTTGCTTTTCTCTTGGAGCGAGTTGGGGCTGCGGCGGCATCAACGTCCAGAGGGGCACTGAGAGAAGAAAGAAGTTCAGAAAGGAAGAAGAAGGAAAGCGCAACAAGAAGCAGTAACAAGTTGGTACTCAGAGGGAACGCTTACCCTTTGCTGGTAGGGGGTTGTCTCCTAGAGGCGACGATTTTCTTTCCGCCTGCCTTCTTGGCTTTCTTCGGGGGGGAGGGGTGGGGGTGGGGGTGGGTTCCTGGGCGCCACTGCCAACCTTCTTCCGAGTATTGGGAGCTGCCACAGATAAAGGATTAACCTCCAGGGGCTCATCATCATCGTCCAGCTCAGGCTCCTCTGCAGAGTAGAAGAAGAAATAAATTCAGAAACAGAGAAGGGAATCAAGGTGCATTGCTAGTAAGCAGAGAGGTGAACTTGGTCACCTTCGTCATCTTCGGACCAGTCCCGAATAGACGCATCAGCTCGGGACTTACCAGGCTGATTGGCGTGAGGGATGCAGAGGGTGTCTTGGGTGTCATAGTGAAGGGAATATGCCCGAGAGGCAATAATAAAGTGTTTATTATGTTATTCCTTGTTTGTGATAGATGTTTATTTCTCATGCTAGAATTGTATTAACCGGAAACGTTGATACATGTGTGATTAATAAACAAACCAACGTTCCTAGTGAAGCCTCTCTTTTAACTAGCCCGTTGATTAAACAGATGATCAAGGTTTCCTGATCATGAACATTGGATGTTGTTGATAACGGGGTCATGTCATTAGGAGAATGACATGATGAACTTAAACCCTAAACTAAGTATAACAATACGATCAAGTCATTTAGTTTTGTTGTTATGTCTTACATTCGGAGTAACATTATTCCTTAGACCATGAGATCATGTTAATCACTAATACCGAAAGAATACTTTGATGACATCAAACATCACACCGTAAAAGGGTGACTATAAAGGTGGCATTGGATATTCGGAAAGTATTGGTTGAAGCTCATGGATCGAGAATGGGATTTGTCCATCCAATATGACGGATAGATATACTCAGGGCCCTCTCGGTGATATCACATCAACACCGCTTGCAAGCAAGTGATTTGATCACTAGGATGTTATATCACGGGAACGAGAAAAGAGTACTTGTCGGATAACGAGATCGAACAAAGTATAGTGGATACCGATGATCGGATCTCGGACAAGTAATATATCGCGAGACAAAGGGAAATCGTTACGACGTTGAAAGGTTCACACGATCACGAGAGTCATCGTTGAATATATAGGAGTCATCACGGTTTTCCAGACCCCGCTGTTGATTATTGATCGGAGAGGAGTCTCGATCATGTCTATAATATTCACGAACCGTAGGGAGACACACTTAAGGTTCGATGAAGCGTTTAGAGAAGATACGGAATACCGAAGAATATTTTGGGCAGCTCCGGAATAGTTTCGGGGAAAATTGAAATAGTTCAAGGGGTTTTTCGTCGAACGGTTGTTAATAGAATTAACAAATGGTTCGAGGTGCTGCATGCAAATGTTTGTTAATGGAATTAACAAATATAAATAAAGAAATAAAAATGTTTTATTTATTTATTAAAGAAAAACCTTTGGATTTTCCAAGTGGGAAATTAAGGGAAATTTGAGTGGGTTTGAGTGGAGCTTCCACTCACATGAAGAGAGGAAGGGGGGGGGCACCCATGGCTGGCCGCACCCCCCCTTTGGGCTGCCTCCCCCCCCCTATAAAAGGAGGGTGAGGGCTCTCTCTTCCCCACACACTTGCTCACACATTTTCCCTTCCATCCGCTGCTCCATTCCATGGTCTCCGACTTGGCGAAGCCCTGACCGTGGGATTCTTCACCACCACCACGCCGTCGTGCTGCTGGAATTCCGGAGGGATCTTCCACTTCCACAACCCGCTGGAACGAGGGAACGGAAGTCTTCATCGAGCTGAACGTGTGACCGATTACGGAGGTGCCGCCGGATTGCGGTGCTCTTCTTCTCGCTCGGGATCGGCGTGAGAACGACTACGCCAACCACGAGATCTTTTCTCGTACCACTTTGAGTCTTCGAGGGTATGTTATCTCAAGACTCTCTTTCTCCCCGTTGCCTTTCATCTCATAGATTAGATCTTGGCCATTTGGGTTTATCGCGTGTAGGAAAATTTTTGTTTTCTATGCTACGTTCCCCTTCAGTGGTATCAGAGCCGGATCTATGCGTAGATGAATTGTACGGGTAGAACACATAGGAGTATGTGGGCGTTGATGATCATGTTTTTGTCTCTTTGAGTATTTTATGATCTTAGTGGCATAGTAGGATGAAGCGGCCCGGACTAACTTTACATGTCCACGTACATGAGACTTGTTCCACAACTGACATGCAACTTGAATTGCATAAGTGGCTTGCGGGTGTCGGTTTCTCCTACTATAGTTAAGATCTAATCTACAAAGGGTTGTTCAAAAATATATTTTATCAACGTTGTGGTTTTTTGTACGTAGATATGAACGGTTCTATCCTCGTAAGCCCAAAGCCACGTAAAATATGCAAAAATAAATTAGAGGCGTCTAACTTGTTTTTGCAGGGCATGTGATGTGATATGGTCAATGTTACAAACGTTATGTATGAGATGATATCTTTTGTAAATTATTGACATACCGGCTGGAGCCATATGGTTGTCTTATTTTATGGCCTGCGTGCTGTATGTCATATCCATGTGATATGTTGTAATGGACAATCAAGATGGAGGTGCCACGGACCTTGGTGCCACGCCGGTAGGATGATGGAGATCATACCATGATGCACAAGATGGAGATCAAGTGCAAGAAGGACCATATCATATCACATTATCCATGCATGTGATGTTTATCCTTTTATGCATCTTATTTTGCTTAGATCGCGACGGTAGCATTATAAGATGATCCCTCTCACTTAATATCAAGATAATAATGTGTTCTTCCTTAAGTATGCACCGTTAAGAAAGTTCGTCGTTTCGAGACACCACGTGATGATCGGGTGTGATAGACTCAACGTTCGCATACAACGGGTGTTTTCAAGCCTAGCATGTACAGACATGGCCTTGAAACACATGCAATACAATGGTTCTACTTGGCGAGCCTAGCATGTACAGACATGGCCTCGGAACACGTAACCGAAAGGTAAAGCATGAGTCATATGAATGATATGATGAACATGTTGATGTTCGCCTTTGCAACTACACCGTCTCACGTGATGATCGGTTTCGGTGTAGTGAATTTGGTTCGTGTAATCACTAAAGACAACTAAGAGGGATGTTGTTTTTGAGTGGGAGTTCATGGGATAATTTTAGAATTAACTTGAACTTAATTTATCATAAACATAGTCTAAATAGTCTTTGCAAATATGTTGTAGATCATGGCACCACCTACCTTCAATTTCAATATGTTCATGGAGAAAGAGAAATTAGCGAACAATGGTAGCAACTTTACCAACTGGGCACTTAACCTGAGGATTCTCCTCACCGCTTGCAAGAAGCTCTATGTGCTTGATGCACCTCTAGGTGACCAACCCGCTGATGATGCTTCTGATGAGGATAAAAATGTTTATCTGACTCAACAAGAAGACACAGTATAGTTCACTGCGGCATCCTCTATGGATTAGAGCCAGAGCTGCGAAAACGTTTCGAGAACAGCACTGCTTATGCCACAATGGGAGAATTGAAAATGATTTTCGATACCCATGCCGCAGTTGAGAGTTATGACGCTTCAGAAAAGTTCTTTAGCTGCATGATGGAAGAGAACAGCTCCGTTAGTGAGCACGTACTCAAAATGTCTGCGTACGCTGATAAGCTCATAGCCTTGGGAATATCGATTCCCATTGAGCTAGGGATACATCGTGTTCTTCAATCTCTGCCACCTAGTTACAAGAACTTCGTGATGAACTATAATATGCAGAGCATGAAGAAGTCTCTTCCTGAGCTTCTCTCGATGCTTAAAACTGCTGAAGTGGAGATCAAGAAAGAACATCAAGTGTTGATGATCAATAAGACCACTAGTTTCAAGAAAGGCAAGAAAGGCAAGCCAAGGGTAAACTTCAAGAAGGGTGGCAAATCTGTTGCTACTGCTGAGAAGAGAAACAGGCATGGCCCTAAGTCTGAGACTGAGTGTTTCTATTGCAAGGGTACTGGCCACTGGAAGCGCAATTGCCCCAAGTATCTGGCAGATAAGAAGGCCGGCAAAGTGAACAAAGGTATATATGATATACTTGTTATTGATGTGTACCTAACTAGTACTCGCAGTAGCACCTGGGTATTTGATACTGGTTCGGTTGCTCACATATGTAACTCGAAACAGGAGCTGCAGAACAAGCGACCACTAGCAAAGGATGAGGTGACGATGCGCGTCGGCAATGGATCAAGAGTTGATGTGATCGCCGTCGGGACGCTACCTCTACGTCTACCATCGGGATTAGTTATAAACCTCAATAAATGTTATTTGGTGCCCGCATTAAGCATGAATATCGTTTCTGGATCTTGCTTAATGCGGGACGGTTATTCCTTTAAGTCCGAGAACAATGGTTGTTCGATTTATATGAATAATATCTTTTATGGTCATGCACCTGAGAAGAATGGTTTATTTCTTTTGAATCTTGATAATGTTGATACACATATTCATAATGTGAATGCCAAAAGAATTAAGTTAAATGATGATATTGCTACTTATTTGTGGCATTGCCGCTTAGGTCATATTGGTGTTAAACGCATGAAGAAGCTCCATTCTGATGGACTCTTAGAATCACTTGATTATGAATCATTTGAAACATGTGAACCATGCCTTATGGGCAAGATGACTAGAACCCCGTTTTCTGGATCTATGGAACGGGCGACAGACTTACTGGAAATCATACATACTGATGTATGTGGACCAATGAGTGTATCGGCGCGCGGTGGATATCGTTATTTTGTCACTTTCACAGATGATTTGAGTAGATATGGGTATATTTACTTAATGAAACACAAATCTGAAACGTTTGAAAAGTTCAAAGAATTTCAGTGTGAAGTTGAAAATCATCGTAACAGAAAGATTAAATTTCTACGATCTGATCGTGGAGGTGAATATCTAAGTTACGAGTTTGGCATGCATATGAAACAATGTGGAATAGTTTCACAACTCACACCTGCCGGAACACCACAGCGAAATGGTGTTTCCGAACGTCGTAATCGTACTTTATTAGATATGGTTCGGTCTATGATGTCTCTTACAGATTTGCCACTATCGTTTTGGGGTTATGCACTAGAGACCGCTGCATTCACTTTAAATAGGGCACCATCTAAATCCGTTGAAACGACACCGTATGAATTATGGTTTGGAAACAAACCTAAGCTGTCATTTCTAAAAGTTTGGGGATGCGATGTTTATGTGAAGAAGCTTCAACCTGATAAACTCGAACCCAAAGCGGAAAAATGCGTCTTCATAGGATACCCTAAAGAAACAATAGGGTACACCTTCTATCACAGATCCGAAGGCAAGATTTTTGTTGCCAAGAATGGATCCTTTTGGAGAAGGAGTTTCTCTCGAAAGGTGTGAATAGTAGGAAGGTAGAACTCGACGAGGTTATTGAACCTTCTCTTCTTGGAATGGCGAGTAGCAGCACCGGAAGTTGTTCCGGGGCCGACCCCGTCAGATGAAGAGAGAGTTAATGATCAAGATCATGAAACTCCAATAGAGGAAACTACCGCACCTCGCAGGTCAACTAGGGAGCGTGCAGCTCCTGAACTATACGGAGAACCCGTATTAAACTTCATGGTAGATGGAGGTGATGACCCTGCGACATATGAGGAAGCGATGATGAGCCCAGATTCCAACAAATGGCTTGAAGCCATGAAATCCGAAATAGGATCCATGTACGAAAACCAAGTTTGGACTTTGGTGGATTTACCCAATGACCGCAAGGCCGTTGAGAACAAATGGATCTTTAAAAAGAAAACTGATGCTGATGGTAATGTGACCGTCTATAAAGCTCGACTTGTCGCAAAAGGTTTCCGACAAATTCAAGGAGTTGACTATGATGAAACTTTCTCACCAGTAGCGATGCTTAAGTCAGTTAGGATTATGTTAGCAGTTGCTGCATTTTTCGATTATGAAATATGGCAGATGGATGTCAAAACGGCGTTCCTTAATGGTGACATTGAGGAAGAGTTGTATATGATGCAACCCAAAGGTTTTGTTGATCCTAAGGATGCTGACAAGGTGTGTAAGCTTCAACGTTCCATTTATGGACTGAAGCAAGCATCCCGAAGTTGGAACCTTCGTTTTGATAAGGTGATCAAAGGTTTTGGATTTGTCCAAACATACGGAGAAGCTTGTATTTACAAGAAAGTGAGTGGGAGCTCTGTAGCATTTCTGGTACTATATGTGGATGACATTTATTGATTGGAAATGATATAGAACTTTTAGAAAGCGTAAAAGGTTATTTGAACAAGAGTTTTTCGATGAAAGACCTCGGTGAAGCAGCTTATATTGGGCATCAAAATCTACAGGGATAGATCAAGACGCTTAATTGGACTTTCGCAAAGTACATACCTTGACAAGATTTTGAAGAAGTTCAGAATGGAAGATAGTAGGAAAGGGTTCCTACCTATGTTGCAAGGCAAGACGTTGAGTAAGACTCAATGTCCAGCTACAGCAGAAGATAGAGAAAAGATGGATAAGACTCCCTATGCTTCAGCCATAGGTTCTATCATGTATGCTATGCTATGTACAAGACCGGATGTGGCACATGCTATTAGTTTGACTAGTAGGTACCAATCCAATCCAGGTTTGGAACACTGGACTGCGGTCAAGAATATCCTAAAGTACTTAAGAAGAACTAAGGACATGTTTCTCGTATATGGCGGTGAAGAAGAGCTCGTCGCAAGATGTTACGTCGATGCTAGCTTCGACACTGATCCGGATGACTCTAAGTCTCAGTCCGGGTACGTATTTATTATGAATGGAGGAGCTGTAAGCTGGAGGAGTTCCAAGCAATCCGTGGTGGCGGGATCATCAACAGAAGCGGAATATGTTGCTGCCCTCGGAGGCAACACAGGAAGCAGTTTTGGATGAAGGAGTTCATATCCGAACTAGGCGTGGTTCCAAGTGCGTTGGATCCAATGGTTGTCTATTGTGACAACAATGGTGCCATAGCCAATGCTAAGGAACCAAGGTCTCACAAGAATTCCAAGCATATCAAGCGTCGTTTTCACTCCATCCGTGAGCATGTCGCAGATGGTGATGTGAAGATTGCAAAGTACATACGGATCTGAATGTGGCAGATCCGTTGACTAAAAAACTCTCTCAAGGACAAAACATGATCAACACCAGAACTCCATGGGTGTTAGATTCATCACTATGTAATATAGATTATTGCCCCTAGTGCAAGTGGGAGACTGAAGGGAATACCCGAGAGGCAATAATAAAGTGTTATTATGTTATTCCTTGTTTGTGATAGATGTTTATTTCTCATGCTAGAATTGTATTAACCGGAAACGTTGATACATGTGTGATTAATAAACAAACCAACGTTCCTAGTGAAGCCTCTCTTTTAACTAGCCCGTTGATTAAACAGATGATCAAGGTTTCCTGATCATGAACATTGGATGTTGTTGATAACGGGGTCATGTCATTAGGAGAATGACATGATGAACTTAAACCCTAAACTAAGTATAACAATACGATCAAGTCATTTAGTTTTGTTGTTATGTCTTACATTCGGAGTAACATTATTCCTTAGACCATGAGATCATGTTAATCACTAATACCGAAAGAATACTTTGATGACATCAAACATCACACCGTAAAAGGGTGACTATAAAGGTGGCATTGGATATTCGGAAAGTATTGGTTGAAGCTCATGGATCGAGAATGGGATTTGTCCATCCAATATGACGGATAGATATACTCAGGGCCCTCTCGGTGATATCACATCAACACCGCTTGCAAGCAAGTGATTTGATCACTAGGATGTTATATCACGGGAACGAGAAAAGAGTACTTGTCGGATAACGAGATCGAACAAAGTATAGTGGATACCGATGATCGGATCTCGGACAAGTAATATATCGCGAGACAAAGGGAAATCGTTACGACGTTGAAAGGTTCACACGATCACGAGAGTCATCGTTGAATATATAGGAGTCATCACGGTTTTCCAGACCCCGCTGTTGATTATTGATCGGAGAGGAGTCTCGATCATGTCTATATATTCACGAACCGTAGGGAGACACACTTAAGGTTCGATGAAGCGTTTAGAGAAGATACGGAATACCGAAGAATATTTTGCAGCTCCGGAATAGTTTCGGGGAAAATTGAAATAGTTCAAGGGGTTTTTCGTCGAACGGTTGTTAATAGAATTAACAAATGGTTCGAGGTGCTGCATGCAAATGTTTGTTAATGGAATTAACAAATATAAATAAAGAAATAAAAATGTTTTATTATTTATTAAAGAAAAACCTTTGGATTTTCCAAGTGGGAAATTAAGGGAAATTTGAGTGGGTTTGAGTGGAGCTTCCACTCACATGAAGAGAGGAAGGGGTGGGGGCACCCATGGCTGGCCGCACCCCCCCTTTGGGCTGCCTCCCCCTCCCCTATAAAAGGAGGGTGAGGGCTCTCTCTTCCCCACACACTTGCTCACACATTTTCCCTTCCATCCGCTGCTCCATTCCATGGTCTCCGGCTTGGCGAAGCCCTGACCGTGGGATTCTTCACCACCACCACGCCGTCGTGCTGCTGGAATTCCGGAGGGATCTTCCACTTCCACAACCCCTGGAACGAGGGAACGGAAGTCTTCATCGAGTGAACGTGTGACCGATTACGGAGGTGCCGCCGGATTGCGGTGCTCTTCTTCTCGCTCGGGATCGGCGTGAGAACGACTACGCCAACCACGAGATCTTTTCTCGTACCACTTTGAGTCTTCGAGGGTATGTTATCTCAAGACTCTCTTTCTCCCCGTTGCCTTTCATCTCATAGATTAGATCTTGGCCATTTGGGTTTATCGCGTGTAGGAAAATTTTTGTTTTCTATGCTACGTTCCCCTTCACATAGGCGGTCTCATCGTGCTCTTCTCGGTCCTGGGACCAGTTGGCCTCGAAGATCTCGGTATCTTCTTCTCGCTGGCGATCGATGTGCTGTTGAGGCAAACATGAAACACTGTGAGTTGTTTTCTCGGCTAAGGATTTCTATTCGGGATAGCATGCAAACACAAAGCATATTCAGCTAAGGATTTCTACTCGTGACATCATGCAAATACAAAGCATATTCGGCTAAGGATTTCTACTCGTGACATCATGCAAATACAAAGCATATTCGGCTGAGTAATCCTATCCGGCACGGCATGCAAACACACAGCATATAGAGCCAAAAGGATGTTTATGATGTCCTACTCGGTGCAGCATGCAAAGATTAAGCATACAAAGCTGAGAAGCCACCTACTCGGTATCAAAGTGCAAAAAAAAAGCACAGAATGCTAACCTGTCCAATGGGCTTGAGGCGGTTATACGGCGTGAAGCCATACAACCAGGTGTCAGAGAGCGAGGTCTGCATGATGGATCTGTGTAACATCCAAGTATGAAAACCCCCTAGTTGTTTTACTTCCTTGTTTTATTTAAGCAATGCATCATGTCATCATCCTCATTTTTATTTCTGTTGCATTGTTTTCATAATGAAATGCCAACTTAATTAACCTTTGTTTTCACACTTGTCTGTTACAATCTTTCAAATAAATAATTGCAAATCAAAAACCTCAATTGCTTCCAAACCATTCATTAATATTCACCTATTAAATTGTTGCTTTAAATCAATCAGTTAATCCAATCAATTAATTCCAAATCATTTCCAAATTCAAACCAATTCTCAAAATCAGTACTCTTTTGAATCCATGAAGTTTACCACAAATTTGTACTCTTCAAATCACATCAAACACTAGGGGTAACCCTATTAAAAATGATTGTTTTCAATAAGTTTTCATTAATATTAAGATTCCTTAAATTTTGGTTTAATTTTCAAACAGCAAGCAAATGTTTAAATTTTTGAAAACAAAAGCTACCAAATGTTTGCATTTTATCTAAGGAATTTACCCTAATTTTTTCCAAATTTTTCCCTAACTTAAAAACTATGTTTTTCTTCCAAAAGCAAAAGCTACAAAAAAAAAAACAGAAAAGGAAAAATAAAAACGAACAAAACCTTGCGCGCGCAGCAGCTACCCTAGCTGGCCCAGCCCGTTCCCTCTCTATCTCTCGCGCGCGCCAGCCCAGCCCACCTAGCGGCGCGCGTACCGCTTCGTCCTTTCTATTCCCCTTCTTCTCGGAGTACGGCCGAGAATCCGTGCCGCCACGTCGACGGCAGAGCGCCGTGGACGGCCATCCGAGCCCTGCCGCGCCTATAAATCAGCCCTAGGGGCCGCGCCGTCAAAACCCTAGCCCCTAGGCCCTGTCCCATCGCTCCGCCGCCGCCAATCGCCTCCTCCCCGACGAATTCCTTCTCTGCTGCCACCTCGCCGGAATCCGATCATCTGAATCCGTCGATGGCGCCGCCACCTCCCAACTCCTCCTAGCCACCTACCACCTGGAACGGAACCGCCACCCTACCAGCTACCCCTCGGACACCTGAACACCCCCGGAGGCGCACGGTGCACTCGCCGCCATCCTCTGCCGAGTCGCCGTCGAGCTCGCCCTTCCCTCTGCAACCTGACACCTCCCGGTGAGCCGCCGTTCTTCTTCCCCTCTCTCCCTCCTGTGCATCGCCACGCACCCGTGCACGTCTCTGCACGTCCAGCACCCATCGCGCACGGCCACGGTCACCGTTCCCCGCCGGCGCGCCACCCTGTTCTGACGGACGCGGAAGGATTTGGTCGTCAGGCTTAAAATTCAGTTAACGTGGCGAATGAACGTTAACCTCTCCGCGTCTGTATCTCTGTCGAATCTGAAGAAAAAGCGCAGTGGCACTGCCCTTGTGCGCGCAAGCGCTGGTCGCGGGTTCGAGCCGCAGCGCCCCACTTTTTTGTGGAATTTTCCTTCCACAGCGCGCAGGCCCACCAGTCAGTGACTGCCACTGCCACGCATGCATGCGCAGCGCCACGCTGGCCTCTGGCCCACGCGGCAGAGGCAGTGTGTAGATAGCAGTGCAGTGAGAAAAGTTTCTGCGCGAATTTCTGTAATTCCAAAATCATTTTAAATAACAGATTTAAAACAAAAACTTCAAACTTTAATAACTTCCATTCTATAATTCCAATAAATGCAAGTTTTATATGTTTTCTGTTCCAAATTTCATAAACTTTCCAAATAATCTATTTGTGTACTGTTTTGAACTTTCAAATTGCAATTCAAATTTAAATTCAAATCATTCAATTGAATTTTGCCAAAATTCATAAGTAATTCATAATAATTCCAAATCCTGCAAATACAATATGTTTTCAATGCTATTTCAAATAACCTATTCAAATATGAATTTTGCTTCATGGTTTGAATAATTTAAATTGCCTAAATAATTTAATACTTGTTTAATTCATTTAAATTTGATAAAATCATAACTTGCTCAAAACAAAATAATTTTAACATGCAAAAATATGTTTTCAAACCATCAAAGTGTGAACTTTTCAAATGTGAGTTTGAATTCATGTTTTGAACAAATAAAAATTCAATTAAATTCAAACTTGTTTTAAATTCATTTAAAACTTGTTTAATATTGTTTAATTCATAATTAAATAATCCTAACTCCTATTTCAATATTTGAAACATGTAATCCAACTAAAATTTGATGTTCTTTCAAATAAAACTTTGTTATTTGTTTTGAACAATTTAAATGGTTGAAAACAACAAATACTTGTGTGTCACCTTTAAAGCACCCAAAAATTCCCTAAATTAATAATAAAATTCTAAATTGCTACACCCTATTTTAACTTGATTCTAATGTTGTTATTTTGCTGTTTTCCTTTTGCATGCATCATACTAAACAACTAGCACCTGTTGATTAGCTGGAAAACAAATAATCTAACCAAAATCCATGGGCTTTTCATATGCAACTCAAAGTTGCATATGTGTCCATTTAAGTTGTGTTATCATATCAATTAGTTATTTTGATGCATCTATTAACTTGTCATGCATCATATTTGATTGTGCACTATGCCATGATAATGATTGTTTATATCTCTGCCTTGTTTGTTTGTTTCTTCTCGGATAGACGACGACGTTGATACCGACGACCTTTACGACACCCCTTCTGAGGATCTAGCTCAGTACCCGGCTACTGGGTTTGCAGGCAAGTTATCACTCACATGAACCATTCTGTTCCTTTCAACATTGATTACCGATACTTTCCGTTGTTCTTTTCTGCTAGCCTTAGTGGTAGTTGTTTCTGTTACAAACCTATCACATGATACCCTAAACCCTGATATTGCCACACCTCCAGTCCTAAAACCCCGTTGCTTGGGCCCGTGTCTTACTAGCATGCTTAGGGTTGTTTTGCTCGAGTATGTTATCAGTTACTTTCTGTTATCATATTCTGTTATATTCTGGGCTCGATGTTAAACAACACTTGTTAATTTGAGGTAATAATAAATTGCTGATAAGGCACCGGCAGGAGGCCCGGCGTGGTTTTGAGGCCTGCTAGTGTCGACCCTAATAGGAAAAGGGTCTTGTCTACTGATCCATGATGAGCGCACTATCCGCATGTGGGAAGCGTGTATGGGCGCCCCCCTCAATTTGACTCGATCCGCATCTCGTCCAAATCACCACACTTAGTTCGGGCTTTCCATTTGATGCACGCATATGCAGGTACGAACCCGAGGCCAGGGTGGAATCTTTGTAGTCGGCATTTAGGGCGGCGTGGTCTTCCAGTGCTATGAGGGTCCTCCTTTTCTTCGGGGGCTCGATTAGCCGCGCACGCACAGCACGTGGTGCTTTGGGCTTGATGCGAAGAAGAGTTGAGTTGTGTTGAGTGCCTCGCTTGGCGGGAAAGGCCTTCCCATCTGGCGGGTTATTCTTACGTGTACGGCCAAATTGGTGCACCCCTGCAGGATAAATCTTCTCGAGAAGCCGTGTTTTCCGCGGTTATGGTTGACTTGGTGAAAGTACTGGCTAACAAGTACTCAGAACAACTTACACCTAACTAATGATAACTTGACTAGTAATAGGCTTATTGACACAACAACTTGATCCATCATTAATCCAACTGTGTGAGTTATCCTCGGGTTGCTTCTTTGGATAAGGGGCGAGATCCAGGATGGGTTTGTTTGGTGGTTAGTTATAGTTGGTTACGATACGCTATCTTATCTCTTTCTGTTACACTGGAAGTTGTAGTTTGTTCTATAGTTGGTTAGTGCAGCCAGTTGCAGCATCTTTCATACCCCTTTTCTTCCGTTGATCCCAAGGCATCTGTGCTTGGTGTTGACGGGATACACTTTGGTGAACTGTGAGTCTTGCTTGCCAGTACGTTGTTGTACTGACCCCTTTGGGGCTGTGGTTTACGCAGACTAACTACTACGGCTACGATGACCACCAGGATGGCTACTTCGTGGAGTTTGACGAGACTGCAGACGAGTAGATAGCTGGACCAGGGCTGGATCCAGGACCTACGTGGATGGGCTTCGTCTTCTTTATTTTCTCTTCTTAAGCCTGTTGGATTTGTCTGTACCCAGACACCTTTGATTGCTTCCGCTGACGTAATGAATGCTATGTTGGGACATGTGTCCTCTGGATGATTGTATTTGCTATTTCTGCCTTAGTGAAGGCCATTTGCAACCTTATTTCAATCTTTTGTGTCTTAGAGGCATGTTGTGTTATCCTTTGTTCAAAACCCGTTGACGTACCATGTGTGTATGGTATGAAGTACGTCAATGGTAGTATCCTGATTTCTACGGGATAGTTTACATCGACGGTGAACAGTAACAGTTGGTTGTCGCACATAAGTGCTGGCCTACCCGTAAGGGGACGCGGGAGCCGTTAAGCCCCGTAATCCAACCAAAATACTGTTCAGTTCGTACGGTGAGTATCCTCTAGAAGTCCGGGTGCGACAAATGGTATCAGAGCCTGTCTGCCTGTAGGATCCCTTTTACTGGTCGCAGTTGAGTCTAGAAACTATTTTGTAGCTATATAGGAAAATGAAACGTGAGAGTAGGAATTCTGCCATTTTCTTCTTTCCCCACCCACCCACCCTTTTCTGGTAAGGAAGTGCAACGTTGTTTTCTGTTCTCACCTAAACTTTCAAGTTAGGATTTCACGTGTTTTGGGTTCTCCGTAGTACCTCAGGACTTTTGGTCTCGTTTTCCCGATGTTGCTTCCATATCCTGTTCTTCTAAAGAACCTTTCGTCCGTTGAAACCTTGCTGTTGTTTTCCACTTCATTTCTTCTACCAGAGTCTAATCAAAACCTCCCAAATCATCTGCAGATGGATCTCAGGTTCTACCCGCAGGTGGTTCGGATGACTCGCTGTGAGAGCACCGCCGGTTATCCGGAGATGCTGAGAGACATGGTGACTTATCTGGGGTTCCATTGGGCACCAGAGTACCAGGTCTACGAGCAGCAGCGAGAGTTTGACCAGACCTACTACCGAGCTATCGTCTACATTCTGTCGGATGATGGCAGGAGCGTTGTCCACCGCTACGAGGCAGTAGGTTCCACAGTGGATATGGCCGTGCAGCAGGCAGCTTACGTGAGTCTCACCGTCCTCCGTGCTGACTACTGGGGGTTTGACGATTCTATCTATCGTCACATCCCCCGTGGTTACATCACGTCGGCGGGAGTTCATTTCACTCTCCACGACAACCTGGATACCTACGAGTCTGATAGCTCCAGGCTGCACACCACTGCTCAGTTCGTGAGGCACAGTGACGCAGTTGCTTCCACACTGTCTCAGGAGTTGGCTTCAGTCAGGGAGCAGCTCCACCTTGCTCTCACTCTTCTGGCGACGTACACCACAGACTTTGTTGGAGACGAGCTCTTTGCACGTATCGTTCAAACAGCTGGGTTACTGCTGCCAGATGCTGGAGGTTACGAGCCGATCAGAGGTCCACTTCTCGACCTTGGAGCTGGGTACACTGGGATTCCCCGCTTTGGAGCACAGGGAGACGATGCTTTCTACTTCACCACACCGAGAGTTGCTCTCAGAGCAGTCCCGCTCTACGTGGATCGTCGTCATACCTACTTCCGGGGGATTCCTCCTCACCGTATCTCTCGTCGTACTACTCACCGCCGTCCTGCGTGATGAGCATGGGAGTACCGATGTATCCGTTCCTAGCTATGTTTAGTTATCCTTGTCTTTCGAACCATGTATTGGTGTGTTGGATATTCTGATGTATTTGAACATGTGATGATGTACCTGTTGGTTATCTATTCATGCGTCGGAATAATCTCTCTTTCGGTTACCAAGTCTATCCTTTGCTGTTATTGTGCTAAAATGCATTTCTGTTCAGGATGCCTCCAACCAGGAACTCCCCGCCTGAACCACCTCCGCTCACGGAGCTGTTGATCAGATGACTCAGGTCGTGGCTCAGATGGCCCAGATCCAGGCTAACCAGCACAACAACCAGAATGCTCCGCGAGTCAGCATCAAGGAGTTTCTGAGCATGGGGCCGAGAGCTTTCGTGGCAACACGTGAGCCTCTGGATGCTGATGACTGGATCAGGGAGATGAACAGGGCTCTGGAGATTGCTCATGTTGCTGAGGAAGATAAGGTCAAGTATGCCACCTACCTACTGAAGGTCAGGCAGCTACCTGGTGGGAGAACTACCAGACCATGAGAGCTGGCTATCCTATCACCTGGGGTTGTTTCAAGGATGCCTTCCTGAAGCACCACATCCCAGATGGTCTCATGGAAAGGATGCGTGAGGAATTCTGCTCTCTCAAACAGGGCAAGCTGGACGTCCTCGGCTACCAGAACGAGTTCAATCGTCTCGCTCGATACGCCGGTGACGAGGTGTCCACTGAAGCCAAGAAGATGGCAAGGTTCCGCCGAGGTTTTAACCCGGAACTGAAGTACGCTCTCACCAACATCAAGTGCAAGGACTTCGTGGAACTCGTGAACACCGCGCTCAATGAGGAGAATGGGCGCAAGGCGTTCGAAGAGTCGCGCAAGCACTCGCGTGAGGGTGGTTCCTCCTCCAACATGACCACCCCTCCGCAGAAGCGCCGCATCTGGGTGCCAAACAGTGCTGTCACTAGGGCTCCAAATGCCCAAGCTTCTCCAGGCTTTGGTCCCCGCCCACCCAACCCATCTCAGATGCAGGGTCAGAGGTTTCCAATGGGGCAGCCAAGGCCAGCACCTCCTCGTGTCGTCACTTGCTTCAAGTGCAAGGAGACTGGACACTACGCTGATAAGTGCACTCAGAGGCAGCTACCTCCACCACCTCCTCGCCCCAACACCAACCAGGCAATGGTTCGTGCTCCCCCGGCTAAAGCCTTCAACTCCAACAACAGGCCTGTCGGGAGGACCGCGAGGGTGAATCATATCAAGGCCGACAAAGCTGAGGAAGCTGCTGACGTCGTTCTTGGTACATTACCCGTAAACTCTAACCCAGCTAAAGTGTTGTTTGATACCGGAGCATCGCATTCGTTCGTGTCAAAGATCTTTGCGACAGCAGTTAAACTACCTTTTGTGGGTTTGGGTTCCCCGCTAGTAGTAAACTCCCCTGGAGCAACTATGCAAACTTCCAAGATCAGTCACGAGAATCAGATCTTGATTGGAGGTGACATATTCCTTGCTTCCCTCATTCTGCTTGGCAATTCTGACATTGATGTCATCCTTGGCATGGATTGGTTGAAGGCCAATAAAGCTACGATTGATTGTGCTAAGAAGTCAATAACTCTGTTCCACCCTTCCGGCCAGATAGTCTATTCTCCAAGTGAATCAAGTTCTGTTCAGCTGTACACCCTGGATGCTAAACCTCTACCTCTGCTTGAAAATGTTCCGGTGGTTTGTGAATTCCCTGACGTCTTTCCAGAAGAGTTGCCAGGGATGCCTCCGGACAGAGCAGTTGAGTTCGTGATCGAGCTTGAACCAGGTACTGCTCCAATCTCTAAGCATCCATACAAGATAGCTCCTCCTGAACTGAAATTGTTGAAGGAGCAAATCGATATGTACATGGAGAAAGGTTACATTCAGCCTAGTTCCTCCGCTTGGGGTTGCCCAACTCTGTTTGTTGCCAAAAGGATCAAACAAAAAGACTCGTGGTTGACTATCGTCCTCTCAACGAGAAAACCATCAAGAACAAGTATCCAATTCCTCGTATCGATGATCTTTTTGATCAACTTGCTGGAGCCTCAATATTCTCAAAGTTGGACTTGAGGATGGGTTACCATCAAATAAAGATCAGAAAGGAAGATATTCCAAAAACAGCTTTCACCACTCGGTACGGTCTATATGAATACACCGTCATGTCCTTTGGTCTCAGCAATGCACCGGCAACCTTCTCAAGACTCATGAATTCTGTCTTCCATGAATACCTCGACAAGTTCGTTGTGGTATATCTCGATGATATTCTAGTCTACTCAAAATCCGAGGAAGAACATGGAGAACACCTTCGTCTCACTCTCATGAAACTTCGCGAGCATCGTTTGTATGCCAAGTTCTCCAAAAGTGAGTTCTGGATTCCAGAAGTTGCTTATCTTGGTCATATCATCTCTGCCAAAGGCATAGCCATTGACCCGGAAAAGGTTAAGGCAATTGTTGATTGGAAACCCCCTAAGACGGTGAAGCAAGTCAGAAGTTTTCTTGGCTTGGCTAGCTATTGCCGTCGTTTCGTCCAAAACTTTTCCAAGATTGCCAAACCTCTCACTGATCTCACAAAGAAGGACAAGAAGTTCGTTTGGACTCCACAATGTGATGAGAGTTTCAATCTCCTGAAGACTAAACTCACTTCCACCCCAGTTCTGGTTGGCCCAGATACTACCAAGCCTTTCCAGATATTCTGTGATGCATCTCTCCAAGGTCTGGGTGCAGTTCTTATGCAAGAACGTCAAGTTGTGGCTTATGCTTCACGTCAGTTGAACCCACATGAGCAAAACTATCCCACACATGATCTTGAACTTGCAGCAGTTGTGTTTGCCCTCAAGAAATGGAGACAATACTTGTTGGGTAACAAAACTGAAATCTTTTCCGATCATAAGTCTGAAATACATCTTCACTCAACCAGATCTAAACCTCAGGCAAAGGAGATGGATTGAGAAGATTAAAGACTTTGATCTCACCATTTCTTACACTCCAGGCAAGGCTAATGTTATGGCCGATGCTCTCAGTCGCAAATCCTATTGCAATAATCTCATGATCATGGAAAGCCAACCTCCACTTCATGAAGAATTCCAGAAGCTGAACCTTGGTCTTGTTCCTCAAGGCTACCTTGCTAGCTTGACAGCCAGTACAACTCTCGAGGACAAGATTCGTTCTGAACAACTTCGTGATACTGAAATCAAGAAGATGGTTGAGCACATCTAGGAAGGCAAGGAGAAATTCAAGTCTTTCTCAGTTGATGATAAAGAAACTGTGTTCTTTGAAGGACGCATTGCAGTTCCTCAAGTTCAAAGTCTAAAGGATATCATTCTCAAGGAGGCTCATGAAACTCCTCTCTCCATTCACCCTGGAAGTACAAAGATGTACCAGGATCTCAAGACTCTGTATTGGTGGCCTGGCATGAAACGTGAAATTGCTCAATACGTTTCAGAATGCGACGTTTGTCAACGTGTTAAGGCAGTCCATCAGAAAACAGCAGGTCTACTCCAACCTCTCAAATTCCTGAGTGGAAGTGGGACATGATTGAAATGGACTTCGTTACTGGGTTTCCAAAGTCCAAAAAGGGCAACGATGCAATCTTCGTTGTTATTGATCGTCTCACTAAAGTAGCTCACTTCTTTGCTGTCAAGGAAACTATCTCAGCTAGCCAGTTAGCAGAGCTCTACACAGCAAAGATTGTTCCTCTTCGTGGTGTTCCATTGGAAATAAGCTCAGACCGTGGAAGTATCTTCACTTCTCATTTCTGGAAAAGCTTTCAAGAAGCATTGGGCACTAAACTTCTGTTCAGCACAGCTTATCACCCTCAGTCTCAAGGGCAAGTCGAAAGAGTCAATCAGATTCTCGAGGATATGCTCAGAGCATGTGGTCTCTCCTTTGGCATGAAATGGGAGGATTGCCTTCCATATGCTGAATTCTCCTACAACAACAGCTACCAGGCAAGCCTAGGCATGGCACCATTTGAGGCACTGTATGGTCGCAGATGCAGGAGTCCAATCAATTGGTCTGGAGCTGGTGAACGTTCACTCTTAGGCCCTGACATTGTTAAGGAAGCCGAGGAGAAAGTTCATATCATTCGTGACAATCTCAGGATTGCTCAGTCTCGTCAGAAGAGCTATTATGATAGCAAGCACAGGGATATGATCTATGCACCTGGTGACAAGGCATATCTTCATGTAACTCCCCTCAGAGGCACTCATCGTTTTGGTGTGAAAGGAAAGCTTGCACCAAGATACATTGGTCCTTTCAACATTCTCTCAAGGCGTGCAGAAAATGCTTATCGTCTTGAACTTCCAGAAAAGCTATCCAAGGTGCACGATGTGTTCCACGTGTCACAGCTCAAGAAGTGTTTCAAAGATCCAGATCGTGCAGTTGATCATGATTCCATTGAACTGCAAGATGATCTCTCTTATGAGGAGCACCCTACTCGAATTCTCGATGAGACCGTTCGTAAGACTCGCAACAAGCACCAAGTTCTTGAAAGTGTAATGTCGCATCATTCCGATAAAGAGGCAACATGGGAGACCGAAGAGGATCTTCGCAAGAAGTATCCGGACCTTTTCACTTCTCAGTAGGAATCTCGGGGCGCGATTCCTTCAAGGGGGGCGTTTGTAACATCCAGTATGAAAACCCCCTAGTTGTTTTACTTCCTTGTTTTATTTAAGCAATGCATCATGTCATCATCCTCATTTTTATTTCTGTTGCATTGTTTTCATAATGAAATGCCAACTTAATCAACCTTTGTTTTCACACTTGTCTGTTACAATCTTTCAAATAAATAATTGCAAATCAAAAACCTCAATTGCTTCCAAACCATTCATTAATATTCACCTATTAAATTGTTGCTTTAAATCAATCAATTAATCCAATCAATTAATTCCAAATCATTTCCAAATTCAAACCAATTCTCAAAATCAGTACTCTTTTGAATCCATGAAGTTTACCACAAATTTGTACTCTTCAAATCACATCAAACACTAGGGGTAACCCTATTAAAAATGATTGTTTTCAATAAGTTTTCATTAATATTAAGATTCCTTAAATTTTGGTTTAATTTTCAAACAGCAAGCAAATGTTTAAAATTTTTAAAACAAAAGCTACCAAATGTTTGCATTTTATCTAAGGAATTTACCCTAATTTTTTCCAAATTTTTCCCTAACTTAAAAACTATGTTTTTCTACCAAAAGCAAAAGCTACAAAAAAAAACAGAAAAGGAAAAATAAAAACGAACAAAACCTTGCGCGCGCAGCAGCTACCCTAGCTGGCCCAGCCCGTTCCCTCTCTATCTCTCGCGCGCGCCAGCCCAGCCCACCTAGCGGCGCGCGTACCGCTTCGTCCTTTCTATTCCCCTTCTTCTCGGAGTACGGTCGAGAATCCGTGCCGCCACGTCGACGGTAGAGCGCCGTGGACGGCCATCCGAGCCCTGCCGCGCCTATAAATCAGCCCTAGGGGCCGCGCCGTCAAAACCCTAGCCCCTAGGCCCTGTCCCATCGCTCCGCCGCCGCCAATCGCCTCCTCCCCGACGAATTCCTTCTCTGTTGCCACCTCGCCGGAATCCGATCATCTGAATCTGTCGATGGCGCCGCGACCTCCCAACTCCTCCTAGCCACCTACCACCTGGAACGGAACCGCCACCCTACCAGCTACCCCTCGGACACCTGAACACCCCCGGAGGCGCACGGTGCACTCGCCGCCATCCTCTGCCGAGTCGCCGTCGAGCTCGCCCTTCCCTCTGCAACCTGACACCTCCCGGTGAGCCGCCGTTCTTCTTCCCCTCTCTCCCTCCTGTGCATCGCCACGCACCCGTGCACGTCTCTGCACGTCCAGCACCCATCGCGCACGGCCACGGTCACCGTTCCCCGCCGCGCCACCCGTTCTGACGGACGCGGAAGGATTTGGTCGTCAGGCTTAAAATTCAGTTAACGTGGCGAATGAACGTTAACCTCTCTGCGTCTGTATCTCTGTCGAATCTGAAGAAACAGCGCAGTGGCACTGCCCTTGTGCGCGCAAGCGCTGGTCGCGGGTTCGAGCCGCAGCGCCCCACTTTTTTGTGGAATGTTCCTTCCACAGCGCGCAGGCCCACCAGTCAGTGACTGCCACTGCCACGCGTGCGTGCGCAGCGCCATGCTGGCCTCTGGCCCACGCGGCAGAGGCAGTGTGTAGATAGCAGTGCAGTGAGAAAAGTTTCTGCGCGAATTTCTGTAATTCCAAAATCATTTTAAATAACAGATTTAAAACAAAAACTTCAAACTTTAAAAACTTCCATTCTATAATTCCAATAAATGCAAGTTTTATATGTTTTCTGTTCCAAATTTCATAACCTTTCCAAATAATCTATTTGTGTACTGTTTTGAACTTTCAAATTGCAATTCAAATTTAAATTCAAATCATTCAATTGAATTTTGCCAAAATTCATAAGTAATTCATAATAATTCCAAATCCTGCAAATACAATATGTTTTCAATGCTATTTCAAATAACCTATTCAAATATGAATTTTGCTTCATGGTTTGAATAATTTAAATTGCCTAAATAATTTAATACTTGTTTAATTCATTTAAATTTGATAAAATCATAACTTGCTCAAAACAAAATAATTTTAAACATGCAAAATATGTTTTCAAACCATCAAAGTGTGAACTTTTCAAATGTGAGTTTGAATTCATGTTTTGAACAAATAAAATTCAATTAAATTCAAACTTGTTTTAAATTCATTTAAAACTTGTTTAATATTGTTTAATTCATAATTAAATAATCCTAACTCCTATTTCAATATTTGAAACATGTAATCCAACTAAAATTTGATGTTCTTTTCAAATATAAACTTTGTTATTTGTTTTGAACAATTTAAATGGTTGAAAACAACAAATACTTGTGTGTCACCTTTAAAGCACCCAAAAATTCCCTAAATTAATAATAAAATTCTAAATTGCTACACCCTATTTTAACTTGATTCTAATGTTGTTATTTTGCTGTTTTCCTTTTGCATGCATCATACTAAACAACTAGCACCTGTTGATTAGCTGGAAAACAATAATCTAACCAAAATCCATGGCTTTCATATGCAACTCAAAGTTGCATATGTGTCCATTTAAGTTGTGTTATCATATCAATTAGTTATTTTGATGCATCTATTAACTTGTCATGCATCATATTTGATTGTGCACTATGCCATGATAATGATTGTTTATATCTCTGCCTTGTTTGTTTGTTCTCTCGGATAGACGACGACGTTGATACCGACGACCTTACGACACCCCTTCTGAGGATCTAGCTCAGTACCCCGGCTACTGGGTTTGCAGGCAAGTTATCACTCACATGAACCATTCTGTTCCTTTCAACATTGATTACCGATACTTTCCGTTGTTCTTTTCTGCTAGCCTTAGTGGTAGTTGTTTCTGTTACGAACCTATCACATGATACCCTAAACCCTGATATTGCCACACCTCCAGTCCTAAAACCCCGTTGCTTGGGCCCGTGTCTTACTAGCATGCTTAGGGTTGTTTTGCTCGAGTATGTTATCAGTTACTTTCTGTTATCATATTCTGTTATATTCTGGGCTCGATGTTAAACAACACTTGTTAATTTGAGGTAATAATAAATTGCTGATAAGGCACCGGCAGGAGGCCCGGCGTGGTTTTGAGGCCTGCTAGTGTCGACCCTAATAGGAAAAGGGTCTTGTCTACTGACCATGATGAGCACTATCCGCATGTGGGAAGCGTGTATGGGCGCCCCCCTCAATTTGACTCGATCCGCATCTCGTCCAAATCACCACACTTAGTTCGGGCTTTCCATTTGATGCACGCATATGCAGGTACGAACCCGAGGCCAGGGTGGAATCTTTGTAGTCGGCATTTAGGGCGGCGTGGTCTTCCAGTGCTATGAGGGTCCTCCTTTTCTTCGGGGGGCTCGATTAGCCGCGCACGCACAGCACGTGGTGCTTTGGGCTTGATGCGAAGAAGAGTTGAGTTGTGTTGAGTGCCTCGCTTGGCGGGAAAGGCCTTCCCATCTGGCGGGTTATTCTTACGTGTACGGCCAAATTGGTGCACCCCTGCAGGGATAAATCTTCTCGAGAAGCCGTGTTTTCCGCGGTTATGGTTGACTTGGTGAAAGTACTGGCTAACAAGTACTCAGAACAACTTACACCTAACTAATGATAACTTGACTAGTAATAGGCTTATTGACACAACAACTTGATCCATCATTAATCCAACTGTGTGAGTTATCCTCGGGTTGCTTCTTTGGATAAGGGGCGAGATCCAGGATGGGTTTGTTTGGTGGTTAGTTATAGTTGGTTACGATACGCTATCTTATCTCTTTCTGTTACACCGGAAGTTGTAGTTTGTTCTATAGTTGGTTAGTGCAGCCAGTTGCAGCATCTTTCATACCCCTTTTCTTCCGTTGATCCCAAGGCATCCGTGCTTGGTGTTGACGGGATACACTTTGGTGAACTGTGAGTCTTGCTTGCCAGTACGTTGTTGTACTGACCCCTTTGGGGCTGTGGTTTACGCAGACTACGACTACGGCTACGATGACCACCAGGATGGCTACTTCGTGGAGTTTGACGAGACTGCAGACGAGTAGATAGCTGGACCAGGGATGGATCCAGGACCTACGTGGATGGGCTTCGTCTTCTTTATTTTCTCCGGCTTCTTAAGCCTGTTGGATTTGTCTGTACCCAGACACCTTTGATTGCTTCCGCTGACGTAATGAATGCTATGTTGGGACATGTGTCCTCTGGATGATTGTATTTGCTATTTCTGCCTTAGTGAAGGCCATTTGCAACCTTATTTCAATCTTTTGTGTCTTAGAGGCATGTTGTGTTATCCTTTGTTCAAAACCCGTTGACGTACCATGTGTGTATGGTATGAAGTACGTCAATGGTAGTATCCTGATTTCTACGGGATAGTTTACATCGACGGTGAACAGTAACGGTTGGTTGTCGCACATAAGTGCTGGCCTACCCGTAAGGGGACGCGGGAGCCGTTAAGCCCCGTAATCCAACCAAAATACTGTTCAGTTCGCACGGTGAGTATCCTCTAGAAGTCCGGGTGCGACAATCTGGCCCAGATGGCCACCTCGGCTTTGCTGAGATCGAATGGCGTTGTCCTTGTGCAGTCTCGGGGTCCTCCCATGTGGCACATCTTGTGCGATCGACGCTGGAGCGGGAGTACTCGGCGTGATATCCAGCACGCGATGGGATCGTCCTGACGAAACCCTTCCGAGATCAACTCGGTCAGGCGTCGCTCAACCTGGAGGACATCCGGGATGGTCTTCTTGGGGTCGTAGCCCTAGTTCTGCTGAGTGGGCAGTGCATTCTTGAATTTTGGAAGCCTTATCCGGTCCTCGATAGGCCTCCCCTCTTCAGCAGCAACATTCTTCACATACAGGAAACCGCGCTGCCACTTGCGCACGGTTTCCAATCCCTTAACCCTCGGGTGATGCCCGGTCTTGCGCTGCAACATCATGGCGCATCCCGTTTGGGTCACAGCGCGAGCGCTCTTGGTGTTCCCCAGATTGGGAACACTTTGCTTTCTGAAGAAAAAGTACCTGGCCATGTATGGATGGTCGGGTAGACGCCTAAGAAGGCCTCACACACGACGGCGTGTATGGGATAGCATGTAACATCCCAATTTTGCTACCAAAGTGTTGTGGTGTTGAGTTCATATCATACATGCATGAAAACAAAAGTTTAACTCGTGTTTGAAATAATTTAAATTGCGAATTTAAATGGTTTCAGAAAATTCCAGCAAATAGTACTTAATTCGGTTTCCAAAATTTTGTTCTGAAAAGTATTTCAATTACACCAAAGTAACACATGGTGTTGTTGGAAATTTCATAAGGTTTCCAAAACATATTTTGGTTTATTTTTATGAGTTCATTTAGACCCTCAAACATTCAAATGTTGTTGTTGTTTTGGGACAGAAAAGGGCTCTTTTGCAATTCCAGGAAGTCTAGGGGGTTTTCGTAAAATGTTTTATTTCTTTCTCTTCTTCCTCCCGGCCAGAAGGAGCAGCTCGGTGGCCGACCGCGGCCACGTCCTGCTTGCCTTTCCGCGCGTGGATAAGACCTCCGGAGAGGGCGCCGTGCCTCTCACTCCTCTCCCTCCTCGCGCATCTTCGCTACCCCTCCTCTCTCGCTCTCTGTAACTGCCTGCACGAACCGAAACCCTAAGCTACTGTATCTCCGGCCGCCGTCGAATCGCCGTCGCTGTGGACCACCTGGAGCCACGCCGAGATGCCCTGAAGCTCCGCCGTCGTCTCCTGAAGCTCCTGGACGAACCCCGCTTGCCGGGAGTGCCCGATTCGCCGGAATCGGGGCCTTCTTCCCCGCGGCCGGCGAGCTCCCTCGCCGTCGATTCGCCACTGTCGAGCTCCCTCCGGCCTTCCCGACCGCTCCATCGTGCTCATGGTTCGCCCCTGCACCTCCCGGTGCCCTCCCTTCGCCCCCTCCCCCTCCGTTTTGTTCTCGCGCCGTGCACCACTCCGGCCGCCGCCGCGCCATGGTCGCCGGCGCCATTTCCGGCGACCATTTGGTCCAATTCCGCCACCCCTCGACTCCCCGCAATCTCCTCTACGACGTGGTATACTTTGATTTCAAAATGGAGTGCGGAATCACGGGATTGATCAAGCCAGTGCCATTTTTGGCCAGTGATGACGTCATCTTGATGTCAGCCTGAGGTCATAATCCCATCTGTTTAATAATTGCAGAAAATGAATAAAATTTGATAATTTAATATCTCTTCAAATATTGCTCAGAAAAATGTAAATAATATATGGTTATGTTCAGAAATTAAACTCTACCCAACTATGCCATTTCCATATATGTTTGACCAAGTTGGAAAATGAGTATTATTTAATGTTGTTTAATCATTTAAAAATAGGAAAATAAGTTTTTATTCAATAAAATTAGAAAAATACAAGTTATATACCAAATTGCTCAAAATGACAAGTACAATCTAGTTATGATGTTTTCAACCTCATTTGAGCTTTTAAAATTATACTCACTTTCAGAATCGCCCGAAACCCCCTCCGGGGTCTAGTTTCGGGGTAATTTCAGTAAAACTGCCTAATTTTCATACGAACCCTAGCAACCCAACGAACATGCTTAGGGTTTTATTTCAGTGCATTAACTTGCTCATGCATACATATTGCGCATTGCATCGATGCCATGGTTGATTGTTCTTCTTGTTTCGGTGTTGTTTCCCCCTCGATAGAATGCGACTCCGAAGAGAAGGCCAGCAATCCAATGACGAATACTTGATCTTAACCGACAAGTCAAGCACTTATTCCAGAAGATCTTTATCTGGTTTTCTTATAACCAAGGCAAGCATAACCTCTTATCTGCTCATATATTATTTCAAAGTGATTTGAATCTCGTACTTTGCATTCGGTTCCAAACTATTTGATGTCAGTAGATAGAGTTCTCCTATATACTGCATAACCTATATATCTTGATCCACTGATCCTAGCAGCTATAGGTTTGATTGTGCGCGCCTCGTTAAAGCCCGTGAGTCTTGCTTAGCCATGCCTAGTTGTGATCTGATCCATCCGGTTGATGAATCTGGTCAATTGCGTGAATCTACTTTGTTAGGTTGTTGTGATTTATATTATCTTTGATAACTTAACTAAATAACGGCATGGATGTGAGGCCACAATGGGTTTTGGCGTTTTGTCCTGTTCATGCCCCTAGGAGCGAGTTCTCGCCTTCGAAGCCAAGACTGAGCGTGCAACCACACGAGCGAGCCAATGAACCTCGCCTGACTAACTAACTTGTTTAGCCACATCCATGAGTCACGTAGTTTGATCTTTCCATCTGCGTGTGAGTCAGAAAACGATTTGGAGAAAACTTAGGGCGTGACCGGGACAAGTGATGGACGTACACGGATCTTGATCCCGACTCACAGAACAGGTGCCGTCGGGAGGTGGCCAACTCCCTGTTGACGGGGTGGCCCTGTTTGGGTTGACTCATGGATAGGGTTACGCAAGGTAAAGGTCGGAGCCAACCACCCTCTGCCGCGCTCCCAAGGAGCGTACATGTGGCGTTAAGAGTCGGATGGTACGTGTGGGTAAAGTGTACCCCCTGCAGGGATAAATCTCCTCGAGAAGCCGTGTCCACGGTTACGGACGACTTGGCAACGGATTGTGTGATCATAGATAACTTCAATGGAATGACTAAAACTTGTTAACCATGGTTGAAAGATGCCTCCCCGGAGATGCCGGGAGGGGTGATCCTTGTAGCATGAGATAGTGTGGGAATGAGAAAGACTTGGTGGAATACAAGAAGATGATGATCTCAGTAGTTTAGTAGCTTTCTCATCTGTTTTGAAAACATTCTATGAGACGTGCTATTCTTCCTCGATTTCAAAAACAAAGATTGCTTTACGCAAAACAGCCTTCATAAAACCCTTTCAGAGGTTAGCATATATATAATAGGTTAATTAAGTCTTGTTGAGTACATCCCGTACTCAGGTTTGCTTAATTTGATTCAGGTGGAGTTCGTCACTTCAGTGGTGGTTCAACGAGGACATCGACGAGTAGTTCGGGGTTCCCAGGTAGCAGCCTGAAATCTATGGGCTGGGACGTCGCCTTATGTTGCGGCCTCTTAGGCCTTTTTGGTTCTTGTTGATTAGCAACATAATTTGCCTTCCGTTGTCTGATGTAATGTTGGGTCATGTGACCTCTGCTTGTAAGCTATACTCTAGTATCATCTGTTTAACACAAATTTCATGTCTAGAGTGTTGCTTTGATCGGTTGTTGGTTTCGAGCTCATTGTTATACAGTTTTGGCTATGCCTGCATAGTTGTCGCAGTCGAGGGGTTGTGGAGCCGATGATCCATGTCCGAGCCCGCCTGTCGATGTGATCGGCCTGGGGCGAGGTAACCCCAGTAACCCGATTGTTGTTGCACTTTCTGGACACATAGCATCTCTGTATAGCTTTGGTCCCGTTTCCTTCAGTTTCATTCGATTCGTGGACGCTTTGATATGCATAGTTGGTTATGACTAGCATGGATACAAGGAGTAGTAGACTGGGGATCCGGACTACGTGTCGATGAATCCAGTCTGCCTGCCGTTGTTTGTTGCGGCCGGGGCTGGTAACCCTGAAGCCCTTGTGAGTTCATGGCTAGGAGCACATAACAGTATGTATATCTCTGGGTCCGGGGTCGTGACAAGTCTTGGTATCAGAGCAGGACTGCCTGTAGGAAAACCTTACTGCTTGGTCGATGTTGAGTCTAGAGTTTATGAAAACTATTTTGAAACTTCAAATGAGTTGTGAAATACTTCTTAGGATTCTTTTTACTCCGTATCTGGTATCGCTCTAAGTCTGGGTATTCTTACCTGTTTTGATTTGAAAAGGTTTCGCTATCTCTTCTATTCATTCAAAACTTAGGTGCCTTCTTTGGCAAGACGTTTCTTTCACCCAAGTTGACCTAGTTATGAGTTGTTAGAGTCGTGTGTGTTCCATACTCCGTTATATCTCGTTTCAAATGGGAGATTTCCTTTCCATCCTAATACCTCAGAGTTGTGTGGGTTCCACATACTCATGTTCCAAAGTCTTAAATCCTGAACCTCGAGATTTTCTTTTCATCTCGAATGTGTCCGTTATCCTCTGCTTAAAGTTCTTCCGGAGCTATCATTGTCTTTTGAAAGATACCTCGTGATTGCTAATTGTAGTGTCCTTTGTGGCACTCATATAGTAGTTACTCTTTTCGTGTGTTTTCAACCTCGGATTTGAACCGAAGGTCCCGGAATGTGCTGAAATGTGGTGGGTTGAATTATGTGGTTTCATAACCATGTGATGCTCACGCTATCAGTACAGGATGCTGACCTTTAACCCAAGTTCTGTTTCTTTGGATCCTGAGGAATCTGTTCTACCTCAGGATGGCTAGGTAATCTTAGCTCCAATAGCCATAGGGTTTCTCTAAGAACCAAAAGGGATCACAACAAGAGTGTTCTTTATGGTTCCCATATCCTTGTTCTTGATTCAGCTATACCTCTCCTTTAACATGGGTTTTACAACTGAGTACTACCCTGTGCAATCAACATGATCTCTGGATTCTCCGGAGCATGTTCCTACCCTCCAGTCGCCTAAAATCTCCAATCGTTGGTTCGGACACCAAGTTACATATGTGTGTTGGATTCTTCCAATGCATTCCTCTGGTGTTCCGTCAAAATGTTCCACCTTGGAATGTTAGGAGAAACAAACTCCAGTACCTCGTTCATCTCTAGAACCAGGTCAAAGTTTTGTAATCCGCAGATTAAAGAAGTTTCATTAGCTTCTACTCTGTTCCACCTTCGAGTATCACACTCTTACATATCAAGAGGTTGTGTTGAATTTCATGGCCTTAGTGGTGAAGTGATTCTCTCACACATCTTCACTCTCCCTTCCTCTAAGCTTGAATGCTTAAGAATGTTGGTTGTGCATTGAGGTGTGTATCAGATGTACTTTGAAATTCTTATTGCTTTGAAAAGTTTAAGAAACATCTGTATCCTTCTTAGCACTACTAGTCACCCAGCCTCTTTTTGAAGTTGGTCGTGTTACCAAATCCGTTCACTCCGGTGTACATTTCTGGTCAGAGAGTTAGGTTCGTACCGAAGCTCTCAAGATCATATCAGTTGCTTTGAAAAGCAAGCCTCCTTTCAAATTCCTAGACCTAACGGTAGGTTGTGATATTCTGGTTGTCTTTCTAGAAGTATCACCAGGTTTTACCTGACCGTGATGTCTAAACCAGGAGTAATTTGAACCACTCCTCTCTCCAAGAACCTACGCTAGACACCTGAACTAGTTGGTCGAGCTTAAACAACAACTTGGAGAGTTGAAAGACAAAAGCTCCGCTTAACTTGTTCCTTTGATAAGGGATATCTAGTTTTCCTCGTGTTGAAGCAGGATAGTATCTCCGTAATGGACATGCTGTCATTCTACCTTGATTTGATTTGGGCTATCGTCAGATCAAGTCCAGATTCAAGGACTATCCTGATGGTGTTTTCACTCATGGTGTTTGTCCTGAGTACACCTCATGTCCTTTGGTCTGACCAATGTTCTGCCTTGTTCATATATCATATGAAACCCCTCTCTTGGAGTGTTTTGATAAGCGTGTTGTCGAGCCCATCGATGACATTCCTATTTTCTCCAAGTTGCGAGAGGCTCATGTTGAACAACTGGCAACAGTGTTGGAAACTTTCGAGAACCAACTTTGTGTTATCACGAAGTTGTGTTCTGGATGTTCGAAGTGGCTTACTCCAGTTCATGTGCTTAAGGTGAAAGTTGTCGCCGTGGATTCAAGTAAAGTTTTCTTGTTCCTTCGGGAATAATCCCCAGACGGTCATGCATGTGTGGAGTATTCTTGAGATGGTTGGTTTTTACCTCCATTCACTTAAAGAAGTTTGCATCCACGCTAAGCCACTGACCGATCGTTCGTAAAAGAGAGGAAGTTTAAGAACTTCGTTATCTTTGTTATCATCTTCCCAACCAGGACTCCGATGTGTTCTTTTACAAGTAGTTCATGTAGGTGCAACCGTCTTTCGCAAGTTGCTAATACATGAGCTCCGCAATCCTGCTCATCTTCTTGAGCTTGATATCATAGTCCATATCTTGAGAATCTAGTAAATGTATCTCGTTGGTAACCGGTGCAACCCCGTTGATCAAACATACCGAGTCTGAGTTATCAATCCACTAACCAGAGCTGAATCTCAAGCAGAAATGATGGTTAGTGTTCCTCAAGAGTATTGAATCAGGTCTTTTCAAAATCCGGCATGGTTGATGTGGTGGTTGACACAATTAGCCGGAAGGCCTAATATCATATCTCTTTGAATTCGTAAGAACAACCACTCTCTGTGAGAATTCTTGTGTGACTCATTCTAGAAGTTTCCCTTCCCATTCTTCCAAACCGGAGTTTTACTTTCACTTGATGACCTATAGAAGGCTTGTCATGATCCTGATATTGGTATCTAGAACATCAGGAGAACCAGGAAGTTGATCTTTTCAACATCTCTCCGTTGAACCTCCAAAACCTTTGTTCCAGTGGAAACAAGTTCATCAGGAGAACATCTCTCGGTGTTTCGTAACCACCATTGATCAGTTCCCTTCTTCAAGTTGTTGGTACCTGAAGTTCTGTTCATCTCACACATTGTGTGAATTTGTCAGTCACTTCAGCCATGGGATCTTAACCATGTGGTAGATGTATTGCTACGTCCAAACCACAATAGGAAAGAGATTCCCTATTTCTACCGGTGTTTCAACCCTCGTTGGTTACCCATCTTATGGTGTGACCAAGAATTCCTCCTTTGTTACGGTGTTTCCACATCTTTTGGTTACTCATCTTCTGTCGTGAAGTAACATCCAGATTCTTGACAAAGTTTTCGACAAACTTTAATGGAATGAAAGTTCCTTCATCTTCCGTGTCCACTCCGAAGAGTGAACATGATTCTGTATCAAATTCTCGCCGATGCACGATTACAGTGTTTTCTCGTGTTTTCCCTCGTCTACGGATATTACATTGTGGTATCCAAGACAATCCTTTCCATCTCGGTTATCTGTTTGAAGAAAACCTCGGTTCCAAAAGTTGTCCAACCTTTCTTTTTCAAAAGGATTTAAAGTCTCGTGCAAAGCTCATATTCTAAATCCTTTCAATACCAATCGTCCGCAAACTTGAAACCATCTTCTATTCACTCTGTTACCTTGATGTGTTTCATGTCTGTTAACTCGAAAGTTCTTTATGAACGTTCCTGTCGTGAGTTAGCCATGAGATACTCGATCTTCGTAAAGATCAATTCTTAAGATTTTTCCCTCTTACCTAAAGTGTAGCCTTTGGAGATCTTCGCAAGTGCTACGAATCAACCTCTTCGAGAAGAGAACCGTAAGGTTCGAGAAGATCGTTCAAAACCGGTGTTCCTTCTTTCTTCTCCTTCGAGAATCTCGGGACGAGATTCTTGTAAGGGGGGTAGATTTGTAACATCCCAATTTTGCTACCAAAGTGTTGTGGTGTTGAGTTCATATCATACATGCATGAAAACAAAAGTTTAACTCGTGTTTGAAATAATTTAAATTGCGAATTTAAATGGTTTCAGAAAATTCCAGCAAATAGTACTTTATTCGGTTTCCAAAATTTTGTTCTGAAAAGTATTTCAATTACACCAAAGTAACACATGGTGTTGTTGGAAATTTCATAAGGTTTCCAAAACATATTTTGGTTTATTTTTCTGAGTTCATTTAGACCCTCAAACATTCAAATGTTGTTGCTGTTTTGGGACAGAAAATGGCTCTTTTGCAATTCCAGGAAGTCTAGGGGGGTTTTCGTAAAATGTTTTATTTCTTTCTCTTCTTCCTCCCGGCCAGAAGGAGCAGCTCGGTGGCCGACCGCGGCCACGTCCTGCTTGCCTTTCCGCGCGTGGATAAGACCTCCGGAGAGTGCGCCGTGCCTCTCACTCCTCTCCCTCCTCGCGCATCTGCGCTACCCCTCCTCTCTCGCTCTCTGTAACTGCCTGCACGAACCGAAACCCTAAGCTACTGTATCTCCGGCCGCCGTCGAATCGCCGTCGCTGTGGACCACCTGGAGCCACGCCGAGATGCCCTGAAGCTCCACCGTCGTCTCCTGAAGCTCCTGGACGAACCCCGCTTGCCGGGAGTGCCCGATTCGCCGGAATCGGGGCCTTCTTCCCCGCGGCCGGCGAGCTCCCTCGCCGTCGATTCGCCACTGTCGAGCTCCCTCCGGCCTCCCCGACCGCTCCATCGCGCTCATGGTTCGCCCCTGCACCTCCCGGTGCCCTCCCTTCGCCCCCTCCCCCTCCGTTTTGTTCTCGCGCCGTGCGCCACTCCGGCCGCCGCCGCGCCATGGTCGCCGGCGCCATTTCCGGCGACCATTTGGTCCAATTCCGCCACCCCTCGACTCCCCGCAATCTCCTCTACGACATGGTATACTTTGATTTCAAAATGGAGTGCGGAATCACGGGATTGATCAAGCCAGTGCCATTTTTGGCCAGTGATGACGTCATCTTGATGTCAGCCTGAGGTCATAATCCCATCTGTTTAATAATTGCAGAAAATGAATAAAATTTGATAATTTAATATCTCTTCAAATATTGCTCAGAAAAATGTAAATAATATATGGTTATGTTCAGAAAATTAAACTCTACCAACCTATGCCATTTCCATATATGTTTGACCAAGTTGGAAAATGAGTATTATTTAATGTTGTTTAATCATTTAAAAATAGGAAAATAAGTTTTTATTCAATAAAATTAGAAAAATACAAGTTATATACCAAATTGCTCAAAATGACAAGTACAATCTAGTTATGATGTTTTCAACCTCATTTGAGCTTTTAAAATTGTACTCACTTTCAGAATCGCCCGAAACCCCCTCCGGGGTCTAGTTTCGGGGTAATTTCAGTAAAACTGCCTAATTTTCATACGAACCCTAGCAACCCAACGAACATGCTTAGGGTTTTATTTCAGTGCATTAACTTGCTCATGCATACATATTGCGCATTGCATCGATGCCATGGTTGATTGTTCTTCTTGTTTCGGTGTTGTTTCCCCCTCGATAGAATGCGACTCGAAGAGAGGCCAGCAATCCAATGACGAATACTTGATCTTAACCGACAAGTCAAGCACTTATTCCAGAAGATCTTTATCTGGTTTTCTTATAACCAAGGCAAGCATAACCTCTTATCTGCTCATATATTATTTCAAAGTGATTTGAATCTCGTACTTTGCATTCGGTTCCAAACTATTTGATGTCAGTAGATAGAGTTCTCCTATATACTGCATAACCTATATATCTTGATCCACTGATCCTAGCAGCTATAGGTTTGATTGTGCGCGCCTCGTTAAAGCCCATGAGTCTTGCTTAGCCATGCCTAGTTGTGATCTGATCCATCCGGTTGATGAATCTGGTCAATTGCGTGAATCTACTTTGTCAGGTTGTTGTGATTTATATTATCTTTGATAACTTGACTAAATATCGGCATGGATGTGAGGCCACAATGGGTTGTGGCGTTTTGTCCTGTTCATGCCCCTAGGAGCGAGTTCTCGCCTTCGAAGCCAAGACTGAGCGTGCAACCACACGAGCGAGCCAATGAACCTCGCCTGACTAACTAACTTGTTTAGCCACATCCATGAGTCACGTAGTTTGATCTTTCCATCTGCGTGTGAGTCAGAAAACGATTTGGAGAAAACTTAGGGCGTGACCGGGACAAGTGATGGACGTACACGGATCTTGATCCCGACTCACAGAACAGGTGCCGTCAGGAGGTGGCCAACTCCCTGTTGACGGGGTGGCCCTGTTTGGGTTGACTCATGGATAGGGTTACGCAAGGTAAAGGTCGGAGCCAACCACCCTCTGTCGCGCTCCCAAGGAGCGTACATGTGGCGTTAAGAGTCGGATGGTACGTGTGGGTAAAGTGTACCCCCTGCAGGGATAAATCTCCTCGAGAAGCCATGTCCACGGTTACGGACGACTTGGCAACGGATTGTGTGATCATAGATAACTTCAATGGAATGACTAAAACTTGTTAACCATGGTTGAAAGATGCCTCCCCGGAGATGCCGGGAGGGGTGATCCTTGTAGCATGAGATAGTGTGGGAATGAGAAAGACTTGGTGGAATACAAGAAGATGATGATCTCAGTAGTTTAGTAGCTTTCTCATCTGTTTTGAAAACATTCTATGAGACGTGCTATTCTTCCTCGATTTCAAAAACAAAGATTGCTTTACGCAAAACAGCCTTCATAAAACCCTTTCAGAGGTTAGCAGATATATAATAGGTTAATTAAGTCTTGTTGAGTACATCCCGTACTCAGGTTTGCTTAATTTGGTTCAGGTGGAGTTCGTCACTTCAGTGGTGGTTCAACGAGGACATCGACGAGTAGTTCGGGGTTCCCAGGTAGCAGCCTGGAATCTATGGGCTGGGACGTCGCCTTATGTTGCGGCCTCTTAGGCCTTTTTGGTTCTTGTTGATTAGCAACATAATTTGCCTTCCGTTGTCTGATGTAATGTTGGGTCATGTGACCTCTGCTTGTAAGCTATACTCTAGTATCATCTGTTTAACACAAGTTTCATGTCTAGAGTGTTGCTTTGATCGGTTGTTGGTTTCGAGCTCATTGTTATACAGTTTTGGCTATGCCTGCATAGTTGTCGCAGTCGAGGGGTTGTGGAGCCGATGATCCATGTCCGAGCCCGCCTGTCGATGTGATCGGCCTGGGGCGAGGTAACCCCAGTAACCCTCGATTGTTGTTGCACTTTCTGGACACATAGCATCTCTGTATAGCTTTGGTCCCGTTTCCTTCAGTTTCATTCGATTCGTGGACGCTTTGATATGCATAGTTGGTTATGACTAGCATGGATACAAGGAGTAGTAGACTGGGGATCCGGACTACGTGCCGATGAATCCAGTCTGCCTGCCGTTGTTTGTTGCGGCCGGGGCTGGTAACCCTGAAGCCCTTGTGAGTCCATGGCTAGGAGCACATAACAGTATGTATATCTCTGGGTCCGGGGTCGTGACATAGCATTACAAGGGCGTTGGGTGGAAGATGATGTGGCTGGAGGCCAAAGTGTTTAAGGAAGTCGGAAACGAAATCAGAGATGGGAAGGCCGAAGCCACGCTTGAAATGAGAGAGGAAGACGACGTACTCGTCCTTGTCAGGCTTTGGGATGATCTCGGTACCTGGAGGCCTGCGCACGACACCGGGAGGGACGCGGCGCGTGTTGGCGAGCCACTGGCAGTCTTCTGCTGTCACATCTGAGCCTTCCCAGCCGGCTCGGGCGGCAGCGTCGTCATCTCCGCGAGGAGCCATGGAGGCGGAAGCGCTCGTGGGAGATTGGAGGCGGAGTTGAGCGGAGGCGCTTCTCTCTCTCGCGCGCGCGGTGCGTCGAGCAGCGGCGCAGCAAGTACTTGCGGTGGCGGTGTGCTCGACGGCGGCGGAGAGGCGAGGGGGCGCGAGATTGGGAAGAACGGGAAAGAGGAGAAGGGAGCGTCGCGGGGGTATTTATCTCTCCCCCTCGAGTTGCCGTTACCGGTGGATTGATCGTGGCATTGATCGTGGGCAATGATCGTGCGGCGTGGGTTAAGCGACCGTTAGAAACGCACATAGCGCATAACGCGCGCGTAACGGGCGCAGTTAATCCTACGTCTAGATCGTGGGCTCTCGAGTACAATTGACGTGACCTAACGGGCTAGTGGGCCTAGGTTGCAGAGATTGGCGCGTGGCCCGTCGTGTCCCTGGCATCGAGGCATCGGGGGCACAGAGGTGTGACACGTGCCCCGTAGCGACACGGAGAGGTGGATTCGGTCCGTTTCAGCGGGATCGTATTCAAAATTTCACTAAGTTATTTTACTCGGCCTCACAGAAGAAAGATAGTGCTACTAAGATAAGAAGAGATTCAAGCAAGAGTTAAGGGGCCATGTGGAGGTGCTACTCGGCCTCTTTCAGTTACAAAGACAAGGTTTGTTTTAAACTGGCAGGGCCCAGTGAACAAGTTCGCAGGACTCTACCAGTTTCGGGGACTAATGTCGGGGGGTTACGCCCGAGTAGGGGTAAGGCAAGTGCTAAAGGCAAGGTCAAGGGGCTGTTTGACCGGGTAGACGGCTACCCGGGTACTTGCTACCCGGTAGGTTTCTATCCGGACATATCCACCGAAGGCCAAGAGAAGATATCAAGGAAGTTATATCCGTCCGAGTAAAGAAGTTGGTCCGAGTAGAGGGACTGCGTTCCTACTCGAGCAAGAAGTCATTGGAGCCGTTCTGACAAGGGATCTCGCGTATCCTGCGTCCGTACCGGCGTGCGGTTCAACTTACGGAGCGCGTGATTATCCGCGCTACAGCGTGGCTACAGTGTGGTAGGCGCCTGTCAAGTCCTGTCACTGACAGAGGGGACATGACAGGTCTAGGGGTGTACCCTATCTCACTGACAAGGTGGACAGGTCTCATCTGCCGAACGGTGCGACGACTTCCCACACTCGCGTCAGCGAGAAGCCGGAGGCATGCTCTGTTCTGCAGTGTGTCTATCCCATCAGTTTTACCTTATAGTCTTTTTCTATTCGGCTGGGCACCAGTATATAAGGTGCCCTGCCCGCTCCTGCGCGAGGGACGTTGGCCCTAAGCGCATTTATTGCAAGAGCCAGCACTAGAGCTAGAGAGAGCAGCTGAGTGGCTACCCGGCCAAGAGGCATACTTTATACTGTGGCTACTCGGATCACACACATATAGAGAGAAAGGCAGGAGTAGGGGTGTTACCTCCACACGAGGGCCCTGAACCTGGGTAAGATCTTGTTGTTTGCAGTGCTAGTGACATCCTACACACGGCTACTCGCCGTGTGATCCCTCCCCGGATACCTCCAGCGTCCATCGGCCCCAACCTTTGGCCAAATTATGGCATCTGCCGTGATACCACCACGACAATATATGTCACCATTATTGTTATACTCAATGGAAGATTTCAATGAGATATTGTCATTTTTAGCATATGAGCATAGCTGAGGGAATTGCCTGACATAAGTAGTATATTCCCATGATCCTCTCCATAGGCCAATGGTATCCCATATTCCAGGTTTGCATTTGATGTGATTCATAAACTTGTCCAAGAGTGAATGACAGTCTTTCCACCAAAAAGATCCACATGGTCCAATGTGTTGTGGCAATTTTCCATCAAGATAGTGTGCCTGCCATATAAGATTGACCCATGGAGTATCATGCCTATTCATGAATTTATATAGGTATTTCATAAGCAGAGCATTATTCTGTGTTCTGAGATCAAGCACACCCAATCCGCCGGCCTTCTTAGGTTTACATACAGTATCCCATTTGACAAGATATTTACCCCTTCTAAAATCTGCTCGGTTCTAGGTTGATCCAGCACAAGCACTTCGCTTTTATGGAAATTTATCTTCAGCCCTGACATGTTCTCAAAGAACAACCTGAGGTTGGCAATCTCCAAATCGTTGTTCTGGATCAGCACTTACGTTTCATCCGCGCAGTGGAGGTGAGAAATCCCCCGGGATCAAATGAGGCACCACCCCTTTGATGTGCCCCTTGCCGCAGAAAGCATAGTAGAGAGGGCCTCCACCACAAAATTGAACACGATAGGGGACTAAGGGTCCCCTTGGCGCACCCGCGCTTGTTCCTAAAGAAAGGGCCAGTATCCCCGTTAATCGAGATAGTCGTCTGACCGCAAGAGATAAGTTGCTCTACTCGGTGGATGTATCCTGCAAAGAACTTTTTCCTACGCAGGACCTCCAATAAGAATGACCAGTTTACCCGGTCATACGCCTTTTCAAAGTTCAATTTCAGTAAAACGCCCCCCCCAGTCTTTTCACTCTCAACTCGTGGACGATCTCAAATAAGGCAAGAGCACCATCAAAAATATGTCTACCTTTCAGGAAGGCAGACTGGAAAGGGCTAATCACTCTGTTAGCTATTGGATCCAATATGGTCGCCACAACCTTGGCAATGATTTTGAAGACCACATTGATTAGGGCGATAGGTCGGAATTGGGATATAAGATCCGCCCCCGGAAATTTCGGCACCAGGGTTAGGACCCGAAATTGAGACGCGCCACATCGACCCGACCTAACATAAAATCGTTTAACAGGTGGAGCACCCCTAGCTTGCAAAGTGGCCAAAACTTCTTAAAGAAGGACACCAAGAACCGTCTGGCCCGGGGCCGTATTGGATTTCTTATCCGATGTGCAGAAGTCATACAACAACTTGCAAATCGGGGCCAACTAGTCCAAAAACGTGTTTTATAGTGCACATAAAACGTCCAAATCGTTTCTAGCGTGATACATGGGCATGGGGAGATACTTTTTCGAAACTAAAAAGTACGAATCAAACCTTGAACTTGTAGGCCTTGGATAAATCAAACCATGAACTTTGAATCCTGTAAACCAGCACCCTGACTTTGTTATTCCCGTCTAATCTCAACCATGGATGTGTTTGGCACACCGGGAAAACAACTATCTCGGCCGGGATTATATCCTACTCTCACTGACAGTGAGGCCCATGTGTTATAATATTTTTCTTTCATCTTTTTCTTTTCCCCCTAAATCCCCTAGTTTTTTCCTCGAGAACCACCGACAAACCGCCCTTCGGCTCGTCCATGCCAGCGCTCGTCCCCACCCCTGCCGCCCTGGCTTTACCACCTACTGGTCGGGACGTATCTTCCGGGTGGGGTTGGGTTAGGCCTAGAACAAATCCAACACCCCCCAAATCAGACCCTTTTTTGTTCGGATTTGGTCCACTTGGGGCGGACAAAAATTCAGGGGACAACAGGTTTGGTTTGCACCCATCCCAACACCCCTTCCCCCTCCAAAAAAAAATCACAATTCAAAACACAAAATTTAACCAAATTTACTATACTTTATAATTATGGGTTTTTTTACATTTTTGGGGCCAAAATACGTAAAATATAAACAAAAAAGGCCCAAAATGGGCTTCACCGCTGCTGTCTCCTTCACCCCGCCGCCTTCATCAGCTCCGGTCGCCATTTCGCTGGCAACCGTCCCTAATCAACGATGATGTAGGGCAGCGGCGCGTAAAGGTGCGCCCGTGGCTCCTGATATCCCACAAGTATAGGGGATCGTGTGTAGCCTCTTCGATAAGTAAGAGTGTCGAACCCAACGAGGAGCTAAAGGTAGAATAAATGTTCTCTCAAGTTCTGTCAGCCACTGATACAACTCTACGCACACTAGACGTTTACTTTATCTAGGAAATAATACTAGAGAAATAATACGGGTATAAGAGATAGTTTTGCAAGATAATAAATACTCCCTCTGTCCCAAATTATAAGGCGCCCTTTAATTTCGCTGGTCAACGGTGTTCAACTTTGACCATGATTTTTTCTTATAACATATCCACAAAATTGGTAGTAAGATATATGAAATGAAAGAATTTTATAAGACGAATGCAACTATACCATTTATACGTTCTAATTCCATATAATTTATTATATATTGGTGGTCAAAGTTGACCATCAAAGACCAGCATAAAAATTGCGCGCCTTATATTTTGGGACGGAGGGAGTAGAAGAAAGTAAATGTTAATGTTGCAGCAATAAAGTATACTAAGTAACCATATACTAACAGTACCATGAGTGTGAAAAAATGGTGGTAATTGTGGTGATTTGTCCATGATCAAATAGTCAAATACATGGTTTATATTCCTCTTTTATGTGGGAGAGGCAAAGCTAACAAGCTTTCACTATCTAATGATTGCAAGTACTAGAACTCTAGCAAACATCCGTAACTATTAGAAGATACATTAAGGTAAAAATATCCAACGATAGCATTAAGATAAAAAAGTCCTCTTTATCCCATATGATTCAATCACTAGATTGGGGCTCGCGTTTCTGTCACTCAAGCAGTCCTCCCTCTATCTTTCTACACATACTACAAACCCTATGATGTGATCCATGCGCGCATAAACATATGATGGCACCATAGGACTGTAACAAATTTAATATATAGCTCAAACTATCCATAGAGATTCAACAATCAATTATATGACAAAATGGATCTACACAAACATGACATAGATGCAATAGATCATCTGCAGATAATTTATAACGTCAAACACCATGTTTACATAGGGCGGTACAGAGTTGTGTGGGAGAATGAACCACTGTAGACAAGTAGGAATTGACGATGGAGATGTCGGTGAAGACGGCGGAGAGGACAGCGCAGGGCGCAAAGCGGCGGCGTCGCCGGCGATGGCGTGGGGGGTCCTTCCCTTTGCCGCCGGCATCATAGGGGAGCGCCGCCCCATAGCCCTCTTCCTTCATGGACTTGGGAGCCCTCCCACATGGAGATGGGATCCATGGGGGAGGCTAAAACGTGGCTTTGGTGGCTGTAAATTCGTGGTATAGGGTGTCTCCCACGACTTAGGTTTCCTCCCTTTATATAGTCTCACGGATTTCCGTCATCCCATCTAGGGCTGCGGTAAATCGGGCGTATCTTGGCCGTCCGGACTTAGAATCAGCCGTTTTTTAACTCTAGATCGAACGCCGTGAAATTTCCCACAATGTTGTCTTCTGTTAGATGTCTGTTTGACGCTGTCTTCGACCCGTAACATGGCAATCTTTAAAAAGTATTTTCAGACAGATTTCAGGAAAGTCCCAATTCGACTCCAACGAGGTTTCTTCTTGTATTTTTGGCAATTCCTACACATCAAAGTGTAAAACAAGAACATTGTGCTCTTTTGCAATTATTAGTAGGTTAGTCCAAATAAGTCATAAACTTAATATAAACATAATTATAAAAAGCATTAAAATGGCATAAAACCATAAAAAATTATAGATATGTTTTGGACGTATTAGCTGCTCGCCACATGCTGAGACCCGGGACGCCGTAGAGCCAACGGACGCCGCTGGCTCAGCAGGTCGCGAAGGGGGTGGACCTCTTCAGGTGCACCTCTTCCGCAGCCGCACCGTCAGAGATCAGGACGAGGGCACACTCCTGAGCCATTAGGATTCCAAATGCCTCCTCTGGCTCCTCAACGCGTGCAAGATTGGCGGTCTTTCAACTCTTCTCACGGTCGCGCGGTGCCTTGTGACTCTCCTTTGTCCAATGCCTGGCTTGCCACAGTAGCGGAAGTTTCCTGGCTTCCTATGGCCGATGCCGTTTCCCGTTCTGCTGCGAGCCGGCTTGTCGCCAGATGGTGCTTTGGACTTGACCCTTCTGAGCTTGTCATTGACACGGGATGACGATGATTCATGTGGGTGCTGGCGCTGCCTAGCTACCCATTCCTCCTTCGTCAGCAGAAACTTACCGCCGCCGTCCGTCTCCTGCTCGCCACCGCGCCCGTCTGATGCTGACATACGCCCACTGAGTTCTTCGATGGACATGTCTTCCAAATCGAGTAGGGTCTCGATCGAGCAAGCCATTTGCGAGCACCGTGGAGGCACGACATGCGGGAATTTTTGTACCACGACAAGCTCGGTGGTCGGTTCGCACCATGACTGCAGCTCAATTACGATTCCGGAGAGACACAAGGAGAAGTCCTCGATCCCCTCGTTAACCTTGAACCGCGAGATTCTCGAAATCTCGACGAAGCTTCTGCCGGCGCACCTCGCGGACGCGATCCTGATAAGGGGTGGCCCAATCTTCTCAGTGAACTCACAGATAACTTCTGAATTGATAACTAGTGCGCCACTAAGAACTCTCCGGCTGATCCCTGAAGCCAATGCAACAGATAGCAACCCAATGGATATTCTTAACTCCACACTCTTGCACAAGTAATCCACCGACTACAAGTGGTACTGTACCGTCTTATTCCCAGTGGAACAGCAGGTATCACGTAAGGTTTGCAGATGAACTTCCAGTATGAAAGGCTAACAAGCAGTTTCAACTAGAGGTTATGGGGTTTGTTTGATTCAATCGTAGTCTGCCCTCTCCTATGCGCCCCAAGGGGTATATATGAGAGGGGGTGCGGCCACAAGGCATCCCTTGCGCAAGCACCTAACCTAATTGGACTAGGACTCCTACTAGGACAGGAAAATAGATACAAACCGACCCCCACACAAGGGGTGCGGCCAAATTGGTATACAAACCAATCCTAATTGAACTAGGTCTTGTATATGGCGCATAGATGTTCCTTGTGGGCGCCCCTCTTGCCTTGTTCATGTATGAGTGTGGAATAACATAATTGACATTGTTTTCCACACTTAGTGCATTTGATCTTGTGGAGGCACCATCCCCTTATCATGATAACAATTGTTGTTTTCACCATGCTAGCACTTGTTTTCCATCTCCTCTTCTAGTCCATGCTCATCCTTGTGTGTCTCCTCTCCATGATCTTCATTCATGCTTGTGTTATCAATAAACCTAAGTACACACAAATGCAAGGACTTAGGTAGTATAAAATTCTCACAATTATAAACATTATACTCAAGTAGGAGTGAATTCACCTGTTGTTGTAATAGCTTAGTCCTTGATCTTGTCATTGGACCAATCCTCACTTCATTAGCTTTAATTGGTGGATCTTCATGTTCAACAATAGGTGAAGAGCTAGGGATGTCCTCATCATCCTCCCCCTCTTGAAAAGGCATCGACCTCGATGCTAAATCATCTCCATGGTAAGGTGTCAAATCAGCCACATTAAAAGAATTACTAACACCAAACTCATCAATTGGGAGGTCAATCCTGTATGCATTATCATTGATCCTTGATATAACTTTGTAAGGACCAGCTCCTCTAGGCATCAACTTGGACTTTCTCAATGTTGGAAATCTATCTTTTCTCAAGTGTACCCAAACCATATCTCCTGGCCGAAATATAAGTTCCTTCCTCTTCTTGTTGACTCTTTCAGCCACATGTTTTCCTTTCTTCTCAATTGCTTCTTTTGTTTTCTCATGAATCTTCTTCACAAAATCAGCCCTCTTTGATGCCTCCATATTAACTCTCTCATGTAAAGGAAGTGGTAATAAATCAAGAGGAGTAATAGGCTTGAAGCCATACACCACCTCAAAAGGACATAATTGAGTAGTTGAATGCACAGCTCTATTGTAAGCAAATTCCACATGGGGCAAACACTCCTCCCACTCCTTCAAATTCTTCTTTATCATACCTCTTAGCAATGTGGACAATGTTCTATTAACCACCTCGGTTTGTCCATCAGTTTGGGGGTGGCAAGTAGTGGAAAATAATAGCTTAGTGCCAAGCTTACCCCAAAGTGTCTTCCAAAAGTAACTCATGAACTTGACATCTCTATCTGAAACTATAGTCCTTGGAACTCCATGCAATCTCACAATCTCTCTAAAGAACAAATTGGCAATGTGAGAAGCATCATCACTTTTGTGGCATGGAATAAAATGCCATCTTTGAAAATCTATCCACAACCACAAAGATAGAATCATGTCCTCTTTTTGTTCTTGGCAATCCCAACACGAAATCCATGCTAATATCTTCCCATGGTGTACTTGGTGATGGCAATGGTGTATATAATCCATGGGGCTTCAATTTTGATTTGGATTTGTTGCAAGTAATGCATCTTTGTACCAATCTATACACATCTCTTCTCATATGTGCCCAATAGAAATTTTCTGCCAACATCAACAATGTTTTCTCTCTTCCAAAGTGTCCCATCAATCCTCCACTATGAGATTCCTGGATCAAAAATAAACGCAAAGAACACTCGGGAATACACAATTTGTTAGCTCTAAACAAGTACCCATCATGTATGTGAAATTTTTCCCATTCTTTAGTGTTAACACATTTATTAAATGGCATGGAAAATTCATTATCTTCATCATATAAATCTCTAATACCCTCCAAACCCGAAACCTTGATTTCTAAATTTGATAGTAACATATTTTTCCTTGACAAAGCATCAGCAACTACATTATCCAATCCCTTTTTATGTTTTATAATGTATGGAAAAGATTCAATGAACTCAACCCACTTAGCATGTCTCTTATTCAAATTATTTTGGCACTTTAAAAATTTCAATGCTTCATGATCACTATGTATAATAAATTCTTTAGGCCACAAATAATGTTTCCATACTTCTAAAACTCTCACAAGTGCATATAATTCCTTATCATAAACAGAATAATTCAATTGTGCACCATTCAATTTTTCAGAAAAATAGGCAATAGGTTTCTTTTCTTGCATGAGCACACCTCCAATACCTATGCCACTAGCATCACATTCAATCTCAAATTGTTTATCAAAATTTGGAAGCATAAGCAATGGGGCCGAAATCAATTTTTCTTTCAAAGTATCAAAAGCAATGTCTTGTGAAACACCCCACTCGAAATTGACACCTTTCTTAGTTAGATCATTCAAAGGGGCAGCAATTGTACTAAAATTAGGCACAAATCTTCTATAGAAACTAGCAAGCCCATTAAAACTTCTAACTTGACTCACATTAGTTGGAATTGGCCAATTTCGAATAGCTTCAATTTTAGATTGATCAACTTCAATGCCATGCTTAGAAACAACATAACCAAGAAATATAACTTTATCTTTGCAAAAAGTGCACTTCTCAAGATTACCATACAATTTATTAGTTCTTAGCACTTGCAAAACTTGTCTAATATGATCCATATGGTCATGTTCATTGTGGCTATATATGAGAATATCATCAAAATAAACTACCACAAATCTACCAATAAAGTCTCTCAAAATATGGTTCATTAATCTCATGAAGGTACTAGGTGCATTAGTTAAACCAAAGGGCATTACTAACCACTCATATAAACCAAATTTTGTCTTAAAAGCAGTTTTCCACTCATCTCCCTCTTTCATTCTTATTTGATGGTATCCACTACGCAAATCAATTTTAGAGAAAAGAGTAGCACCACTTAATTCATCTAACATGTCATCTAAACGTGGTATAGGATGACGATAACGAATAGTGATGTTATTAATTGCTCTACAATCTACACACATGCGCCAAGTACCATCTTTCTTAGGAACCAAAATAACGGGAACGGCACAAGGAGAAAGACTAACCCGAATATATCCTTTGTCCAATAGTTCTTGTACTTGCTTTTGGATCTCCTTTGTTTCTTGTGGACTGGTTCTATAAGGGGCTCGGTTTGGGAGAGATGCTCCCGGGATCAAATCAATTTGATGTTCAATTCCTCTCAATGGTGGCAATCCCGAGGGCACATCTTGTGGAAAAACATGTTCAAAATCCTGCAAAACATTAGAAACACCAAGAGGAATAGGGGTCATGTCATTAGAAACCAAAATCTCTCCCTTGTGAATAAGCACAATAGGGACTAGTGAAGGATCATCCTTAAATTCCCTCAAATCCTCTTTGGTGGCTAACATGCATAATAGGTTCTCTCTCTTTTTACCACTCGAATTGGTTTTGCTATCACTCCCCATGGCTTGTATTTTTGGTGTTCCCTCATCCTCTCTCTCTCTTTTTCCACTCTCATAGCAACTTTTGATTGGGACTCTTGTACTATTTGTTGTGGAGTCATAGGCCTCAAAATAATGGTCTTCCCATGATGATATAGCTCATAAGTATTGGCTCTCCCTTCATGCTTCACACTTCTATCAAATTGCCAAGGTCTTCCCAATAATAAGTGGCAAACTGTCATGGGCACCACATCAAACTCAATGATATCCTTATAAGGTCCAATTTGAAACTCCACTCTCACCATATGAGAAACTTTCATTTGTCCTGTGCTACTCAACCATTGGATGTGATAAGGAGAAGGATGTGGCATATATTTCAAATTGAGTTTTGCACATAGATCTTTGCTAGCCAAATTTCTGCAACTCCCTCCATCAATAATGACTTTGCAAGCCATGTTGGGACCAATAACAGCCTTTGTTTGGAATAGATTGCACCTTTGATTTTCAGGACTAGGCACCACACTCAATGAATTTTGGGTGCAAATAATAGAAGGCATAGTAGTAGCATAAGCATCCAAAGGAGAATCACTCAAATATCCATCATCATCATCAAGATCATTGGGATCAACATCATCACCTGTCTCATACTCATTGTTCTCATTGATAATCATCACTTTTGAATTTGGACAATCCCTCTTGAAGTGCCCTTTTCCTCCACATGTGTGGCATGTAATATCTCTATTCCTTGTAGTAGGAGCACTAGAACCCGAAGCACTTGCTGTTGGTTGTGGTGTTTTCCTTGTATTAGCCACACTAGGCTCGGATTTGGATGATGTAGCACCTCGAAAATTGGATGATGGAGGTGGTGGTGTTGAAGTACTAGGAGTAATAGATGATCTCAAAGGAAATCTACTCTTTGTTCTAGCCAAATTTTGTGCTTCCTCCAATAGATGTGATTCGGCCTCTCTAGCATGATGTAAGAGATCATGCATATTAGTGTATTGATAATGCCTCACAATGCCCTTGATTCTATAATGTAATCCTGAAAGAAATCTTTGCATTGTTTGCTCCTCTTGTTCTTCCACACGGCCTCTTTGCATGATCATCTCCATCTCTTGATAATAAGCATCAACTGTCTTGGTTCCTTGCTTCAATTGTTGTAATTTGTCAAATTGTTGCCTTATGTAATTTGGAGGTACAAATCTTTCCCTCATGAGCCTCTTCATGGTGTTCCAAGTAGCAATGGGTAACTCACCATCATTATGCCTCTTTCTCACTAAATTGTCCCACCATCTAAGAGCATATCCATCAAACTCAGAAGATGCCAACTTGATCTTTCTATCCTCATTATAATCATGCAATCTCCATAGCTTCTCAATTTTCAACTCCCATAGCAAAAATTCTTCCACATCCATAGTATCAAAGCTGAAAGATGGAATAGAAAATTTTGGTTTACCCAAGATATCTTCTCTATTGTCATTAGCATTGGGCAAAGGAACACGCCTAGCACGGCCTTGAAAACCTCCTCTTCCTCTTTCTCCTCTAGCTCCACGGCCAAAATTAAGCTCTTCTCCATTATTGGCATCACTATGGATACTAGCATTGTCATCATCAATAGGTGGCAACCGAGCTTGAAGCAAAGTTTGAAGATCATTCATATTGTTGTTGATAGCATCAATAGCATCTTGCATTGTTCTCAATTGAGCACTATTGGTTTCGGCCAATTTATTGTTGCTCTCCACATTCTTTTTGACATCATCAACTAACTCATAAACAGGATCAACAGCTTCATTCACATATTTCTTGTAATGTTCCTCATTGTCATCCAATTTCTTTGTCAACACATCCCTTAATGCCTCATACTCCCTCCAATTCACTCCCTCGGATTGATCCTTCTTTTGCTGCACAAGATCACTACTAGAAAGATCCATTAGAGGTTAGTGAAAATAAAACAAGTATAGGTTGTGGTGCCTCTCACAACTCACTCAAGAATCTAGCAAAACAATAGGATATCTTACCACTCCAAAGTAAATAGAGATACTTACCACAAGTAGAGGCAATTAAAGTGCTTTGGTGTGAAGAAAAGAATACCCAGGTTTTTAACTCTCACAAGGCAAACAAGGTTATTTAGTGGGGCTTGGTATGGATACCTAACAATCACCAAAGTAACAATCCTATTTGCTGTCTTAGTGAAGATATAAAATACCCAAGGAAACTCACACAATGGAGACAAATGTGGCAAAGCAATATGTGGATGGAAATTTGCAATGCACTAGAAAGTCACTAGCTAGGCTCTTAATTGACAGGCACAAGATTGCTCAATGAAAAACCAAGTGTCACAATGGCAAGCTCAACTAGTAAACAATAGCAATGATATGGCCTTTTTGCACTTTCACTTTTCTCTTTTCTCTTTTTTTTTTTGAATTTTCAATGGCCTTACACTAAGCTAGGAGCAACAATTAACCAAACACAAGTGAACACAATGGTGGTGATGAAATATGAGCAGCCTGTCAGAGCACAAAATAGCTATACTTGTGGGAAAGTTCCTATTTGAATGCTGTAGAAAGGCTGTGGCTAAGGTTCACAAGGGTACGGATATATTGGTCCTAGAGATGAAAACAGGAAAATAAAAGAGAAAACAAAAAAAAATCTAGGTGAAAACGAGCTCACGGCAGGAAGCAGCACTCACAGCAGAGAAACAGGTGGTTTTTGCACCACGGCAGAGCTCACGGCAGAAAAACAGCTCAAAACTGTGCCACGGCAGAGAAATATCAGCTCACGGCAGCACTAGTACCTCACGGCAGGAAAACAGATTGATTTTGTACCGCGGCAGCACACTACGGCAGGAAAACGAGGCAAAAACGTACCGCGGCAGAAAACAACACAGCTCACGAACGCACGGCAGCGAAAACGGCAATTTTTGTGCCGCGGCAGCACGCGCAACAGCAAACCGGCGTTTGGTAAGCGCGTTACAGCGAAAGTTGAGCGCGCGGGTGTTACGTGGAGCGCTAGGCGTACGGCAGCGGCGGCAGAATTTTTCTGCCGTGGAAGGTAAGCGCGCGATCTAGTTTTGGTAAGGGGTGCTGCGGCTCGCGGGGTGGTTTTATAAGCGATATGCTTAGCGAATCCGAGTGCGACTAGAAACGTGGAAGCGAGCGATGGTTTTGCGGGATATGGTATGAATCCGATGGCAACAAGGATGGTGGCAGCGGTGGGTTGGCGTGGGGTGGGTGGAATGAATCCGAGACCAACTAGGAGGGAAATTTCGGTGGTGTGGTGAGGGTAACTAGATGGGATCGGATTGGATGTATGTATGGCAATATGTAGCGGATTTTTTTGGTATTTTTGATAAGTTGCGGCTAGATAGAACAAGAACCCTAAACCTAGCCGAAATATATGAAACTAAAAACGATAAAAAGCAACACAAATCTAACACAAAGACAGCACTAGTAATTGAAAACTAAGATGATATCTAGGCTATGGCAAAAACTAAACTATTTTTGTGGGGCAATTTTCTGGATAGGAAATAAAAACACTCAATCTAAAGGGAAATTTGATAGCTCACCGAGGCAACCTGTAAATCTGATACCAAGATGATAAGGGGTGGCCCAATCTTCTCAGTGAACTCACGGATAACTTCTGAATTGATAACTAGTGCGCCACTAAGAACTCTCCGGCTGATCCCTGAAGCCAATGCAACAGATAGCAACCCAATGGATATTCTTAACTCCACACTCTTGCACAAGTAATCCACCGACTACAAGTGGTACTGTACCGTCTTATTCCTAGTGGAACAGCAGGTATCACGTAAGGTTTGCAGATGAACTTCCAGTATGAAAGGCTAACAAGCAGTTTCAACTAGAGGTTATGGGGTTTGTTTGATTCAATCGTAGTCTGCCCTCTCCTATGCGCCCCAAGGGGTATATATGAGAGGGGGTGCGGCCACAAGGCATCCCTTGCGCAAGCACCTAACCTAATTGGACTAGGACTCCTACTAGGACAGGAAAATAGATACAAACCGACCCCCACACAAGGGGTGCGGCCAAATTGGTATACAAACCAATCCTAATTGAACTAGGTCTTGTATATGGCGCATAGATGTTCCTTGTGGGCGCCCTCCTCTTGCCTTGTTCATGAGTGTGGAATAACATAATTGACATTGTTTTCCACACTTAGTGCATTTGATCTTGTGGAGGCACCATCCCCTTATCATGATAACAATTGTTGTTTTCACCATGCTAGCACTTGTTTTCCATCTCCTCTTCTAGTCCATGCTCATCCTTGTGTGTCTCCTCTCCATGATCTTCATTCATGCTTGTGTTATCAATAAACCTAAGTACACACAAATGCAAGGACTTAGGTAGTATAAAATTCTCACAATTATAAACATTATACTCAAGTAGGAGTGAATTCACCTGTTGTTGTAATAGCTTAGTCCTTGATCTTGTCATTGGACCAATCCTCACTTCATTAGCTTTAATTGGTGGATCTTCATGTTCAACAATAGGTGAAGAGCTAGGGATGTCCTCATCAGATCCACTCCGACAGGCATGACTCTGATGGTGTCCCACGGCGCCTTGGTGTTGTCCTTCGGTGGATCGCACTGAGCGCCTGCCGCTCGTCTCCATCATCGGCGATTCCTAGATTGATCGCCTCCCACAAGCATGCACACTGGAGCTGCACGCGCATTAGGATGGCCCATTTGGTGTAGTTGGTCCACGTTAGCATCGGCAGATGCATCGCTCCACCGCCGTGTCCGCTCTGCATCACCACCTCGCGCACCTGTTTCCGCGAATTTGGTGGGCTGGTGCCACAGCGGCGCCCCCAATCGACCACCCCCCCAATCTGCAACCCGATCCAATAGTTGGACAATTTCATAGGTTTACCCAAAATAACGGTGATCAAATGATAGTCTCGACCAACACACGGTCATTCATACATCACCTCGGCCAACACAAGTCCGACCATCAAAAGGGCACCACTCTTGGTGGATGGGAGTTCATTCTTCGGTCTCGACATCTGCTATAGCTGCCGCCTTGGTGTCTTCGGTGTCGGTAGCTCGAGAAGCCGCCTCATCGGCCTCGGCAGTTAGAGCAGCCGCCTCGGCCTCCACCCTCGCCGCTCTTGCCGCCGTGATGCACTGCCTTGCAGACTTGAAGTAGGTCTTCTGATCGGGGCTCATGTCGGCCGTGTTCGTCGCCATGGTCGAGCGTTCTTTGCTCTTCTCCGTCACCTTGGCTTTCGCATCGACAATGGAAAGAAAGGTGTTCTGTAACACCCGGGGGATTTCCCTAAAATAGAATTGCTTGTTTTCTTTTTTTTTTTTGCATGCATTGCATCATGTCATCATAATGCACTCATGTGTGGAATTTCTCATTTCAAATAAATTCAAATCATTATGTTTCACACTTGGTCTGTTACAACTTTTTCAAATAAAATATTCAAATCAAACAATTTAATTGTTTTCCATAAACTTGATTTTCCAAATAAGTGACTTGGGTAATTTTCAACTAATTCAATTATTGCAAAATTCAAGCACATTCATTTAAATTTCAAACAGCAACAAATATTTAAAATTTTGAAAAAACAAAAGTTGGTGCAACTGGGCTTTTTCAATCAGGAACTTATAAAAAATTATCACCATAATTTTGGATCTCAAAAACCCCTTCTATTTTCTTTCTTATTCCTTTTCTACAAAAAAAAAGGAAAGAAAAAAAAAAGAATCAAAATAAAAGCTGCTGGGGGAGGCAGGCCCAAAGGCCCACCTACAACCCCAAGCAGCCCACCCTCTCTTCCTCCACCTCCGTACAGCAATGTCGACATCCAGGAAAAGCAGAGCACCACCCACCTCCATGGTCCCCTCTCCCCACCTGCTCCCCCTTCTTATCTTCCCCTCCTCCATCCAAACCCTAGCCTCTCCCTCCTCTTTCCTCTTGTGCTGCCGCCACAAACCCTCCACCCTCCTCTGTCCCTGTCTTTTCTGAAACTTCTGAAAACGAGAGAGAGAGCATCAGAACATCTCACCGCGCCCCGCCAATGGAGATCACCACAGACCTGGCCGACTGTTCTAGTAGATGTGCATCATCTTCCTCGCCGTCCTCGCCGAATGGAGCCTGCTGGAACGCCCGGAACCAGGAGGATTTCGCGTTCTTCTTCCTCAACATCGAGCTCGTCAACCGCAGAATTCACCGCCGTTCGTCCACGCCGGCATCCAGGACTCCTCCATCCCTATCTCGGTGAGCACACCTTCCGATTCTTGCTGTTTATCTGTACGATCTCTTCTGGTACGTTGCTCTAGCCCTGGTCTGTTTAGGTGTGCGCCATGAACGCGAGGTGAAGCTCCTGGTCCATGTTCTTGCACGCACGTAGACGCACATCCGTGCGCTCACAGCACCACACCTGTACGTGCACCCCTGCGCACACACACGACACCATCTCTGCACCCAACACCCGCACGGACGAATCACCAAATCGGGGTCGACGGCGGCCTTTTTGTCCGTCAGCGTTGCTGCAGTTCGTGGCCTTCCTTCTGAACCCAACACCTGAAGGCTGAATCTACGTTTCGAGATTCAGTTAACGCCGGAAACTTATTTCATCTTGGGACGAACGCGTATCGTACCAAACAACGAAGCACAACCCAGTGGCTAGCCCGTCTGTTGTCTCTCTTGGGAGACCCGGGTTCGAATCCCCACTGCTTCATTCACCTTTTATTTTACCTCGCCAGAAGAACACCGCGGAGCAACACTTCTTCTAGGTTCAGACCTGAATGTCTACACAAACACGTACACAGATCACTGGCAGTGCACCTGATCCTGAACCATTAGACCCAAGTTCGAATCCCCACATCCGCGGGATTAAACCCCATTTTTCCTGCTGGATATAACGTTTTGCACTCCAGCCCCTGGTTTTCCCATTTTGCTACCAGAGCCCTTCCACCTTCTGTTTCTTTCACGTTTTGGTCCCTGGAATTACAGTTTGATCCCTGGTTTTCAAAATTGAATAACAAATTCATACTAACTCCAATTTCACAAAGTAAAATATGTTTTCCATGCAGAATTAAATAAACTTTCCAAATATAAACTTTGTTTTCTGTTTTGAATAATGTAAATTGCTGAAAACAATAATTCTTTGTTTAATGCATTTAAAATTGCCAATTTAATTACTTGCTCATTTCAAACCCAAATTCAACATATAAAATATGTTTTCCAATCAAAATTCTCTGTACTTTTCAAATATACAATTTGTTTACTGTTTTTACTAATTAAAAGTGGTGCAATAATTCAATGCTTTAATTAAACCTTTTAAATTGCAAAAATTCATAACTAAATATTTAAAATTCCAAATTTGGCAAATGATATATCACATTGAAGCTAATGTTGTATACATTCTGTTTTCATCATACACCATGCCATTTAATCACTTCAACCTAATGTTTGCTTGTAATTCACTTAAATAACTATGCATGCACCTGGGATTTTCCAAATGCAACCTTATCTTTGCATTTGGGCCCATTTAAAATGTTTCATCATGTCGTGTATTTATTTTGATGCACCCTTTAACTTGTCATGCATATAAATTAGGAGCATGCTGGATCTTTTGCCGTAGTAGTAATGGTTGCATCCGGTGTTTGTTCTAGTTCGTTGCTTCTTCACGGATAGGACGTTGAGATGATGTGAGCAACGAAAAGTTCTGCGGATGTACCTCTACTTGTTGGATCTCAGGCAAGTATACTCACTTGCTACCTATGGCTGCATTTCATCACTTGTTACCGATTCTTTCTGTTGTCCTTATGCTAGCCTTATGATTCGATGCTTGTGTCTCGATCCTATCATATGTTTACCTTGCAGCCATGATATAGCCTTCCTTCCACTTCCTATTAACTGTTGTTTGTTTACCCTGTTGGCCCTCGTGTCGTAGTTGAATGCTTAGATTTGTTTGTGGTCGAGTCTTGTTGTCCTTTGCCGTATCACCTGTTTAGTTGATAGTTGGGTTTCAATTTAATCAACAACATGTTACTGTTTGGGGTAATAATAATTTGATGATAAGGCACCGGCAGGAGGCCCGGCGTGGTTTTGGAGCCTGCTAGTGTCGAACTTAGGAAAAGAGTCTTGTCCATTGATCCATGATGAGCGCGCTAACCGCATCTGGGAGGTAGTATGGGACCCCCCTCGACTTAGACCTGATTTGCAGATTGTCCGAAGAGCCACACTTAGTTCGGGTGTTCCATTTTCTCATACGCATGAATGGGTGGGCCCCCCATGGTTACTGTTGATGATGATGATGATGCATATTGGGCGAGGCCTGTGGTGCCGGGGGGTGTGGTTTTCACCCTTGCGCTTAGGTTAGGTCGGACTGGCCGGGACCTTATAGCTCCGTGGCTCCTAGGATGGGTTGTAGAGACGGTTTGGGTCGTGTCGAGCCAACCTGAGTTTTAGTTGGTGGCTTGAGTGTGTACGGGTACTGTAGCGCGCCCTGCAGGGATGAATCTTCTCGAGAAGCCGTGTTGTCCGCGGTTATGTGACGACTTGGTGAAAGTGCTGGCTAACAAGTACTCAGACAACTTACACCTAATGATAATAACTTGACTAGTAATATAGTATTACCTTCACCATAAAAATGAATGTCACCTTAATCAACAGTGTGAGTTTCCTTGGGTTGCTTCCTTAGTAGGGGGTAACACTGGATGGGTATTGTTTGGTGAGTAGTTGTAGTTGGTTCTGATACGCTCTCTAATCCCTTTCTATTAGCCGGAAGTTGTAGCGCGTCTCTTTAGTTGTTAGTGCAGCCCGCTGCCGCTTCTTTGCAATAATCCCTTCCTTCCATTGTACCCAAAGTATTTGTATCTTGTGATGATTGGTTACGCTGGTATCTTGTGAGTATGGTTTATCCACTTGCCAGTACTTAATAGTACTGACCCACGAATCCATTTCGTGGCTGCATATTCCACATTGCAGTCAATAGGTTTGAAGTCTGACGACGTTAGCTTGGGAATCCCTCCGGCTTGGCCTGGGCAGGGATTGGACGCCATCGGTTATCTTCAGGACTCTTAGTCCAATTTGTATCTTGTCCGTAGTCGGACACTATGTTGTTTCTTCCGCTGTCATTTGGATCTTTGTATTGTATCAGTTGTATCCTTGACTCGTTTGAGTCGTCTTGTATATATCTTTTTTGTTGTTGTTGCGGAATATTCGTGAACTGTTGTAATGTTATCACAAGTGGCAACCTGGAATCGGTTATTATGTGGATTTTGGCGGAAATGCTGAAATCTGCATAGTGCCCGATCCCGGGGCGTCACAAATGGTATCAGAGCATGGTTTCTGATTCCCGATGTTGTTTCGATACGAATGGTTATCGAAGCAACGGGTCCGCAAAGCCTGTAGGATAACCTCGCTAACGGTCGTTGTTTCTAGAGTGTCAAAAACTATTTGTGCAAAACCTGTTTTGGAAACTCTCGATAGGATTCTTGTTTATTCCTTTCCTCTATTCTATTTCTCCTCCTATCCTATTTGTTTTGGAGTCTCTTCTCTTATCTATCTTTCAAAGATTAGGATCATACGTGGGTTGGACGTTCTCTTAGTCTTTAAACCTAATAGGTTCGATCTTTGGAAGATCTCTCAACGGAAGAACATCGTCATCTACGGGAGCAAGAACCTCTTGTTAGTGGTGTCGACAAGACCGACATGGAACACGACTACTCGATAGTATAACCATCTCTTCTCTCTTACCGGTTTGGAGCGGATTGCGAGGGCGCAATCCCTTGTTAGTGGTGTCGGCTGTAACACACGGGGGATTTCCCTCAAATAGAATTGCTTGTTTTATTTTTTTTGCATGCATTGCATCATGTCATCATAATGCACTCATGTGTGGAATTTCTCATTTCAAATAAATTCAAATCATTATGTTTCACACTTGGTCTGTTACAACTTTTTCAAATAAAATATTCAAATCAAACAATTTAATTGTTTTCCATAAACTTGATTTTCCAAATAAGTGACTTGGGTAATTTTCAAATAATTCAATTATTGCAAAATTCAAGCACATTCATTTAAATTTCAAACAGCAACAAATATTTAAAATTTTGAAAAAACAAAAGTTGGTGCAACTGGGCTTTTTCAATCATGAACTTATAAAAAATTATCACCATAATTTTGGATCTCAAAAACCCCTTCTATTTTCTTTCTTATTCCTTTTCTACAAAAAAAAGGAAAGAAAAAAAAAGAATCAAAACAAAAGCTGCTGGGGGAGGCAGGCCCAAAGGCCCACCTACAACCCCAGCGAAGCAGCCCACCCTCTCTTCCTCCACCTCCCTACAGCAATGTCGACATCCAGGAAAAGCAGAGCACCACCCACCTCCATGGTCCCCTCTCCCCACCTGCTCCCCCTTCTTATCTTCCCCTCCTCCATCCAAACCCTAGCCTCTCCCTCCTCTTTCCTCTCGTGCCGCCGCCACAAACCCTCCACCCTCCTCTGTCCCTGTCTTTTCTGAAACTTCTAAAAACGTGAGAGAGAGAGCATCAGAACATCTCACCGTCGCCCCGCCAATGGAGATCACCACAGACCTGGCCGACTGTTCTAGTAGATGTGCATCATCTTCCTCGCCGTCCTCGCCGAATGGAGCCTGTTGGAACGCCCGGAACCAGGAGGATTTCACGTTCTTCTTCCTCAACATCGAGCTCGTCAACCGCGGAATTCACCGCCGTTCGTCCACGCCGGCATCCAGGACTCCTCCAGCCCTATCTCGGTGAGCACACCTTCCGATTCTTGCTGTTTATCTGTACGATCTCTTCTGGTACGTTGCTCTAGCCCTAGTCTGTTTAGGTGTGCGCCATGAACGCGAGGTGAAGCTCCTGGTCCATGTTCTTGCACGCACGTAGACGCACATCCGTGCGCTCACAGCACCACACCTGTACGTGCACCCCTGCGCACACACACGACACCATCCCTGCACCCAACACCCGCACGGACGAATCACCAAATCTTGGTCGACGATGGCCTTTTTGTCCGTCAGCGTCGCTGCAGTTCGTGGCCTTCCTTCTGAACCCAACACCTGAAGACTGAATCTACGTTTCGAGATTCAGTTAACGCAGGAAACTTTATTTCATCTTGGGACGAACGCGTATCGTACCATACAACGAAGCACATCCCAGTGGCTAGCCCGTCCGTGTCTCTCTTGGGAGACCCGGGTTCGAATCCCCACTACTTCACCTTTTATTTTACCTCGTCAGAAGAACACCGCGGAGCAACACTTCTTCTAGGTTCAGACCTGAATGTCTACACAAACACGTACACATCTCACTGGCAGTGCACCTGATCCTGAACCATTAGACCCAAGTTCGAATCCCCACATCCGCGGGATTAAACCCCATTTTTCCTGCTGGATATAACGTTTTGCACTCCAGCCCCTGGTTTTCCCATTTTGCTACCAGAGCCCTTCCACCTTCTGTTTCTTTCACGTTTTGGTCCCTGGAATTACAGTTTGATCCCTGGTTTTCAAAATTGAATAACAAATTCATACTAACTCCAATTTCACAAAGTAAAATATGTTTTCCATGCATAATTAAATAAAATTTCCAAATATAAACTTTGTTTTCTGTTTTGAATAATGTAAATTGCTAAAAACAATAATTCTTTGTTTAATGCATTTAAAATTGCCAATTTAATTACTTGCTCATTTCAAACCCAAATTCAACATATAAAATATGTTTTCCAATCAAAATTCTCTGTACTTTTCAAATATACAATTTTTTTACTGTTTTTCCTGATTAAAAGTGGTGCAATAATTCAATGCTTTCATTAAACCTTTTAAATTGCAAAAATTCATAACTAAATATTTAAAATTCCAAATTTGGCAAATGAGATATCACATTGAAGCTAATGTTGTATACATTCTGTTTTCATCATCCACCATGCCATTTAATCACTTCAACCTAATGTTTGCTTGTAATTCACTTAAATAACTATGCATGCACCTGGGATTTTCCAAATGCAACCTTATCTTTGCATGTGGGCCCATTTAAAATGTTTCATCATGTCTTGCATTTATTTTGATGCACCCTTTAACTTGTCATGCATATAAATTAGGATCATGCTAGATCTTTTGCCGTAGTAGTAATGGTTGCATCCGGTGTTTGTTCTAGTTCGTTGCTTCTTCGCGGATAGGACGTTGAGATGATGTGAGAAACGACAAGTTCTGCGGATGTACCTCTACTTGCTGGATCTCAGGCAAGTATACTCACTTGCTACCTATGGCTGCCTTTCATCACTTGTTACTGATTCTTTCTGTTGTCCTTATGCTAGCCTTATGATTCGATGCTTGTGTCTCGATCCTATCATATGTTTACCTTGCAGCCATGATATAGCCTTCCTTCCACTTCCTATTAACTGTTTTTTGTTTACCCTGTTGGCCCTCGTGTCGTAGTTGAATGCTTAGATTTGTTTGTGCTCGAGTCTTGTTGTCCTTTGTCGTATCGCCTGTTTAGTTGATAGTTGGGTTTCAATTTAATCAACAACATGTTAATGTTTGGGGTAATAATAATTTGATGATAAGGCACCGTCAGGAGGCCCGGCGTGGTTTTGGAGCCTGCTAGTGTCGAACTTAGGAAAAGAGTCTTGTCCATTGATCCATGATGAGCGCGCTAACCGCATCCGGGAGGTAGTATGGGACCCCCCTCGACTTAGACCTGATTTGCAGCTTGTCCGAAGAGCCACACTTAGTTCGGGTGTTCCATTTGCTCATACTCATGAATGGGTGGGCCCCCCATGGTTACTGTTGATGATGATGATGCATATAGGGCGAGGCCTGTGGTGCCGGGGGGTGTGGTTTTCACCCTTGCGCTTAGGTTAGGTCGGACTGGCCGGGACCTTATAGCTCCATGGCTCCTAGGATGGGTTGTAGAGACGGTTTGGGTCGTGTCGAGCCCACCTGAGTTTTAGTTGGTGGCTTGAGTGTGTACGGGTACTGTAGCGCACCCTGCAGGGATGAATCTTCCCGAGAAGCCGTGTTGTCCGCGGTTATGTGACGACTTGGTGAAAGTGCTGGCTAACAAGTACTCAGACAACTTACACCTAATGATAATAACTTGACTAGTAATATAGTATTACCTTCACCATAAAAATGAATGTCACCTTAATCAATAGTGTGAGTTTCCTTGGGTTGCTTCCTTAGTAGGGGGTAACACTGGATGGGTATTGTTTGGTGAGTAGTTGTAGTTGGTTCTGATACGCTCTCTTATCCCTTTCTATTAGCCGGAAGTTGTAGCGCGTCTCTTTAGTTGTTAGTGCAGCCCGCTGCCGCTTCTTTGCAATAATCCCTTCCTTCCATTGTACCCAAAGTATTTGTATCTTGTGATGATTGGTTACGCTGGTATCTTGTGAGTATGGTTTATCCACTTGCCAGTACTTAATAGTACTGACCCACGAATTCATTTCGTGGCTGCATATTCCACATTGCAGTCAACAGGTTTGAAGTCTGACGACGTTAGCTTGGGAATCCCTCCGGCTTGGCCTGGGCAGGGATTGGACGCCATTGGTTATTTTCAGGACTCTTAGTCGAATTTGTATCTTGTCCGTAGTCGGACACTATGTTGTTTCTTCCGCTGTCATTTAGATATTTGTATTGTATCAGTTGTATCCTTGACTCGTTTGAGTCGTCTTGTATATATCTTTTCTGTTGTTGTTGCGGAATATTCGTGAATTGTTGTAATGTTATCACAAGTGGCAACCTGGAATCGGTTATTGTGTGGATTTTGGCGGAAATGCTGAAATCTGCATAGCGCCCGATCCCGAGGCGTCACATGTTCCACCTATCTTGGATATCGGCGTGCATCTTCAGTTTCTTCGCCGCTGATGCGGCCACCTCTTGCACATACACGACCATCTCCTCTTTTATGCCGCTTGCTGACGCCGCATGTTTTCCAGCTTTTGCCTTCCTGTGCCCAATAAGACGTTCGGTGGTCCTGCCCAGGCTCTTATTTTCATCCATGTCAGCCCCCTCCTCCCCTTTGTCGGCCAAACTAAGATGCAAACTCTTCCACCTTAGGCAATCTTGAATCTTGCTCAAAACATGCATGAACTTGAACCGCTTCTTGTTATCCATGTTTCTTATGGGCGTCCTTTAGCTACACAAAGGCCGGCGTCATAAATAAGCAAGAAAATTAAAAAAAAGGGGGTATGGCTACACAAAGGCTGACTTCTTACTTTCATGTCGTCGTTCTTGCCACTCTCGTTCTTCATCCGCACTTGGTCACGATAGTCATGGAATTTGTTGCAAAGCCCTTGAAGAATGGCCCACCGGTTCTCACATCCTTTTGCATTGCGGTCGGGGAGGTAGTCGTGTATTTAGTATGCCTTCCTTTCCTTGAAGTCAGCTTTAATGCGCTTCCAATACGCCTCACGTGTTTGTTGTGCGCCTTTGCCGGCGTCCAAGGCCACGAACATCCATGATTCAGCCAATAGTTTATCTTCCAAATTGGACCATGTCTTGCCTCAGCTTCCCGGCTTCTTGATGATCTCGTTGGTTTCTACACCGTGCATGTCTACTTCGTCACCTTGGCCAGCATCAGCTTGCCCAAATTGATTGGCGTCGGCATGGTCAAAGATGCCAGTGGAGTTGCAGATAATGTCATGCATGGACACCTATATCGGCAGATCGACAATCAATACACAATTCACCTGGCCAACCGGCAGATTGGCACAATAAATTCCAACACCAATGCACGGCTGCAATAAAAATACCTCGGCCTGCTCCGTTGTTTGGTTCATCATGTTGGCGCCTTGTTCGCCGAAGAGGTCGGCCCGGGATGCCGTCTGGCCGCCGCATGTGAATCCAGTCGGACGCAGCGCCGACGACGACTCGAAGATGGCCTCCTTGTTCAGATCAATGCCGGTGGAAAGTGTCGGCTCGTCGGGCGAGATGGAGAAGCGGGATTGCTGCGAGGCCTCTACCTGGCTTGGGTCGGCGTAATAGCGCGGAGAAAACGGTGACAAGCTACATTGGGTCGGCGGGGTCGATGTGGCAGTTTGGCTCAACATCATCAGCACGTCGGCGGTCTGATTTTCTTCCAACCTTGCCAAATTTCTCGCCCGTACGCGCCGGTCTTGACGGAGGGAAGAGGCAAGATTACGCTGCTGCTTCGCCGACAGATCCAACGGCTGATATTTCGGCTTCGACTTCATCTGCAGCCTCTTCGGCGCCAAATTTGACGCCGCCCCACGCAGGAGACCGAGTTTCTTTGGCGGCAAGGTGCAGGAATGCGAGGAGGCGGCGGCGGCCGCAGAGGGAAAGGTGGGGGAATAGAGGGAAGAGTGGCCAATGTGGCGGAAAGAATTGGCCAATATCTCAATGATGGGCGGGGGCCGCCTGTCGGGTGGGGCGAGCGGACGATGTCCGACGCCCACAGGCAGGCCCTCATGTTCGACGGGTGGGCTGGGGGATGCCGGACATAAATTTGACTGGTGGACATATTTAGGGGTGCCGTTGCGGCGGTTTTTTTTGTCCGTACCACATTAGCCTTTGGAGGGCCCCAGTGGAGATGCTCTAAGGGGTATAAACTGCTGGTTGTGATTGTCAACCAATTTGACTTTATATAGAGATGACATGTTCAATAAGCTGATTACGCCCACTTATTGGAGCGGAGTAGTGACTCAGGTGAAGTGTTCTGATAATTGTTAATCATCCTTGGTTCATTTAGCTTTTTTCATGTGAAGAATAGGCTATTATTTGCTAGTTGCTGTCAGTAAGTTTGTTAAGCACAATATATTTCTTCAAATGTACTAAGAGCATCTCTAACAGAGCCCTCAAACCGCTGAACCGTATACTCGTTTTAAGGGTCTGATAGTGCGCGAAAACGAGGCGCGCAATAGCAGAACTCGTAAAGATAACTGCAAAATAAATTCGATATTTGGCGGGAACAAATTTCTCTTCAGTTGTTCATCACCGATTGCTTCCATACACGATTCAAACTAATTTTACATAGGTAAATGCAAATCCAAAAGCTAAACCTACACTAATCGTCGCCGCCCAACCTTTTTGACCAAAATTTGGCTCACCGGAGCCTCGGTTGCAGCGGCGACGAGGTCGAGGCGAAGGCGGCGGAGCTTCACTCCTCATCGGAGTCGCTGACGAGGTCGATGACGGGCGGGAGGGTGCTGATGACGAGCGCCGTCTCCAGAAGGTGCTGGCTGAGCTCGGCGTTGAGCTTCGCCGTCTTCTCCGCCTCCTGCGCTTCGACCACGGAGCGCTGCAGCGCCGCCTCCATCGTCGCGTCCATCTGCTTGTCGGACACGAAGTCCGCCGGCCCGAGGGAGATGCCAAACTGCTCGGCATCGTACCCCTCAGGCGGCGGAAGCAGCAGCGGAGGTTCTTCCACAGGCGCGGCGGCGGAGCTTCCCTCGCCTCCATTGCGCTGCCTCGCGCGGCGGCGGCACTCCTTCTCGCGCTCCCGCCGGATGCAGTCGAAGAGGGACACGGCGCGGTAGGCCACGTGTTGCGGCACCGGCAAGTGGAGGTTCGTCCACTGCCGTTGGAGGCGCTTCCGCGCGCCGTCGCTGCGGACTAGCTCCGCACGCTTCCTGTCGGAGAAATCGCCGCCGAATTGGCCGTCGCCCGGCAGCGGCGGCGAGCTTTCTCGCTTGGAGGCCATGGTCGGGCGGCGGCAGTGGATCTTGCGCGGTGGGGGCGGCGGAATCGCTCGCCGGAGGTGGGAGGTGGGGGCGGTGGATTTCTCGTCGGCGCAGGCGGCGGATTGAGGGTTTCGACCCGTGAATCTAGTTTCGTACCGAATAAGTAGTGGCCGGCCGTGGAATTCTACGGGCGCCCTTATCCTGTTTACGGACCGGGCTAAATATACGGGCTCTGCTTTGGCCTAGTAACCGGCCTCAGCCCGTAAAAACGCCGGAGTTTTACGGTTTTGGTCCCTTTTAAGGGCTATGTTAGAGATGCTCTAACTATCTTTTGCTATGATATCTCTTCCGATTGATTTCATCATAGGTCACTTGGAATGAATGAAGCAACCACCTCCGGAGAAGGACATTCAACACCACAGCAATTAAATGGGGGACCATCTACATCAACGTCACACACACAAAATCTGATTTTTGCCCATAAACCGCAAGCTTCAGTTTGCATTCAGTTGGTACGGTTTAGGAATCATACATGTTTTTGAGAAAATCCTTGTGTGTTCGGCTCATATTCTACTAGGAACCCTTTGAACCATTAACACTTGGAGTACCCCAGCATTCTTGTCGACATTGTCGTGCTCCATTTTGGTACGAAGATCGTCAACGCAGGGAAAGACATTCTCAAGATCCAACATACTATAATTTGTGTCGCGGAGGAGGATTAGGAGAGGTTTTTCTGGAACCATAACGTCCTCCTCCCCAACCACTCCTGGAGTTATTGACTCGATTTGCTGTGAGGGTCACCGACGCGCGCGCCGGGCGGAGGGTCACCGACGCGTGCCCGGGTAACCGAACGGGAGCGGGCGCACGTCGTCGCTGAGCGGGCCGTCGTGGCGGAACCCGTACGCGCGGAGCACCTGGTCGTCGGCGAAGTTGAGCGCGCGGCGCATCCCGTCGGCGCAGCTCTGATTGGAGTAGATCTCGTTGGGCTTGCCGCCGCAGGGCTGGCAGCCCGTGAAGTGCGTCACGAACGGGCGCCGCCACCCGGTCTGCCCGCCGCCCGCCGGCCCCGGAACGCTCCTCTTCACCGCCGCGTTCCTCAGCGCCGCGTACCGCGCGTGCTCCCCTTCAGCGTGCCGGCGCCGGAGCGCCGCCGCCCGCGGTCCGGCGGCGCGCCGTTCCGCCGCCAAGTACCGCGCCGCGATGCCGTCCAGCCGACCCACGATCTCCGCCCAGTACCCCTGGAAATAGTAGTCGTTGTGGAGGTAGGTCTTGGCGCCCCATTTGCTCCGGTTCTTGAGGAGCAGGTAGACGAGCGCCGACTGGTCGTCTGACTCGTTGTCGGGCTTGCCCTTGAGCGTGTCCTGGAGCGTCTGGCCCCACTGGGCGTACTCCGGGGAGGCGGGGCCCATGCGCGCCCAGGCGTCCATGAAGTCGAGCGACCACTGGCAGTTGCGGATGAGGAAGACGCCGGCGTTGAGGCCCACCCAGGACCTGGCGCCGTACACCTCCCTGTCCCAGCCGTAGAAGACGAGGTTGTGGTCCCTGTACCTGCGGAGCGGGAGGGAGAAGTCCATGTCGGTGAGCACGGCGTCGGCGTCGAGCCACCAGACCCACTCGGCCTCCGGGTGCGCGAGCATGGCGGCGCGCACGACGGGGATCTTGGCCCAGTAGGAGCGCATCTCCGGCTGGAGGAGCGCGGTGTTGTAGAAGAGCTGCACCCCGTGGAGGCGGCAGTAGTCGAGCTTGTTCTTGAGGAAGCGCAGGAGCAGGTTGTCGCCCCCGGCGCCCTTGCAGGGCGGGGACTGCGACCCGGACACCATGACGACGCGCTCGGCCGCGCCGCCGCCGCCGCTGGCGTTGAGGCCGCGCGGGTGGTGCAGGCGCAGCCAGCGCGCGCGCTTGGCGTCCCAGCCGGTGAGGCGCCGGCGGCCGACGGCGTACGACAGGTCCGGGTCGTCGTAGAAGGTGCGCACTGGCGGGGCGACGCCGTGCGACGAGACCGAGACCGCGGGGGAGCGGAAGACGAGGTTGGGCACGGGCACGGGCGAGAGGAAGGAGCCGGTGCCGAGGAGCACGAGAGCCGCCACCACGGCGCCCGCCGCGAAGACGAGCGCGTCGTGGACGCGCGCCGCTGGCACGACATGCCCGTGCGTGTGCGGCCTCGCCGCGGCAGCCACCTTGCCTCCTCCTGCCCCCGAGACGCAGAATGGTGCGGACTCCGACGGCATTCTCCTTGATCCCCTCGATAGACAGTCAGTCGCGATGCTGTTTTATCGAGGAGGGCTGCTGGAGAAAAAGAAAAGTCTGGGACTGGGGTGGCGCGGCTTTTTGGACGGGAAACTGGGGGAGTAGGACTCACTCGACTGCGGGGCTTGGCCGCGGCAGGATGCGGCGGTGGCGCCAACGAAAGCGGAAGCAGTGAGGGGGAAACGTGGCGGAGCCGTGGGGGTGTGTCGGCCGCGGCTTGATCTGCTTGGTCGGTGCGGGTTGCCAACGGGTTTTGGGTTCTAGGCTCGGAGTGACTTCGCGATCCTGCTGGCTGATTTTGGACTCATTCTGCATCTCGATCCAGTTCTGCAACTATACGACTTTATGGAAAGCTATTGCTGGATGCACCTACACTAGTCATGTACCGTATAGGGTTGCAAGCGGGCATCCAGCGTATCCCGCATAACATTAATTTAGTTCAAAACAAGCTCAATCTGAGGAAGGCTTTTACACACTAAGATCAACTCTAGCAGTACCCCTAAAAGGCGGAACTGAAGACGCGTTTTTCAGTTCGCGTTCTAGGTTTTTTTACTTTTAAGTGGTCGGCATCCGTAAACAGAATCCATATATTTGAATTATCCGATTTTTCCGCAAATTTAGATACAACAGAGGCGGTAAAATCACCGATTAAAAGGATTATCTCCGACGGTGTTCATCGGCCTAGCCCTAGCCCTAAGCCTAGAACTAAATGTCACGGCGCCGCTCCCCAAAATGGCTAACAAGGATTATTTTGCAAATAATACCCCCGGCGGCGCCGCTCACTCCTCGTTGGAGGAGTTGATGTAGAGTGCCTCCTTGAGCGAGGCAGCCATGCGCTTCTCGAGGAGCACTGCGTTCACGTCGAGCTGTTGGTGGTGCTGTTCCTGGAGCTCCTCCTCCTCCTCCGACAGAGTGCCGCCACGACGACGTCCACCGCATTGTCGGGGACGAAGTCAATGTTGGAGAAGGAGGGGTCAAATGCCGTCGGGTCGTACTCCGGTAGCGGCTTCACCTCACGCGACTCCATCCTCACGAGGACGTGGGAGGAGCTACCCGCACCGAAGGAGCTCCCCGCGCCGCTCGGGGTGCCTTCGTCGCGCCTCGCGGCTTCGCGGAGGCGGTCAAACTCTGTGTGGAGGCGCGATTAATTTCTCGTCGGATGTGGGTGGCAGCGCGGATAGATTGCTCGTCGGTGCCGACGGAGCGATGGGGGGCGTGACCTGAAAATGGCCACGCGACCACTATTTAAAAGGATCCGTGCCTCGGATCGTCAGGCGACCGGAAATGGTTTACGGGTTGGCTGCGTTGTACGGGCTCTGCTACGACCGTAAATGCGTCCTAGCCCGTAAACCCTCCGACCTTTTTCAAGTCACGAAGTTTTATGGGGTCTGCTAGAGATGCTACCGGGACAGATCCGGGCGGCGCCCTACATCCCATTTTTTTGTGTATTCTCGGGCCCGTATGCGTATGCTCGTATGTATTACCATTCTTGTGTTGTGACAACTACCACGGCGTACCGTACCGCAAATAAATTAGATACCACTATTTTGTGTGTGTGCATCTACCTATCGTCTAGATCAACGGATCCAAGCTGGTCAACTCATACGTGATATCACTTCCAGAAAGAAAGTTTTTACGTGACCTGGCTGGTCATTAATTGCTATAGTACAAAATTGCGACCATTATGCACAGAATCAAAGTTTGGAACCCATCATTTATGTGTGCAAAAATTATAGGTTGGCAATTATATGCAAAAATGTACTTAATGAGTACAGCTATATAGGTCTCCTAAATATTCTCCATTAATACGATTAATAGCAAGATTTTCTACAGTAAGAAGATATGTACGGCGACATAAATATATTACTTATCCTATACTGTTGTAAACATTTGTATTCAGATCAAATGTAAATAGAGCCGGCTCGAGCTTGTTTGAGATGAGTTCTTTAATACAAAAAAAGGTAAAGAAAAATGTGTTAGAAATTTGTACGGATCCTTTTTTTTAACAAGTGAACCTACCTTTATTAGAAAAAGCAAATAACAGCACAGAGATTACAACTATCCTCCTGCCAAACAAACATGTCCAGCTGATAACATGCAAAGAGAACTACTGAAGATACAAGATGGTTATGCTGAAGAGTACAACTGGAACCTATCAGGGGTCCGTTGAGAAGTCGGACGCAGCACACCTGCAATCGTACTCTTCCGGGGCCTCTCGCAATCTCATCAACCGTAAGGCCAGCGACTCAACCAGCAATCGCATTGAGAGATGCATATGAGGTAGAAGACTGAGCTGTAGATTTGAGATGTCCACCACCGAGCTCAAGTCGGGAGGTTCTTGTTAAGAATTTAGGCAATTTACAGATTAAATTAATCCAAGTATAAATCATGAACATGACGTAAACATACTCCCTCTGTCCTGGTGTATAGGGCACAATCTCAAAAACATGTAGTCCCATCTATTAGACACATTTTGCATTAATTCTCTTCTAATTAGTGGGTGGGTGGCTTTCCCCACTCCTCTCCACCAATGCATATAATGTTTAAACCCCAATGAATGACTACCTTGGGCCTAGAGAATTGCTATATGTGCCCTATACACCAGGACGGAGGGAGTACTGATATTTAACCATATTCGTGCATACTAGATTTATAGTAGATAAATCTACGCAAACTACTAGTGTTGCACACATGGAAATAATAATGACAGGGATGAACGTGCTATACCCTGCAGTTGGCCAATTGGCAGTAGCCGTAGCAGAGGCGGCGGCAGCAGCAGCGTTCGCGGCCTCAGCAGCAGCAGCGGCCTCGGTGGCAGCAGCGGCGGCGGCAGCAGCTCGATCGGCTTCGGTGGCCATGTTGACGACGAGGGCGATGCGGTAGTAGACGAAGTAGATGTACAGCAGCAGCGAGCAGTCGCGTAGTAGACGCTCCCCAAAAACCTAATCGCCCCTCTCCCGTACAGAATCTGGAGAGGCGGGGTTTCGGAGGCTGGGATCACCGGCGACAGCAACAGGAGGTGGAACGACAGTGGGCGCAAAGAGACGGCGTGTGTGAGATATGTGTACTGCGTCCGCCTGGGCCTCCAATTTATAGGCACGGCCGAGAAGGAGAACAGTCAATTTAATTGGCGTTTACTACAGCCGTTACCACGTGATAAAGACGGCGTTTTACTGCGCGCAGTTATCACACGCGATCAATGCGGCTGTTACCAATATAAATGTGACGCATTTAGACAACAATAATTATGACGTCTCATATCATTGTCGTGTCTGTTGACTCCCCGTTTCCGACTGCCAAAATAAAGGCATCGGCTCGGCTCATTCCCGCAACCCGCGTCGCGTCGCGTCGCGTCGCGTCGTGACGAGGCGAGGCGTGGCGAGGCGGGCGGCGGAGGAGGAGGAGCGCGCGTGTGGAACACCTCCACTACTCCTCTCTCTTCATACCAACTCACACTAGTGGGGAGAGAGCTCACCTTATAAACTGGTGCAAAACTCTCCCAACTAGCAATGTGGGACTAAACTCCCACCATTTGCTATGGCAGCATGGGCCTTTGGGATTAAGTGGAAATTGGCTAATGGGCCTGTAGGTCCATCCGAATTTCAGCAATTCCCCACCAGATCCCGAAGACCCATGGTGTTGTCCTCTGTTCCATTCACTGTTTTTATATACTGGCATTTTCAGTGGAGACCCGTTAAGGTTGAACATCCACCTAAAACAAGTAGCTACACTACATCACAACTGAACAATGGACTATGCCTTGAATTGTCAGTTTGGCGTAAAATAGTTTCACTAAGTGTCTTGCCAGTACTAGGCTGCCGAAGGCTGACCCCTCGGGTGGAGTATATTAGTCATACTCCTGGCCTATTCATGAACTTATTAGAGATCACCCAATCTCATAGACTATGACCAGCAGTCAGGATCATATAGGTGTGTTCCTCCAAAGATCGCTCTGTAGGATAGCATCTTGCTTATACAAGTCTTGGAACACATTAAGACAAAAGTCAACCTGCCATACAGTTTTTGAGAGTCCTGCATCTCCAGTGGAGTGGGTTAGTAAAATTACTCTCCTTAGTTAACCACTAGCTTGTTTTCCCAGGTCCCACTTCACGGGATCTCCGATCACATAGGTTGGGTTACTGCCATGGCAACTCATGTGGGTCTCATACCCATCTCCCTCGATGCACTTTCTATCACAACACGTGATAGCCCTTTAGTAAAGGGATCTGCCAGATTCTTAGCCGACTGGATATAATCCACCGCTATCACTCCGGAGTTTCTTAAATGTCTGACAGCTTTTAATCTCATTTTTATGTGCTCTGTGGACTGTGCATTGTCCTTTGAACTCTTCACCTTGACAATTACTGTTTGATTGTCACAGTTCATAAGGATAGCCGGTACTGGCTTTTCAACCACAGGCAAGTCCATCAAAAGATCTCGAAGCCATCTTGCTTCGACACTAGATGTGTCTAATGCTGTTAATTCTGCTTCCATTGTCGATCTCGTTAAGATCGTTTGCTTGCAAGACTTCCAGGAAACAGCACCACCTCCAAGGGTAAACATATACCCCGTTGTGGCTTTCATCTCATCAGCATCAGAGATCCAATTCGCATCACAATAACCTTCAAGTACGGAAGGATATCCACTGTAGTGAAGTCCATAGTTCATGGTACCTTTCAGATAGCGCATAATTATTTCTACAGCGTGCCAATGCACATCACCCGGATTGGAAACAAACCGGCTTAGTTTGCACACAGCAAACATGATGTCAGGCCTCGTAGCGCTCGCTAGGTACATGAGTGAACCAATTACTTGAGAGTACCTCAGCTGATCCTTAGCTGTGCCTTCGAACTTTCGAATCCGCACACTAGGATCATATGGCGTTGGAGAAGTTTTGCAGTCCGAATATCCAAAACGACTCAAAACCTTCTCAACATAATGGGATTGCAGAAGTGTAATCTCACCCTCATTGTTTCTCAATAGCTTGATGTTCAAGATAACATCAGCCGCACCAAGATCTTTCATCTCAAAGTTCTGGGATAGAAATGACTTAACCTCATTGATTACTTTGAGGTTGGTCCCAAATATCAGTATGTCATCAACATACAAACACAAAATAACTCCTTCGCCCCCACCATGGCGATAGTATACACATTTGTCAGCTTCATTAACAACAAAGCCAACAGATGTTAAAGTTGTATTGAACTTCTCATGCCATTGCTTAGGTGCTTGTTTCAGCCCATATAAAGATCTCAGTAACTTACGCACCTTTCCTTCTTGACCATCTAACACAAAGCCATCTGGCTGTTGCATATAGATTTCCTCGTCTAACTCTCCATTTAGGAAAGCCGTCTTAACATCCATCTGATGGACGAGAAGACCATGCGAGGCCGCCAACGAGAGTAATACTCGAATGGTGGTCAGTCTAGCCACAGGTGAATAAGTATCAAAGAAATCTTCATCTTCTTTCTGGGAATAACCCTTGGCCACAAGTCTAGCCTTGTACTTTTCAATCGTACCATCAGGCCTAAGCTTTTTTTTGAACACCCACTTACATCCTAATGGTTTACAGCCATAAGGACGTTCAGTGATCTCCCACGTTCCATTAGCCATGATGGAATCCATCTCGCTACGGACCGCTTCTCTCCAGTAGTCAGCATCTAGAGATGCATAAGCTTCTGAAATAGAAGTGGGAGTATCATCCACAAGGTACACAAGGAAATCATCACCAAAGGACTTTGCAGTCCTCTGTCTCTTTCCCCTACCAAGGGTTTCCTCGTCATCCTTCTCAGGATTCTCATCATGTGTTTGTTCATAATATTCCATAGGAATGGCAGGTTTAGGAGTCTCCTCTGATTCCTGTCTAGAAGTGCTTTGCATATCTCTCATAGGAAAAATATCCTCAAAGAATGTAGCATCTTAGACTCCAAAATCGTACCGACCTTCACGTCAGGTACCTCAGATTTCACTACTAGAAATCTATAGCCAACGCTATTCTTAGCGTATCCCAAATTAACGCAATCCACGGTCTTTGGTCCAAGTTTACGCTTTTTGGGGATCGGCACATTGACTTTTGCCAAACAGCCCCAAGTACGTAAGTACGAGAGTGTTGTTTTTCTCTTCTCCCATTGCTCATAGAGAGTGACCTCATTGTCTTTCGTCGGAACTTTATTCAGGACATGACATGATGTCAATATAGCCTCCCCCCACCATGCCTTGGATAAACCCGATGTATCTAACATGGCGTTAACCAAATCTGTTAGAGTACGGTTTTTCCTTTCGGCAACCCCATTTGACTGGGGTGAATAGGGAGGCGTCCTCTCGTGAATAATGCCATGTTCCGCACAGAAAGAGTCAAACTCATTAGAAAAATACTCTCCACCACGATCTGACCGGATTCGTTTAATTTTCTTTTCAAGTTGATTCTCAACTTCTGCCTTATAGATTTTAAAGTAGTGTAGAGCCTCATCTTTAGTGTTTAACAGATATACATAGCAAAACCTAGTGGAATCATCTATTAACGTCATGAAGTATCTCTTTCCACCTTTAGTCAACACACCATTCATCTCACAGAGATCAGAATGTATGAGTTCTAATGGCGCCAAGTGTCTCTCCTCCGCAGCCTTGTGGGGCTTGCAAGGTTGCTTTGCTTGTACACACGAATGGCACTTAGAACCTTTGGCTAAAGTGAAACTTGGAATTAAATTTAGTTTTGCTAACCGCGTCATGCAACTGAAACCAACGTGACAAAGACGTGAATGCCAAACTTCTGTTTCATTAACACTCGAATGAATATTGTTCACGACTTTATTACAAAAATCAGCGAGGGAAAAGCGGAACAGACCTCCGCACTCATACCCTTTTCTAACAAACAGTCCATATTTCGTTACAACTACTTTATTGGACTCGAAAACCAACTTAAATCCTTCTCTACATAGAAGGGAGCCACTAACGAGATTCTTCTTGATGGCGGGGACATGCTGCACGTTCTTGAGCTGCACGATTCTTCCCGAAGTAAACTTCATATCCCGTGCCAACACCAAGTACAGAAGCACTTGCGCCGTTCCCCATCATTACGGACCCGTTCCTTGTGACCTGATAAGAAGAAAACAATGAGATGTCAGCACACACATGAATGTTTGCACCTGTGTCAATCCACCAATCAGTAGACTGACAAACTGAAAATACAGTAAACAAATTACTATACCCAGATGCCCCATTCTCATTGTTGCTCACGATCATGTTGACAGCCTTGGAATCCTGTCCTGGCTTCACATACTTCTTTGGGCACTTCCCAGCCCAGTGTTCCAGTGAACCACAAGTGAAGCATCCATCTTTCTTCTTATCCTTCTTGAAGGTCTTCTTAGCCTTCTTCTTGAAGTCGGTATTCTGCTGGACACCAGTCCTCGCCTTGTTCTTGTGGGAGTTGTAGTTCTTCTGTACCATATTAGCCGCAGAAGTCCCTTCATTCCCTTTTCCATGCGAGTCCTTTGCCCTCGAATTCTGCTCAACACTCAGATGGCCGATGACATCCTCTACTGAGAATTCACGCCTCTGATGTTTCAGAGTAGTGGCAAAGCTCCTCCAGGAATTAGGCAGCTTGGCGATTATGCATCCCGCGACATACTTGCCCGGTAACACGCACTTGAGAATTTCAAGCTCCTTAGCGATGCACTGTATCTCATGAGCCTGCTCCAAAACAGAACGGTTTTCGACCATTCTGTAGTCATGGGACTGTTCTATACTGTACATCTCGCTGCCAGCATCGGTTGCGCCGAATTTGGATTCAAGCGCCTCCCGCAAGTCCTTGGCAACCCGCACATGTAAATATGCGTCAACAAACTTCTCTCCGATCACGCTTAGAACGCATCCAACAAAGACGACGGTGGCATCCCTAAACGCCTTCTCCTTATCAGGAGTAATCGTTTTCGTGGGAGTGACACCGACGACCCAAAACACGTTCATAGCCGTGAGCCATAAGAATGTTTTGGTCTGCCAACGCTTAAAGTACGTCCCCGTAAACGGGTCCGGTTTCAGTGCAGTAGCAAAACCATGAATCGAAAATTGCCTACACATATTAGGTTTTTGGATTGTTAAGAATTTAGGCAATTTACAGATTAAATTAATCCAAGTATAAATCATGAACATGACGTAAACATACTGATATTTAACCATATTCGTGCATACTAGATTTATAGTAGATAAATCTACGCAAACTACTAGTGTTGCACACATGGAAATAATAATGACAGGGATGAACGTGCTATACCCTCCAGTTGGCCAATTGGCAGTAGCCGTAGCAGAGGCGGCGGCCGCGGCGGCAGCAGCAGCGTTGGCGGCCTCAGCAGCAGCAGCGGCCTCGGTGGCAGCAGCGGCGGCGGCAGCAGCTCGATCGGCTTCGGTGGCCATGTTGACGACGAGGGCGATGCGGTAGTAGACGAAGTAGATGTACAGCAGCAGCGAGCAGTCGCGTAGTAGACGCTCCCCAAAAACCTAATCGCCCCTCTCCCGTACAGGATCTGGAGAGGCGGGGTTTCGGAGGCCTGCTCTCCCGTCGGCCGTGTACGCGGTAGACGGGATGGGATCACCGGCGACAGCAACAGGAGGTGGAACGACAGTGGGCGCAAAGAGGCGGCGTGTGTGAGATATGTGTACTGCGTCCGCCTGGGCCTCCAATTTATAGGCACGGCCGAGAAGGAGAACGGTCAATTTAATTGGCGTTTACTACAGCCGTTACCACGTGATAAAGACGGCGTTTTACTGCGCGCAGTTATCACACGCGATCAATACGGCTGTTACCAATATAAATATGACGCATTTAGACAACAATAATTATGACGTCTCATATTATTGTCGTGTCTGTTGACTCCCCGTTTCCGACTGCCAAAATAAAGGCATCGGCTCGGCTCATTCCCGCAACCCGCGTCGCGTCGCGTCGTGACGTGTCGTGACGAGGCGAGGCGTGGCGAGGCGGGCGGCGGAGGAAGAGGAGCGCGCGTGTGGAACACCTCCACTACTCCTCTCTCTTCATACCAACTCACACTAGTGGGGAGAGAGCTCACCTTATAAACTGGTGCAAAACTCTCCCAACTAGCAATGTGGGACTAAACTCCCACCATTTGCTATGGCAGCATGGGCCTTTGGGATTAAGTGGAAATTGGCTATAGGTCCATCCGAATTTCAACAGTTCTTCACTGTTGAATCTGAGAAACCGCAACAGAGGCACTCTCACCTGCCTCCGGCATGTCCCGAACAAGAAGAACGCATAATCACCAAACCCAATAGTCTGCCGTTGATAGAACGCATGATACCTAGACAGATAGCAATAAAACCTGGAGGATGAAGCAGCACCAGTCGACAAATGATGACAGCAGCCAAAGGAAACTGTCATTGAGAGGTTCCTGTAATGCTGCATCACATAGGCGGAACCACCACAAACCTTGCTGACTGAACCATCGCCACTCCTGCTCACCTCGCCACCACGGCCGGCCAGAACATGGACTGGAAGATTCAATCTAACAGGGAAGAGGCAGCTTGAAGCAACTTCAGAGATCCATCTCGTCCGCACTGAGCCAGCAAAACCGAAAATCCACCATGCATGGACCTCCGGAACAAAGCTGGTCAACTCCAGCCAAGAAACTAGATTTGGACGAAATTGATCCCCGACAGAGCTTGCCTCGACGTGCAGCTGCAGTTCCACCCATCACCCACCATCTCCCGCCTCCATGGCATCCAGATCGAACGGGAAAGGAGCAGTGGAGAGCAACACACCTATCTTCACGAGCGAGCTTATTTGGGGAGGAAACCGGGGAAGTTGGAGAAGATCCGCTGCTGACTGCCTCCAACCTCTGGAGCTCTGAGGGCAGCCGATCCACCACCAACCAGCGCCGGGCGGCGCTCGCAAGCCGCTGCTGCTGACTTCTCATCGGCAGAACGCCACACACCACGCGAGGTAAATCTAAAGCTGGAAAACTAAAACTGGGTAAACTAGCAGTATGTACAAGAGGAGCACGACCACCTACGACATCCTCACGCCAGCAAGCCTCGCTGCCGGAGCTACGGATGGGGAGGGGCGGCGACGAGGCAAAAAAAGCGACTCTCAAAGCGGCGTCCTATCCTATCCGCTCTCTTAGGTTGGATGTGTTTTTCCGTGTGTCCACTACTGATCCTTTCATACAACCCATTAAGAGAACATATTTTTTTACCATGAAACAGTGAGGGGAGCCTTTCTTTCTGATATGGGGAAGAAAGCCCCGACCTCTGCATCACACAACCTGTTATTAAAACATAGGGAGTGTCTAACAAACAACTACTCCATCCGTCCACTTTTATAAGACACACTTTTACCATTTCAATAATAAGAAGTGTGGCTTATAAAAGTGGACGGAGGGAGTAGCTGTTTTTTAAGTCAGAAACAGAGAGATTTTAGGAACCAATTAAATACAGCTGTATAAAACTGATTCAGTGATTAAAATGGACAGAAATCTAAAACCTATCTTTTTTTAGTTTCTAAACAAACATATTGTGGTTTTCTCAGCATGGGATTTTGAGTCTCATTGAGTATTCGGTCTTCAGTTACCAACGACTATGGCCCAAGGTGCTGAAGTTGGCTCAGGTTCGCTCGGCGTAATACACCAACATAGCAAAAACAAAATAGCCATGGAACGGGGAAGAGGTTAGCGATCTAAGAAAACATGAATATTTTTTTTTGAGGGAAACAACGGAGGGCGAACAGCCCACCTGAATTTTTTATTAAAACCAAGCGACAGCATTTTTACACGGGGTTTTTTACAAGCCTTTGATTAGGCGGGGAGCGACGAGCACCAAGCCAAGAGGGGGGTACAATCTAGGCGGCGAGGCGCCCTAACAACCCACAAGCGGAGGTGCTCGCGTACAGCGTCGAAGAAGCCAGGGGTGGTCGTATCCAGCCCATCGAACACGCGACGGTTCCTGGTCTTCCAGCCGATCCAGAGAAGCAGAGCGACGGCGGTCATGCTCAGGGGGGGGGGCCAGCTGGGGTGCTCCACAGAGAAGGCGTCCACCAAGGCTGGGAGGGACGGGACGGCGGCCCGGGGGACACAGGCCTGCCAGACAGGGTGCATGCGCGGGCACGACAAGAACAGGTGATGGATGTCCTCCACTATCCCGGGACAAAAGGGGCAGTCCGGCGTTCCCAGCACGCCCAGACGGTGGAGCCGGGCGCGCGTCCTGGTGCGTTGGTGACGAAGGATCCAGATGAAGATTTTCACCTTAACGGGGCAAAAGTTCTCCCAGTTAAGATTGTGAAGCGCGGGGCCGCACCCAGAGGAGCGGAGGATGCGATACGCGTCTCCCACCCTGAAGCGGCTGGCAGAGGTGCCGAGCAACGACCGCCTGTCCGGGACGTCGCGACCGGCATAGAGAGCAAGGGCCTCCATGATGTGACCTAGTTCCCTCTCAGCCGCGGGGTAAGGCGCGAACGTAGGCGGAGCGCGTCACCACCATCGCGCAGGACCTCAGCCACCGTCGCTTCGGGGGCGAGGGAGTGCGAGAACGCAGCAGGAAGGGCGGTTGCAAGCCTCCCTAGCGACGTCCAGTTGTCGTGCCAGAAGGAGGCGTTTCTCCCGGCCCCCACCTCAACAACGGATAGCGAGCGAAGCAGGGGGATGAGAGAACCAAAGCAGCGCCACGTGGGGGTATGGGGCGGGGAAGCACCACTATCAAGATACCACCGACGGACCCAGACCGTCCAGGGGTTCCGGACACCCGACAGTAGCTTGTGAACGACTTTGAGTAGGAGGCAGGTGTTTTGGACACCGAGGTCCAACAGGCCAAGACCCCCTTCGGACTTAAGGCGGCACGCCGTGTCCCATGCTACCAAGCAGTCTCCACCCGAGCAGGACTCCGACGCGGTCCAGAACATGGCGCGCCGAGGCCGGTCCATCTTTGCGATCGTCCCTTTCGGGATCTCCAGGATTGACATGGCGAACGAGGGTAGCGCAGACAGGACCGCAGAGGTGAGGGTGAGCCTACTGCCAGGGTCGAGGGTGCGCACCCTCCAACTGGGGATCTTGCCGGTGATGCGGTCAGCCAGGAAATCCAGGGCGCTGCTGGGAAGCTTCCGGTCCGACAAGGGGAGCCCCAAGTATGTCTGGGGGAAGGCGGAAATCGAACAACCCAGGATCGTAGCAAGCGAGGCCGCCTCGTGGGGCGGTACGCAGATCGGCACGAAAGTGCTTTTATAATTGATCGCGAGCCCCGTGGCTGCAGAGAAGGCGTCAAGAGCAGCTTTGAGGAGGGAAAGCTGACGTGCGTCTGCACGGACCAGGATAAGCGTGTCATCCGCGTACTGGAGCACCGGGCAGGGTAGATCATCAACCAGGGGGTGGAGTAGCGTGCCGTCGGGGGAGTCCATCGCAACGCGCTGCCGGAGGAGCCCTGCGACGATCAGGAAGAGGTAGGGGGAAAGCGGGTCCCCCTGCCGCAGCCCATTCTTGCAATTAATCCAGCGCCCCGGGACACCATTCAGGAGAACAGCCGCCCGCCCGGTCCGCAGGATCTCGCGGGTCCACTTCCTGAATAGGGATCCGAAACCGCGAGCTTCAAGGATAGCGTCCAGCGACCTCCAGTCAACAGAGTCGAAAGCCTTCCTGAAGTCCAGCTTAAGTGCCACCGTCGGGGTCTTCCGAAGGCGGCAGCACTGAATAAGCTCGGCCGCGTACAGGAAGTTGTCGGTAATACAACGCCCCGCGATAAAGCCGGATTGCTCAAACCCAACAAGCCGCTCGATGAAGTGCTGGAGGCGGGAAGTAAGGATGCGGGTGACCACCTTCATGACGCAATTCTGGAGGGAGATAGGACGGAAGCCGTTAGCGGTGGTCACCAGGTCAGTCTTGGGCAGCAGGGCAATGAACGCTTGGTTGACCCCGTCGAGGTGGGCACGCCCAAGGTGAAACTCCTCCAGGAAGGCCATGAGGTCCGCCTTGACCACCCCGAAGAAGGTTTTGAAGAAAGCAGGGCCAAAGCCGTCGGGGCCGGGGCTGCTGTCTGAGCGCATGGAGAAGACCGCTTTCCGCAGCTCTTCCACAGTGAAGGGAACCTCGATCGCCGCCAAGCCGGGGACTGGCGGGAGTAGCGAGGCGAGGCGGGGGTCCCACACAACATTGTGGACGGTGCCGAGCAGATCTGTGTAGAAGGCATTGAGGATTCTCGCCTTGTCCTCATGATTGGAGTGCGGGCGGCCATCGTGGTGCAGGGTCTTAATCTGGTTTCTTCTCAGCCTCGCGGAAGCACCGGCGTGGAAGAAAGCGGTGTTCTCGTCCCCGAGCTTACAGAGGCGATACGCGTACCGCTGCTTCCAGTAGGCATCCAGCCTCTTATTTTCGGAAGAGAGGTGGGCGCGGACATGGACGCGAAGCTTGGATTCCGCCACGGTTAAGGGCCTGAATTCCTCGAGAAGGTCCAGCAGGGAGATGGCAGCCCTGCAATTGGATACCACCTCCCCTGGCCGCATCCTCCCTTTGGCCCACTTTTTAGACTCCGCGCGAACCCACTTCAACTTGCGCCCCAGACGTCGCGAGGCCCCATCCACCTGATTGCACGGCCTTGCCCACACCTCACGCACCAAATCCCGATAGTCCGCAGAGTGCGCCCAACCTTTTTCATACCTGAAGACGCGGGACGACGGGGCGCGCGAAGTGGCCTCGACCACCAGGGGGACATGGTCCGAGGTGGTTCTGACCAGCGAACGCAGCATGGAGTTGAAGAGCATGCTCGCCCAGAGAGGGTTGATGAAGGCGCGGTCGAGGCGAACAAGCGTGGGGGAAGCACGGTTGTTGGTCCACGTGAACTGGCGGTCGAGGAGGGGGAGGTCTTGCAGAGCCAAGTCGTAGATGACCGAGTTGAACTCATCAGCAGCCGTGGAGTCGAAGGACGGTGTGTTTTTGTCGACGGGGCTGCGAGCGAGGTTGAAGTCGCCGAAAAGCAGCCACGGGAGGGGGCAAAGCGTCTCGAGGGAGCGGAGTTCGTCGAGGAAGGCACCCCGCCCTGCAGGCGTGCAGGGCGCGTAGACGTTGGTCACTGCGAACTCCGAGCCATCCGCGGCGAACTCGAAGAAGGAGGTTAGGGTATACTCCAGCTCGACGTCGCGGACGTGGTGGATCGCGGTGGGCTTCCACGCAGTGACCATCCCCCCCGAGGCGCCAACCGAAGGTTTGACGGAGAAGGAGGTGAAGCCCGGTGGAAGGAAGGACGCAGCCTTGGAGGGGGTGACGACGCCGAGCTTGGTCTCCTGGAGACAGATGATCGTTAGGGGTTGGGCGGCGAGGTTGCGCTTCACATCGAGGCACTTGTCTCCGTCGTTCAGGCCCCTAGTGTTCCAGGATCCGAGGAAGAGGTTTTTACAGAAACTACTCATGTCTAACAGAGAGGCAACAGAAAAGCACCGCCATCAGCACGCCCAAACCACCGGCGAACCAGGCCGTACAACCACACGCGCTCGAACCTATACAAGGAGGCAAAAGGGGGGAGCACACCCCAACACACACACACACGCTAGTAGGGGGGGCTACGACGATCACGAACTCGTCGAGCAACTGACAAACGGGGCGGGAGCAGGACGCACGCGGACCACTCCCAACACACCCTGCCGCCATAGGCGTCTACACATCATCAACGGAGGGCGCCGGTAGAGCCGAGGCGAGGTCCTCCAGCGCAGCACGGGGCAGCTGGCACGCTGCCGCCACGGTCCTGATCTCAATGGACGAGAGCGGAGCGACGCAGTGGACCTGGGGTGAGCCGCCATCCATCCTGCTCTTCTTCAGACCGACAGCACGGTCCAAGACGGAGTGGAAAAGCGCGGGGGCCTGCTGGCGGATGCGCGCGCTGACGCGGGCTGGCGCGGGAGGCTCGGCCGCCGGGCGTTTACCGCCAGCCACGGCATCGCGCCCGATCGCCTGCACGCTCGCGTCCCCCTGGACGAGGCGAGCACCGGCAGCTGCATGCACACGCTCGGCCACCTCCGGGACCTGGAGAGAGGGAACGTCCGTGATGATGGCGTCGGCGAGGACGTCGACGGAGACCACGGCCGGCCCGCCCCGGACGCAGGTGATCGAGTCGATGACGCCGACCGCTCCGGAGGCGAGGTTGACATGCGCCATGCCCCTAGGGCCATGGGCCTGGCCACACGCGAGGCGACGCGGGACGCGGAAGTATCCGGCGCCGGACTCGCCGCGGACGTGGAGGTGGAAGAAAAGGACAATGCTCATTCTGCTTCCTCTGACCTGCTATTTCAATATTGCAAATTTCAGTTTGGCACGAACATGTAAAGACACACTGTACTTTTCAACTGAGTTGAATAAAAAAAAAGATATCATTCGAGAGCAAGCCCGCACACTCATGGGCTTTGAGAGACGGCAAAAGAGTACTGGTGATTTATGCTCGGGGCCTCACAATCAACATAGCCGTGGCAATCTCTGCAACACCACTTCGCGACACACACAACAAAATAAAGTTACACCGAAGATAGATCAATAGATACTCCAAAAACTGTGAAAAACATATATTGATGACCGAAGAAAGAAATAATCGAGGACAAAATGAAGAAATACTTGGAATAAAACGACTGAAGAAAACATAAGGCATTCACGTTTACTCTTTTGGTCAACTAGAAGGATACCCCGCACGTTGCTGCGGGGATCGCTTTATAAACTACACTACATTGTAAACAAAAGTTTATATGAAATGTTTACACGATATGTGATTCATTGTATTTTCTAAGTTAATATGCAAAATTTAATTGATCATAGTATATATTTTAAATTATTAATATGAATAATTGCATGGTTCAAGAAATGAATAGTGTGTAATTTGCATGTAGTGATTCATAAATATAGTGTATATGACATGGATAATTGATTGGGTAGGAAAATGTATGATGTGGATAGGTTGCATGTTGAGATAGAAAAAATCATTAATGCATGTTAGTGGAGTTTTGCTTTATAAAAAGTATAGATTAGTCATATTTATCTCATATTACCAGTTTATTAAAAATGAAAAGAATTAGCATGAGGTAGCTCCCCAAAAATATGTTATCCATCACAAACTTTACCAGACATGCTATCTCTAAGGCAACAATAGAACAAGAAGTACATACTTTACTTATTTAGTTGCCAAATCTAGTCATTGAAACCCGGATAACCTTGCTGATCTCTTGCACCGTTTTATCCATTGGGACATCATTTTCACATGCTATAAAGGAAAATTTCAAAAGTAAAACTGATTAACTAATTACTTATATTGGTAACTTGCTACCGAGTCAAATAGGATACATAGACAATAGCCAAAAGGATATTTATCTAACCTGGACCATCTCAGTCTATACTCAATAAACCTGCAAAGTTTGCTTCTTCTTTCATCAATAAATCGCTAGCAAATTTGCCCCACATTTGATAAATACACCCTAACTAGTTCCCTTCGGTACTGGCCATCAAGGCAACGAAATGGGTGGGCCGCCTTCTCCCTCATATATTACAGTGCAGAAGCAGACATGGTTATGCAACGCAAATATATACTCAACTCTAGAACTAGCTAATACAACACTACAGTGCACCCAGAGTTAGTGGAATCGACAGTAGAAGGAAAATGAAGGTATGTCATATAAATTGCGCTGAAAGTTTTGCGACAGAGTTTCAGGGTAACATCATGAAGAAACTGAATCTAATCGACACCACATGAACTTAAGTCAATCGACACCTCGTGAAACTGAAAATGAATCTAGTCGACACCTGATGAATCTGAAGCCAAGAACACCTCACATAACTGAGATGCTAAGTAAATGAAGATAATAAACTAAGAAACTAATGTAACATCCCAAATTTGCTAACAAAAGGGTTGTGGTGTTGTGTCATCTCATACATGCATGAAACAAAAATTTAAACCATGTTGAAACAATTTAAATTGTGAATTTAAATGGTTTGAAAAAAACCCTCACAAATAGTACTTATTTTGGGTTCCAAAATCTTGTATTGAAAAATATTTCAAATACACCAAAGAAATATATGGTTAGGTTGGAAATTTCACAAACTTTCCAAAAGTTATTTTTGCCAAATTTTAAGTTTGCAAAAAGGGCCTCAAAACAATGTTTTCTTTTCTGATTTAAAAGAGAAAAGGACCTAGTTGTAATTTTCTCGAGAGGGCAGTGGGTTATGAGGAAAATCTTCTTTGCCTTCTACCTCTGGACAGAACGCATCTGCGTGTCCACCCCCTCCCGATGCCACCTCCTGCTTGCGTAGATGCGCCCCCCGAGTGGATGACCTCTCCTGGACGCCATGCTCTTCCTCTCCTCTCCCTCCCTATCCTCTTGTTCTCTGTATCGGCAAAACGAACTGAACCCTAACACTAGCCTCCGGCCGCCGCTCGCCGCCAACGTTCCTGCCGTCTATGAGCTCAGATGATAAGCCTGGTCGCTCCATCGTCGTCTCCTGTATCTCCTAGCCAGCTGAATCGAGAAGAGGCGGCCGGAATCGCCTAGACCATCACCATCTTCCTCGCGGACAACAGAGCGCCGTCGCGGACGATTCGTCGCTGTGCGACCTCACCGAGTCTCGTCGTCCACATCATCAGGTTCATGGTGAGCTTCCACGCCCTCCAGTACCCTCCGTTGGCTCCCTTCCCATCTGTTTCGCCGTCGCGCCGTGACCCGCCGTCCGCCGCCGCGCAGATGGTCGCCGGCGCCAACTCCGATGACCATTTGTTCCACCGCCGCCACCCCTCGACTCCCCGCAATCTCCTCTACGACGTGGTATACGTTGATTGCAAAACCGAGCGCGGAATCGCAGGATTGAGCCAAGCCTGAGCCATTTTGGCCATTGATGACATCATCCCGACGTCATCATGACGTCATAATCAGTTTCGTCTTCTTATCGGAAAATGTTTAAAATTCCAAAAAAGAATGAAAATTGGTAATTCAATAACTAATGTTATATTATTCAGAAAAATAAAATAAAAACATGGAAATGTTTAGAAAAACGTAATATATCTGAATATGTAATTTTCACACATGGTTGAGAAAGTCCAAAAATGAGCATTTATTTAATGTTGTTTAATTCATTAAAAATAGAAAATAAGTTTTTATTCAATAAAATTAGAAAAATACAAGTTATATACCAATTTGCTCAAAATGACAAATGCAACCTAATTATGATGTTCTCAAACCAATTTGAGCAACTAAAATGGTACTCACCTTCATAACCACCCGAATTGCCCCTCCGGGGTCTATTTCGGGCAAATTTCAGTAAAACTGCATAACTGACATACGAACCCTAGCAACCCATCGCACAAGTTTAGGGCTTTATTTAAGTGCATAAACTTGCTCATGCATACATATTGTGCATTGCATCGATGCCATGTTGATTGTTATTCTTCTTTTTGGTGTTTGTTCCCCCTCGGTAGAACGTGACTCTGAAGAGAAGGCCAGCAGTCCAACGGTGAATACTTGATCCTAACCGACAAGTCAAGCACTTATCTCAGAAGATCTTTATCTGGTTTTCTTATAACCAAGGCAAGCATAACCTCTTATCTTCTCATATACGTTTTCCAACAACATTTGATCTCATACTTTGCATTCGATTCCAAAGTATTTGATGCTAGTAGACATAGTTCACCTATATGCTGCATTGCCTCAATATCCTGATCCACTGCTCTTAGCCGCCATAGAATTGCTTGAGTGCATCGCCATAGCCTCATATCTGCTTCGCTTAGTCAAACATGTTTGTTTACCTCTGCTCCATCCGGTTGATGAATCAAAGCTGCGATAACCTAGTATGATATGATGACGTGGTGAGATGAGCATTGTGTGGTTAACCTGACTAAGGCTTGCAAGGGAGGCCACTTGGAAAGTGGTTCTTTGTCCTTTACTTGCCAACCCTAGGATTAAGGTCTCGCCGCGGAAACCAATACTGAGCGTGCAACCACACGCGGGGCCTAACTGACCGCGCTCGACAAACTAACTTGTTTGGTTCTATCCGTGAGTCACGTAGTTTGGGATTTCCATCTGCGTATGAGTCAAAAACCTTTTGGAGGTGTTTAGGGCGTGACCGGGACAAGTGATGCACGTACACGGATCTTGATCCCTACTCACAGAACATGTGCCGTCAGGAGGTGGCCAACTCCCTGTTGACGGGGTGGCCCTGTTTGGGTTGACTCATGGATAGGGCTCGACAAGGTAAAGGTTGTGGACAACCACCCTTTGCCGCACTCCCAAGGAGCGTACATGTGGCGTTAAGAGTCAGATGGTACGTGTGGGTCAAGTGTACCACCCTGCAGGGATAAATCTTTTGGAAAGCCGTGTCCACGGTTAAGGACGACTTGGTGAATGTCGTGTGGCGATAGATAACTTGAACGTGACGTAAAAGTTGTTGACAAGGCATGGAGACAATAGATGAAGGGTGCCTCCTCGGAGATGCCGAGAGGGGTGATCCTTGCAGCATGTGAGATGCTGGGAATTGATGTTGGTGGTTTGAAAAGATGATGATCACAGTAGTGAGTTTCTCATCTGTTTCGAAAATCTTCTATGAGACATGCTATTCTTCCTTGATTTGGAAAACAAAGATTGCTTTACGCAAATCAGCCTTCATAAAACCCTTTCTGAAGATAGCAGATATATAATAGGTTAACTAAGTCTTGTTGAGTACCTCCCGTACTCAGGTTTGCTTAAATTTGGTTCAGATGAAGATCTCATATCGGTGGTAGTTCAACGTGGACATCGATGAGTAGTTTGGGGTTCCCAGGTAGCAGCCTGGAATCTATGGGCTGGGACGTCGCCTTATGTTGCGGCCTCTTAGGCCTTTTTTGTTCTTGTTGACTAGCAACATAATTTGCGTTCCGTTGTCTGATGTAATGTTGGGTCATATGACCTATGCTTGTAAGCTATACTCTAGTAACACCTGTTTAATACAACTTCAATGTCTAGAGTGTTGCTTTGATCGGTTGTTGGTTTCGAGCTCATTGTTATACAGTTTTGGCTATGCCTGCATAGTTGTCGCAGTCGAGGGGTTGTGGAGCCGATGATCCATGTCCGAGCCCGCCTGCCGATGTGATTCGGCCTGGGGCAAGGTAACCCCAGTAACCCTCGATTGTTGTTGCACGTTCTGGACACATAGCATCTCTGTATAGCTTTGGTCCCGTTTCCTTCAGTTTCATATGATTCGTGGACGCTTTGATATGCATAGTTGGTTATGACTAGCATGGATACAAGGAGTAGTAGACTGGGGATCCGGACTACGTGCCGATGAATCCAGTCTGCATGCCGTTGTTTGTTGCGGTCGGGGCTGGTAACCCTGAAGCCCTTGTGAGTCCATGGCTAGGAGCACATAACAGTATGTATATCTCTGGGTCCGGGGTCGTGACAAGTCATGGTATCAGAGCAGGATTGCCTGTAGGAAAACCTTATTGCTTGGTCGATGTTGAGTCTAGTGTTTGTGAAAACTACTTTGAAACCACAAATGAGTTGTGGAAACCTTCTTAGGATTCTTTTTACTCCTTATCTAGTATTGCTCTAACTCTAGGTCTCCTTATCTGTTTTGGATTTGAAAAGGTTCCAACCATTCAAAACCTAGGTGCCTCCTTTGGCAAGGACGTTGTTACCCAAGTTGACTTAGTGTTAAAAAGTTTCTAGAGTCGTGTGTGTTCCATACTCCGTTATCTCTTGTTTCAACTGGGAGATTCCCTTCCATCCATAATCTCTCAGAGTTGTGTGGGTTCCACATACTCCTGTTCTAAAGTCTCAAAATCCTGAACCTCGAGATTTCCTTTTCATCTCGAATGTATCCGTTATCCTCTGCTCAAGTTCTTCCGGGGCTATCATTGTCTTTGGAAAGATACTTCTTGATTGCTATTCGTAGTGTCCTTCAAGGCACTAAGATAGTAGTTACTCCTTTCTCGATGTTTTTAACCCTTGGACTTGAACCGAAGGTCCCGGAATGTGCTGAGTTGTGGTGAGTTGAGTCATGTGGTTTCATAACCATGTGATGCTCATGCCATCAGTACAGGATGCTGACCTTTAACCCAAGTTCTGTTTCTTTGGATCCTGAGGAATCTGTTTTACCTCAGGATGGTTAGGAAATTCCAACTCTCATAGCCATAGATTCTCTTTTGGAACAGAAATGGGTCACAACAAGAGTGATCATTATGGATTCCACATCTTTCCTCTTGATTCAGATATACCTCTCTTTCAGCATGGGTTTTACAAATGAATATCACCCTGTGCAATCACCGTGATCTCTGGATTCTTCGGAGCATGTTCCTATTCTATAGCTGCTTCCAAACTTCATCTGTTGTTTCGGACACCCAGTTGCATATGTGTGTTGGAGTCTTCCAATGCATGTTGCTCTTGTGTTCCTTGAGAACATTCCTCCTTGGAATGTAACGAGAAACAAACTCCAGTACCTTGTTCATCTCTAGGACCAGGTCAAAGTTTTGTAATCCGCAGATTAAAGAAGTTCCATCAGTTTATATCTTGTTCTACCTCCGAGTATCACACTCTTACATATCAAGAGGTCTTGTATAGTTTCATGGCCTTACTGATGAAGTGATGCCCTTACACGTTTTCACCCCTTCCTCCAAGCTTGAATGCTTGAGTATGATGGGTCTATGCATTGATGTGTGTACCAGATATTCCTAGCAATTCTTATTGCTTGGAAGAATCCAAGAAACATCTGTATCCTCCTTAGCACTACTGGTCATCCAGCCTCTGTTAAAAGTTGGCTGAGTTACCAAATCCGTACATCCCGGTGCACATTCTTGGTCAGATAGTTAGGTTACACCAAAGCTCTCAAGACCATATCAGTTGCCTTGAAAAGCAAGATTCCTTTCGAACTCCAAGACATACCGGTAGGTTGTGATATTCTAGTTGTCATTCTAGAAGTATCACCAGGTTGTCACCTGACCGTGATGTCTAAACGGGGGGTAGTTTGAACTACTCTTTTCTCCAATAAAACTGTGCTGGATATCCTGAACTAGTTGGTTGAGCTTAAACAACATCTTGGAGAGTTGAAAGACAAAAGCTCTGCCTAACCTGATCCTTTGTTAAGGGATGTCCAGTTTCTTCTGTGTTGAAGCATGATAGTATCTCTTCAGTGGACATGCTATCATTCTACCTTGATTTGATTTGGGCTATCGCCAAATCGAGAAAAGGTTCAAGGACTATTTTGCTGGTGTTTTCACTCCTAGTGTTTTGCCGAGTACACCTTCATGTCCTTTGGTCTGACCAATGTTCTGCCTTGTTCATATATCATATGAATCTCGTTACTTGGAATATCTTGATAAGTGTGTTGTCGATCCCATCGATAACCTTCCTAATTCCTCCAAGTTATAAGAGGATCATATTGAACAATTGGCACTAATGTTGGAAACTTTTGAGAACCATCTTTGTGTCATCACGAAGTTTGTGTTTTGGATGTTCGAAGTGACTACTCTGGTTCATGTGCTTATGGTGAAAGTTGTTGCTGTGGATCTGAGTAGAGTTTTCTTGTTCCTTCTGGAATAATCCCAAGTTGGTCATGCATGTGTGGAGTATTCTTGAGATGGTTGGTTTATACCTCCATTCACTTAAAGAAGTTTGCATCCACACTAAGCCACTGACTGATTGTTCGTAACAGAGAAGAAGTCCAAGAACTTCGTTATCTTTGTTATCATCTTCCCAACCAGAACTCCGATTTATTCTTTTGCAAGTAGTCATGTAGGTGCAACCGTCTTTCGCAAGTTGCTAATACATGAGTTCTGCAATACTGCTCATCTTCTTGAGCGTGGCATCATAGTCCATATCTTGAGAATCTAGCATATGTATCTCATTGGTACCCGGTGCAACCCCTTTGGTCAAACATGTGGAGTTTGAGTTATCAACCCACTAACCAGAGCTGAATCTCAAGCAACAATGATGGTTGGTGTTTTCCTCAAGGGTATCGAATTAGGTCTTTTCAGAATCCGGCATGGTTGATGTTGTGGTTGACACAATTAGCCGGAAGGCCTAACTTTTTAATCCTTTGAATCCGTAAGAACAGCCACTCTCCGTGAGAATTCTTGTGGCTCATTCTAAACAAGTTTTCCTCACCGTTCTTCTAAACAAAAGTTCAACTTTCACTTGATTACCTATAAAAGTCTTGCATAAGCCTAATATTGGTATCTAGAACATCAGGAGAACTTTGAAGTTGTTTCGTCCAATGTCCCTATGTCAAACCTCAAAACCTTTCTTTCAGTGGAAACTAGTGCATCACGATAACCATACCGTGGTGTTTTGAACCTCCATTGATCAGTTTCCTTTCTCAAGTTGGTTATACTTGAAGTTCTGTTCATCTTACACATTGTGTGTATTTGTCAGTCACTTCAGCCGTGGGATCTTGACCATGTGGTCAACGTATTGCTACGTCCAAATCCACCATAGGAAAGAGATTCCCTATTCCTTCTGGTGTTTCAATCCTTGTTGGTTAACCAGCCTTATGGTGTGATCAAGAGTTTCTCCTTCACTACGGTGTTCCAACATTCCGTGGTTACTCATCTTCCGTCATGAAGTAACATTCCGATCTTTGACAAAGTTTTCGAGAAACTTTGACGGAATGAAAGTTTCGTTATCTTCCATGTCCACTCCGAAGAGTGAACATGATCCTGTATCAAATCTTCTCCGATGCATGATTACAATGTTTTCTTTTGTTTTCCCTCGTCTACGGATATTATGTTTTGGTATCCAAGACCATCCTCACGAACTTGGTATTCTGTTTGAAGAAACCTCAATGTCAAAAGTTGTCCAACCTTTCTTTTCCAAAAGGATTTAAAGTCTTGTGTAAAGCTCATATTCTAAATCCTTTCTAGACCGATCGTTCACAAACTTGAAACCATGTTCTATTCGCTCCGTTACCTTGACGTGTTTCATGCCTGTCAACTCAACAGTTCTTTATGAACATTCCTGTCATGAGTTAGCCATGAGATACTCGATCTTCGTGAAGATCAATTCCTAAGAGTTTTCCCTCCTACCTAAGGTGTAGACGCTGAAGAATCTTTGCAAGTGCTACGGATCAACCTCTTTGAGAAGAGAACCGAAGGTTCGAGAAGATCGTACAAAACCGGTGTTCCTTCTTCCTTCTCCTCCGGGAATCTCGGGACGAGATTCTTGTAAGGGGGGTCGATGTGTACATCCCAAATTTTCTAACAAAAGGGTTGCGGTGTTGTGTCATCTCATACATGCATGAAACAAAAATTTAAACCATGTTGAAACAATTTAAATGGTTTGGAAAAAAAATCTCACAAATAGTACTTATTTTGGGTTCCAAAATCTTGTATTGAAAAATATTTCAAATACACCAAAGAAAAATATGGTTAGGATGGAAATTTCACAAGCTTTCCAAAAGTTATTTTTGCCAAATTTTTAGTTTGCAAAAAGGGCCTCAAAACAATGTTTTATTTTCTGTTTTAAAAGAGAAAAGGACCTAGTTGTAATTTTCTCGAGAGGGCAGTGGGTTATGAGGAAAATCTTCTTTGTCTTCTACCTCTGGACAGAACGCGTCTGCGTGTCCACCCCCTCCCGATGCCACCTCCTGCTTGCGTAGATGCGCCCTCCCGAGTGGATGACCTCTCCTGGACGTCGTGCTCTTCCTCTCCTCTCCCTTCCTATCCTCTCGTTCTCTGTATCGGCAAAACAATCTGAACCCTAGCCCTAGCCTCCAACCGCCGCTCGCCGCCAACGTTCCCGCCGTCTATGAGCTCAGATGATAAGCCTGGTCGCTCCATCGTCGTCTCCTGTATCTCCTAGCCAGGTGAATCGAGAAGAGGCAGCCGGAATCTCCTAGACCATCACCGTCTTCCTCGCGGACGGCAGAGCGCCGCCGCGGCCGATTCGTCGCTGTGCGACCTCACCGAGTCTCGTCGTCCACATCATCAGGTTCATGGTGAGCTTCCATGCCCTCCAGTACCCTCCGTTGCCTCCCTTCCCCTCTGTTTCGCCGTCGCGCCGTGACCCGCCGTCCGTCGCCGCGCAGATGGTCGCCGTCTCCAACTCCGGTAGCCATTTGGTCCACCGCCGCCACCCCTCGACTCCCCGCAATCTCCTCTACGACGTGGTATACGTTGATTGCAAAACCGAGCGCGAAATCGCGGGATTGAGCCAAGCCTGAGCCATTTTGGCCATTGATGACGCCATCCCGACGTCATCATGACGTCATAATCAGTTTCGTCTTCTTATCAGAGAATGCTTAAAATTCTAGAAAATGAATGAAAATTGATAATTCAATAACTAATGTTATATTATTTAGGAAAATAAAATAACAACATGGAAATGTTTAGAAAAATGTAATCTATCTGAATATGTAATTTTCACACATGGTTGAGAAAGTCCAAAAATGAGCATTTATTTAATGTTGTTTAAAGAAAATAAGTTTTTAATTAGAAACATAAAAGTTATATACCAATTTGCTCAAAATGACAAATGCAACCTAGTTATGATGTTTTCAAACCAATTTGAGCAACTAAAATGGTACTCACCTTCATGACCACCCGAATTGCCCCTCCGGGGTCTATTTCGGGCAAATTTCAGTAAAACTGCATAACTGACATACGAACCCTAGCAACCCATCGCACAGGTTTAGGGATTTATTTAAGTGCATTAACATGCTCATGCATACATATTGTGAATTGCATCGATGCCATGTTGATTGTTATTCTTATTTTCGGTGTTTGTTCCCCCTCGGTAGAACGTGACTCCGAAGAGAAGGCCAGCAGTCCAACGGTGAATACTTGATCCTAACCGATAAGTCAAGCACTTATCCCAGAAGATCTTTATCTGGTTTTCTTATAACCAAGGAAAACATAACCTCTTATCTGCTAATATACGTTTTCCAACAACATTTGATCTCGTACTTTGCATTCGATTCCAAAGTATTTGATGCTAGTAGACATAGTTCACCTATATGCTGCATTGCCTCAATATCCTGATCCACTCCTCATAGCCGCCATATAATTGCTTGAGCGCATCGCCAGAGCCTCATATCTGCTTCGCTTAGTCAAACATGTTTGTTTACCTCTGCTCCATCCGGTTGATGAATCAGAGCTGCGATAACCTAGTATGATATGATGACGTGGTGAGATGAGCATTGTGTGGTTAACCCGACTAAGGCTTGGAAGGGAGGTCACTTGGGAAGTTGTTCTTTGTCCTGTACTTGCCAACCCTAAGATTAAGGTATCGCCGCAGAAACCAAGACTGAGCGTGCAACCACACGCGGGGCCTAACAGACCGCGCTCGACTAACTAACTTGTTTGGTTCTATCCGTGAGTCACGTAGTTTGGGATTTCCATCTGCGTGTGAGTCAAAAACCTTTTGGAGGTGTTTAGGGCGTGACCGGGACACATGATGGACGTACACGGATCTTGATCCCGACTCACAGAACAGGTGCCGTCAGGAGGTGGCCAACTCCCTGTTGACGGGGTGGCCCTGTTTGGGTTGACTCATGGATAGGGCTCGACAAGGTAAAGGTCATGGCCAACCACCCTCTGCCGCGCTCCCAAGGAGCGTACATGTGGTGTTAAGATTCGGATGGTACGTGTGGGTAAAGTGTACCACCCTGCAGGGATAAATCTTTCGGAAAGTCGTGTCCACGGTTAAGGATGGCTTGGTGAATGTCGTGTGGCCATAGATAACTTGAACGTGACGTAAAAGATGTTGACAAGGCATGGAGACAATAGATGAAGGGTGCCTCCTCGGGGATGCCGAGAGGGGTGATCCTTGCAGCATGTGAGATGCTGGGAATTGATGTTGGTGGTTTGAAAAGATGATGATCATAGTAGTGAGTTTCTCATCTGTTTTGAAAATCTTCTATGAGACGTGCTATTCTTCCTCGATTTGGAAAACAAAGATTGCTTTACGCAAATCAGCCTTCATAAAACCCTTTCTGAAGATAGCAGATATATAATAGGTTAACTAAGTCTTGTTGAGTACCTCCCGTACTTGGGTTTGCCTAAATTTGGTTCAGGTGAAGATCTCATATTGGTGGTGGTTCAACGTGGACATCGACGAGTAGTTTGGGGTTCCCAGGTAGCAGCCTGGAATCTATGGGCTGGGACGTCGCCTTATGTTGCGGCCTCTTAGGCCTTTCTGGTTCTTGTTGATTAGCAATATAATTTGCCTTCCGTTGTCTGATGTAATGTTGGGTCATGTGACCTCTGCTTGTAAGCTATACTCTAGTAATACCTGTTTAATACAACTTCAATGTCTAGAGTGTTGCTTTGATCGGTTGTTGGTTTTGAGCTCATTGTTATACAGTTTTGGGTATGCCTGCATAGTTGTCGCAGTCTAGGGGTTGTGGAGCCGATGATCCATGTCCGAGCCAGCCTGCCGATGTGATTCGGCCTGGAGCGAGGTAACTCCAGTAACCCTCGATTGTTGTTGAACTTTTTGGACACATAGCATCTCTTTATAGCTTTGGTCCCGTTTCCTTCAGTTTCATACGATTCGTGGACGCTTTGATATGCATAGTTGGTTATGACTAGCATGGATACAAGGAGTAGTAGACTGGGGATCCGGACTACGTGCCAGTTTGCCTGCCGTTGTTTGTTGCGGCCGGGGCTGGTAACCCTGAAGCCCTTGTGAGTCCATGGCTAGGAGCACATAACAGTATGTATATCTCTGGGTCCGGGGTCGTGACAACTAAGGACTGAACTAAACTAAAACTTATGCTTTATTTCTGCCTTGGAAAACCGAGACGCTAAAAAACTAAGATACTAAAGAAATATTTTATAGATAAGAAACTAAGGAATGAACAAAAAGACTGAACCTATATAATGATAAAAGGACTTGAAGAAAGAAAGAACAACTCATTATCATACTATTCAAGAAACTCTATACGTAGAATTTGAAAATAAGAACTAAAACAAAGAAGAAACTTGGATGCTAAGGAAATAAATCAGAGAGTCAAAAACTGAGAACTGAGCCAAAATCCTGAACCTGGTATAATAATAAATACATGACTAAAATAAACAAAGAGAAACTGATAAAGCTGTAAAAAATATAAAGAGAATGAGAAACAAAGAAAACTGAACAAAATAATGATGAAATTATTAAGCTAAGGAACAAAGAAATATACAATAAATAATGAGAAAATGAGATAGAACCCCTGGTGCATGATACGTCTCCAACCTATCTATAATTTCTGATGTTCCATGTTGTTATTATGCCATTTGCTACATGTTTTCTATACACTTTATGTCATTTTTATGGATATTCTGGGAGTAACCTATTGACAAGATGCCACAACGCCAGTTCCTGTTTTGTGCTATTTTTGGTTTTAGATGTTCTGGAAATATTCTCAGAATTGGACGAAACAAAATCATAGGGTCCTATTTTTCTGTCACGTACACGGAGTCCGGGGGAGACCCGAAGGGGGTCTCTGAGGCGGCCACACCATAGGGTGGCGCGGCCCCCCTTGGCCGCGTGGCCACGTGGTGTGGGCCCCTCGGGCGCCCACCGAAATCGCCCGTTTGCCTATATATACTCTTCCTCGGAAAAACCCTAAACACCCGAGCCTCCATCCACGAAAAGTTCCGCAGCAGCCGTCATCGTCAACCCTAGTTCGGGATGGTTTTAAAGCTCTCCCCGGCACCCTGCCAGGAGGGGAAATCATCACCGGAGGGCTCTACATCACCATGCCTGCTTCCGGAGTGATGCTTCAGGAGGGTTCATCCTTGGACTACAGTTTCATAGCAGTAGCTAGATGGTTGTCTTCTCCTCTTTATGCCATCATGTTTAGATCTTGTGAGCTGCCTAACATGATCAAGATCATCTTATTGTAATGCTACATGTTGTGTGTGCTGGGATCCGATGAATATTGAATGCTATGTAAAGTTGATTATAGATCAATCTTTTATATGTTATTTATGATCTTGCATGCTCTCCGTTACTAGTAGATGCTCTGGCCAAGTTGATGCTTGTAACTTCAAGATGGAGTATTTATGCTCGATAGTGGGTTCATGCCTCCAGTTATCTAGGAGAGTGACAATAACTTCTAAGATTGTAGATATGTTATTGCCACTAGGGATAAAACAACAATGCTTTGTCTAAGGATAATTCTATTGTTTACATTACGCACTTTACTTAATGAAATAATTTGTTGCTTGCAACTTAATACCGAAAGTTTGCTCGGATGACGTCTTGAGGGTGGATTATTAGTCATAGATGCAGTTAGATTACGGTCTATGTATCATGTTGTAATGCCCAAATGAATCTCATAGTAATCATCATGTCATGCATATGCACTACGGTGCAACCTATTTTTGTCAATTGCTCATCTATAATTTTTTTACCCAGCATGTTATTTATCTTTTATGGAGAGACACCACTAGTGAACAGTGGACCCCAGTCCATTCTTTTACACTGATAATACAACCTACTGGAAACACTATTTCTTTCACTGCAATCATTGTTCTTATTTTTTCATTGCAAACAAACATCATTTTCCACACTATACGTCCAATCCTTTGTGTTCAGCAAAACCAGTGAGATTGAGAACCTCACTGTTTCGTTAGGGCAAAGTATCCTGGTTTTGTTGTGTGCAAATTCCTTGCTGCTGAGCCTGGTAGTGCACCCTGCCAACATCAGCTGTCAACAACCTAGTAGTACTTTAGCAAAGGCATGCTAAATATTATTTGAAATAATGTAGACTTAGCAACCATGTTGCACATCAAAGGAAACACTAACAAGAGAAAATGAATAATGAAATATTGAAAGTGATACGTTTGTTTCAACCATAAAGAAAAACATAATAAAGTGGTATCCAGCTTTTCCTTCGTGTGGTAGCAAAACATAAATGCTAGGACACCTTCAAAATTGAAATGGTGACTAGATACAAATAATTCTAGAACAAGCAATACAATAACCATGAATCAATCAATAATAAATTTTGGGACTATGCACATTATACCGAGAATGACAAGTATGCTCTCTTAGCTTGTGCATAAAGTAAGAATATGAAGACTCAACATCAAAGTAAAAGAAAGGCCCTTCACAGAGGGAAGCAGGGATTACTAATGTGCTAGATCTTTTTATTGAGTAAAACAGAGGTATTGAAAACAATTTTGAGAGAGGTGTACGTCTATGTAAATGAATGGTAATGAAAAACTTATCGTAATCCATGTCAAGCAAAGTGTTTAGACTTTTGAGAGCGGTTTATGTTGCTTTATTAGTTGGCACTTTCCCCACCTTTCTTTCACAAACCAGAGCTAGCCGTGTTCACGGGTACCCGCAAGCCTTCATCAAACCATGGGGAAGTGCCCTTTGTTATATTAATTGGCATAAGCTCTCTGCAAATTTAGATGAGCATAGATTCCATACTCATCGCGTGAAATAAGGAAGAATAACTCTGCGTGACACAAACCATAATAAACTTTAAATTACTTCCTCATGAGCTAAAACATGAACACAAAACATGTTAATAATTTTGAAGGTTTTAAAGGTAGCACACGAAAATTTACATGGAGTCGCGGTTAAATACAACATATAGGTAGTATGGTGGACACATTTGGAAAACTTTGGTTTTTTCGAGTTTGATGCACGAGTAGAGCTCATACTCAGTACAGGTGTAGGCTAGCAAAAGACCGGGATCGACCCACTAAGAGAGCAATAACAGCCATAATCATGCATAGTGACAAAACATCATTAATCAAAGCATGAAGTGATATTACAAATCAAAAACTAAATGATCCTCAAGGCTAGAAGTGACTTTTTTTTGTAGTGATAACATGGTGTGAGCATGCGCCAATTCAATCCAGATAAATCATTCAAAGGAGAAATATCTCAATGCCATGCTTCAATATGAGAGAACAACACATGATTAAATTCAATGGCACATTAAGCACTCTCAGCTATTTGAGACTAGTCATGATACATCAAAATAACTAAGCACACAATTAAAATAACATCTAACATGACATGCCAAAGTCAAAGCCATAGTCAAGACAAGCTTCCTATTGCACCACTATAAGCATGAAACAATTTACTCTTCTCCAACACCAATCAACTTATTCAAAAAAAAATCTCAAAGAAAATAAACATAAAATACCATACAACTAATCAAATATAACTAAAGAAAACCAAGAGGCTCTGAAAAAAATTCGAGTGAAACACAAGAGCTAAACGCAGTACTAATAAAACCAAACACTCACAGAATAGTAAGAGTGAGAACTAGAGTGTTCTAGGCAATGGAAACGGAGCGTGTCTATATCCCACACAAGAATAATAGGACCAATCATAGCTATGACCAGCAAGCAGAACAAAACAAAACTGACATAAAAAAATAAAATGACGCTCCAAGAATAACACATATCATGTGAAGCAATAAAAATATAGTGTTTTGAATGAAACCTGAAATTTTTGTTGATGAAGAAGAGGATGCCTTGGGCATCCCCAAGATTTCACGCTTGTACTTCTTGGATATGTCTTGGGGGTGACATGGGCATCCCCAAGCTTGACCTTTTGTCCATCCTTCATCATATAACATTATACTTCCCTTCCTACACTTGGAAACTTCCTCCACCTGAAACTTCTCACAGTCTTTATTAGCAACTTTAGTGTAATAAAAAAATCCACTTGGTTCAGTTTCAACACAAGTCTCACACTCCAATTAAAATATTATCTATTGTCACAACTTTTTTTCAAGCTCTTCCCTCAAAACAACACAAAAATAAAGAGATTAAGACACAAATGTAAACATTGGCACAAATCTGTCAAAACAGAACAATCGGTAAAGATGATTTTTTTTTCGAAAATATTCTGTTGCTCAAATCAGAAAGTGGGAAACTAACAGAAGTTAGATAACAACCTGGGGCATGTGTCTATTATTTTTCAAAGCAATCTGACGTTCTGGCTAAGAGATATAAATTTTTTGATAACTGCCCAGAAATCTGTTTCAGAACAACAACTTTCCTAAATCACAATATCTCTCAATTAGAGGTTACTATTGGCACAAAAAAGAAATAAAAAGGTTAAGGATCGGTTTCTAAAGAGGTAACAACTTCCAAAACACAAACAGAACAAAATAAAACTGGAGGAGACGAAGGAAAAAAAAAGGAAAACAAAATGGACTGCCTCCCACAAGGGATTTTCTTTACGCCTTTGTGGGGTCCGCGAGACAGGGAATGTTGTCTAATACACGTTACTAATATTGTAGACTATGTTGGGACTCCAAGCGCAAAGGTTTGTAGGACAGCAGCAAATTTCCATCAAGTGAGTAACCCAAGTTTTATCGAACTCAGGGAGGTATTGGTTGAATTTATCCCTCTCAAGAAACTCTCCAATTAAGATACAAGAAGTATCTTGTGTCCCCAACACACTTAATACAATTTTCAGTTGTATAGGTGCACTAGTTCTGCGAAGAGATGATAAAATATGGGTAATATGGATGGGAAAACAAGGTTTTGTAAATCTGTAATAAAAATGGCATCAAGAAAAATAGTAGTAAAACTGAAAGAAAACGATATAGCAATGGTGTAAAACAAGGCCTAGGAATAATACTTTCACTAGTGGAAACTCTCAACAATATTAACATAATTAAACACATGATATTTCCTCTAACAACATGCATGAAAGAGATAGCTCGGAAACCGTTCCTCGTGAATCAGATAGGATGAGAATCGCGTAGGGCTACACAAGCACACCTCACAGTTCACGTTCCCATCAAAGAACACCCCAACTCTGCCACTTTGGGAATCCAAAGATAGTACTAATAAACACCACAACCTATCTCTTGAATAGTATCTTTCTAATCAATCTGCAACACTCACACTGTCACCTTGGCACTATAGATATTATACCAAACACAAGCATCAAGAAATCTCATGATTCCAATTCAATCCAACATAGTAAGAACTAGTTCATGGTAAGTATCCCTCTAATGCATTGTCCATAGAGTCACACATGGCGCCCACACTGTCACCGTGGAAAAAAGGTGACTCCGGAGAATTATACTAGATAAAACTAGTTGAGTACATCAGATCCATTACATAATGAAGGGGAAACATCATAGATCCAACATTGATAAAATAGCACACACTCACAATCGAGATCACATCATGAGAGAGAAATAACCACATAGCTAATAACACGAGCTCTCAGCCTCGAGAAGGGACTACTCCTGCATCATCATGAGAGGCAACAACATCGATGATGAGACCTCTGGTGACGATTCTCCCCTCCGGCAATTGTTATGTTTTGATAAATTTGTGCCAATATTTGTATTTGCGTATTAATCTCTTTCTTTTTTGTTTTCTTTTGAGGGAAGAGGTTGAAAAGAAGTTGTGACAATAGCTAATGTTTTAACTGGAGTCTGAGACTTGTGTTGAAACAAAACCAAGTGGATTTTTTTATTACACTAACATTGCCAATGAGGACCCATAAGAGGGGACGTGAGGTGGTGGCCAGGGCTCCCAGGGGGCCACTGGGCACGACCAAGAAAGAGGTCGCGCCTGTGCCCACCTGGTGGCCCCCTGGCTGCCCTCCGTCTTTCCTTTGGACTCTGTCTTCATTCCGGGTAAAAAATGATCTCCGTGGATTTTCAGCCCTTTCTGAGAATATTTCCTTAAGAACTTTTTTGAAATAGAAAAACAGCAAAAAACAACAACTGGCCTGGGGCATTTTGTTAATAGGTTAGTCTATGAAAACTTCTGGAAAATGAAAGAAAGCATGCTGAAAACAAAGGTATTGGGTAGAAAACAAGAATGGAGCATCAAAAATTATAGATACGTTTGCACGTATCAGGGACTAACATATTGTTCGCATGCCCTGCGGCCCCGTTCCTTTGGAATTTTATCTATGAGGCTCTGAGCCCTGAGTGGCGGTTCATCGGACCTTGGCGAATTCCTGGAACTCCAGGTGAATAGGACCGGGAGGGGCATCGCCTATTTTGGGTCTTCTTTGCCGGGATGCCATGGACATATGGACAATTTGGAATAAGTTGGTGATAGAACGGATCTTCTTACGACTCGCTGCAGACTCGATCACTACTAGATATCCCAATATAGCCGAGGGTCAACTTACCGTCGGATATTTAAGTTCACCGTCGATAGCAACATCCTGATCATTGATGGTACCATCTTCATAAACTTTTCCATTGCAAGATGAGATATGAAGAGCCTACATAATCACAAAAAAATTTAAGTCTTCAACTTTCTATGAGTTTCAGAGATAGCTAGTTTACATAGACAAAAAAAGTACTGTAAGTTCGAAAAATATCTAGCTGGGTTGTAATACTTCCGACACACGCATTATGTCAAGTTTCAGAATATTTTCATCAATGATACATGAGCTAGTAGGTGAAGTTAGCGTCATAAAGAACAAGTAAAAAGTGAAAGTACACTCTTAATATCTTATTTTGGACCTGATTACAGTCAAGATTATGAGGGTATGAACAAACGCAATAATAATGACCAGATTGGATACTCCAAACAACATAAACCAACACACAATAAAGGTTGTATTTGTAATCACTAGTGGAGGGCAGCTCTTTTGCCCCGGTTGGGGGGGGGGGCTTACTCACCGGCTGCCCAACCGGGTTTCGCAAACCCGGGCTAAAGCCCCCCTAATGACCCGGTGGTTGATACCATCCGGGGTAAAAGGAGCGCCCACGTGTGCTCTGCGTAGCGTGCAGGCACCCCCCTTTTACCCCGGTTGGTAACACCAACCGGGGCAAAAGGTTCCCTGCCGCGGCAGAGCTTTGGCATGTTTCTCTGCCGCGGCAGAGCTTTGGCATGTTTCTTTTGGGGCTGTTTTTTTTCGTTGAGGTTGTAAATGATATATTTTTTGCACATCGATAGTAATCATCATAAAAATCATTGCATGCATTGATATCATCAAAATATAATTACATTGATCTCAATTAGATCATTACATCCGAATAGAGTTATACACATTGAGATCATTACATGCAGATCATTGTTTATACTAATGTTCAGATGCCTCGCTTTTTTTGTAGCAGTGACACCCTTTGTGTAGATAGAGGGACATGGCTCAAGTAGTCATCATACTCGACCGCTTGGTGGCGTATGCACGGCGGATCTCCTCCACCCCTTCTTGTTGAGGGCCCCTTGTGGTTTGGGGACCATGCCTTCCCCGAGCCCCTCATCGCGCACCCCCTTCCTTCCTTTCTTATGTAGTGTTTATCTTGGGCTTACTTGTGCTGATGCCCCGGCGAGCTACTGTCTACTTTCTCTCCTTTTCTGTCGACTATGTTGTATGAACTCGGTTTGGTGCTTGCTTTATTTATAAAGCGGGACGAAAAGCGTTTTTCGGCTCCCCTATCGTCAAACAATACATGTGCTATCATCATTGCCCATGACCAGGTGAAGTATGAGCTCACCAAGCACATCGGTGTAGATATCTTCTTTGTGTGTGCTGCTGTGGAAGATCAGATTCTCTATTCAGTATGTGCCTTCCGAGTTTCAGTTGTCAGACGCCCATAGAATCTCCGACTAGAGCTCGTAACATGGATTTGTTTGTCTCCAAACCCAATGTTATTGATCCACCATAAGTTTGAGAGGAGAGGGTGTTAGAGATGTATATATAGTCCATATATCCCCGTTGTATAAGGGGTTTCTTACACTTAGTCTCATATGTACATTTTTTTCAGGAAACAACGGAGGGCGAATAGCCCACCTGAATTATATTAGATGAAAGGGTTTTACAAGAGGGCCTTATACAGGGGATTTTTGAGAGTTTTTTTTTACAATCAACCTGACATTACATCGCTCCAAGACAGGAGCGGGCTACAGTCTAGGCGGCGGGGCACCCTAGAAACCCACAAAAGGAGGTGTTCACGGACGATCCTAAAGAATTCCGAGGTGGTTGTATCTAAGCCGTCGAACACACGACGGTTCCTGGTCTTCCAACTGATCCAGAGTAGCAGGGCCCCAGCAGTTGATCGTAGCAGGGCAAGCTAGTCCGCGTAGGTAGTCATGAAGACGTGGAGCAAAGAGTCCAAATCGGAGCCAGTTGCTGGGATGGAGCAGGCAGCCCAAATCCTCTGCATCCGGGGGCACGCAACAAACAGGTGTTGGATATCCTCCGGTACCCCCGGGCAGAAGGGACAGTCAGGGGACCGCAGGATCCCGAGACGGTGCAGGCGGGCCCGAGTCCTCGTAAGTTTGTGGCGGAGGACCCATATGAAGACCCTGACTTTAACCGGACAGAAGTTGGCCCAGTTGAGGTCATGCAGCGGCGGTCCACAACCGTACGAGCGGAGCAGACGGTAGGCGTCTCTCGTCCTGAACCGGGGGAAGGCAGCGCCAATCAGCATCCTGCTATCTGGGACGGGGGCGGAGGCGAATCGCGCGATGGCGTCCCTCGCAAGGTCCAACTCAGCAGAGGCGACTAGGGAGAAGCGCTCACGCAAGGCGAGCACGTCAAAACCACGCTGAAGCGCCACACCCAAAGTGGTGTGGGGGAGAGGGAGTGCGAGTACGCGGCAGGGAGAGCAGCCGCCAGCGAACCCGCTGAGGTCCAGTTATCATGCCAGAAGGAGGTGCTCGCCCCATCTCCAACCCGAACCAAGGACAGTCCGCGGAGGAGGGGTATGAGGGAGGCAAAACAACGCCAGGTGGGGGTGTCCGGGGGGGTCAAGTTGCCAGAGTACCACCTCCGAACCCACACCGTCCAGGGGTTGTCCTCCCCCGACAGGAGTTTATGGACCGTCTTGAGCAAGAGGCAGGTGTTCTTGACACCTAGGTCGAGCAACCCCAGCCATCCCTCCGACTTGAGGCGGCACATAGTGTCCCATGACACCAGGCAGTCACCACCAGAGCAAGTCTCGGCCTCCTTCCAGAACATGGCACGACGGGGCCGGTCCATCTTGGCAACGGTACCTTTTGGGATTTCTAGGACGGACATGGCGAACGAGGGGAGAGCAGAAAGGACCGCCGAGGTGAGAGTCAAACGGCTACCTGGGTCGAGGGTGCGCACCCTCCAGCTGGGAATTTTCCGGACAATCCTATCGGCTAGGAAGTCGAGAGCGCTTGCCGGTAGCTTCCAGTCAGACAACGGGAGTCCGAGGTACGTCTGAGGGAAGGTGGAGATGGGGCACCCAAGGATCCCGGCAAGAGAAGCAGCGTCTTCCGGGGGAACACAGAACGGGACAAAAGTGCTTTTATGATAGTTGATAGTTAGTCCCGTCGCCGCTGAGAAGGCGTCAAGGGCACGCCGAAGGAGGGTGAGCTGGGCCCGGTCCGCGCGGACCAAGATCAGCGTGTCATCGGCATACTGGAGCACAAGGCAGGGGAGGTCTTCCACGAGGGGGTGGAGCAGGTCTCGTTCTGCAACTCTTTGTCGGAGGAGGCCAGCCACAATCAGGAATAGGTAAGGCGATAGGGGGTCGCCCTGGCGGAGCCCGTTCAGGCACCGTATCCATCTCCCAGGAACACCATTCAGCAAGACAACAGCCTTCCCAGTCCGTAGGATCTCCCGAATCCAAGAGCAGAAGCGTCTTCCAAACCCACGAGCATCCAGAATCTCGTCCAGAGCCGCCCAGCTGACCGAGTCAAAGGCCTTTCGGAAGTCGAGCTTCAGGGCTATCGTGGGATTTTTTTGGAGGCGGCAACATTGGACCAATTCCGCTGCATAGAGGAAGTTGTCAGAAATGCACCGCTCGGCCACAAAGCCCGACTGTTTGAACCCCACAAGATGACTGATGAACGGCTGAAGGCGTGTGGTAAGGATCCGAGTGACCATCTTCATGACACAGTTCTGCAGGGAGATGGGGCGGAATCCATCCGCCGTCGTTACCAGCTCAGATTTGGCAAGCAGCGCGATAAACGCCTGGTTGAGCCCATCAAGGTGAGCATGCCCATGATAGAACTCATCCAGGAATGCAAGCAGATCACACTTGATCACACCCCAGAAGGCCTTGAAGAACCGAGGGCTGAAACCGTCCGGGCCGGGGCTGCTGTTGGAACGCATGGAGTAGATAGCTTCCTTCAGTTCCTCCTCCGAGAAGGGTGCCTCGAGAGCTTCCAGGGCATGGACGAGTGGGACAAGTGACGCAAGGCGAGAGTCCCATCTCACATCTGGAGCAGAGCCTAGAAGACCGGAGTAGAAGTCACGCAAGATGCGCGCTTTGTCCTCATGGGTGGAGAAGGCATGGTCACCAACATGTAGAGTCTTGATCTGATTCCTCCTGAGCCTGGCAGAAGCATTTGCATGGAAAAACGATGTGTTCCCATCGCCAAGTTTGCATAGACGGTACGCATACCTCTATTTCCAATACACTTCCAGCCTCCTGCATTCTGTAGTCAGATGGGACCGGACGTGCGCACGGAGCCGCGACTCAGCAATGGTTAAGGCGCGGAGTTCCTCAAATTAGTCCAGCAGAGCGATGACACCTCGGCAATTCTCCACCACTTCATGGGGCCGGCGCTTGGACTTAGCCCACTTCTTGGACTCCGCTCGGGCCAACTTAAGCTTCCGCGACAAACGACGCGCTGCCCCCTCCACTTGGTTGCAAGGTCTGTCCCAATCGTACTCAATCAGGGTCCGGTACTCCGGTGAATGAGCCCAGTAATTTTCAAACTGGAAAGACCGCGAAGACGGCGCTTGCGATGATGCCTCAACCAAGAGGGGAACATGATCTGAGGTGGTGTGGACGAGCGATCGGAGGGTGGAGTTGAACAGGCTGCATCCCCACAGCGGATTGATCAGCGCGCGGTCGAGGCGAACGAGCGTGGGTTCCGCGCGATTGTTCGACCAAGTGTATAGACGGTCGAGAAGGGGGAGCTCTTGAAGGAAGAGGTCGTAGATGACAGAGTTGAAGGCATCAGCGCCTGAGACATCAAAGGAAGGAGTGTTCTTGTCCCCCGGCCCGCGGACGAGGTTGAAGTCTCCCACGAGCAACCATGGAAGATCGCACCGCGGGGCAATAGAACGGAGTTCATCTAAGAAGGTTTCTCGCTCGAGAGCAATGCATGGGGCGTACACGTTTGTCACGGCAAAGCGCGACCCATCAGCCATGAACTCGAAGAAGGAGGTAAGGGTGTACCTTAGCTCAACGTCCTGAATGTGCAGAAGTCCGCGTTTCGCCACGCGGTAACGATGCCCCCGGACGCACCGGTGGAGAGTTTCGCCGAGAAGTTGGAGAAGCCAGACGGGAGGAACGAGGCAGCCTTGGAGGCGGGGACGTCGCTCAACTTTGTCTCCTGGAGGCAAATCAGGTTGAGAGGTTGCGCAGACAAGTTCTTCTTAACGTCGAGGAACTTGTCGTGATCATTCAGGACGCGCGTGTTCCACGAACCAGGGAGAAGCTTCTTACTCATGGCGGAACGGCAGGACACCTGACGGGCGCACGGAGAGCACACCCTACTACTACTAGCAAAATACCCGTGCGTTGCTACGGCTTTAAAAAATACGGCTAACTCATAACTCTTTGCATCTACAAGTACTATAACATTTCTCCCATCTAGGTTAAATTTTGTGTCTACAATCTAATGAATGTCCTCTCAATTTTTTTTTACTAAATGCACAATTACACAAAAAATAAATTTTCTAAGATATATGAAACGGTGCATCCCAATGGTACACGGTAAACCCATCTTCATATAGTAGCACATAGTATGCAAATAGTAGAAGATAGTGTCAGCAATTCAACTTGCTGGAAGATTAAACTTACAAAAAATTCATAAGCATTAAAAAGATCCAGCGATCGTGAGAGGCATATTTATCATGGAGTATTAAACTCTTCGTCGATGATGTCGACAACTCGACGTAGTGTGCGTTCAAACCATCTACTCGGCGGTGCACTGTCGGTCAACGAACGTGATCTCGTGTGTCTTAGAAATTCAAGTAAATCCAATTCTTGATGCATGCAGCATCCGCACCTGGTGCTCGGCGGAATATGGTGCGACGCCGTCATGCCCCATTTCACCCGAGTGCTCCGGCCATCTAAAACCTGCAGTTGCCGACCATGGCAGCCAGAGCATGGTCGTCACAACGGCCGCCAGACGTGTGCGTTTCTGGTTTTACCTACGACACGAGGCGGTGGTTCGTCGTGAAGAGAGAGTCGTGCTCGTGGCTCGTGGGCAACGGCGGCTGTTTTTTTCCTTTTTTCTTAGCCAGTTTTTTACACGTTGCATAACAAAGTCGGATGGATCGGTAGTTTATCCTTTTTTTTTTTGTTTCGTCTCGTGGTGATGCACCGATCAGGATTCAGGAGGACTCCTTTTTTGTTTCCCCCCTTTGGTCCGATAGGACTCCTTTTCCAATCGCTGATACATACGCTTTTCTTTGACCTTATTTTTTTCTTTGATCGGGACTCATACCATAGACCGTTTTTTCTATAGAGATTGTGCAAGGGTATAGGACGTACCAACCAACCATCACCACCTCAAGAGAAATTATATAGTAGAGAAGAGATGTACATAAACCACCGGCCTATACAGTGAGACAAAAGAGCCGGTAACCAGAAACACACGCTAGGGGGGAGCAGCGTGACGATCCTGTTCGACGCACACCACAACAAACAACCGAGGCGGCACACTGGGGCGACGAACGGAGCAAAAAGGGGCAGGGGCCGCCGGGGTGGACTGATCGCAGGCTTCACTCATTGGCACCGCTAGGCACCAGGAGGGCGTCGTCGATGTCCGCCGCTGCATCTCGCGAGAGCTGGCAGGCGGTCACCATCGCCCTGATCTCCAGAGCCGAGAGCGGAGGCGGAACGTCGCGAGCTCGCCCACCGTTGCCCATCTTCGAGTCCTTCAGGGCCATAGCCCGGTCAAGCATGCTGTGGAAGACGGCGGGGCGCGTTCCCTGATGCGCGCACTCGCGCGGGCTGGAGCGGGGGCTCCCTCGGCCGGGCGCTTGCCTCTGCCCGTAGGGACGGCGACACGCGGGACATCGTCGCCCACAACGGAGCCTGGGCGCGGAAGCTGATCGACGTGGGGAGACGCATGCGCGAACGGAGCATCCGAGACCGCTGCCGTCCGCGAGGACGTCCACGGAAACCACGGTCCCGGCGCCGCGCACCGCGGTGATCTTGTCAATGACTCCAACAGCTCCATGGCGAGGTTGACGTGGGCGAGACCGCGCGGGCCATGGGAGTTGGAGCATGCGAGGCGCCTTGGAACCCGGAAGTAGCCAGCTCCAATCTTGCCACAGACGTAGAGGTGGAAGAAGGCGTCGCACGCGGCAACTTCCACCTCGGGCTCGCCATGGATCCCGCCTTCGGTGATGGTAGTGAACGGCCCCCCCCACCATGTCCGAGACGTCAGGCACAAGGAGGTATCCATCCTCGTCGATGGCGGACTGGCCACCCGCAGGTCCCCAGCTACTCCCCGCACCCGGAGTGCCGGCAGCGTCGAGCGGCATCAGCAGGCCGGGCATTGAGAAGGCCACGCCGCGGCTGGACCCGCGCGGGGGGCCATGAGGGCCATCCGACGGTCCGCCTGGGGGGCCACCGCCAGGGCCATTGGGGGGTGGAGGCGGCGGCGGGGCAGCACCTTGGTCGAACGTCCACCGGGGCAGCACCTTGGTCGAACGTACCTTATTGGATTTTAGCCCCTGTTAATACCTACAACATTTGTTCATTCGACCGATCAATAGCATTTGCTTTGATTTGTAGACTGTGCTTTCAGATTGTCCTTTGCTCCATATAGTGGTTCAAAAAACTTCATGTGTAAATTTTTGTTGATGAAGCCAAATAATTTTCTATTCTGCGCTCATATTTCTGCAGGTTTTTACGAGTATGTACCGTGGTTCCGAATTTCGGTTCAGAGAACATTTTGGCCACCCCTGTTTTCAGCTCGGCCAAATAGCTGAATTTCACTCTCCAAGTTCTACCGCAATCCGACCAAATGTTGACAGAATTTGACGAAAGTTTGAATTTGGCTTTGATCCGTGCGTCACTGGAATATACTTTGGCTCATCGCTGGTTCATGGTTTCTCTAGTATGTTGAGATTTTTAAAGTCATCGGTCACTGGAGTAACTACTGACGTTACATTAACTAGTTGAATGCCCGTGCGTTGCCACGGTTTTCAATTTTTTTGCGCACATACATATAAACATAGTTCAAATGAATATTCTAGCATCTTACCGCCTTCCATCCGTAATACAAATCATGTTCTCCGCAAAAAAAAAAACTTACAAATGATGGTTTTCAATCTTGATCTTTGTATATGTCAACCCTTCACCACCCACACCAACCAATCCCTCGAACTCCACCTATTTAACCATTATTCACCGGTATGTTGTGTATTCACCTCACCCCAACAACGTGTTGTCCAACTCCGGCAAATTTCTAGTCTCTTGCAGGCTATCAGCAACGATCCCACATTCAGCCATAGCAATAGTGGTGGTTTCCACTCCCACCTTAGAGTTGTGAAATATTTAGCAATTATTTAAATCGTTTTAGAGGGTTCATAAGCCCCAAACCTGGTTATGTTTTACACATAGCATGAGACAAATGCCCAAATAAGAGCATCCCAATGATAGACATGCAGACGCTCGAATAAAACAAAAACAAAAACAAAAACAAAAACAAAAAAGAATAGCTAAGAGCTCACTTTTCCAAACCAAAGTGCTTCTAAGACGCAGATAATGTAAGTTAAGTGTCTAGGCAGGCAGCTGGATCAAACCGACCGAGGTGTCGGGCGACTCTTTTTGCAATCAGCACGGGGAGATGATCCCACCATAGATTGGGCAGAAAATATTTCCTAGTGTCGCCATACAAGGACAAATCATACAAGTCAGACTGGTTTCACTTTGATACCTCAACTTGTGCTCTCAGATGTTTTCATCTCATCTACTTTTGGGTGCAATTTCTTTACAAACTTATTCCCGATGGAAACAAAATACATGGTACCACCACTTCCTCCCTCATGCTCCTCCCCCACCTACCACGACTGGCCAATAGACTCAGGAAAAAAAATCTACAAAAAAAACAATCATTTAATTGAACTGATGGGATACAACATAATGTTTAGTCTTGGATTCGTTTTTTACCATGGAGATTTATTATAAATTAAAGGATATCTTACATACAACAAACTGAAAAGGACAACCCGAAGCAAATTAGCAAAAACATTTTTGATATGGCTACAAAATTAGTCCTGCATACTCTTATCCACATTGATCATGAAAAATCTGAATAAACCACCTCTTCAAGCTTACATGGACAAAAAAGAAAAGGAGAAGGTATAATAGGCATTAACTTTATAAGCAAACATAGTACATTACCATACATATAAGTATGTAAGGAGATATTAGTCGACCTCCAAACAGCATAATATTCAAAATATCAGGCGGAATGCATAGGTACCTTTGTTGCCTGTTCAAACAGGCTTGATGGAACTTCCTACCCTACAGTGTTCGAATCAGCATCAGTCTGACTCCCATCAAGAATTGAATACACAGAATGAAACAGATTCTCAAATGAAGACAACATACATAAATATGATTGCAGCTACTTTTAGAATGAAAAAAAAGAAATGCACAACTTAGACAAAAAAAAAGCATCGACACTTTCAGGTAAAGGGAGAGCTATTCTCACTCAATATGTAAGTTAAGTGACTAAAACCAGTCAAATGTGCTACTGTCAGAGTGAATTGTAGAGACTTCTACTTATCTCATTTCAATAACAAAATACAAAGAAAACTTTTAACAACGTTACCATTTAGACCATTCAAAAGCCAAACATGGTATTTCTCAAATCTCAAGACACATAGTAAGGAACACCTCACACTCACAACAGCATCACAAAAGCTGGCCGCTGCGCCGGATCCTTGCCCAGCTACAAGAGTAGCCTTCTCCAAGTTATGTCCCCTGCGCTGCAACCTCCTCCCTCGGCTCTTTCACCACAAAGCCCGGGATATCATCAATCAACAGTTGCATGAAGGCACACTTTTGTCATCATTAGGATCAAATCAAGAGCAACATACTGAATAGGATAACGACAATTTTTTTTAACTATGTAGGATTATACAAAGCACTATCTAACTCCAGCATCTGCGTGCACCATGCACGGAGGAGGAGTGGATCAGAATAAAAGGAAAAAATATTTACCTCGGGAGTGGATCATAATAAAAGGAAAAATATTTACCTAGCTAGAAGGTTTCAGGAGTTAAACAATTCGACCAGATTGCCAAAGATGGTGCATGTTGACAACCAAATACGGATTGTATACTACTAAATAATGCATGTTGTCTTAATGGTTAAATTCCCTCCTAATTGTTGAGGAAGACAGAAGGAAAATAATTGTACTTTGTTGTAGGTGAAGCCTATTACGATTAACACGTAAAGGATAAATCCATGACTATGTGTGCTCTACATTCAGTAAACCACTACTACACTACTTATCGAATGGCTGGTGGGGCACCAGGAACACATGATCACCTTTCTAAATATTTTTCAGGTACATAAGGCAGCCCCACATTAAAGATTAGAGTACTTTTGAAAACAACACACCTAGTGTAACACCATACCTTCAGAATCTCAAGCTTTTTCTTCAGCTTGGAGGTGGTGCTTGGTGCCGGGATGTCGAACCTGAAAAATGACGCAACAAAACATAAGCACCTCTCCATCCATGAACCCAACATATATTTTCTAATTTGTGAGCGGAACTCTACTCACCAGCCCTTCCCGGTGATGCACGTCACTTTTGGTAGCTTGTTTGTAAACACATCGCTCTACTGCCCCCAGGGCTCTAGCAACAGCCCGTTCCTGGCCAGGGCATCCCTAGAGAGAGTAGTAGGCTGCCAGTATCACATTCCAGGCCTCTCTTCATCACCTATCGAACCAGAAAAAACCACATATTGATGTAAGGTAAACAAAAAACAAACTATAAAATTTGTATCAGCTTGGAAAAGCAAGATGATTTTATGAAAGACTAATAAATAACGAGGGAAGTGAAATTTTCCTATTGATACATTAGCAGGAACAAGAATATTTATAAGGCGACGGCAGATATAGCACAATTGCAAGGCTATAGAACAGCTATATAATTCCAAACACGGATGATGTACTACACTTGGAACATGAACACTACGCTTCTGCAAGAAAAGATCGATCATCACCATGAAACGAAATATTAGGATCAGCGCTAGCCAGCTGTTGATGTGTCATCTTAGTTGCATCTGTAGAACGACACAAACCAGTTAGCACAAAAATCAATTTAGGAACCTAACAGCGAAGAAATCAGACCTGATATCGCCCAAGCGTTATTTGCGCCTGCTTCCCCGTAGGTACGACGAATCTGCCGCCGGCTATGGCGCTAGGGCCGCCGTGGCCAGAGGCGGCGGCGCTGCAACACTGGAGAAAAGGAGACGGGAGGCGACCGTCAGGTGAGGAGGAAAAGGCTTGGGGAAAGAGCAAGTGGCGGATGAGTACTGCGAGGGGTCGCCGGCCAGCGGCGTCCGCAGGCCGCTGCGCGAGCAGGAGCGAAGGCCGCGTGCGTTGGGAGTTGGCGCCGGGTCGATGCAAGGGTCGTGTGGCTGGGTTAGATGTGTATCAGGGCTTCAGATCTGGACGGTATTTTTTTTATCACGTGTGCCAGCAGCCTACGAGCCATGTGGTTTTCTTATTGGGCCGGGCCTGACTGAGCGACGAGCGATCCGCGGAGCAAGCGAAGACGAGACGAAGCGAACGATGGGGTTGGACGTACCAACCTGCCTCCAACTCCCGTTTTTTCAGGGTTAGAGATGAGAGTGAATTTAGGGCGGTGGCGTATTCTCCGTAATTAGCTAAAAGTGAGATAGTTAGTTGTGCGGTGGCATTCTTTTTGTAATTTCGTTGAAGTGTGACACCGCCGCCACAGCAACCTTAATAGTAAAGATCTGGGAGAAAAACATCCTTGTTGCTCTAAACCTGCAAGTCCTCGAGCCAAGCTCCAGAAAACGCACACACTGAAGTGAGAAGTCCTCTACTTAGATTACAGCGCTATGAATTGGAGTTGAGAAGAGAACTGGATCAGAACCACGCGGCCGGCTGCAGACCACAATGTATGAGTTGGCCATCCATCTAGCAGAGGCACCTCATGACGCTGACGACGAGACGCGCAATGCAGTCGTGGCCGCCGCGGCCGTCGAGCAGGTCCTCCCTCACGAGCCGCTCCAGGCCTCGGTTCCTCGGGAGCGCGCCTACGCGGTGCAGCACCGTCGCCACCGCCGCCGCAGGCCGGCCCGCCACGAACGCTGCCAGGAAGCGCGCCGCCGGCCTGAGGAACAGCGGCAGCAGAGACTGCAACGCACGCGCACACGGCATGGAACCAAACGTGTCAGCGAGGCAAGGAACTAAAACAATGTCATGAGGGTCGATCAGTATGTGCATCGTGGGCCTCACGTACCATGGATCGATCGGGACGGCCGGCTGGGAGCTGGAAGCGCCGCCGGTGCCTGTCGGCAGTGGCGCCGCGATGGCGATTGTTGGAGCAAGCTGTTGTCTCTGCGTGCGTGTTGGTGGTTCTGGGGAACATGCCATCGATGGTTAGCTATATGGCGGCGGCAATATGGCATCGAACGGTGCAGGCAGGCGTGCGGCGTGAGCCATGGGATTCCTACGCGGTGACGACGAAATCAGTTGGCGCCCTGCAGCCTGTGGCTGGCCGGCCGTCCGTCTGTCAGTACGCGCCACCCGCCGTGGAGATCTGAGCGCCCCGCCGTCCATATATACGGGCATCTGCTCTGCACCACGCCGCGCACGCCAGCCGTGGCTCTGTTGCTTCTGGTCCGCGTGGCAGCCACCTTTTTTTCTCCAGCGGACAGCTAGCAATGCCTTGTAGTAGTAGTGACTAAATAAAATTCCACTTGTGAATCTGTGCTCACCACGATCAAGCCAAGGGAAACGTATAAAAGAGAAAAGGTAATCAAGGGGCATGAGTCTTTAGAAAGAAAAAGATGAACATCATCAGAAGCACGTTAGGTAGCCAGCAGCGCCCGAATAAAATAGCATCACTCGCTAGCACGCAAGGAACACATGTCTTTTGTGTCACCTTTTCTCGTCTTGTTGAGTTGAGGCCATATATATGTGCATGTTTTGTGGATTGGAGACGACAGAAGAAGAAGCCCAACACACATTAGAGAGCAGGCAGGGCCGGCCAGGAGCGGGGCGATGGATTATTTCTCAGGCGGCGTGCAGTGGTGGGACGAGTGGCAGCTGCGCCTTCTGGTTCTCGGCAGCCTCTTCGTCCAGTTCACCCTCTTCCTCTCCGCCATGGTGCGCAGGTGTGCTCTTCCACCCTTGCTCAGACTCCTCATCTGGCTCGCCTACCTAGGCGGCGATGCTCTGGCGATCTACGCCCTGGCCACCCTGTTCAACCGACACAGCCGGCAGCAGCATCATGGGAGCGGCCTGGAGGTGCTGTGGGCGCCTGTCCTCCTCATCCACCTCGGGGGACAACACATGATGACCGCCTACAGCGTCGAAGACAACGAGCTTTGGAGGCGGCACGCCATCACCGTGGCGTCCCAGGTCACGGTCGCCCTCTACGTCTTCTGCAAGTCCTGGTCTGGGGAGAAGCGGCTGCTACAGGCCGCGATTTTGCTGTTCGTCGTTGGGATCATCAGATCCATCCAGAAAACATTGGGTCTGCAGACTGCCTGCGTGAGCAGCATGGTCAACTACTTGTCCTTGTCCACGCGAAGGGGAAACGTCTTCTTCGAACTGTGCTGCCGGCTGGCGATGTGTAGTTGCTTTGCAACCCCTAGAAGTCTCTTTCTAGAACAGGAAGAAGAGGAAGAGAAAGACACGACGCTCCAAGACTTTGTACAAGAAGCAAGCAAGAATCTGCCAGAGTTAGCCAATGATCAAAACGAAGCACTCCGTACGTTGGCACACGACCGGTCGCAACAAGCCAATATCTTGAAGCTACTCGTAGACATATCAGACCCATACTCTAGACGGATCAAAACCCTGCGACTCTCCATGGCCCTTGATCATCGACATTCAAATAATTTTTCTTCGGTGACACTCCATTCGTCATTTTTGCTCCTCTACTCAAAGCTACCTATGATAGTAGTAGGTGGCACTTTCTGTTGTTTCCATTTCTGCCTTCCGTTCCTCACACTGGTTTCTTTCATCCTCTTCTCCACAAACCACAAAAAGGATGACTACAATGCAACAGATGTCAAGGTAACTTACATCTTGTTATCTTGTACCGCGGTGCTGGATTTCCTATTGGTCATCGTCACTCCATTCTTCATGCTGATAGGACTAAGACAAGAGAAGGTTTCCCAGCACAACCTCTTGTCTTTTTGTGCTCGTAAGAAGCATCCCACTGTTTTGATGAAGCTTGCCACACTTGTATGTTGCAAAGACTATGTTAACATGCATTGTTACATAGAACACGTACCAACATCAGCCTCACTCCAAGTTCTCGAGTTGGTTCATGGATATGTCAGGGATGGTTGGAGAGGATACATCCAGGACGCAGTTAGCTACAAGAGATTCAATAGCCGCAGGGGGCAGTGGGCTCTTAGGTATCAACGTTATCTGAGTTGGAGCTTGAAGATGCCATTCCATAGAAGCGTCCTTCTATGGCACATTGCCACGGACCTATGCTTTCACCACCAAAGCACAACCCCTCGTGGCCAAGAGTACGCTCTACGAAGCAGAGTGATATCAAACTACATGGCTTACCTTCTCTCCATCTGTCCTGAGATGCTTATGCCCGGCACCAAGAACAACATCTTCACACTTGCATGCGAAGATGTCGAGGTCATGTTGGGCTTGGGCGCGGAGTTACCACATGATGAAAGAGGACTTGCACAAGGAATTCTTGTGGGGGGCCAACGACCCTTGTTAGGTGGTGCTAACATCATAGGAACTCTATTTCCCAATGCATGCAAGCTTGCCGAAGCGTTGATGGAGATGCCCTACGAATGGGAGAGATGGGAGGTGGTCCAAGGGGTATGGGTGGAGATGTTATGCTACTCTGCCGGTACGTGCAGGGGACACATGCACGCCAAGAACATGAATGAAGGCCCAGAGCTGCTCTCTCGTGTCTCATTCCTCTTGTCATCTATGGGGATGGAGACATTTGCCGACAGGTTTCAGAAGCTAGAGACTCTAGAAACTAATGGAGAGGAAGATGAAGAAAACGCTAGGGATGGTGAAGGCATGCAGAGCCTTTGAGAGCATGATATATAAACCCTAGGACGGATGTACGGGGACTAGCAGGGGCCCTCGCACCCCCTAACAATACAAAAATCTCTTAGCTCTTTAATTTCTATGCTAAAAACTATGTATTTTTATGGTTTGGCCCCCAATCATTGTATTTTCTTCTATGCCCCCCTCCGCACATGTATGTATCAGCCTAAAATTTTTCCGAGTATTTACTTTGCTATGATGTCTCGATAGTGAATTTCCTTCCTAGTACTCCTTAGGCACATGCCTTATGTACGAGTTTCCTTTTTTTTTTACTATATTTTTGATTTGTAATATGGTTAACCGACCACTTTGTCCATGTTGACATATAACAATGACACAAATATGAGCATCTTGAAGCAAATGATTCTGCACATCTAGTAAAATTATAATTATATCCATGTCTCAAACTCAGGGAACATATATGTTTGAAGATATGCCCTAGAGATAATAATATTCAATTATTATTCTATCTCCAAGTTCATTACTAGGTTTATATCATCGTGTTATAACCGCCATGGTACTTGAATAGTGAGTATTCAAAGGAAAATCTATGTGACGATATGAACAAACAAGTTAACCTAATCTTATCTTTAAGATTAGCTTGTGTGTTGTGAGATGATCATATTTTTCTGATCATGGACTTTGATAAGTCTAGCAACCATAAGTATTTATTGTTAGAGTAACGTTAGTACCGAACAGATCCAAATATATGATCTTTCTAAGAGACAATCAATTGTAATGATTTAACAGAGTGAATATGATTTTTTTCGTTCGCTAGGATTCCTATACTATGAGAATATCTAGCGACTTCATATTCGACAGTTATCCTTTGGATGTCTTCAATCGTCTACCGTAACAGAAGATTATAATGTTGACATTTGGGTATGACCTAGTATATGTTATGGAACTGAGATCGTTCAAGAATAGCACTTAACTCCTCCAGACGATGGAGATACATCCTCTGGCCCCTCTGAGTATCACCGATGTCAAACAATCGTCTGTCCAAACACAGTGTGATTTATCACAAGGACATCGGGAATATGTATGAGAAAAGAGAACGATGTAGGTACACGTTTTATATGTATTATGATCAAAGAATGATCATATTAGAACACATTATGTCGCCTCGTGATATCGTTGGTATCGTGTAGTTAATGGAAGAAGTGAAATGAGCAAATTGAAGGTTCCCTCGTCCTTCGTGAACACACATGAGCCATCATGGGCGTCCATCACTCCATTGTTCCTTATTATTCGGTAAGTTCCCGAACATGTCTGTGTGTTACCGAACCTTTACGGGTCACACACTTAAGTTGTGTCAACCTTTTATTGAGAGTGTTAATGGTATACTAAGTGGTCTTGAGAAAGGTCAGAGTCATTCCAATATCACAGAAACAATTCTGGAGTCATTCAGAGGTGTTCCGGAGTCATTCCAATATCACAGAAACAATTCCAATGTCACAGTTACATAAGATCAATCTCGATCATGATAGGCATCTCACGAGATCTAAACATGGAGGCATATGAGGAGAAGACAACCATCTAGCTACAGCTACGAACCCGTAGTCCAAGGATGAACTACTCACGCATCACTCCGGAGGCAGGCATGGTGATGTAGAAGCCTCCGGTGATGATCTCCTCTCCGGCAGGGTGCTGGAAACAGCTTTAGAACCCCCCTGATCTAGGGTTGACGGTGACGGCGGCTGCAGAATTTTTCGGGGATTTTTGATTAGGTGCTTAGGGTTTTCCATCCGGGGGGATTAAATAGGCGAAAAGGCAAAGGCGGTGGAGCTCCAGGGGCCCCACACCCATAGGTGGCGCGGCCGGGAGGACCCGCGCCACCCTATGGTGTGGCCCCCCTGTTGCCCGTCTTCGACTCCTCTTCGGTGTTCTGGATGCTTCCGGGGAAAATAGGAACTTCGGGTTTTGTGGATTCCAATTCCGAGAATGTTTCGAGAACAACTTTTCTGAAACCAAAAACAGCAGAAAACAGGAACTGGCACTTGGCATCTTGTTAATAGGTTAGTCCCGGAAAACGTATAAAAATGCCATAAATAAGGGAGAAAACAAGTAGCAATTAACATAATATGATCATGGAGCATCAGAAATTATAGATATGCTGGAGACGTATCAGTGATTCTAAGATCAATTTGTGAATCACATGCATGGAGATGAGGTTTGATACCTTCAATCTGTATTATCGAATTGTAGTTTGTTTATTTTTCCCTAGTGACCCTAGGTTTTGTCGAACCAGAAAGTAGGTGCTTGATCAGTACAATCGTTGAGTCTAAGAAAGTTTTTATTAATTCTCGTTTATCGACAAATCTTGTTCTGCAAAATGAGTTGTGTTTCAATGGATTAAAATAGGCTAGGGGAGGGGTGCGGCCACCTTCATGGTGCGGCCACCTCCTCCTAGCACAACTAGGACTCCTCTCCCTCCCCCTTTAGCAAGTCTCCCCTATCCTCCCACTATATAAAGGATTCCAAGGCTGAAGGCAAAACACATAATTGGCTCTCTCTCTCTCTCCCTCTCTCCCTCTCTCCCTCTCTCTCCCTCTCTCCCTCTCTCTCCCTCTCTCCCTCTCTCTCTCTCTCTCTCTCTCTCTGAATTAGAGGGTCCAATTAGAGTTTCTAATTAGAGACCCTCTAATTGAATTAGAGCATTTTCTAATTGGGTTTAGAGTTATACTCTTCCGATTAGAACTAGCTCTAAGTAGCTCTTCTCTCTCATGTGTTGAGAACTTCCAGATTCATGATAGCTATAATCATAGTTGATTAGAGCTACCAATTAGCAACGCCGGAAGATTGTCTCTCTTCGTCGGTGCCGAGTCCTGAACGGCGGAGCGCTGACGGGTTGACACGAGCGTACGTGTGTACACCATAAGAGGGATTACACGTGTGATCCTTGACGAGGGAAGACTTACCGACATCCTTTCAACTAGGCCTATTTGTGAGGATTTATGATTGTTCATATCTATTCTACGACTACAGCAAATCCGCTGTCCTGTGAGTCGTAATCCTGATCCTTGCATGCATGGGCATGACTCGTTATCTGCATAGTGATCTTGGCGGATTAAGTAGGGCAAAATTTTAAATTCTGCAGCGTAGACCAACAGTGAATGTGTGGATACTATAAGAGGGGTTGCATGTGTGATCCTTGACGAGGGAGCTAGCGACATTCTTGCAATTAGGCCTAGCTGTGAGGATCTACAATTGTTCACAATCTAATAAGACTAAACCGTTCTTCCGCCGCCGGAAATCGTAAGTACTAGATCGTCGCATGTACGGGCATGACTCGTTATCTTCGTAGCAGATCTTTGCAGTTACGTTGGACACAATTGTTTTTAATTCTGCAACATACACCGTAATGTCCTCCTACATAAGCCATAGTGAGATGAGTCGTTGAGGGTTAGCGACTCGGTATCACTTTGACATACGTTAGAGGATGCACGCCTGAAAATGTGTAGCGTTTTCGGGTTCGTGTGGCAGAAGCATAGGATCGCTTTTCGGTTATTGCTTCGCTAATGTCGGATATATACCGAATAGGGGTATGTCGGATGGTAGACTAAAGTGCCGGATTACCCGGGTGGCCCGAATGGTAGTATGCTACGGTCCATTGGGCGGCCCAGTAAGCTGACGCACAGAAGCCGGATTCTAGAAGAACCCGGATCACGGCCGACGTGATCTGGCTTGGAGTAGAAGGCGGATTCCTTACTTTCCAAGTTAATAGTTGCCGTAGTCTTCTAGGTTTCCTACTCTGTATGCCCTAACCCGGCTATTATATAAAGCCGGGCGGGAGATATGATAGATAGACAAGAAGCTACTAGCTAACTCGCCGAGAGGTTGATCCTCGACGAATAGCCAACAGAACCTCACGATGTACTTTGTATACACATGCTTTAGACCTGAATAGTGAGTTTGCAGGAGTAGGAACGTCGTATTATTACGACGTACCGAAACTGGATAAATCTGTGTTTTCGTCCTTAGCGCAACCACGTTCCCCCACGTCTCTACCCGTAGTCTCATGGCACCCCCGTCTATGAATTCTACTACGATGTCTCGACAGTTGGCGCCCACCGTGGGGCAAACGGCGTCAGGCGTTAAATTTCGATCTGGGATACTTGGCGGAATCGGCAGTTCCATAACCGTCGGAAGCCTGGAGTTCGACGAGGATGTTGGACGCTTCCTCGACAATGGATCTTACATACCGGCGCAAAATCATCTGGTAAGTGCCTGCGTGTTACCGATTGGATCTACAAATATCTTTATCGGACTAACTGCAGAGACCATCCTCCAGACGCAACACAAAAACCCAAAGAGGTTAACATAGCCTTTGAAAGTGAAAAGGGGAACAGGTGGAAGTGACGCAGTTCAGAACCAATCAATTACACCAAGGAAGAATGGGAAAAAATTAAGTCGGAACCCTGCGTCCACCATTCGCAATTTGGGAAACCCACCCATACCAACGCACAATGCCGGCTGAACAAGCATATGAAAGGCAGTGCAGGATCCGGAAATAAGGGGAAGAATTCCAAAAGGAAGTTTTCCAAGCAAAAGCCAGAAGCTGAGAAAGAAGACAGTGAATCGGACACTGACGAAAAAATCCAGGAACAGCAGCGAAAAGGCGAGCCCAAGTTTCCGAGAGCTGATGGAGAGTGTGCCCTAACTTTCCTGGCAACTCCATCAGCAAAGGTGGCAAAAAGAACGCTTCGAGAAATAAACGCGGTTGTTCCGGCAACCCCGAAATTCTTGAAGTATTCAAACACACCAATCACCTGGGATCAGTCTGATCATCATGGGAATATCCCTGAACTCGGCACGCAAGCTCTTGTTGTAAGCCCTATTGTCCAGAACACTAGGCTAAGAAGAGTGCTGATGGATGGAGGATCCAGCATTAACATAATGTACCTGGATACACTGAGGCATCTGAAAATCTCCGAGACCCAGCTCAACCACAGCAACATACGTCTTCACGGCATTGTTCCTGGCAGGCAAGCACGATCCCTAGGAGAAATTTCCCTAGATGTCACTTTCGGAGAAAAAGATCACTTCCGTCAAGAAAAAAGTATCCTTCGAAGTGGTGCCGTTCGAAAGCGTGTATCACGCGATACTCGGACGTCCAGTTTTCGCCAAATTCATGGCAAGATCATGTTATATCTATAACAAGCTGAAGATTCCAGGGCCAAAAGGAGGAGTAATCACCATATCGGGAGACTTCAAGTTGGCAAACAAGCTGGAAAAAGAAAACGCCCTTTGCGCTGAGAAAATCATAGCAAAGGAAGAGTTGAAGGAGCTGGCCAAAGAGGTGTCGCCGACAGAAATGCCGGCAGGAAAAGAAACCCGGAAGCCAGCAGATAGCTTCAAGGCCTCCGAGAACACAAGACAGGTAATCCTAGATCCCAACGATCCGACAAAATTTGTCGTGGTGGGAACTGGGATGACCGACAAATAGGAAGGCGAGCTCATCAAGTTCCTCCGTGAGAACTGGGATATTTTCGCCTGGTGTCCAGCTGACATGCCAGGCGTACCCAGGGAACTTGCTGAGCACCAAGTTAAGGTGATTCCAGGCTCCAAACCCATCAAACAAGGTCTCCGTCGATTTGACGGAAGAAGACGGAAGGCTATCGGCAAGGAAATTATCCGGCTTTTAGCAGCAGACTTTATCGAGGAAGTTATACACACCGAATGGTCTGCAAATCCGGTATTAGTACCGAAGAAAGATACTACTGCCCTTAGAATGTGTATAGATTACACCGGCTTAAACAAACTGTGTCCAAAAGATAGGTTCGCGTTACCGCGAATTGATCAAATAATAGATGCCACTTCAGGCTCTGAGCTCTTATGCTTTTTGGATGCATATTCCGGGTACCACCAAATACGCATGAAAAAGGAAGATCAAATTAAGACTTCTTTTATAACCCCTTATGGGACGTACTATTACATAACCATGCCATTTGGCCTGAAGAACGCAGGTGCCACCTACCAGCGTTGCACGCAACATTATTTGCATAGTCAGATTGGCAAAAATGTCCACGTTTACGTGGACGACATTGCTGTCGTAACCAAGGAAAAAGATACACTCCTTGAGGATTTACGAGAAACCTTCAAAAATTTGCGCACTTACAAGATTAAGTTAAATCCATCAAAGTGCGTATTCGGGGTTCCCTCAGGAAAACTTCTGGGTTTCATCGTTTCTCATAGAGGAATAGAAGTTAACCCAGAAAAGATCAAAGCAATCTTAAACATCTCCAAACCTACGTGTGTAAAAGATGTCCAAAGATTGACGGGTTCCGCTGCAGCCGTCAGCAGATTTATTAGTCGGCTGGGGGACAAAGCCTTACCACTCTACAAGTTTCTGAAAAAATCCGACAAATTTGAGTGGACAGAAGAGGCAGATGCAGCGTTAACCCAGTTAAAGGAAACTTTGATGAAAGCTCCGATTTTGGCATCCCCAAAAGACGAAGAACCTATGTTATTGTACCTTACGGCTACAAACTAGGTTATCAGTGCAATAATCGTTGTGGAACGGAAGAAAGACGAACAGAGCATACCATACCAGCATCCGGTATATTATATAAGCGAAGTTTTCTCGGAGTCCAAACAAAGGTATCCACACTGTCAAAAACTGGCATATGGCGTATTTTTCGCATCTAGAAAACTTCGCCATTACTTCCAAGGACATTCCATAACAGTGGTATGTAAAGCACCACTAGGGGATATAATAAACAATGCGGAGGCGACTGGCCGAGTGGCCAAATGGGGCATCGAGCTAGCAGCCTTCGACATTAAGTATCAGCCCAGGACGGCAATAAAATCCCAGGTTTTGGCAGATTTTGTCGCCGATTGGACGGAAGCAATGGAAAAAACACCAATGCCGGAGTCCGAATACTGGATCATGCATTTTGACGGATCCAAGATGAAGGAGGGTGCCGGAGCTGGTGTAGTTTTAAAATCCCCTAAAGGAGATACAATGGAGTACGTATTATAAATACACTTCAACGCCAGCAACAACGTGGCAGAATACGAAGCTTTGCTTCATGGTTTGCATATTGCAAAAGAAATAGGGGTCAAGCGCATTTTGTGCTACGGTGACTCAGATTTGGTACAGCATCAGCTCAACCAAACTTGGGATGCAAAAAGCCCTATAATGGCCGAATATCGGAGTGGATTCTTCGATTCGAAGTGTTTTATGGACGCGGAAGCGTTAGCCCGCATGGGATCGGAAAGGGTACCACCTGCGTTCGCCAACACTTGTAAAAATCCTAAAACGTGGATGTTGATTACCCTCTAGCTTCCGAGTCAATCGAAGTTATGCTCGTTAACCCGGATTGGACAATCCCATATATAAACTTCTTAGTTAATCAGAAGTACCCGGAAGGAGCAGACGAAGTCTTGCAAAGGCAGATCCAGCGTCGATGCAAAGGATACACAGTAATTAACAATTGCCTGTATAAACGCAGTACTTCCGGAATTTTTCTGCGATGTATTTCACCAGAAGAAGGACGAGAAATCCTGCAAGAAATCCATGCCGGAGATTGCGGACATCATGCTCAATCAAAAAGCATAGTCAAAAAAGCATTCCGTGCCAGGTTTTTCTGGCTAACAGCCAAGACAGATGCTGAGTACATAGTAAATACATGTGCAGGATGTCAGTATTACGCCAAGCAGACTAATATGCCAGCCCAAGCACTCAAAACTATCCCCATTACATGGCCCTTTGCGGTCTGGGGGCTAGATATGATGGGACCATTCAAAACTGCACGAGGCGGACTTACACATCTACTTGTAGCTGTGGACAAATATACCAAGTGGGTGGAGGCTAAACCCATCAAAAAGCTTGACGGTGTAACTGCCAGAAATTTCATCATTGACGTAGTCATGAGATACGGCGTTCCACACAGCATAATAACCGACAACGGGACAAATTTCTCCATTGGAGAGTTGGCAAAATATTGCCGAAAAACGGAAATTCGCCTCGATCTCGCATCTGTGGCACACCCACAATCCAATGGACAGGTTGAATGAATGAATAGCTCAATCCTGCAAGGAATACGTCCAAGACTCGAATCTCCTCTTCATAGAGCAGCTGGAACATGGGTAGAAGAGTTACCTTCCGTACTTTGGAGTATTCGAACGACACCAAATAGGTCAACTGGGCAAACCCCGTTTTTCCTAGTTTACGGTGCGGAAGAAATCCTTCCAACGGATATGATCCATGATAGCCCAAGGGTGCAGGATTTCGACGATTCGGATGCCGAAAAAGCACGACAGGATGTCGTCGATCTCTTAGAAGAGGAACGAGAACTTGTGCTTCAAAGATCCGCCATCTACCAGCAAGGTTTACGACGATATCATAGTCAGAAAATCAGGCATTGTTCTTTTAAAGAAGGTGACCTAGTGCTAAGATTGGTGCAGCAAAGAAAGCACAAACTGGCCCCAGTATGGGAAGGACCATTTGTCATCAGTAAAGCCATGAAGAATGGATCATATTATCTTATCGACATTCGTGATATGGAAGATGATCCCGAGAAGCCGAATCGCAAAAGAAAGAGAAAGATAGATGATGAGCTAGGAGAGACAAAAAGGCCCTGGAGTATCCAGCAGTTACGTCCCTTCTATACTTAGTTCAATTCTATGTAAACATCTTTGAGATCATGAAATAAAGTTGTCGGAATTCTTATATCCATGTTTTTTACAAGTTTATTATAGTTCAAAACATGATTCCACCTTATCTATTTCCCAATGATCTTACAAAATACTCAATGTTAACCCGAATTGTGCCTGCGTGCTCGGCGTTTAAAAACTGAATGATTTTCAGCCTATTAACGGCTAAAGGAAACTCGGATTGTGCCTGCATGCCCGATTTTCATTCAAAAAATTTCTTACTATTCTCTAAGCATTATCTGATTGTTTATGTGTTGGGTCACTGGAGCTAGTTAGTAAAAATGCCCTTAGTATGATCCATATTTCCGAGTTCAAACTGATTGGTTTTACCCAGTAACTCGGCATGAAGATTCATAGTACTATTGAGCCATTTCAAACACTAAGGACAGTTAAAGCACGTAAGGCTGAGAACTTAGAAGATAAAGGAATATCAAACCCGGAAAACTTGCAAAGAATTTCATAATTAACTGCAAAAGGCGGAGTACTTGTTTATACAAAAGGATAGAAGCATTACAATATAAGTTTACATTGTAAAGTGCAGTAATGCTCCTATTTTCTACTTCCACCATCCAGGTTAAGCAGAATCCTTCAGGCATCCGAGTCTTCATCGCTGCTGTCGTTCTCGGGGGCTTCGGGAATCGCTTCTTCCGGATAGGTGATGGAGATGTTCACCATGGAGGCGATCTTGGTGGCGTGACCCTTGATCTCGTCGAAGATGGTGGTCCGCTGGGTTTCCGAGTATCCAAGGGGGATACCGGACGCCACGCGCCAAGATTTGGCACTAGGGTAATGCATACGCATAAGGCCTAAGACCATGCGTGCACCACCCCGTGCTGCGGAGCGCAAGGTGGACTCCTTGGATTCCGCCACCTCCAGGATAGCTTCCAGAAGTTTTTCAACTTCCGAGAATTCCCCAGTTCTTGAGGGAAGGAACTTGTTGACCAGCTGCATGCCTGCAGCCCTGATCGCAGTCCATACCTTCCCAAAAGCTCGGATTTTCTCAATCCGAGTAAGTTCTGGGTTATCTCCTGTTTTTTTTCAGACAAACAACCAAAAGGTTAGCAAAAAAACAGAGAAGGAAATCAAGACATGGAAAAACCGGTAAATGATAGCAACTTACCGAGAATCTTGTCCATCTCGGAGCCTTCTTCAAGGCGCAAGATTAAGGCAATCTCCAAGTCTTGGATAGTAGCCTTGTCCTTGTCCGCCTGTTGGGAGGCCTTGGATTGAGCAATCCCAAGGGCCATGTTGCTGGCCTCCAGATCCTTTTGAGCCTTCATAAGATCCTTATGAAGATCCAAATTCTCCTGTCGGAGAATCGCGGCATTGCCGGCATCTTCAACTATTTCCTTGGCCTTAGCCAAAGCAGCTGGAAAGCAAGGAACAAAATTCCGAGTTTAGAAAAACTCGGGAAAGTACTTAGACAAAAAAATGAGATAAGGAACTTCAGAGAATCAAAATATACCTGTTGTTTCCGACAGCTGTAGCTGAGATGATGCCAGCTCTGCTTCTTTTGCGTCAAGAATAGAAAGAAGATTTCTAACCTCCTTATTCTTGACGGAAAGTTTGTTGCAAACTTCCATGTTAATGGTTTCAGCGGTTTGCTGGAACACGGAAATGAAAAAATCATGATATTGAAAAGCATCAAGTGAAAAGTAGACATTTTACTTAATGCTTGGGGGCTGAGGATAATACCTGGCTCATCCGCTGTAACCCGGTTAAGTTCTCAGTGAACTCTTTTGCATATTCAGCAAAAAGAGTTTCGGCCGCGCTAAGGCCATCGCTGATGTTCTTGAAGTCCTTGTCAAAGGTGGGGATCTCCTCCTCAGTTATCCGAGAAGGACCTCCCACCTCAGGAGCCGCCCTTTCCCTCGTGTCCGTTTCCGGCACAATGGGCTGGCTGGTCTCGAGAGACTCGGTGGTGGGGGATGCGGCATGCTCCTCTGTTACTGTGATCGGCGTGGTCGAAGCGGTGGCAGGGGAAGGATGAGGGAATCTGCTGGATACAACCTTATGCCTCTTCAGCTTTTTTGGCTTTAGAGTAGAGGGAGGTAGGCTAAAAACAAAGCAAAATGCCGGAAAAGTTAAAACTCCGAAGATGAAAGAAAAACCCCGACAAAGGAAAATAACCCAGATGTTCAAACCTGGAGGTGGCGACGGGAATTCCATCAAGATCGATGACCTCCTGGGATGAGGAGATCTTCTTGCGCTTTCGCCCACCGGCATAGGTGGCACGCAACGCTTCCAGCTCAGCATCGGAAGCGAGATCCGACTCAGGAAGATCAGCGATCTGTTGAAAAGGAAAAGTTAAGTCAAAAACACAAAAACCGAGTAAAACTAGAAAGAATTTAAGCCCCAAGTGGCGAAGAATTATTACCTTGGGAGCCGGATTCTCGGCAGTGTACATTGTCCGGCTTTCTTCATATTGGTCGCGTGATGCGACCAACTGATTCACACGCCGCCGCAAATCTTTTGCGGGCCAGTCCTTGCTGGTTGTCCGCATTTCGTCATCGGCTCCCTTGTACTCGCAGAGAAGGCGAGCACCGTGATTGGCCAAGGGCTTGATCCGCCTATTCAACCAGTAAAGGACTGTGTCCATGCCGGTTAAAGGCGGATCAGAAGTGACGAGTTTGGCGATGCGCCGCTTGATCCTTAGAAGATCCGGCGGCAGGGTTTGAACTGCCTCAGTTCCCCAATTTTCTTGGGGAACAGCGGTAGTGTTCGAAAAAGGTGGAACCCCGAACGATTTCCCAGGAAAGGAAATGTCGGGATGATAAAAGAAGGAACCCGTCCAAAACTTGGCGGATTCCGATGTTTTAATCTTGGGGAACCAATCCTCTCGGAATCTCTGAAGAGTGAAAGAGATGGTTCCGCAAGTTGGGAGTGCGCCCTCCGAAGAGTTCCGCTTAACCCCGAAACAGTAAAGTCAGAAATCTAGTCTAGGCGCTATACCTAGATAACCCTCGAAAAGGGCTTGAAATCCGGCTAAGTAAAGGATGGAATTTGGTGGAAGGTTGTGTGGCTGGATGTTATAGTGGGACAGGATCTGGAGGAAGAAGGCGGAAGGTGGAATACCCATACCTCTAAGAAGGTGGGAGGAGAGAAGAACCCGTTCTCCGTCGTTCGGCGTGGGTTCAGTCTCGTCCTCCGGAAGCCGCCACTTCCCCTTCAGTACCAATACCTCTTTCTCCATTGTCGGAAGGAGGGATGACGGAATACTGCAGGCACTCCAATTGCCGACAGTCTCCGTCTCTTCTTCGGCTCCGGCGGCGACGGACGCCGCGGCCGCGAGCTTGTCGCCGACAAGTTCAATCTTCTCCTCCACCGTCTCTGGAGCGAACGGTGGGGTGAGCGCGGATGAGGATCCCGCAAGGTCCGCGGAGGCGAGAGAACTTTCCTCGCCCTCCGCGCCGCCCATTGCCTTCGCCGGCTCGTCGCCGGAGACCCGCACCGGAGAATCCAGTTGTGGGTCCATTGTGTCGATGATTTCGTCGATTTCTTTGGTGACGGCGCGGGCTGGGGAATACGGCGGTGATGCCATCGGGTGGCGGCTATTCGGTCGATTCCGGTGAGGTCCTGGACGCGGTGGTGCGCTCGGGAGCTGCTTGCTGTGAGCTTGGGCGCTGGGAATGGTGTCGGATATATACTGAATAGGGGTATATCAGATAGTAGTCAAAAGTGTCGGATTACCAGGGTGGCCCAAGTGGTAGTGGGCAATGGTCCATTGGGCGGCCCAGTAATCTGACGCGCAGAAGCCGGATTCTAGAAGAACCCGGGTCACGGCCCACGTGATCTGGCTTGGAGTAGAAGGCGGATTCCTTACTTTCCAAGTTAATAGTTACCGTAGTCTTCTAGGTTTCTTACTCTGTAAGCCCTAGCCTGGCTATTATATAAAGCCGGACGGGAGATACGATAGAGAGAGGAAGATACAGACTAACTCGCCGGGAAGTTGATCCTCAGCGAATAGCCAAACAAAACCTCACATTGTAATTGTATACACAGGCTTTAGCCCTGATTAGTGAGATTGCAGGTGTAGGAACGTCGTATTATTACGACGTACCGAACCTGGGTAAATCCTGTGTCTTTGTCTTCAACGCGATCTCGTTCCCCCACGTCTCTACCCGTAGTCTCGTGGCACCCCCGTCTATGAAAACTACCACGATGTCTCGACAGTTGGCGCCCACCGTGGGGCAAACGACGTCAGGCGTTAAGTTCCGATCTGGGATACTCGGCGGAATCGGCAGTTCCATAACTGTCGGAAGCCTGGAGTTCGACGATGACGTCGGACGCTTCCTTGACAATGGATCTTACATACCGGCGCAAAAACATCTGGTAAGTGCCTGCGTGTTACCGATCGGATCTGCTAATATCTTTATCGGACTAACTGCAGAGGCCATGGGGTTTTGCGGTGGAAGCAAATTTTTCCCACCCGCCCTATACCCAGTCGAAGATGACTATGATACCGGATTTTGCTCGTATCGCCGACATGAAAGTGATACACACTTTATCGGTATGGTGCAATCCGAGGTCGCCGAAAACACGGACGACGGAAATCCCGTGCAGGAGGCAGACAACAACACGCCCACCAAAGAGGTGGAAGATCCGACATCCGTCAACATGGCGATGAACTCGGAAGCTGACTCAGTGCTAGCCGCCATTGAGGCAAGATTAGAGTCAGAAACCGGATCAGATGACTTTGATTCCGAAGACGAAAACGTAGACGCCTTCAAAAGAAAAGATAAATCTTTTCAGGAGGGATTCCATGAAGTACTAATGGCGAAACCGGCTGAAAACACGGACGCCGGCAGTCTGGAAAGCCCTAAAACTCCTCTGCCAGAGGAAGAGAGAGAAGATGGAGAAACTTCTCCGATATTTCCCAACGTCAAGGAATTGACAGAGGATGAACCTGCTAAAAAACCTCCTTCTTCCAAGAAAAAGCACAAGGCCGCTAAAAAACTCCAATACAAACTCCGGAAGAAGAAATTGGCTGATCCAGCTGATGAAAGCCCGGAAGTAGGAGATGCAAGCGGAATAAAACTTGCGGAGAAGAAAACAAAAGAAATCCTCGTTCCGCCACTGACAGAGCAAGAAGAACAGGAATTGTTACAAACACCAGTGGGATTGCATGAACCCCCTAAAGTGCTAGAAGCCAGGAGACAAGCTCTCCAACGGCAACAGCAACATCTATTCAGAACTCGCGAACACCTCCAAAAAACCCAGGATGACATCAAGCTCATGAAGGAAGAAATCGAGGAGTACGAGAAAAAGAATAGATTTGTCATTAAACCTACAAGGTTACCCAGAATCGTAAGACCGGAAGTACTGCCGCCAAAAGAAAGGTTTCACAACCCATCTTGGTAAAAGCAGGTAAACGGCAAAGATGCCAGAGGCGAACCAATATACAAAACCGCAGCAAAAAACGCGGAAGCAGCGTTTGCCATCCTCAACAATGACATGTACTCCAACGGTGAAAAACTCCAAGGGGTGTATGCTTTCCTAGGAAAATCATTGCAACAACAACAGCGGGGCCAAGAGCGATCAGGGAAGTTGCACGACGACTCCGCCCTATGCAAAACAGCTACTTGCGCCGCTGGAGCACCTGGACCGGAAGAACCTGGAGATTCTGACAATTCAAAGGATAAAAAGCGGATCCGAGAAAAGACAAGAAAAATCCCGACAATAGGGATGATGCGTCTAGAACTGGATCTCATCTCCCGAAAGGTGGACGCAAACCCCACGACCGGGAAGAAAAACACCGGAATGATGGCAAAGCAATGCCACCTCCGAGACACCCTGCTGAAAAAGCCGGAAGACATGATCTACCTCACAGGCGTGAGAGATCTCGGACACCTCCCAAGGATAAAGAAAGGCACATGAGTAGAACTCCGCCTCATCCAAAAGGGCGTGATCTTGAAAGAAATAGAAACGATCCCGGAAAATCGCGGAGTAGATCCCCTTCTGTCCATTCAGCCGGTATATATTCCGCGCACATGGATAGGGCGGAAAAGGATGACCTGTACTTTGGACCTAAGTGTTTCACTGATAGGATCCGAAGAATAACCCAGCATTCTGGCTTCGCCAAGGTCGGTCCAATGTACCAGAAATACACCGGCAGTACAAACCCGGATACCTGGCTCTCAGACTACTATACAGCCGTCCAGATTAACAACGGGACAGACCTGGAAGCTGTAAAGTTTCTTCCCCTAATGTTACTGGATGGAGCCAGAGATTGGATCAATGGATTGCCATCAAGAACTGTCGACAGCTGGGATGATATGGCTCGAGTATTCACTCAGCATTTCCGGGGAACTTACAAACGCCCGAACAGCATCAACCAGCTGAACCGTTGCACCCAGTTCGAGGATGAACCATACGTGGATTTCATCTCCAGATGGACTGCAATCAAGAATAGTTGTTCTGGAGTAACTGACGTACAAGCAATGCATGCTTTCGTCAATGGCCTAAAACCCGGACTAGTACCGTTCATGGTTGGTTCCAAACAGCACAAAGATCTCGGATCTATGCTTACAACCGCCAATGAGCACGCTGCAACCGAAGACGACATCAGAGCAAGAGGAGGCAATATCGATACACTGATACTGGCCAAGAAAAATCCTCTCCCTGAGAAAAAAGGAACCTCAGATGCAACACCAAAACCCAAAGAGGTTAACATAGCCTTTGGAAGTGAAAAAGGGAACAGATGGAAAGGACGCAGTTCAGAACCAATCAACTACACTAAAGAAGAGTGGGAGAAGATTAAGTCGGAACCCTGCGTCCACCATTCGCAATTCGGGAAACCCACCCATACGAACGCACAATGCCGGCTGAATAAGCACATGAAAGGCAGTGCAGGATCCGGAAACAAGGGGAAGAGTTCCAAAAGGAAATTCTCTAAACAAAAGCCAGAAGCTGAGAAAGAAGACAGTGAATCGGACACCGACGAAAAAATCCAGGAACAACAGCGGAAAGGCGAACCCAAGTTTCCGAGAGTTGATGGAGAGTGCGCCCTAACTTTCCTGGCAACTCCATCAACAAAAGTGGCGAAAAGAACACTTCGAGAAATAAACGCGGTTGTTCCGGCAACCCCAAAATTCTTGAAGTATTCGAACACACCAATCACATGGGATCAGTCTGATCATCCCGGAAACATCCCTGAACCCGGCGCACAAGCTCTTGTTGTAAGCCCTATTGTCCAGAACACTAGGCTAAAAAGAGTGCTGATGGACGGAGGATCCAGCATCAACATAATGTACCTGGATACGTTGAGACATCTGAAAATCTCCGAGACCCAGCTCAATTACAACAACATACGCTTCCATGGCATTGTTCCTGGCAGGCAAGCACGATCCCTAGGAGAAATTTCCCTAGATGTCACTTTCGGAGAAAAAGATCACTTCCGTCAGGAAAAAGTATCCTTCGAGGTGGTGTCGTTCGAAAGCGTGTATCACGCGATACTCGGACGTCCAGTTTTCGCCAAATTTATGGCAAGATCATGTTATATCTATAACAAGTTGAAGATGCCAGGCCAAAAGGAGGAGTAATCACCATATCGGGAGACTTCAAACTGGCAAACAAGCTGGAAAAGGAAAATGCCCTTTGTGCTGAGAAGATCATAGCAAAGGAAGAGCTGAAAGAGCTGGCCAAGGAGGTATCGCCGACAGAAATGCCGGCAGGAAAAGAAACCCGGAAGCCAGCAGATAGCTTCAAGGCATCCGAGAATACAAGACAGGTAATCCTAGATCCCAAAGATCCGACAAAATTTGTCGTAGTAGGAACTGGGATGACCGAGAAATAGGAAGGCGAGCTCATCAAGTTCCTCCATGAGAACTGGGATATTTTCACTTGGTGTCCCGCTGACATGCGAGGCGTACCCAGGGAACTTGCTGAGCATCAACTCAAGGTGATTCCAGGCTCCAAACCCGTCAAACAAGGTCTCCGTCGGTTCGACGGAAGAAGACGGAAGGCTATTGGTAAGGAAATTATCCGGCTTTTAGCAGCAGAGTTCATCCAGGAAGTAATACACACTGAATGGTCTGCAAATCCGGTATTAGTACCGAAGAAAGACACTACTGCTCTTAGAATGTGTATAGATTACACCGGCTTGAACAAACTGTGTCCAAAAGATAGGTTCGCGTTACCGCGAATCGATCAAATAATAGATGCCACCGCAGGCTCTGAGTTTTTATGCTTTTTGGATGCATATTCCGGGTATCACCAAATACGCATGAAAAAGGAAGATCAAATCAAGACTTCTTTTATAACCCTGTACGGGACGTATTATTACATAACCATGCCATTTGGCCTGAAGAACGCAGGTGCAACTTACCAGCGTTGCATGCAACGTTGTTTACATAGTCAGATTGGCAAAAATGTCCACGTGTACGTAGACGATATTGCCGTCGTAACCAAGGAAAAAGACACGCTCCTTGAAGATCTGCGAGAAACCTTCGAAAACTTGCGCACTTATAAGATGAACTTAAATCCATCAAAGTGTGTATTCGGGATTCCCTCAGGAAAACTTCTGGGTTTCATCGTTTCTCACAGAGGAATAGAAGTCAACCCGGAAAAGATCAAAGCAATCTTGAACATCTCCAAACCCACGTGTGTGAAAGATGTCCAAAGATTGACGGGTTCCGCCATTGCCGTCAGCAGATTTATTAGTCGGCTGGGGGATAAAGCCTTACCACTCTACAAGTTGCTGAAAAAATCCGACAAATTCGAGTGGACAGAAGAGGCCGATGCAGCATTAACCCAGTTAAAGGAAACTTTGATGAAAGCTCCGATTTTGGCATCCCCAAAAGACGAAGAACCTATGTTATTGTACCTCACGGCTACAAACAGGGTTATTAGTGCAGTAATTATTGTGGAACGGAAGAAAGACGAACAAAGCATACCAGACCAGCATCCGGTATATTACATAAGTGAAGTTTTCTCCGAGTCCAAGCAAAGGTACCCACACTACCAAAAACTGGCATATGGCGTATTTTTTGCATCTAGAAAGTTGCGCCATTACTTCCAAGGACATTCCATAACAGTGGTATGTAAAGCACCACTAGGGGATATAATAAACAATGCGGAGGCAACTGGCCGAGTAGCCAAATGGGGTATCGAGCTAGCAGCCTTCGACATTAAGTATCAGCCAAGGACGGCAATAAAATCCCAGGTTCTGGCAGATTTTGTCGCCGACTGGACGGAAGCAATGGAAAAAACACCAATGCCGGAGTCCGAGTACTGGATCATGCATTTTGACGGATCCAAGATGAAGGAGGGCGCTGGAGCTGGTGTAGTCTTAAAAACCTCTAAAGGATACACAATGGAGTACGTAGTACAAATACACTTCAACGCCAGTAATAACGTGGCAGAATATGAAGCTTTGCTTCATGGCTTGCATATTGCAAAAGAAATAGGTGTCAAGCGCATCTTGTGCTACGGCGACTCGGATTTGATACAGCACCAGCTTAACCAAACCTGGAATGCAAAAAGCCCTATCATGGCCGAATACCGGAGAACGGTGGACGAGTTCGCCATTTGTTTTTTTCGGATTCGAAGTACTTGTGACGCCCCGAGATCGGGCACTATGCAGATTTCAGCATTCCCGCCAAAATCCACATAATAACCGATTCCAGGTTGCCACTTGTGATAACATTACAACAGTTCACGAATATTCCGCAACAACAACAGAATAGATATATACAAGAAGAATCAAACGAGTCAAGGATACAACTGATACCATACAAAGATCCAAATAACAGCGGAAGAAACAACATAGCGTCCGGCTACGGACAAGATACAAATTGGACTAAGAGTCCTGAAGATAACCGATGGCGTCCAATCCCTGCCCAGGCCAAGCCGGAGGGATTCCCAAGCTAACGTCGTCAGACTTCAAACCTGTTGACTGCAATGTGGAATATACAGCCACGAAAGGGATTCGTGGGTCAGTACGGTTAAGTAATGGCAAGTGGATAAACCATACTCACAAGATACCAGCATAACCAATCATCACAAGATACAAATACTCTGGGTACAACGGAAGGAAGGGATTACTGCAAAGAAGCGGCAGCGGGCTGCACTAACTAACTTCAGAGACTTGCTACAACATCCGACTAAAAGAAAGGGATAAGATAGCGTATCAGAACCAACTACAACTACTCACCAAACAATACTCATCCAATGTTACCCCCTACTAAGGAAGCAACCCAAGGAAACTCACACGGTTGATTAAGGTGACATTCATTTTTATGGTGGAGGTAATCTATATTACTGCTGAAATTCGCATGGGCTAGCAGGCCCATTAGGCAATTTCCATTTAATCCCTAAGGCCCATGCTGCCATAGCAAATGGTGGGAGTTTAGTCCCACATTGCTAGTTGGGAGAGTTTTGCACCAGTTTATAAGGTGAGCTCTCTCCCCACTAGTGTGAGTTGGTATGGAGAGAGAGGAGTAGACGAGTAGTGGAGGTGTTCCACACGCGCGCTCCTCCTCCTCCGCCGCCCGCCTCGCCACGCCTCGCCTCGTCACGACGCGCCGCGGGTTGCGGGAATGAGCCGAGCCGATGCCTTTATTTTGGCAGTTGAAAACGGAGTCAACAGACACGCCAATAATATGAGACGTCATATTGATTGCTGTCTATTGCGTCACATTTATTTTGATAACAGCCGCGCGCAGTAAAACGCCGCATTGATCACGTGTTAACCGCGCGCAGTAAAACGGCACACTGATTACGTGGTAACGGCTGTAGTAAACGCCAAATTGATTTGTGAGCTGACCGTTCTCCTACCGTGCCTATATATTGAGGTCGCAGGGGGCGGACACATACACACAACTCATACGCTCTGTACCCACTGTCGTTCCTCTCTCTGTTGCTGCCTCCGGTGATCCCATCCCGTCTACCGCGTACACGGCCGACGGGAGAGCAGGCCTCCGAAACCCCGCCTCTCCAGATCCTGTACGGGAGAGGGGCGATTAGGTTTTTGGGGAGCGTCTCCTACGCGACTGCTCGCTGCCGTGTGTCTACTTCGACTACTACCTCATCATCAACATGGCCTCCGAAGCCGAACGAGCTGCTGCTGCCGCCGCTGCTGCCACCGAGGCCGCTGCTGCTGCTGAGGCCGCCAACGCTGCTGCTGCCGCCGCGGCCGCCGCCTCTGCTACGACTACTGCCAATTGGCCAACTGCAGGGTATAACACGTTTATCCCTGCCCTTGTTATTTCCATGTGTGCGATACTAGTAGTTTGCGTAGATGTGTCTACTGTCAACCTAGTATGCATGAATATGGTTAATTATCAGTATGCTTACGTCATGATCGTGGTTTATACTTGGATTAATTTAATCTGTAAATTGCCTAAATTCCTAACAATCCAAAAACCTAATATGTGTAGGCAATTTTCGATTCATGGTTTTGCTACTGCACTGAAACCGGACCCGTTTACGGGGACGTACTTAAGCGTTGGCAGACCAAAACATTCTTATGGCTCACGGCTATGAACGTGTTCTGGGTCGTCGGTGTCACTCCCACGGAAACGATTACTCCTGATCAGGAGAAGGCGTTTAGGGATGCCACCGTCGTCTTTGTTGGATGCGTTCTAAGCGTGATCGGAGAGAAGTTTGTTGACGCATATTTACATGTGCGGGTTGCCAAGGACTTGTGGGAGGCGCTCGAATCCAAATTCGGCGCAACCGATGCTGGCAGCGAGATGTACAGTATAGAGCAGTTCCATGACTACAGAATGGTCGAAAACCGTTCTGTTTTGGAGCAGGCTCATGAGATACAGTGCATCGCTAAGGAGCTTGAAATTCTCAAGTGCGTGTTACCGGGCAAGTATGTCGCGGGATGCATAATCGCCAAGCCTAATTCCTGGAGGAGCTTTGCCACTACTCTGAAACATCAGAGGCGTGAATTCTCAGTAGAGGATGTCATCGGCCATCTGAGTGTTGAGCAGAATTCGAGGGCAAAGGACTCGCATGGAAAAGGGAATGAAGGGACTTCTGCGGCCAATATGGTACAGAAGAACTACAACTCCCCACAAGAACAAGGCGAGGACTGGTGTCCAGCAGAATACCGACTTCAAGAAGAAGGCTAAGAAGACCTTCAAGAAGGATAAGAAAAAGATGGCTGCTTCACTTGTGGTTCACTGGAACACTGGGCTGGGAAGTGCCCAAAGAAGTATGTGAAGCCAGGACAGGATTCCAAGGCTGTCAACATGATCGTGAGCAACAATGAGAATGGGGCATCTGGGTATGGTAATTTGTTTACTGTATTTTCAGTTTGTCAGTCTACTAATTGGTGGATTGACACAGGTGCAAACATTCATGTGTGTGCTGACATCTCATTGTTTCTTCTTATCAGGTCACAAGGAACGGGTCCGTATTGATGGGGAACGGCGCAAGTGCTTCTGTACTTGGTGTTGTCACGGTCGATCTGAAGTTTACTTCGGGAAGGATCGTGCAGCTCAAGAACGTGCAGCATGTCCCCGCCATCAAGAAGAATCTCGTTAGTGGCTCCCTTCTATGTAGAGAAGGATTTAAGTTGGTTTTCGAGTCCAATAAAGTAGTTGTAACGAAATATGGACTGTTTGTTGGAAAAGGGTATGAGTGCGGAGGTCTGTTCCGCTTTTCCCGCTGATTTTTGTAATAAAGTCGTGAACAATATTCATTCGAGTGTTAATGAAACAGAAGTTTGGCATTCACGTCTTTGTCACGTTCAGTTGCATGACGCGGTTAGCAAAACTAAATTTAATTCCAAGTTTCACTTTAGCCAAAGGTTCTAAGTGCCATTCGTGTGTACAAGCAAAGCAACCTCGCAAGCCCCACAAGGCTGCGGAGGAGAGACACTTGGCGCCATTAGAACTCATACATTCTGATCTCTGTGAGATGAATGGTGTGTTGACTAAAGGTGGAAAGAGATACTTCATGACGTTAATAGATGATTCCACTAGGTTTTGCTATGTATATCTGTTAAACACTAAAGACGAGGCTCTACACTACTTTAAAATCTATAAGGCAGAAGTTGAGAATCAACTTGAAAAGAAAATTAAACGAATCCGGTCAGATCGTGGTGGAGAGTATTTCTCTAATGAGTTTGACTCTTTCTGTGCGGAACATGGCATTATTCACGAGAGGACGCCTCCCTATTCACCTCAGTCAAATGGGGTTGCCGAAAGGAAAAACCGTACTCTAACAGATTTGGTTAACGCCATGTTAGATACATCGGGTTTATCCAAGGCATGGTGGGGGAGGCTATATTGACATCATGTCATGTCCTGAATAAAATTCCGACGAAAGACAATGAGGTCACTCCCTATGAGCAATGGGAGAAGAGAAAAACAACACCCTCGTACTTACGTACTTGGGGCTGTTTGGCAAAAGTCAATGTGCCGATCCCCAAAAAGCGTGAACTTGGACCAAAGACCGTGGATTGCGTTAATTTGGGATACGCTAAGAATAGCGTTGGCTATAGATTTCTAGTAGTGAAATCTGAGGTACCTGACGTGAAGGTCGGTACGATTTTGGAGTCTAAAGATGCTACATTCTTTGAGGATATTTTTCCTATGAGAGATATGCAAAGCACTTCTAGACAGGAATCAGAGGAGACTCCTGAACCTGCCATTCCTATGGAATATTATGAACAAACACATGATGAGAATACTGAGAAGGATGACGAGGAAACCCTTGGTAGGGGCAAGAGACAGAGGACTGCAAAGTCCTTTGGTGATGATTTCCTTGTGTACCTTGTGGATGATACTCCCACTTCTATTTCAGAAGCTTATGCATCTCCAGATGCTGACTACTGGAGAGAAGCGGTCCGTAGCGAGATGGATTCCATCATGGCTAATGGAACGTGGGATCACTGAACGTCCTTATGGCTGTAAACCATTAGGATGTAAGTGGGTGTTCAAAAAGAAGCTTAGGCCTGATGGTACGATTGAAAAGTACAAGGCTAGACTTGTGGCCAAGGGTTATTCCCAGAAAGAAGATGAAGATTTCTTTGACACTTATTCACCTGTGGCCAGACTGACCACCATCCGAGTATTACTCTCGTTGGCGGTCTCGCATGGTCTTCTCGTCCATCAGATGGATGTTAAGACGGCTTTCCTAAATGGAGAGTTAGACGAGGAAATCTATATGCAACAGCCAGATGGCTTTGTGTTAGATGGTCAAGAAGGAAAGGTGTGTAAATTACTGAAATCTTTATATGGGCTGAAACAAGCACCTAAGCAATGGCATGAGAAGTTCAATACAACTTTAACATCTGTTGGCTTTGTTGTTAATGAAGCTGACAAATGTGTATACTATCGCCATGGTGGGGGCGAAGGAGTTATTTTGTGTTTGTATGTTGATGACATACTGATATTTGGGACCAACCTCAAAGTAATCAATGAGGTTAAGTCATTTCTATCCCAGAACTTTGAGATGAAAGATCTTGGTGTGGCTGATGTTATCTTGAACATCAAGCTATTGAGAAACAATGAGGGTGGGATTACACTTCTGCAATCCCATTATGTTGAGAAGCTTTTGAGTCGTTTTGGATATTCGGACTGCAAAACTTCTCCAACGCCATATGATCCTAGTGTGCGGATTCGAAAGTTCGAAGGCACAGCTAAGGATCAGCTGAGGTATTCTCAAGTAATTGGTTCACTCATGTATCTAGCGAGCGCTACTAGGCCTGACATCATGTTTGCTGTGTGCAAACTAAGCCGGTTTGTTTCCAATCCGGGTGATGTGCATTGGCATGCTGTAGAAAGAATTATGCGTTATCTGAAAGGTACCGTGAACCATGGACTTCACTACAGTGGATATCCTTCGGTACTTGAAGGGTATTGTGATGCGAATTGGATCTCTGATGCTGATTAGATAAAAGCCACAACGGGGTATGTGTTTACCCTTGGAGGTGGTGCTGTTTCCTGGAAGTCTTGCAAGCAAACGATCTTAACGAGATCGACAATGGAAGCAGAATTGACAGCATTAGACACGTCTAGTGTCGAAGCAGGATGGCTTCGAGATCTTTTGATGGACTTGCCTGTGGTTGAAAAGCCAGTACCGGCTATCCTTATGAACTGTGACAATCAAACAGTGATTGTCAAGGTGAAGAGTTCAAAGGACAATGCACAGTCCACAAAGCACATAAAAATGAGATTAAAAGCTGTCAGACATTTAAGAAACTCCGGAGTGATAGCGGTGGATTATATCCAGTCGGCTAAAAATCTGGCAGATCCCTTTACTAAAGGGCTATCACGTGTTGTGATAGAAAGTGCATCGAGGGAGATGGGTATGAGACCCACATGAGTTGCCATGGCAGTAACCCAACCTATGTGATCGGAGATCCCGTGAAGTGGGACCTGGGAAAACAAGCTAGTGGTTAACTGAGGAGAGTAATTTTTACTAACCCACTCCACTGGAGATGCAGTACTCTCAAAAACTGTATGGCAGGTTGACTTTTGTCTTAATGTGTTTCAAGGCTTGTATAAGCAAGATGCTATCCTACAGAGCGATCTTTGGAGGAACACACCTATATGATCCTGACTGCTGGTCACAGTCTATGAGATTGGGTGATCTCTAATAAGTTCATGAATAGGCCAGGAGTATGACTAATATGCTCCACCCGAGGGGTCAGCCTTCGGCAGCCTAGTACTGGCAAGACATTTAGTGAAACTATTTTACGCCAAACTGACAATTCAAGGCATAGTCCATTGTTCAGTTGTGATGTAGTGTAGCTACTTGTTCTAGGTGGATGTTCAACCTTAGCGGGTCTCCACTGAAAATGCCGGTATATAAAAACACTGAATGGAACAGAGGACAACACATGGGTCTTCGGGATCTGGTGGGGGATTGCTGAAATTCGCATGGGCTAGCAGGCCCATTAGGCAATTTCCATTTAATCCCTAAGGCCCATACTGCCATAGCAAATGGTGGGAGTTTAGTCCCACATTGCTAGTTGGGAGAGTTTTGCACCAGTTTATAAGGTGAGCTCTCTCCCCACTGGTGTGAGTTGGTATGGAGAGAGAGGAGTAGTGGAGGTGTTCCACACGCGCGCTCCTCCTCCTCCGCCGCCCGCCTCGCCACGCCTCGCCTCGTCACGACACGTCACGACGCGCCGCGGGTTGCGGGAATGAGCCGAGCCGATGCCTTTATTTTGGCAGTTGGAAACGGAGTCAACAGACACGCCAATAATATGAGACGTCATATTGATTGCTGTCTATTGCGTCACATTTATTTTGGTAACAGCCGCGCGCAGTAAAACGCCGCATTGATCACGTGTTAACCGCGCGCAGTAAAACGGCGCATTGATTACGTGGTAACGACTGTAGTAAACGCCAAATTGATTTGTGAGCTGACCGTTCTCCTACCGTGCCTATATATTGAGGTCGCAGGGGGCGGACACATACACACAACTCATACGCTCTGTACCCACTGTCGTTCCTCTCTCTGTTGCTGCCTCCGGTGATCCCATCCCGTCTACCGCGTACACGGCCGACGGGAGAGCAGGCCTCCGAAACCCCGCCTCTCCAGATCCTGTACGGGAGAGGGGCGACTAGGTTTTTGGGGAGCGTCTCCTACGCGACTGCTCGCTGCCGTACGTCTACTTCGACTACTACATCATCATCAACATGGCCTCCGAAGCCGAACGAGCTGCTGCTGCCGCCGCTGCTGCCACCGAGGCCGCTGCTGCTGCTGAGGCCGCCAACGCTGCTGCTGCCGCCGCGGTCGCCGCCTCTGCTACGACTACTGCCAATTGGCCAACTGCAGGGTATAACACGTTTATCCCTGCCCTTGTTATTTCCATGTGTGCGATACTAGTAGTTTGTGTAGATGTGTCTACTGTCAACCTAGTATGCATGAATATGGTTAATTATCAGTATGCTTACGTCATGATCGTGGTTTATACTTGGATTAATTTAATCTGTAAATTGCCTAAATTCCTAACAATTACTAGTCAAGTTATCATCGTTAAGTGTAAGTTGTCTGAGTACTTGTTAGCCAGCACTTTCACCAAGTCATCCATAACCGCGGACAACACGGCTTCTCGAGAAGATTTAACCCTGCAGGGATGCACCAATTTGGCCGTACACGTAAGAATAACCCGCCAGACGGGGGATCAACCCACCAAGCGAGGTACTCAACACAACCCAACTCTTCCTCGCATCAAGCCCAAAGAACCCCGTGCAGTTGAGCGCACGGCTAATCAAGCCCCACGAAGAAAAGGGGACCCTCATAGCACTCTAAGAACGTGTCTCCCTAAATGCCGACTACAAAAGTTCCACCCTGGCGCCAAGGGTTCGCACCTGCATATGCATGCGGCAAATGGAAAACCCGAACTAAATGAGGCGATTTGGACGAGATGCGAATCGAATCAAAATTGCGGGGGGCGCCCATACTCGCTTCCCACATGCGGTTAGTGCGCTCATCATGGATCAATGGACAAGACCCTTTTCCTAATTAGGGTCGACACTAGCAGACCTCAAAACCACGTCGGGCCTCCTGCCGATGCCTTATCATCAAATTATTATTACCCAAAACATTAACATGTTGTTGATTGAATTGAAACCCAACTATCAAACTAAACAGGTGATAAGACAGACCACAAGACTTGAGCGCAAACAACACTAAGCATGCAACTACGTCACAAGGGCCAACAGGGTAAACAAACAACAGTTAATAGGAAGTGGAAGGAAGGCTATATCATGGCTGCAAGGTAAACATATGATAGGATCGAGACACAAGCATCGAATCATAAGGCTAGCATAAGAACAATGGAAAGAATCGGTAACAACTGATGAAAGGCAACCCTTTGGCAGCAAGTGAGTATACTTGCCTGGAATCCAGCAAGTAGAGGTACATCCGAAGAACTTGTCGTTGCTCACATCATCTCAACGTCCTATCCGCGAAGAAGCAACGAACTAGAACAAACACCGGATGCAATAATTACTTCTACGGCAAAAGATCCAACATGATCAAGATATGGATGCATGACAAGTTTAAGGATGCATCAAAGATAAACTAGTTGACATGGTAAACATATTTAAATGGGCCCATATACAATTTGGGTTGCATATGGAAAAGCCCATGAATTAATGTTGAATTAAATGATCTACAAATAACCATCATGTGAGAGTTGATTAGAATGATGCATGGATGAAGAAAACAATAAGAAAACAACAATAGCTTCAATTTAAAAAGGTGTTTACCAAGTTTGGAATTTTATTTATCAAGTTATGAAATTTGGCTTCTTAAATGAGTTACACAAGCATTTGTTGTTTTCACCCATTTTAATTGTTCAAAATAGATAACAAAATTCATATTTGGAAAGAACACCAAATTTTAGATGGAAAACATATTTCATTTGTTGAATTTGGATTTTAGATGAGCAAGTTATTAAATTGACAATTTTTAAATGCATTAAATAAGAAACAGTTGTTTTCAGCAATTTAATTTAGTCAAAACAGAAAACAAAGTTTATATTCAAGTGTGGCATTTAATTTTGGATGGATTTCATGTTTTGGGTTTTCCATTTGGAGCAAGCATGTGAAAGTTATTAATTAGGACTTTTAATTAATTAATTAAGGCATTTTTAAATGATATCAATTTTAATTGTTCAAATTGCAAGACAAAGTTGATATTCAGAAAGGTGGTTTCATTTTGAGTGGAAAACATATTTTATTTGTTGAAATTGGAATTTAATTGAGCAAGTTATGAATTCCACCATTTAAATGATTGAATTAAAGCATTAAGTAATTGCATTAGTTTTATTTATCCAAAACAGAAAACAAATGTTATATTTGGAAAGAGCATGAAATTTTGGATGGAAAACATATTTTATATGTTCAAAAAGAATTTAATTTGACCAAGTTATGAATTTAGCAATTTTAAATGATTTAAACAAGGTTTAAATTATTTAACCAATCTTAATTATTCAAAACATGAAACAAGGTTTATATTTGGAAAGGTGGTTTAATTTGGCATGGAAAACACATTTTATATGTGGCATTTGAATTAAATTTGAATTAGTTATGAAATTAACCAAATTTGTAATGAGGTGTTTGAATTTGAATTTTGAAAACATTTGGGATGTTCAAAACAGTAAACAAATGATTTAAGCAGGCAGAGAATTAAATTTGGTTTGGAAAACATGTTTTATTTATTCCATTTGGATTTGATTTGAGGGATTTATGATGGTTTGAATTTCAGGGACCAATCTGTGATTTTACAGGGACCTTTGTGTGGAAGAAAAGGATAGCAGAAAGGTCCCTGGGCTTTTCCCACTCAACGCGGTTCAACACCGTGACACTGACCAGTGGGGTCAGCGTCAAGTTGGCGCCAGCGTGGTGCGGGTGAGAGATGAGGTGGCCTCCAGGGCCAATGACCAGTGGGCCCTGGGTTGCGATGAGTAAATCACAAAAGGGGGGGGGGAAGTGCGCCCGCGGGGATTCGACCCTGGGTCGCCCAGCGTGCGTAGCGGGGTGCTACCACTGCGTTGCTGCTGCTTCGACGTTCAGAGTACCGACGCGGTGGTTTTTAGATAAACGACATGGCCTTGTGCCAGCCTGACGAAACTGAAACTGTCTTCAGATAGCAGGCACGGAGGGAACTACAGCGACCGGTGGTGATCGTCGTGGAGCGGCTCGATGGCTCGCACTCAGAGCAAGGGGAGGGGAGGAAGGAGTAGAGGGATGGAGGGAGTGCTCACCTCGGGGGTTGTGACGTCGTGAATCCCTCGACGATGACGAGGATGGCCGGAAGCTGTCGGCCGTGCGCACCGTCAGAGGTGGCCGGCGGAGCAGCGAGGAAGCGCGCGGCCTCTCTAGGCCGCCTCGGGTCCGAGACTCCCGCGCAGAAGGTGAGGGCGGCGTGGGGATCTCATTCCCGAGGATGGCTCAGCTCGAGGAGGACCGTGGCGACGGCGAGCGGCCACTGCCTCTCTCTCTCGGCTCAGTACAGAGGAAGGGGGGACAGAGAGAGATCAGAGGAGGGCGAGGGGATCGGCGGCGCAGGAGGAAGGATAGAGGGCTAGGGCGAGGGGGAGGAGGTTTTATGGAGGGCCTAGGTGGTACGGCAGGCATCAGAGGGGGGGAGCGAGGATCATACGGTGGTGGGGGGATGACAGCGACATGGGGGGTCTCCCCTGCGTCCGTACGAGGGAGAAGGGCATAGGTGGGCTGGGCTTGGGGGAAGGCCCGTGGTGGGCTGGGGAAATGGTGGGTTTTCGGGGTGGGCTTGGCCAGGTGGTGGGAAAAAGAAAAGGGGGGGTGTAGGTGGGCTAGAGGGGGAATGGGCTGGTGGGCTGGCCCGCCTCTCCCTAGCTTATTTTTTGTTGTTTTTAATTTTCTGTTTGCACACATTTTTTTTGTAGAAAAGAGAGAGAGAGAGAGAGAGAGAGAGAGAGAGAGAGAGAGAGAGAGAGAGAAATGAATAGGGTTTGGGGTTTTGCATTTTATGAATAAATTTTCTTAATTTGCAAAACAGTAAGTCAAGCATGTTACCACTAATTTCACAGGTTTGAAATGTTAATTGATTTGAATTTGTTAGTTGAATTTTCAAATAGGGTTTTCACATAGCTTTGATTTTTAAAATAAACAAGTTTTATTTAATAAGCTCAAACACTATGAAAACTTAGTGAGTTTAAAATGTTCGCAAGATTTTAATTTGTAAACCACAATTGGATCATGCCCATTATAAATGATTTGATTTGAAGTTGAACTGGAATTTACCATTAGGGTATTAATTAAAGGGAAATTTATTAACAAGAAATTTAAATAAATCAACTTCAAAACTATTGGAAACAAGTTGAGTTGTTTAGGTGGCAATTTTTAAATTGGAAACTTTGGACATGTTTGAAAGTTTAAATTGGTTTGAATTTTTGAGTTGTTTGGAAAACAGGGTGCAATGCATATGATGCATGTGATGCAAAGCAAAAAGAAAACAACCAATTTTCTAACTTAGGGGGAACACCCCAGGTGTTACAGTACTCCATGTCAAAAGGGAGGAAAATTGGAACGCGGATGCATTAGCCCGCATGGGTCAGAAAGGGTAAAAATCGTATCACCAGGTGTATTCGTCCAGCATTTGTACGAGCCATCCATAAAAGGTGGAGATATCGATTACCCCCTGGCTTCCGAGTCAATTGAAGTTATGCTCGTCAACCCGGATTGGACAATTCCATATTTAAACTTCTTAGTCAACCAGAAGTACCCGAAAGGAGCAGGCGAAGTCTTGCAGAGGCAAATTCAGCGTCGATGCGAATGATACAAAGTAATTGATAACTGCCTGTATAAACGTAGTACTTCCGGCATTTTTCTGCGATGTATTTTGGCAGAAGAAGGACGAGAAATTCTGCAAGAAATCCATGCCGGAGATTGCGGACATCATGCTCAATCAAAAAGCATAGTAAAAAAGCATTCCGTGCCGGGTTTTTCTGGCTAACAGCCAAGACAGATGCTGAGCACATAGTGAATACATGTGCAGGGTGTCAATATTACGCCAAGCAGACTAATATGCCGGTCCAAGCACTCAAAACTATTCCCATTACATGGCCATTTGCGGTCTGGGGGCTAGATATGATGGGACCATTCAAAACTGCGCGAGGCGGACTTACACATCTACTTGTAGCTGTGGATAAATATACGAAGTGGGTGGAGGCTAAACCCATCAAAAAGCTTGACGGTGTAACTGCCAGAAATTTCATCATTGACATAGTCATGAGATACGGCGTTCCACACAGCATAATAACAGAAAACAGGACAAATTTCTCCATTGGAGAATTGGCAAAATATTGCCGACAAACGGGAATTCGCCTAGATCTCGCATCTGTGGCACACCCGCAATCCAATGGACAGGTTGAAAGAATGAATAGCTCAATCCTGCAAGGAATACGCCCAAGACTCGAATCTCCTCTTCATAGAGCAGCTGGAGCATGGGTAGAGGAGCTATCTTCCGTGCTTTGGAGTATTCGAATGACGCCAAACAGGTCAACTGGGCAAACCCTGTTTTTCCTAGTTTATGGTGCGGAAGCTATCCTTCCAACGGACATGATCCATGATAGCCCAAGAGTGCGGGATTTCGACGACTCGGATGCCGAAGAAGCACGACAGGATGCCGTCGATCTCTTAGAAGAGGAACGAGAGCTTGTGCTTCAAAGATCCGCCATTTACCAGCAAGGTTTATGATGTTACCACAGTCGGAAAATCAGGCATCGTTCTTTTAAAGAAGGTGACTTAGTGCTGAGATTGGTGCAGCAAAGAAAGCACAAGTTGGCCCCAGTATGGGAAGGACCATTTGTAATCAGCAAAGCTATGAAAAATGGGTCATATTATCTTGTAGATATTCGGGACACACGATCCGAGAAGCCGAATCGCAAAAGAAAGAGAAAGATAGATGATGAAACTAGGAGAGACAAAGAGGCCTTGGAGCATCCAGCAGTTACGTCCCTTCTATACTTAGTTCAATTTCTATGTAAACATCTTTGAGATCATGAAATAAAGTTGTCGGAATTCTTATATCCATGTTTTTACAAGTTTATTATAGTACAAAACATGATTCCACCTTATCTATTTCCCAATGATCTTACAAAATACTCAATGTTAACCCGAATTGTGCCTGCGTGCTCGGTGTTTAAAACTGAATGATTTTCAGCCTACCTAACGGCTAAAGGAAACTCGGATTGTGCCTGCGTGCCAAGTTTCATTCAAAAAATTCCTTGCTTTTCTCTAAGTATTATCTGATTTCTTATGTGTTGGGTCACTGGAGCTAGTTAGTAAAAATGCCCTTAGTATGATCCATGTTTCCGAGTTTGAACTGATTGGTTTTACCCAGTAATTCAACATGATGATTCATAGTACTATTGAGCCATTTCAAACACTAAGGACAGTTAAAACACATAAGCCAGAGAACTTAGAAGACAAAGGAATATTAAAACCTGGAAACCTTGCAAAGAATTTCATAATTAAAACTGCAAAAGGCGGAGTTCTTGTTTATACAAAAGGAATAGAAGCATTACAATATAAATTACATTGTAAAAGTGCAGTAATGCTCCTATTGTCTACTTCCACCATCCAGGATCAGGACAGCCCTTCAAGCATCCGAGTCTTCTTCGCTGCTGTCATTCTCGGTGGCTTCGGGGATCTCCTCTTCCGGATAGGTGATGGAGATGTTCACCATGGAGGCGATCTTGGTGGCGTGACCTTTGATTTCATCAAAGATGGTAGTCCGCTGGGTTTCCGTGTATCCTTGAGGGATACCGGACACCACGCGCCAAGACTTGGCACCAGGGTAATGCATACGCATAAGGCCGAGTGCCATGCGTGCTCCACCCCGTGCTGCGGAGCGTAAGGTGGACTCCTTGGACTCCGCCACCTCCAGGATAGCACCCGGAAGTTTATAAACTTCCGAGAATTTTAAAGTACTTGTGGGGAGGAACTTGTTGATCAGCTGCATCCCAGCATCTCTGATCGCATTCCATACCTTCCCAAAGACTCGGATTTTTTCAATACGAGTAAGACTTGGATAATTTCCTGTTTTTTCGGAACAAGCCTCCAAAAAGGTTAGGCGGAAAAGCAGAGAAACAAAGCAAGACATGGACGAATCGGTAAATGAAATAAAACTTACCAAGAACCTTGTCGATTTCGGAACCTTCCTCTAGGCGAAGGAATAAGATACTTTCCAAGTCTTGGATAGTGGATTTATCTTTTTCCGCCTGATCAGAAGCCTTGGATTGAGCAATTCCAAGGGCCAAATTACTGGCTTCCAGATCTTGTTGAACCTTCATAAGCTCCTTATGAAGGTCCAAATTCTCCTTACGGAGACGTACGGCATTGCCGACATCTTCATCTACTTGGCCTTAGCCAAAGCAGCTGGAAAGCAAGGAAAAAATTCTGAGTTCAGAAAAATCTCGAGAAAGTACTTATTGACAATCCGGATAAAAAACTTCAGAGAATAAAGCATACCTGTTGTTTCCGATAGCTGTAGCTGAGATGATGCCAGCTCATTGTTCTTAAACTCAATAATAGATTGAAGGGTTTTCACCTCTTCATTCTTGATGTTAAGTTTATTAAAAAATTCCAGGTTTATTACATCAGCGGTATGCTGAAACGCGAAAATGAAAGCCAAAACGCTTAAGTTAGATCAAGCGTAATAAGAAGCATTAAGGGGAAAGTATACTTTCAACTTATTGCTTGGGGGCTAGAGATATTACCTGGCTCATTTCCCGCAAGTTTGATAAAGTCTCGTTGAATTCTTTTGCGTATTCAGAAAAAAGAATCCCAACGTGATGAAGGCCATCTTGTATGACCTGACGAGGTGAAAATACGAAATCATTTCGGATAATTAGCCCGCCCTGTGGCCAAGGACGGATTAGAGGAGCAGGAGCGAAGAATTTCCTAGCTTCTGGACAGATATATCCGAGTTCATCAAATGGTTCTTCCTTTATCCGGATATTCCTGTCTAAATTGGGAATAGGCTCGTCTTCCCGAGATGCCCGAGGATTTCTACTCATCTGTGTTTCCGCTCTTTCCCTCGCACCCATGGTAGGTGCAATAGGCTGGCTGGATTACTGAAATTGATTATCCGGGTTCGTGGTTTTATACCCCTTGCTAGACATAGCTAAGGGAGGAGAAACTGCAGCAGAAGAAGGTTCCCTTTTGATAGCAGCAGCTTTATGTTTCTTCAGTTTCTTTGTCTTCAAAGGAGTTGGAGCAAGGCTGAAAAGGGAACATCCGAGAAATAAATATCTCGAAGAACTGGAGGGGAGTGACGATTAAAAAAGCTCCAGCAGAATACCTGGATGTGGCGACGGGAATTCCGTCAATAGTTATCGTTTCCTCAAAGGTCACTTGCCTTTTTCGTTTCCGGCCGCCATAGAAGCTGGCATGTAATTCGTCAAGCTTGGCGTCGGAAGCAAGATCAGCTCCCTCAAGTTCGTCAAACTAGGGAAGTAGCAACGATGCGTTTAAAGTCAGAAAAAGAGGTTAATCCGAGAGGAACCCGAAAGCAAGGAAAGTACAAATACCTTAGGGGCTGGATTCTCCTCGTGATGTATGGCCAGACTTTCTGCGTATTGATCGCAGGTGGCGACCAGTTGGTTGACTCGCTTCATGAAATCCTTTTTGGTATAAGATTTATCCGTCCCCCTCATGCTATCTTCTGGCCCTTCATATTCGCAAAGGAGCCGGGAACGAAAGGAAAGAGGTTGAATACGGCGTCCAAACCAACATAAGACAGTATCCTTTCCAGTTAAGGGAGGCTGAGAGGAAGTAAGCTTGGCAATACGCCGTTTTATCTTCATCAGATCTTCCGGCAAAGTTTGCACTGCTTCAACTGTCCAACTCTCATGAGGAGTGGCGGCGGAATTAACGAATGGAGGAACCCCGCTTTCCTTACCAGGAAATGGGATGTCCTGATGATAAAAGAAGGAACCTATCCAAGATTTGACGGGTTCCGACGTTTTTATCTTCGGATACCAATCTTCCCTAAGTCTTCGAAGAGTGAAAGAAATAGTTCCGCATATAGGAGGAATACCTTCTGTATATCGCCAAAAATCTAGACTGGGTGCTATTCCTAAATACCCTTCAAAAAGGGCTTGGAAACCAGCTAGGTAGAGAATGGAGTTGGGAGAAAGATTGTGTGGCTGGACGCCGTAATAATCAAGGATATTCAAGAAAAAGGTGGAAGGTGGTAAACCCATACCTCTCGCGATGTGAGAAGTAGGGAGGACGCGTTCCCCGTCTTTCGGTATGGGCTCGAGCTCATTTTCCGAGTTCCGCCATTTGCCTTTGAATATGAGCCCTTCCTTTTCCATTTGTGGAAGGAGGAGGGGAGGAATATTACTCGGACTCCAGTTGCCGACGAATTCCATCTCTTCATCAGCTCCGGCGGCGGCGGACCCGGCGACTTCCGCGGCTGCAAGCTCGTCGCCAACGAGCGTGATTTTCTCCTCCGCCGTCTCGGGAGCGAACGGAGGAGTAGGCGCGGAGCTCGAACCCGCAAGATCCGCGGCGGCGGAAGCGTTTCCCTCCTCCGCCGCGGTGCCCGCGGTCTTCACCGGCTCGTCGCCGGTGCGCGTTGGGGAATCCAACATAGGGTCCATCGTGTTGATGATATCCTCGATGTCTTGCGCGACGGTGCGGGCGGGCGAGGATGACGGAGAGGCCATTGGGTGGCGGCGCTGGTTCACCTCCGGTGAGGTCTTGGACGCGGAGTGCGTTCGGGAATTTCTCTCTGCTGGAAGCTTGGGCGCTGTAATGGTGTTCGAAGTGGGAGCGGAAGGTTTTTCGAGAGGACGAAGAAGGCTATTTATAGCCGGAAATCCGTCATGATACGTGCTAACGGCTCTTTTGACCGTTGGATGATCAACGCGTGTCACTCGCCTGGAAATCCGGGAAATGAATCGACAGGGTGATTATGGCTATCTCCTCGTTTCCCGCGAGAATCTGTCAGAGATATGTTTCTGGGTTTCCCGCTTGAAACCCAAACGTCCCTTACGTCAGCATGATTAAGGCGCTGACGTAGGAGGTTCCTTCTCTGCGAAGGATTGTGTGAGAAAAGCCGGATTTTCAGAATTCCGAGTTTTACGTTACCATCTCTTTTTAAAGAAAAATAAGAAGAATCAAGACTGCTGGCCAATATTTCTTGGACAATATACATTTGGCGAAAGACGGCGAATCAGAGTTTTAATCCTTCTTGGGGGCTACTGTCGGATATATATTGAATAGGGGTATATCAGATAGTAGTCAAAAGTGCCGGATTACCAGGGTGGCCCAAGTGGTAGTGGGCAATGGTCCATTGGGCGGCCCAGTAATCTGACGCGCAGAAGCCGGATTCTAGAAGAACCCGGGTCACGGCCCACGTGATCTGGCTCGGAGTAGAAGGCGGATTCCTTACTTTCCAAGTTAATAGTTACCGTAGTCTTCTAGGTTTCTTACTCTGTAAGCCCTAGCTCGGCTATTATATAAAGCCGGACGGGAGATACGATAGAGAGAGGAAGATACAGACTAACTCGCAGGGAAGTTGATCCTCAGCGAATAGCCAAACAAAACCTCACATTGTAATTGTATACACAGGTTTTAGCCCTGATTAGTGAGATTGCAGGAGTAGGAACGTCGTATTATTACGACGTACCGAACCTAGGTAAATCCTGTGTCTTTGTCTTCAACGCGATCCCGTTCCCCCATGTCTCTACCCGTAGTCTCATGGCACCCCCGTCTATGAAAACTACCACGATGTCTCGACAAATGGCGTGCGAAGTGAAGAGCGGAAGATTTTCACGGTGGACGAAGACGGCTATTTATAGCCGGAATTCCGTCACGATGCATGCTAACGACTCTTTTGACCGTTGGATGGCCAACGCGTGTCACTCGCTGGAAAATCCGGGAAATGAAACGACAGGATGATTATGGCTATCTCCTCATTTCCCGCGAGAATCTGTCAGAGAGATGTTTCTGGGTTTCTCACCTGTAACCCAAACGTCCCTTACGTCAGCAAGTTTTAAGCGCTGACGTAGGGAGTTCCTTCTCCACGAAGGATCGTGCGAGAAAAGCCGGATTTTCTGGATTTCGAGTTTTACGTTACCATCTCCTTTAAGGGGAGAAAAGAAGAATCAAAACTGCATGCCGATATTTCTCGGAAAAGATGCATTTGGCGAAAGACGGCGAAAACGGAGTCTCGATCCTTCTTGGGGGCTACTGTCGGATATATACCGAATAGGGGTATATCGGATGGTAGTCTAAAGTGCCGGATTACCCGGGTGGCCCGAATGGTAGTGGGCTACGGTCCATTGGGCGGCCCAGTAAGCTGACGCACAGAAGCCGGATTCTAGAAGAACCCGGATCACGGCCCACGTGATCTGGCTTGGAGCAGAAGGCGGATTCCTTACTTTCCAAGTTAATAGTTGCCGTAGTCTTCTAGGTTTCCTACTCTGTATGCCCTAACCCGACTATTATATAAAGCCGGGCGGGAGATATGATAGATAGACAAGAAGCTACTAGCTAACTCATCGAGAGGTTGATCCTCGACGAATAGCCAACAGAACCTCACGCTGTACTTTGTATACACAGGCTTTAGACCTGAATAGTGAGTTTGCAGGAGTAGAAACGCCGTATTATTACGACGTACCGAACCTGGGTAAATCTGTGTTTTCGTCCTTAGCGCAACCACGTTCCCCCACGTCTCTACCCGTAGTCTCATGGCACCCCCGTCTATGAATTCTACTACGATGTCTCGACATCTAAATATCAGTTATTACTTTAGCAGAAAAGCTTCTTTATTGAGGACTACACTTATGTGCTTTGCAAAAGTTCCACCTTGGAAACTAGAGACCACCTGTTCTTCCACTAATTTCCCTTTTGCTAAGGATGGCCGAAGAAATTTCTGCCCATTCCTTGATTTAGATGGGGCAAACTCACTTGGAGTGTATTTCTCAGCTACAGAAAAAGATAAACAAACCTTTCTTTATGGAGCTCATTATAATGGGGGACATGGTCAATTTGACTAAGCAGTAATGACTTCACCTTCAAACAAATTCAGCCGAACCTCTATAGATGCATAGGAGTGTTCTAATTTGGCTTAAATGGCTGAAGTTTCAAGCAATCCAAAAGAAATATGACTCCTTTCCGCACTAGGTCGACAATTTCACTTGAGGTTTTCTTTCTTCGTACAAACCTCTTGTAACTATGTAAATACAATTGTAATTTATCTTCAATAAAATCTACTCCCTCTGTCTTAGATTAATTGTCACAAAGATAGACACAAATGTACGTATATAGACATAATTTAGTGTCAGATACATCAACTTTTGTCCATCTTTGTAACAATTAATTTGAGACGGAGGGAGAAAAATACATAGTAGAATCCTACTGTTTTTGTTTTACAAAAATCACGCCTAATGTATTTGAGCTCCTAGGTGCGGGACGGGAAATGATCCGGACCAAAGTAAAGAAAATCACGGGCCGAAAGCGCCAGCCGAAAGAAGCACAGAGCCTACTAATGAATCCGCAGGCCTGGCCCAGACTTCTTTGCCAGAAGTGAAGATTCCATTTTGCACCAACTCCGCCTCATAATAATCCCCTCCTCTCCCCGTCTGGTCCATTTCCTCTTGCCTTTCCCCTCCTTCCTTTTCCTCCTCGTCGCGGCTCGAGCTAGGGTTTCTCGCCTCCGGCCTCCCGCTCCCCACCACCTGCCCCACCAGCCATGTCGAAGCAAGGTTTGTTTCCTCGAATCCGAACGATTTACGCGAGATCTTGCCGTTGTTCGGTGCCGGTCGATTTGACCCCTCGCGGTTTCTGACGTCTCTTTCGGCTTCGGGGTGGTTTTGCAGGAGGGAAGGCCAAGCCGCTGAAGAAGGCCAAGGTCGACGAGAAGGAGTACGACGAGGTATGCTATCGTTCTGCTATGGCAGTTGTTTCCAATTCGCCGCCGGGATTAGCGATCTGCCCCTGTGATTAGTTCTAGGTTTTGAGGCGTTTAGGTCACCTGCGGGCGGTGGCGTTAAATTGATCCGTGCTTGGCCGGTTACCTTGGCCGATTGGTTAGGGGAATATGAATTTAGCGATTTTTTATGGAAAATTATAGGGGTTCATGAATGATTGATATGACACTTTACCTGGAAGGGGAATTTGCCGAATTGCTATTGATTGTATCGGTTATGCTGGATGAGAAGCTTGCATAACCTCTGAATTATGTGACGGTTTGAAGTTTTGAAGCAATTGTGTGTGTTCTAGCGAGTGAACAAAGTTATGCATGGGCGAATTGTACTTAATTGTGAGGACTTGTTGTGATTTGCTAACATCAATCTGTACAACACCGGCTTGCCCTTTTTGTAAGTTGCGATACATGCATGGCTTGTCTAAGGTTAAATATGCTTGGCAAAGCCTGGATTGCACAGCTGTATCCTTACCTTGTTCCTTTCTTTACGCTACTACCTAAATGTGTTTTTTGATAGTAAGAGAGTGTTGGCTAGTTCTCCTTTAAACTTTACTGTATTATGCTATCTTGTTCTGTAGAAAGCTTACCCTTGGTGTTTCTTGTTTAATTTAATTAGTTATAACTTTCAGTTTCAGTTGTCATACATGGTACTCCAACCATACTACCATTCTCTTAATACATAAACTATAACATTGTCAAGTTTTGTGTGGGGAGAGGAGGGTTATATGATTTTGTTATCATCTTTATAAAAAATGCTTTTTTTAATATAAAAACTAGGCCATAAACATTAGAGGGATAGTATGAGCTACTTCAGTTACCAGTTACAAGTTACAACTGATGAGATCATACTTATCATAGTCCATCACTTCTCTCTTTGCAGACTGACCTTGCGTACCTCCAGAAGAAGAAAGATGAGCAGAAGGTGAGACCAGTAGCGGCCTCTACATTAGTTCTTTCTTACTCTGCTCATCTTATAACCCTTGTTACTGACATGAACTACATTGTTTTTCCTGACAAACAGGCACTGAAGGAGCTGAAGGCCAAGGCAGGCCAGAAGGGTGCACTGGGAGGATCCGGCCTGAAGAAGAGTGGGAAGAAATGAGTCTGCCTACCCCATCTGTAATGCCCAGAAAATGATAAACCATCTATCTATCTGTGTTGCGCTTCACTATCTATGGTTGTAACAAACTACCTTATAAATGTGTTGAGCATTAAGCACCATCTTCGCAGTTGGGCTGCTGGGAACCTATTGTGTTTCAGCTCCTTCTGCTTAGCTATGATACAGATGGTTGTCTAGCTTATAATATGAGGAATTTGTGACTGGAAATTTCTGATGTGCGTGCACCTGTGGGCTTCCTGGTTCTTTGTGTGCATTCATGTGCATCCAGGCATCCCATTTCTTTGTGGTGAATGGTTATTGTTTGCCCTGGTAGTGTTTCAATTTCGTTAGTTGCTGTCACATTGTAAGTTGGTTGCTCTGCTATTCGCTTGTTCTGAAGGCTTTATTTTCATCTGTTTCCAAGTTAGCATATGGGTCTTATCATATCTACCCACTTCGTGACATCATTGCATCCACTTACATTCCTCGATTTATATAGCAGTAGGTTGTCTCTGGAACAAACGGAACAGGTTGCCTCCTGAATATCGGAGCAACCTATATTACAGTAGATTTTTTTGTGACTGAACAGACAGGTGGTTCCATAGATAAAAGTATGACGAATTTGTGATTTGAAACTTGTTTGCATTCAGGCGTGTGGGTTCTTTTTGGTGATTGGTTGCTGCGTTTCTGCTCCATTTTACTTTGCTTGTTACACTTGGCTGGTTGGTCCCACCGAATCGCTGATGGTTTCCTCCATTTTATACTATATAGCAAGTAGGAGGACTCTGGTCTCTGGAACAGGTTACTTGGAGGCAGCATCTGCTTCGAAGTTCCATAAGGCTTTGTTCGTTTCCGCCCACCCCGGCCGGGATCGGCGCGAAACCCCCGTGGGTCAGCCGGGATCAGACCGCGCGGATAAAATCCTGGCCATCCCATGTGACACATTGGGTTAAACCCAGGAGGGATTACACCCCGCCCTATTCCCTGCCGATCCCGATCATTTCGCAGGGGAATCAAACCTCGACCCTTATCCCGTGGAACAAATCCACGACTCTCTCTCTCTCTCCCCCTCGTCTCTCCCTCGGACTCTCCAATTAACACCAGCAAGGCGGCGGCCCTCACCGCAGCAGCAGCAGCAGCAGCAGCCGACCGAGTAGATCCGGGAGTGCGGCGAGGGATGGGGGCTCGCCGGAGTGCAGGGAGACGACGCGGGGATGGATGATTCCCGTTGCTCGGCCAGCGGCCACCTCACCTTTGGACGCGGCGGCCGCACATGGTGCTGCGTGGCAGATCCAGGCCGCTGCCTACTAGGTAGTTATTCCTGCTGCCTACTAAATTTTTGTTTTTGTAATATATGAAATCATGCATATCTTTTCTGTGAGTTATGTTACAATATTTTTGTTTTTGCAATCTGAAACCATGCCTTTCTTTTCTGTGAGTCTTGTTAGATTTTTTTTCCGATGTAATCTGAAACCAGCAATGCCAGTGCCATCCTTTGAGGTTATCTAGTTTTTTTTTTGAGTGTTGAGGTTATCTAGTTATATATGCCAGTGAACCTATTCAGTTATGGTAGAGAAAAGGAAGAAACCAGCGACCATATTTGTAACCTTGTCTAGCGAGAGCAAGAAATCAGTGCCGGCTTTTGCAACTCTGAATCCCATCCTTTTTGTTGCAACTGGTGACCCATTCCAACCAACACCTCCGCGACTGCTCTCAGATTATATGGAGCTGATCAAGACACAGTGTGCTTGGAAACCATGCAGTGTGGTAACCTTGTCCATAGGCTTACTGTAAAGCTCTGGATTTGGAAATTATATAATAGTAGTAGTGAACCAATGATATTTTTTTAGTTGTGCCATCCAAGATATCCCATCTAGCTGAATGCACCTTTTCTGGGTTTTCCATCTGATCTTCACATATCTCTTGTTAGCAATAAGCTGCAAAACCTAGTCAAAATCGGTGTGCTGTAGCAGTTCCATGATCCGTGGCTATTTGAATCTACTTCAGTCAAAATCCTGTTCATATATTCTCCAATGCTATTTCATGTTCATGAGTGTGTGGGAAGTATCTAATTATCCAGTTCCATATGTTCAACTGCAATGCTATCTCGTGTCCACTCCAACCAGAATTATCTCCAAGGAAAGAAACAAATTTACATGCAGAGTTACATGCCAATTTGATTGTATCCGGGTCATCACAGTCAAACAACATTACTGCAGCCTTACACTTGTGCACTTGCTAATTCAGTTTTTCGCACATTTGGTGCATAAAAAAATATTCACTTAGCTTGGTCTCGTTTGATGACCTATACAATGTAGATGATACTACTGTGGTCATGTTCTTGCTCTTCAGGTTACTAATTTCTGACGGCTTGGTGAGCGCTGCCGAAAGCTATGTTCTTGCTCTTCAGGTTACTAATTTCTGATGGCTTGATGAGCGCAGCTGGAAGCTGCCGGACGAGGAGTTTGGCAAGACGCTGGGCATGGCGATTTGCAGCAAGACCTTGGGAGGCGCTGGGCGAGTTACTGGTCCTGGAGCAATGAGGTAAAGAGGGTTGAAGTTTTTGTCCCCTGCAACACCTATTTCGGGACGGAGGGAGTATATTCTTTAATTTTTTTTGATTTTGTTATAATTAAATAAATTTCTTGAGTGGATATATCAGGTTTTGATGTATATAATGATATTTCCCTGGGGTTTAAACGAACAAGCAAAAGTTCCTATGAGGATCGGTGGGATTTATGGAGGGGTACCGATGGGGGAATGGGTGACACCAGGGGATCACCAAATCCCTGAGGCCTCGTTCGGTTGCAAGGGAGCCAATCCCCACAGGGAATTAACCCCCGCAGGGTTTGGGTGATCCCCTAATGTCACCCAATCCCACGTTAATCCCGTATGCCGCTAATCTATGTACCAGCTGACTCATTCGGTTATTCCCAACTCCCAAGGGAATCAAACGAAACATAGACACATCAGAAACCGCTTGCCTTTGGCGTATGTACAACCAAACAAGAACGCATGCTCTGAAACGTAAATTTTATACAGCTACAAGAAAATCAATAGTATATATGTAGATAAATATGAAACCGTTTTTGCTATGCCCTTAATATTAAATTTTGCATAGTTACCAGAAATAATGAGCTAAATTTTCACAGCACAACAATAGCTGCGCTCGAAGCTGAAAACTGACTGGATAGAAAGACAATATTTTGCCCATAACAATGACATCTTGTGACATGATAAATATCAATAATATCTTCTACTAGGCTTCAAGGATTGTTTGGAGGACCATGGATAACAAGCACCATAGTGAGGCACCTCTTGTTGGATGCTACAATGAACATTGCAGGGAAATACTACAGCAAAGCACATCATATACTTCTACAAGCACTTGACCATTTCATCTCCCTAGCACTCTATGAATCTAAGGCATGTTGCCCATGCTGATTACTCACTTCAAACAGGTACCTAGTACATAGGCACATGTAGCGTTTCAAGTCATCCTCGGACACCACCGCATCATCGGCCACCAGCCCCATTTTGCGCATGAGGTTCCCCAGAGCTTTTTGTAGTGCTGTTGAACCCGACCGTTTGTCCTTGGCAAGCCTGGCACTCCTCCGAGGCTTGAATCTTGGAGGCACAACCTGCAGGTTCCTTCTACGTAGCGTTGTGCTTGCCGAAAGAGTTGGCGTACGCAGGTGACCGAGTCCACAAAACGCAGAGGAACCTGGGTCTGGGGAGAGGCGGACGCAGGTGCAGGATCCACACGCGCTTGGTCCACCATGCAAGCCCAGCGCTCCTCCTCCAGGAGAGCAGGCAGTCCACAAAGACAGGGGAGCCCGTAGGGCTTTCACCTTCTCCTCTTGTGAGACTCCCATTGTGCTTAGCGTTGCAATGCAGTTCATGACTGAGAACTCATCCACATTCCTCGAATCAGCTTTCGCATCCTCAATCTGCCGAGTCTTCATCTCAATATACTTTTCAGTTCAGCTATAACAGGAAGCTTTAAATTATATTAAAGAGGTGACAATCAAGTATCATCTGATTTTATTTGGAAAATTTTGTCGCAACATTTTCCACAGGCTCAGCTAAGAGCATGTCTAACAGGCCCCGTATCACGCGAGCGCCCCGTATAATTCCGGCGGCATACGGGGCGCGGGCCAAAACGGCCGTCTAGCAGGACCCGTATGCCGCCTGGCCCGTAACAAAAATTTACGGGGCCTGCTCCACCGCCCCCTCCGCCCCGTACATATAGAGGGTGAGGGTTCGGGTGGGGGTCCAACCCCCACCCGCAACCCTAGCTCCGCCGCGCGCCGCCGCCGCATTCGCACTTCCGGCGAGCAATTACGCACGCTTAGCCGCACAATTAGAAGCTCCACCACCGCCATGAGCTCCCCCGACGCCTCCGGCTCCTCCACCGCCCGCTCCAAGCGCCGCCGCGAGCCGGAGACGCTCGAGGAGGCGTGGCGGCTCCATTGCAAGCACTCTGTTGCAGGGAGCCGCCGGAGCGTGTGGAAGTACGTCGCGTGGCCGGAGGCAATGCCGGACACGCTGAAGGACTACGCCCCGGGAGGGTTACTACACCGTCGACCCGCCGCCGCGGCCGATGAGCGGCCGCAAGTTCGAGAAGTGGCTCGCCGAGAGGGAGCTGCTGCAGTCGTGCAAGCGCGGCGGCGACGGCGCTAGCGGCAGCGGAGGAGGACGCGCGGCAGCGGAGGAGGAAGCGCTGCCGGCGACAGAGGAGGAGGAGGAGGCCGCCTTCGCGGCCGCGCTCGAGCTCTCGAAGCAGGAAGCAGAGGCGCGGGCGCGGGCGGAAGCGGAGGAGGAGGCGAAGGCCGTCGCCGACGTCGAGGCCTTCAAGGAGATGGAGGCGAAGGCCGGCCCCGTCGTCTTCCTCGACTAGTTATAGGTTAGATTTCTAGCAGTTCTAGCAGTTCTAGCAGTTCTTGTAATGGTGATCTGAACGAATCAATGAAATCAAGCTTCTTCTTCTCTCCCGCGTAGTTCGAATTTAAATATACGGGGCGGATTAAGGGGACTGCTAGACGAACTCGAAAAAACTGAGCAAAGATTTTCCTAATTTTCCTATACAGGGCACTCTACACGCGATTTAGAGGGCCAAACTTTACGGGTCCTGTTAGACATGCTCTAAACAACTAGTACTACTGAGAGCTGCAAATGGCATTGCATTCACTATTTAGCAAAAGCTATGCAAGAATATATTTTCCAATGAGTCCAAGCAAGTACTCCGGCTTTCATGCTTGTCAATGAGCAAGAGAAAAAGCAAGTAGTCCACTGATTGAGGATCCGCACACTGAAAATCTTATGATGGAATGGATCATCACTGAAAACAATGTTACCAAACACATACTGTTAAATCTTCCATAAAATTGACACCGCTACAGAAGGTGTGAAAGGAACAAAGATATATCTGATCAATTTTTATGGTGATGTGATGATGTGCTATAATTTGCGATTCATTCATCTCATCAATTACAGCCGGAGAGCTACGGCTTCACCCAGTCCAGGAGCTTCTGCTCTGCTCACTGTGGAACGGCATTAGCCGAGTACATACTTGGCACTGCTAACACAACAAATATCTGAATGTGCAAGCTTCATTGGCATAAATTCATATGTTTAAAATGTATCTGAATTTTCATCTAGAAAAAATACAATATATGTTTCTTTCTGTTCATTTGAAGAATTAAGTGCTGAAAATAACAGTCATTTATCTATGAGGGAGTAGCAACTCCTGGTGTTCTCTAATCTAACATGAAGGCGATATCTGAACACCCAACTAAACAACAGCAAAACAAGCATGAAACGCATCACATGCATTTATTTGCTACGACTCTAAGCTAGTCCCCAGACTTCATTTCCTCTTTGAGATACATGGTGTATGGCCATGCATCAGCAGCAAATTAAGCAGACACAACGTTTATCAACAACCAGATTTACCCCACTACAAGATTTCCAAGCACAGCAGTAAAAGCAGAGGTGTTGGATAGATCTGGTCACCTGCTACAACAAAAAGTATGGGGTTCAGAGTTGGAGGAAGAAACTAAAGGCTGCACAAACGTTTTTAATTTTTTGCTCTCTCACCCTTCGGCAAGCCTGTGGACAAGGTCACTGAAGTGCTTGCAGGTTTCTTTCTTTTCTCTACCACAATTGCCGCCGGTTTCTTTCTTTTCTCTGCCACAATTACCGCCGGTTTCTTTCTTTTCTATATCTACCACAAATCTAAGAAGAAAAACATAGAAACTATAAGAAGATGAGAGGGATGGAAAGGGAGGAGGAGGCTTATCGGTGTGAATCCGCCGTACATGAGCACTAACGCCGGATGTGGCGTCTGGCGGTAGCCGTCGATGTCGTTCACCTCCAGGTCGCTTCCGAGCTCCCTCCACCGCCGCTGCCTCCAATATCGCGCCTACAGGGGATGGAAGGGAGGAGAATGCCGCCTAAATAATCCTCCAGGGTGGTCGCCTCCGCCGCTCTTTCCATCTGTGCCGCATCTCCGCCGCCGCCGGCGGCCGTCGCCGCCTCAAAATCGCGAGACAGGAAGATTCGGCCGATGGCGTGGTCTTCTTTTTTTGGGTACCGGTTCGGGAAATTTTCCACGGGTGGCGACTCGATTGTTTTTACCCCCGTGGATAGATGGGGTTTGCGAGGGGATCTAAACCCGGCCGGGTATAACCGAATGCACATTGAGGAGCAGGCAGGGATCTATTCCCGGCTGAGCCGAACCACGGGGATTGGAGGGGATTAGGCTCCGTTCCCGGCCGGGGAGGGCGTAACCGAACAAGGCCTGAGCGGTTTGGTTCCCTGCAGGGTTTGGTTCCATACAAACCGAACAAAGCCTAACTGCAGAGCGAGACGATGGGGTTTGCAGTTTGCACTCGCCAATGTCTGAATCACCGCTTCATCGACTAGGACGGCTGCTGTTCCTGTTGGTATGGTACAACTTGAATATAACAGTTTCATCATGCAAATTTGTACTATGTATAACGAGGTCGACGGGCAACATCGTCATCCTACGCTTATAGGAAGTTGAAAAGAAAAGAAGAATGCCTTACCCACTGAACACGGTTCTCTGTGGTTGGTCACCGTAGGAGTTACACAATGACCAGACAACCCTTGGTCGAAGGTTCGCTTGCGCTGCGCATTATAGCACTCCAGTGGAGACCCCCAATAGGCGTCCGGATGGGCGCCCGGCGAGGCCCTTTGGAGCCTCGTCCGGACGGGAAGGCGCCCAACGGGCTGTCCCGTTTCCACTTGCAGCCCCAACCTAAACCCCTTCCAGCTGTGGGCCCGCCCTGTCAGCGAGGGAGAGGCTCGTCATGTCGGAAAGGCGCATTGACGCCTCGACGAGACGGAACGCTGCGGCGGCGCAGTTCAATCGCCCACGTGGCGGAGTAATGGTGTTGCCGCCGCCTCGTCTTGCCCGCCCGCCCGGCTACAAAAACCCGTCCCCGTCGCTATCCTCGGTCCCATTCCTCGCCGCTCTTCCTTCCTCCCCTCGCCGCTCTTCCTTCCTCGCCTCGCTATGGTGAACTGCAACTACCTCGCCGGCACGGCCGCCGAACCCTACGCATCTGGGAGGCGCGGATGCTGTACGAAGCCAACTACCACTCATCGTCGGGGATGAGCGCCAAGGCTAGAGGCTCACGCAGGCAGTGTGCCTGTGCCTCCGCCGCCCACTGGGCCAGAGCGCGTCACCGAGATCGAAGAGATCCGGAAGCTGCTGCCGCCGGAGGTGCGCAACCAGCCTGAGTGGCATCCCGCCAACCAGGCGGCCTGGACGGCGTACTTCCAGGACAGGTTTGAGAGGGAGGTCGCCGATGGCCCTACCCGCGGCATCATCTCGGACCGCAAGAATGCCGCCGGCCGCCGCATGTGGTGGAGCAAACCCGGGCGCACGCTGGCCTGTGTTCTCGCCCACATCGAGCGGCAGCTTAGGCTGCGGGGAGGAACCGCCGCGCGGCCGCGCCCTCTCCGCAGCCTACCCCTCTTGCCATCGTCAAGGAGGAGCCGCAGGAGGCGCCTCCACGCCGGCGATCCCGCAGCCAGACCCTCGTCACCAGGGAAAGACGTCATCCGCAGGCGTCGGGCGACGTCATCCTCGTCTCCGACAACGACGACGACGACGACGCATGCGCTCCCCCGCCAATGTACCTTGGCGACCCAGGGCAGAGCAGCTGCAGCGCCGCCTGCCCCCCCGCCAACGTACCTTGGCGACCCAGGGCAGAGCAGCAGCGCCGCCCCGAAAGCCGAGCCGCCGAGCGACGACGACGACAGCAAGATGTACAAGGCCCTAGGCATCTAGGCGTCGTATTTAGGTTAAATTTCGTCTAAAATATGTAAAAAAAAATCGCCTATATTCGGTCCCCTATCAATGAATTTTAGTTTTCAAATTGTCGCTCATTTTTGTCGACTTGGGCGGCGGCGCTGTGAGGCAGAGTATGTAGACGTGGCGGCGTGGGCCAGTTTTTGGCCGTCTAGTGCCGCTGGCAGGACGGGCCCGCGGCGCGTTTCGACTCGCCCGTCGCCCCCACGGGAGCCCCTGGGAGAGGGGTTGGGCTAGATTTGTCGGACGATAATAAGGGAATGTTCGGACGGGAAGGCACAATAGGGGCGCGACTGGGCGCGCTAGGGGCCTGTCCGGACGGAAAGAAGCCGTGGAGGCGCGTTTAAGTGGCGCGACTGGAGATGGTCTTAGTAGAGAGTAGAGACTAATGCAGCTTGGTCCGAAGACCTCATGTACCAGCACCGGTGAGATTCTTTAGCGGAAAAGGGTAGAGATGAGATGATGCGGACGCGACCGGTGGGGGCAAAAGGGATGGCTGCCGGGAGGAGTTCAAGTGGCCAAGTGCGGGGTGACGTCCACCACCGGGTGGACAGCGACGGCGACCCCGGGGGACATCCACTCGGCGAACGCGCCTTTTCATCCCGATCTCCGGCTTCGTCTTTCAGGTTGACGACAAGCGAGTTGGGTATCCATCGCGAGGTGATCATGGACGAGGGAAAGGAGCACTACGCCACTACGGTATACTAGTACATACCACTAGCTAGCTAGCTAGCTAGATCCGTACCGTACATACGTACAGGCAGACAGGCCAAACCGATGCGGAGTATGCATCTAGCTCCTGGTGATCACTAGCTGCTGCACATCACATCAGTATCTCTCACGAGTAAGTAGTACATGGTCCATGTGGGCGTGGCGTTGGTTGGCGGCGGGGGCCAATACACCATACTACTTCCAGAGGTGCATGCATGTGATGTGTACACGTACCCGGCCGTGCGCTTTAATGGAAGTGGGTGCGCATCCGTCGCCTGATCCACGAGGACAATACTATAAACCCCGTATACCATCCTTGGCCTGTCGAACCTGTCCTCCGACGATCCTTAACAAAGGTGTCCACTCCCAGGCTCAAGTGCACCCCTCGGTTTTTTAAAAATTCAAAAAAATTAGTTGCAAGTTCTTTTAAAAATCGAAAAGAATTTTGGAAATAGCTCATGACGTAGGTAGCCTACACACACGTATAAAACCGGCTACACACAAAAAATTGATAGAATCACAAAAAGTTTACAGATTTGAAATATTATATTATAAATCTGTAGATTGGTTATTATAATGTAGATCTAAATTTGGCACGCTTGTAGAATATATGATTGAGAACACTCAGAATTTTATCACAATTTTTTTTTGAAAATACATAATACGGATTAGTATAAGTATCAATTTCTTTTTAAACTACAGTAAGCACTAGAGCTCGGGAGAACCGAAAAAAAATCTCCGCCCACTTGCTCGCTCCTACTCCCTCCTTTCATAAATAAATGACTTGTATTTGTCTAAATATGAATGTATTTAGACATATTTGTGTGCAAATATATTTATATTTAGACAAACGGAAGACATCTATTTATGAATGGAGGGAGTATTAAAAAATAGATTTAGGTGTATTCGGAGGCCCGTCGCTTGATCAGCCTATGCATCCATGACCATGCCTTGGTCGTCTCCACAGGACAGGGAGTCCCGCTTTTCTCTACTTGGATGGACGGTCGACCACCTACTTAAGCCTTATGAATAGGACTGGGATTAGTCTGGATGTGGTCGATGGAGTCGAGTGACGGTAATAAGATTCCCCTCCACGACGAGATGCAGCGCAGGAGACACGTCCAAATCTCGCGATCAAGAACCATTTGGTGGACATGATCGGTCCGTTCGTACCGTCTGCCCGACCAGCCGGCATGCCAACGACGACGCCCATCCCCATGGCGTTCAACGTGGACGTACGTCGGGGACCAAAACACGGACGCCGACATCGCACGATCCACAACCAACGCCCGGACGCCGACGTCGGGGACCAACACGCTGACGCCAACATCACGCGATCGATCCAAGCAGGAGCAACCGGACGACCTACTGTTTCCTGTGGCCGTGCGTTCGCGGCACTGCAGGCTGCGGCGTCGATGATCGAGCGCGCGTACGGCACGACACGGAAGAAGACGCCAAGCTAGACGACCGGACCGCGGCATCACGCAGCAGTGTAACGCTGTAGCGGCAGTGGTATAGTCACGGCGCTGGCGATAGCATAATTCCTTCTTCTATCGGTACGAAAAAATGGCAAGGGGATGGAGGGGCCGGTGTGTTGATTGGCTAGCTAGGGGGCAGCGAGTGCGAGGTGTGTAGAGCGCCACCATATATCGACGATGGCTCTCGTTGCCCGGGGCCTCCTCCTATGCGGCCGGTGCTGGACTCCGGGATGCGTGTGTCGCCATCGGGGTCGGCCAGTTCCATCGAGCAGTACCTGATCAGAGACTGATCCGATCGGCATTGGAGACCGCGGGTTTGTTTGGTGCCAAGTTGGATCCCGCGACTTGTTAACCTCTGCTTTTCGGACACTTTTATAACACGTCTCAACTCTACTCTGCTCGGAGATCCGACTAATCGTAAGCAGTACGTTTGATCACGGGGAACGATCGATCGGGTGCCCTGTCGTGGCTAACAGTGATCCAGCAGCGCACGTGGGCCACACAGGACGAGTGAGTGCCGCCCCCACTCCCTACTACCCGCCATCATTCCCGCCCTCCTCTACCCTACCCCCGTCAAAATTTATTTCAAACAAATCAGCCAGCATCGCGCAGACGCCCCCGGGTTCCACGGGCACTAGTGCAGAACGCCTTTTGGTTTTCAGCTTTAATATAGGTTTCTTTTTCTGCGTCCGGATGAGCTACGGCCTACGGGGGCTGATGAACACTACACTCCCGGCCGGGTTCCATGCTCATCATGGCCAAGCCTTTTTTTGATTTAGGGGACGCGTCCAGACGACCTACGGGGCCGAACTCGTGCCCGTGTCATGTTTTTCGTGTGTGCAGCAATTTTCAGGTTTTCCGCGTGTGGTTTGTGGACTTGCGAGCACCGGGAGTTCTCACAGCCCCGAAAGTACTACACACCTTTCCATATGACTTGTAAAACATTGGATTAGCTTGTACTCCCTGAAAGTGTGGCTTGCTAAAAATATACTGCTACGAAAATTTTGTCCACAAGTGTGGAAGATTCGGCAGCAACTAAGTCTATGCCATGTACAGTATATTTTTTCAAAAGGAGATGACCCCTGTCCTCCGCGTTCGTTGATGCACACAATCGTAAATTATCGACCAGCAAATACCAGGCATCGATGCCCAACAAATCCACTAACAGCAAACCATCCAAAGGGGACCCGCCCCGTGATAGTATCTTCACAGTCCTATATATACCAAACAACCAAAAATGCACTACTCGTAGCCAAACATCCAAGAGAAGCGATTGTTGCACATGTGTCAATATTCACGAGTCAAACCAAAGGTAAAACATGTGTCGATATGCACGTACGTGGGTCCAATCAAGAATGACAAGTAACTTCTATGCTTTGGATCTATGTGTGTAAAAACCCCATGTCGGAGTTTGGGATCCGCCTTCACCATGTCAACACACATAGATTAAAAGAAAGGAATAAATAAAATATCATGGCAAGTTTGAAACCAGTAGAAATTGAATGCATAAAACTACAATTTGTTCGATTCATCGACTTCATCGCAGGGTGCCATATCTTTTTCATGGAAACAGAGGTACTCATCTCCATGAGATTTGAACCAACGTAATCTTTCTATCAAGTGCGGTGCAGTTGTAACCATTGCAAACATAACTTGAGTCGTCGGCGAAATACATCCTCCGATGTTATCAAACAAGCGGTCGATTAGCCACGGTAATTTCTCGACATATACGTATTCGGAAAAAGAAACTTTGACATGCATGAAACATTGTTTCTGAATACACAAACCCCAGTCTATCCTTTCTGGTCACTGAAATCAAAAGAGAGTAAAAAGGACCCGACACATCATTCGTGATTAAAAAGCATGAGTCCATGATGCATTTTCTCCTGCTTTTTGTGGGCAGGGCCTGCTTTTGCATAGCGATACAGCGCAAGGTCCTCAATGCACAACCACCTAGCTACTTAATAAAGCAAAGCTTGAGCGAGCCTTCTCCTTGAGCTAGCTCAATTATAACACCATAAGCAGTCTCAACACCCAGCTTTCCTCACCACTCTTCTTCCCTCTCACACTCCACGCACACATCATCAACAAGAAGCTAGCTCGATCGCCCATGGAGAAGTGCAGATCGGTGCCTCGCGAGCACTCCTCGGCGTACTACGGGTGCGGCGGCGGGTACGACTACGAGGACGTCGGCCGCGGCGGGACGACTGTCAAGTCGTACAGCTTCAACGGGCCGAGCGCCGGCGACGACCCGGAGGTGAAGCGGCGGAGGCGGGTGGCGTCGTACAACGTGTTCGCGTCCCAGGCCAGGCTCAAGTCCTCCGTCCGCGGCAGCTTCAAGTGGCTCAAGTCCAAGATCTCCGACGTCCGCTACGGTGGCCTCTGAACTCAAATAATTCTCAACCTCCAATCCTCCATGAACCTCTCCCTATATGCATAGCATATGCATGAAGATGTGTCTGCGTGTGTACTAGTACTACTGCTGCTATACGTGCTTGGCCAAGTCGCTGCATCTATGTGTGTACCTGTTGACATGCCATATTTCTGCATGTGTGAACTACTACTATGTATGTGTGTGTGATCTTAAGCTGCTGCTGCTGCATGGTTAACTGTTAGATCCATGCATGGGTCGATGTGTTTTTGGTTGCCTTTGTGAGAATATGAGAACGGTGGTTGTACTTTTTGTCCTGCTTAAATTACAGATCAAGCTGTATCAAGCCATGTTCTCTGTTTTCTCTCTGCAAATTTGCTCTCTGTTTATTGCATGTTTTGTCTTAGGGTGGAAAATTTTAGGCATGGTTGGTTATATGTACTGTTTACATGCCATATTTTAGGCTGGTGGCTGCATGTATGAACTACTGTTGTGTGTTTTTAAGTGCAGTGGTTGGTAATCAAAATTAAGGTTCTTCAAGGACTGTGAGTGTATCCTGTTACTTTGCAAATTTAAGTTGCATAAAGCCATGTTTCTTCTTCTCTGTTTCTCCTTTTCCTCTTCCTGTACATACTCATCATGAGCGGAGAATTTTGGTGGTTGAAACGTTTCATCACATACTAGTAATAGTGTTTTACAAACATGATAATACTAGTAGTATCAAAATAACCTCATCATCACATGATTTCATTCTTCAACCGTCAGTACCAAACCTAAAGTATTAGAACAGTTATGGTGGGAACAAATCCTCCCTTTTTCTGACATGGCGATTTATTGGTATATGAACTGCGTGGCAGTCTACAAATCAGGGGTTTCTCAACTGAAACAGCAGCTAGTTCAGTTACAGCAAATCAGCAGCAACAGTAGTAATCATCAACAGTTTGTGCCACAGTCCATCTGCTAAAACCCACGAAGAACGAACCACAACAAAAGATGTTCGTGTCGCGGCGACCAGTTCGATCACGTCGCCGATCTTATTGCCATGCCGTGGTGCGTGATGGCGGCGCCTCCCTTGAGATCGTCGCCGCCGCTCGAGTGGTATGTGTTCGCCCTCCGCAGCTGCGGCTGGTCTGGGGAGGCAGCATCAGGTAGCATCAGCAACGCCTGGATTGGGCTACCTGAAAACCGTCTTGGGGTCGTGCTGGCGAAGGCGTTGACGAAGGCGTTCTCGGCTGGTTCTTGGACGCTCGAGGAGGCGATTGAGGCGCCTGCAACTGCCGATTCTTGGCCTGATATTACTGTGTCATCCGTGGCTATCTCGTTCTGCATTCACAAAAGAGGAAATGAGAGTCCGTGCTTGCTAGATTCTGGTTCAGGTAGACGATCCTGAGAAAGAAATTGAACAAAGATGTATACCCGTATAGGGGACAACTGAACAGTGAACACTCGTGTTGTCAACTTGTGAATTGTGATTTACCTCTTTGTTGGGATATTCAGCATCGGAGATCTTGGGTTCATCCCCACGCTGTTCCCCATCAGATTTCTGCTTGTTTTCCCTTCGCTTGTGAGAACGCTGTCTCAGCTTAGGCCTGTATGCAGCAGAGCAGAAAACCATGAAGCCAAAACTTTCAGAGAAGGAAACTGCAATACAGCATTGCAAGATCATAGATCTTGCAATGTCCATCGGGAGCATATATGATCAATCAATCCTCACTTCCTTCCGTCGTGAGAGGTGGTCGGATCCGGAGTCTCCTCCTTGTACACCACGGGGAGTTCCGAGACGTCGCATGGCAACGGCGGCGTACTGAAGAACTGCAACGAAAACTCGTGGGGATTTTTGCGTCAGACATTTGTGTTCAAGCTTAGCATCAGATTCAGAGGTTCTGTTTATCACTCTGCAAATTTGGTTTGTGCGTACGTACATCGCTCTGGAGAGCCTGGGCGGCGGTGCCGCGTGCGTCGGGATCGAGCGCGAGGAGCGTGTTCAGGAGTGGCAGCGCCGACGGCGGGAAGCCGGCGAACCTCTCCATCATGGTCGATTTATACGTCTTGGGCGGGCGGAAGCTGGCCGGGAGCTTCATCTTCCGCCAGTAGTTGTCGGGCGGCGAGCCGCAGAGACTGAAGATCTTGAAGAGCTGCTCCACCTCGGTCCTGCCTGGCATAAGCGCCTTGCCGGAGAACATCTCGGCCAGGAGGCAGCCCGCGCTCCAGAGGTCGATCCCGACGCCGTAGTCGGTGGCGCCGAGAAGCAGCTCGGGCGCACGGTACCAGAGCGTCACCACGCGGCTGGTCAGCGGGCGGCGCCGCCCCGGCCCGTAGTAGTTGGCAAGGCCCAGGTCGCCGATCTTGAGCACGCCGCGCCGGTCGATCAGTAGGTTCGAGCCCTTGATGTCCCTGTGCAGGATCCCGCGCTCGTGGCAGTGCTGCAGCCCCGCCAGCAGCTGTTGCATGTAGCATTTGACCTGCACGACGAAAACCAAGACAGTGTAACGCTCACGTCGTCGCGTCGATCATCGTCTCCGGTGGCCTGCGACCGGCGGTCCGGTGTTGGTTATATGTTTACCTGGGGGAGGGTGAGGGGGGTTTCGGCGCGGGAGATGAGGCGGGAGAGGTCGGAGTACATGAACTCGAAGACGAGGTAGATGCTGCGGTGCATGCGGGAGGTGGCGATGCCGTCGAGGCGGATGATGTTGGGGTGGTCGAGCCGCCGGAGGATGCGCATCTCGCGGGCCATGAACCGGACGCTCTCCGGCTCCGCCGTGTCGAACCGGACTTTCTTCAGGGCGACGACGCGGCCCCCGCCACGCTCGCGGGCCTTGTACACGTTGCTGTACGTGCCCTGCCCAACCTTCTCGATCTTGTCGAACGCGTCGGCGCTCCGGGGCACGATCCCCTGCAGCGCCTCGCGCGGAACGTTTTCCAGCAGCCACGTGGGCCATCCGTCCACCAGCTGCTCCCGGTCCTCGGTCTCCCGCCGCGCGGACTCCGGCGGCAGTGGCGGCGAGAGAGTCGCCGCCGTTGTCAGCGTCGACGTCTCTGAGGCTTCGGTCTCCGGCGGTCGGCGGTCCTCGTTCGCGTCGGCGTTTTGCTCCTTCGCGGCGATGGTGGTTGGGAGGGGGTCGGTGAGACGGCGGGCGGCGGAGGGGACGTAACCGTTGTTGCGCATGAGGTGGTCGATGCCGCGGCCGTCGCTGCGGGCGGGGGAGCCCTGGGAAGGCTTGGCGTGCGCGCAGCCCATGTCGGCGGCGCGGCGGCGTCTGCAGCTGCTGCCGAAGAGGTGGAGGTGGAGGAAGGAGTGGGACGAGGACGGAGACATCAACGTGAAGGGAAAGAGGCGGCCGCCCGATGTGGCGCCAAAAACATATAGACGCTTAGTTTTTGTATCTGCGGCAGCTGTACGTGGTGCGGCCGCCTGCCCGGTGACAAGAATAATGTTATCTCGCCGGGCCGGCCGGCGGCGGCCGGCCGCGCTCGCGGCCGTTTCGGGACTCTTCTCCCAGCCGAGTACGTCTCTGCTTACGTGGAAGAGAGCAACAGTGGCACTGGCAGGACGTTGCGGTTGCGGCGCAGCTCGTTTAGCCGTCGCATACGGCACAGTTACACAGGTGCGTTGTACCGAAAACGCCAACCTAATTTTTTTTAAGGAGGATGACCACCGTCCACCGATGCAAGAATGACAATCTACAACTTTTTGTTTGGGGAATATGTCTATTTGTGGATTTTGGTAACCAAAGATATAAATCAAGTCTTGAATGGTGGGGCTGGACGGTGCACAAGAGACCCGGGCCATCCAGGGCTCCAAATGAGTGCAAGGTTTTTTATTTTCTTTTTGTTGCCTTTTAGAAACCATTGCTGGACTACTAACCTTTTCAGACGTAGAGGACTACCGTGTCAGTCTAGTGGATATACTGAGCCGTGTACTGCGGCCAAGTCCAGTGGGCACCAAAGGCCTCCTTAGGGACGCCTTATGAGGGAAGGCTTCCTCAAGGGCCTTCGCCCAGGTGGCTGGCCCCTCTAGAGGAGCACACTCGCCTTTTCTCGGGGAGTTCTACCTCGAGCTCTCTGCTTCTCTACAGAGAACTTTTCCCTTAGGAGAAAACATGCCATGTGCGGGTGACGCATGCTGCTCTGCACGCTGACGGGAGCACGAGGCCTTTCACCGTACCGCACCAAGACTCTCGACTTCGACGTGGCACACATCGCCCTCCCCTACAACGCCATCCTTGGCTAGCCAGCTCTGTCCAAGTTCATGGAAGTCACGCGCCATGCGTACAACATCACCAAGATGCCCGCGCCTGCTGGAACCATCACTATCTGCGACGAGGTGGAGGACGCAATGCGCTCCGTCGAGCACGCCTACAAGGAGGTGGCAGCCTCACACCCTGCCGATGAAGACTATGTGGGACACCTCGATGAGGTCCCCAAGAAGAAGCTGCTATTCTCTCCTGAGGTAGCAGCCACCTAGAAGATCTCACAGAGCGCTGGTGGCTCGGGGGCTACCGCCGCTCTCCGCGCGGGCCTTCCTCCCAACTAGGAGGGCACGCCCTCTGCCTATTCACTCCACGTGCCTCCACAAGGTCATATGAGATGCTACCCACAAGGGGACCCCGTGACACTACACTAAAACGATGCCACGAACTCACTTCGCGAGGGTCTCATGGAGCTCTCATCATGCGTCGCCGCATGGCTGCGAGAGATTCTACCCACACAACTGGCAGCCCCGTTCTGACGGGGCAATCTTTTGTTTCTTGAGGGCACCACAAGGCCACTATATTTTCGAGCTATGCACCTGAACTAGCGCGAGTATTAGCCCCATTATGATGGGAGTCCCGTGTCTGCATGGTGACGTCAAGTGTCTCTTGAGAGACCGCAAGGTCACGACATCCCCAAGCGTTTTGTAAAAGAACATGCTTGCATCTCTGCATCCAACACACCCATGTGCATTCATCTCATCATGCATACTTTACTCTCAAGAGGCGCGCGAGTGCCTTCTCCTCACGAGAGCATCCCACGAGCGGGTTCTAGGACGGTGCATGTGTACGGGTCACTACTGTATAAAACACCTCGCCAAGTCCCTTGGCACAGATCTCCTCAGGAGATGCTCACGCTGGAACATACAAACGCGCGCCATCGCCAAAACGCAAATGGTTGCAGGCAAGGACATCCCTCTGGAGCAAGGCACACGATCTCTCCGAGAAGTGAAGAGAGTCATCCACGAGGAACCATGAGAAGTCCTCCACGAGGAACACAAAGGAAGTATCTCAAGAGACTCTCTCGAGGCACTACTTCCGCCTCGACAAAGGAATCCATCCCCCAAAAAGCTAAGTCCTTCTGGACAAAACATGCAAAGACACACGAATGAAACATGATAATAGGTGCAGAATATCCTTTACAAACTCAAAGTTCACAGGCATTCAAGACATCTATTACAAGCCAGGCACACGGAACGGACCCTCAAGCGGCAGGATCGCTCTGCCCCGACCCTCCTCCACCACCATTGCCGGAGGCATGCCCCGCCCCGTCCGCGGCCTCCGGTGTGAAGGCACTCACGTCGCTTTTCACGCGGGCAGCGAGAGACGAGGCAAACTCTTCAGGGATCTCGTCCACCAGGTTGTCGAGGTTTAAGTTGGGGTGGACTTGGATGATGCGGGAGAAGGTGTGGTTCGACGCAGCTGCCAGGAGTTGGCGGCACTCCTCGTTGACTATGTCGTCCATGCTCTAGGCCTCCTCCTGCAGCAGGTCGAGGAACTAGACGAAGAAGTGGAGACAGTGCACGGCGTCGTAACGGCTAAGCGAAGCGGGTGTTTCGACGTGCAGTCGGTCGCCCACCTCGTGGGCGCAACTAACAGTGTGGCGGAACATCTCCTCAAACTGGCGTCGAAGCTCCTGTGCCTGCTCCGTCGACCTTTCCTGCTCGGCACCTTCCTCGTCAAGAGGCGCGAGCCGCGTCTGCAGGGCGAACAAGTCTTCCTGGAATTGCGCGGCCTGCGCAACCGCGCGGTCCCTCGCGCCTCTCTCCTCCTCACGCTGCTGGCAGATCTTTGAAAGGTCTCGCTTCAGGCCCTCGATCTCCGAGCGTAGTTGTTACTCGGCCTTGGCGGATTCCTCCTTCTGATGCTGGATTTTCCCATCGAGCTCCTTGCGGTACGCCTCGTGCCCCGCCTGAACTTGCTCCTCGATAAGCTTCTGCTGCTTCTCTTGAGCGGCCTTCAGGTCGTGGTCCAGCTTCTCGAGGCGTTCATTCCTTGCTGACCTCGTCCACCAGCCGGGTGACCTCCTCCCCGCGCTTCTCGATCCCCTTCTCAAGGGTCTGGGAGTTCCCCTCTCTGGTGGTGAGAGTCTCTTCGCAAGACTTGAGCCCCTCTGCGCAGGAGTCAAGTTCCTTCTCGCGGAGAGCGAGGGCCTCCTCCTGCTCTTTGCGAGCGAGGGCCCACACCTCGGCTTCCCGCTGGTGCTCTTCCCTCTCCAAACGGAGCCTCTCCTCGTGGACATCCGTAATAGAGAGCTTGCTCTTGGTCTCCTCGAGAGACGCGGTCTCTTCTCGAGCGGAGTCCTCACACTCCCGCTTAGTCTACTTGAGCATCTGACAACGTATTGCTGCCATGGCTGATGTCTACACACGCTTCTATTCTTGTAGACAATGTTGGGCCTCCAAGTGCAGAGGTTTGTAGAACAACAACAAGTTTCCTTTAAGTGGATCACCCAAGGTTTATCGAACTCAGGGAGGAAGAGGTCAAAGATATCCCTCTCAAGCAACCCTGCAATTACGATACAAGAAGTCTCTTTTGTCCCCAACACACCTAATACAATTGTCAGTTGTATAGGTGCACTAGTTCGGCAAAGAGATAGCGAAATACAAGTAATATGGATGATTATAAGTAGTAATGCAATCGGAAATAAAAATGGAAACAAAAAAACATGTAGAAGAACTGGTTGAAAATGGTGTTTCGATGCTTAGAAACAAGGACTAGGGATCATGCTTTCACTAGTGGACACTCTCAACAATAATAACATAATTGAATGCATAAATATGTCTCTTCACTCGCTACTCCAAACCACTCTCCGGTCGGATAACGAACACCAATCCATGCGTAGAGCTGTAACGACACTCCTCAAGTCTGTATTCCCTCTCTAGGGCACCCCACGCTGTCACTATGAGCGCCCCAAATTAGTACTAAACAAACGGCACAATTTCATCGGGTCATCCAACACAAGATATAAATATCATGCTAAACCACACGGTGCACACACTGTCACCTTTAAACCGTGATCGAAGTGTCTACGGAGATCTCATAACAAAACCACTTGAGTAGCATGACAAATGAAGAGTAACATCTACTTATTCAGCTAGATTACAAAGCTCATGATCACATAAAGATCACACCATGGGAGAGAGAGATGAAACACATAGCTACCGGTAGAGCCCTCAGCCTCGGGGAAGAACTACTACCTCCTCATCATAGGAGACATCAACGACGATGGAGATGGCGGTGGAGTCGATGGAGATGGCTCCGGGGGCACTTCCCCGTCCCGGCAGGGTGCCGGAACAGAGATTTCCGTCCCCCGAAACTTGTCGGCGGTGGCGGCGGAGCTACGGAACTTTTCATGGAAGGGAGCCGATATATTTAGTGTTTATGCCTCGGGGGGACTTTATAGGCGAAAGGGCGATGGCGGTGGGCGCCCGAGGGGCCCACACCACCTGCTGGCGCGGCAGGGGGACCCGCGCCACCCTATGGTGTGGTGGCTCCAGAGCACCCCTCCGAGTCTCCTTTGGACTTCCTTGACGTGTCGAGAATTCTAATACTTTTGGCTTTTGTTTCATCCAATTCCGATAATATTTCCAGAACAAATTTTCTGAAACCAAAAACAGCAGAAAACAGGAACTGGCTCTGTGGCATCTTGTCAATAGGTTAGTCCCAAAAAATCCATAAAAATGACATAAAGTGTATAAGAAACATGTAGCATATAGTATGAAAACGACATGGAACATCAGAAATTATGGATACGTTTATGACGTATCAACATCCCTAAGCTTAGTTCCTACTCGTCCTCGAGTAGGTAAACGATGAAAATAAATAATTTATGAGGTGACATGCTACCAACATAAACTTGTTTATCATAGTAATGTAAAGCATGTAAACTAGGATCAAATGAATAAAGGTTGTGGTTTATAGTTGATATCAAATAGAATAATGTATAAACCATTAGTAAGAACAAAGAAAAACTTTTCAATGAATCAATACGAAAAGACAATCAACCGTGCAAAGTATATTAAAGATGATTTATGCTTCAAGAACAACAATATAATCATCCAAGGCATCAAACTCTCATCACAACTCCTGTTAGGATCAAGTCAAGTGACAACAATATGCACGTAGAAAAATCATTAAAATATTTGTGCACTCAAAACAAGCAAGCGTTCTGTATTGGTTCCTAGCATCAGGATGTTGTGGCTAAAAGAACATTATGGGGGTTTGGATGGTCAATGGAAGAAAGTCTCACATAACTGAAAGTGATCATTAGACAAGAGGAAGTCTTATAATCGAAGTTATGCAAGGAGTAGTGATTGCCACACAACGGATGCACATAGAGCTATAAGTGTATGAAAGCTCTCCAATGGAACTAGTGGGAGTGCATCCAACTTGCTTGCTCACGAAGACCTAGAACTCTTTTGAGGAGGCTCATCATTAGAATATACAAGCCAAGTTCTATAATGCAAGTTCCCCACATAGTTATGCAAGTCATAATATGAAAAAACTATCTCCAAACTGAAGTAATGATGCTAACCAAGCACAATTGTGGAATAAATGATAGTAGTGCTGCCCCTCTCTCTTTATTATCTCTCTTTTGCCCCCTTTTTTTGGGCCTTTTCTCTTTATTTTTTATTTTTTTAATATATGACCTCACTGATAGGGGCAACACTTTATTTTACAATGAATCATCACAGTTTTATTACTCATAACTCAAACTAAAATATCTATGATGTATATAAAACTAAATGCTCCTGCCAGTTGAGCAGTATGCAAAATAAAAATGAAGCATGACAAGTAACATAATAATGATGGATGTTGCATGGCAATATATCTCGGAATGGCTATGAAAATGCCATGGTAGGTAGGTATGGTGGCTGTTTTGAGGAAGATAATTTTTGGCTTATGTGTAGAAGAATAAAGTTCTCCCACGGGGTTTGGATGTACTGGCGAAGTTTGCACCAACTCTCAATGTGAGAATGAGCAATGCACATTACCGAAGAGGCTAGCAAATATGGATGATGGAAGTGCCAGAAAACCGTAACATAGAACTCACAAGTTAAAAGATTACAACTAAAATCGTGATCTTACAAGGCATAATGAAAATCACTCCAAGAGGGTCTGTGGCAGTGACAAGTCACTGTTAGCTACCCCGACCGTAACGCATAACAAAAAGCCATTATGAGTGCTATCAGCAAAGGAAGTCATATACCATTATCCCATCAACTAGTTATTTGAGTGTGGCACAGTTTCAAGCTTTTAGAACAACTATTAATTGTTTTTACTCTACTAAACCAGCAAGTTTACCATTAAGGATGTTAATATCTCAAAACAACAGCAAATAATCAAGTGAAACAGTTTAGTGATCTACAAGAATATGCAACCTTTTTCGTTATATCATCTACCACATGTAGCATTTTCTATTTCCATCAAACACCAAACCTAAAAAACTCTCCAAGAGATATAGCAATGAAACAAGAGAGTACTAACATAACTCTACTAGAACTAACAGCTCCGAACAAGAGATGCATGAAAAACATGAGCTAAAAGGGATTTGCAGCAGGTAAAAGAAAAACTAAGAATACGAGCAACGAGTATTAATATGAAAAGGAGGAGCCTGTATCTCTCCCACATAAAGAATTCTAGGTTCCAACAAAGTTTATTTCAGCAAGGAAAATAAAATAAAACAAACAGACGCTCCAATTAAAAAAAAATCATATGATGTGACCGAATAAAAATATAGTTTCACTAGAAGTGACCTGATAAATTGTTGATGAAGAAGGGGATGCCTTGGGCATACCCATGCTTAGACGCTTGTGTATTCTTTGAATTTGATGGGATGAACCACGGGGGCATCCCCAAGATTTTTCTTTGCACCCTTCTTGATCACATTATATCACCCTCTTCTCTTGACCCTTGAAAACTCCCTTCACACCACACTCAATGTAATTCGCATTAGAGGGTTAGTGCACAATAAAAAATCCACGTGTTCTGTATAAAAACAAGCATTATTAATAAATTTTGAACATTAGCTACAGCCACTGATGTTTCGTGGAGCAAAGAAATTCACTCGACATAGTAAAAGAGAGAATGCAAGTAAAAAGACAGAATCTGTCAAAATCAGAACAATCTGTAAAGACGATTTTTTTTGGGGCACTTATGTTACTCAAATCGAAAAACGTAAAGAACGAAAAAGTTTCAGAATTATCTAAGGAATAAGAAAAAAACTTCAGTTTATTTTGATCTTTCTGTGAATTATGCGATATTTTACGGTGGACAGAAGAAATCTGTTTCCTGCGTAGAAATCCAAAACTAACACCAACTTTCCCTAGAAACTTTACTTGGCACAACTAATACACGAAAATAAATATACAAAGGAGTTGCTACAGAAATATACAACACCTTGACTCAAAGAAAACAGAGGAAAACAAAGTAAAAATAAAACCATGGGTTATATCCCAAGAAGTGCTTTCTTTAAAGCCTTTTAGCTAGGCATGATAATTTAAGAAGATTCTCACATGAGAAATATGAATTGAACCAAAACAAAGCATCAAGAAGAAAATGTAAAACAAATTTAAGTCTAACCCACTTCCTAGGAAAAAGAATCTTGTAGAAAAACAAGTCATGAAAGCACAAAGCAACAAGCATAGGATGATAAAATAAGCGCAACTTCAAAATTTTCAACATATAGAGGGGAAACTTGATATCTTTGAGATGCATAAGACTATGTTTCCCTCTCTCATAATAACTTTCAGTAGCATCATGAATAAAATTAACAATATAACTATCACAAGAAACATTCTTATCATGAGCCACATGCATAAAAGAATTGTTACTCTCCACATAAGCATAGTCATTCTCATTAATAGTATTGGGAGAAAATTCAACAAAATAGCTATCATTATCATTCTCATCGCCATAATAATCAAATATAGGAGGCATATTGTAATCATAATTAATTTTCTCCTCAATAGTAGGTGGACTGAAAATATCATAATCATCATTGTAATCATCATAAAGAACTCCAACATGATAGATAAGTTGCATATTAGGGAGATGGTTTTGGGTAATCCCTCCATAACTATGACAATTTTCATGAGGATAATTATAATCATAGCCTATGTTATAGAATATTTTATAATAGTTATCAAAGACTGGAGGCATAGTATCATTATAAGCAATAGAATAGTTATCTTTCAAAGTGCATTGATTTGTAAACATATCATCATTTTTTACTAGAAAGAGATATATCAAGCATATAATCATCAGTAGAAAAAGGATTTTCAAAAACATCATCCACAAGATGAGAGCATTCTATATAACATTGTAAGTAACATCGATGGTACTAATAGTACATCAATTATCATCATTTTAAGAATTGGTACCGAAGAGATTTCAAACATCAAAAGTAGTGTGTTGCTCCCAATCATGATCACTTTCATAAATAATAGGCATAGGAAAATTATCGAGTTTAGACTCATCAAAAACTATAATAGGAGCAACATGCTTAGGGAGAGATACCGTTACCTCTCTCCTTTTACCCCTCTTCTTCTTTGTCTTCTTCTTCTTCTTCTTCTCTATAGGAGGGAGAGGCTTGAAAGGAAGCTTCTCCACGTATCCTGGTTTATTGTCAGAAACAATAGAAAAAACTTTGGAGGATTCCTCCTCTTCATTAATAAGATGAAAACAAATATTAGTCTTGTCATATTTTGGTAAAGTATCCTCTTTTAAAATATTTTGTATGTAAGTATTTATGTGACAATTATTAACACAATAAAGATGACAACCATGCAGGACACTATTCATATCAAGAGCACTCATATCTACCAAAGAAGTATTTCTTGATAACTCTTCACACCCCAGAAATAAAGTAAGTTCATCATGCTGATTAAGAGTGATCATGTCATCACAATACAAACTTGTAGTACCCATAGGATTCAATGGTTATTATTACAGGCTGAGCATTGAAAATTGAAATGACCCACTTTATAGCAAAGTTCACAAATAAAAGGATACAAGGCACAAACTTTTTTACCAAGATCATCTAAAGCCCCGTACCACTTTCTAGTTTTTTTCATTCCTATGATGGATGCAATATTCTTCTTCGATTTGATTCTTTTCCCAAGGTCTAAGTGCTCCAGAAAAATTAACATGCTTATAAGAAATAGTACTTTCAGAAGTTTGAGCATGTTCATTGCAATCATCAACAACAATTTCATTTTTCATTCAAGTGACTTTAAAAGGTTCATGATATATGTCCCAATTTTCTTTAGGAACATTAATATAAGAAGCAAAGGATCTATACCAACCAACAATCATTTGAGGATCAAGACCATATTTAGCACTAAGCTCTTGAAAATCAGCAGTTTCAGCAAAAGACTTAATGCAATCATACTCATAGTTTATACCTGATTCTTTACCTTTGTCGTTATTCCAATCCTCATTATTGTTTTGAATTGTTTCAATAAGATCCCATTTAGCTTCAAAGATCTTACTTGAGAAAGTACCCTCTGAACATGCATCTAGATAATTGATGCACTTTGTTGGGAACCCAAAGAGGAGGGTGTGATGAGCACAGCGGTAGGAGTTTTCCCCTTAGTTAAGAACCAGGGTTATCAATCCAGTAGGAGAAAGAGAATCTTCGGAAGGTTGATGCCACTGACGGAAGACCGAATAAAAATATAGTTTCACTAGAAATGACCTGATAATTTGTTGATGAAGAAGGGGATGCCTTGGGCATCCCCAAGCTTAGACGTTTGAGTCTTATTGGAATTTTCTTGGATGTACCACCGGGGAATCCCCAAGCTTAGGATTTTCACTCTTCTTGATCACATCATATCATCCTCTTCTCTTGACCCTTGAAAACTTCCTTCACATCAAAATTCTCACAATCTTCATTAGCAACGTTAGTGCAATTGAAATAATAAATCCACATGGTTCAGTTTCAACACAATTCTAACACTTAAAAACACATTAGATACTGTCACAACTTCTTATAAAAATCTTTTTCTCAAAAGAACACAAAAAGAAAGAGATTAAAATGCAAATGCGATAAATGGCAGAAATCTGTCAAAAACAGAACATCAGGTAAAGATAGATATCTTCAAAAATCTTATGTTGCTCAAATCAAAAAGTGGTCTTCTAGAAGAAGTTGCGTATATAACTCAGGATTAAGCAAAAAAAACTCATGTCAATTTGAATTTTCTGTGATTTTTAACGGAATTTACCATGGACAGCAGAATTTTGTTTCCTGCGCAGAAATCCGAAATGTAGGCTCAACTTTCCACTAGTGGCTTTACTTGGCTCAACAAAAACTCAAAAGAAAAGATACAGCGGGGTTGCTAAGGAAATAGACAACACCAAGGTGCAAGAACACCAAAGAAAACAAAGGAAAACTGAAAGAAATCATAGAAATAAAACGGGTTGTCTCCGGGTAGCGCTTTTCTTAAAAACCTTTCAACTAGGCATAGAAAAAAAACTCAAGTATTTTCTAGTGAAGAAGCATCAACATCATATTTTGCTTTAATAATAGAGTCAAAGGGTAGATTAATCTTCTTTCTAGTAAAGTGTTCCAAACCTTTCTTGAGGGGAAGTTGATATTTAATACTCCCCTCATTCATATCAATAACATCACCAACAGTTCTAAGAAACGGTCTTCCCAAAACAATAGGACAGGAAGCATTGCATTCAATGTTCATAACAACAAAATCAACAGGGTAAAGGTTATTATTAACCATAATAAGAACATCATCAATTCTACCAAGAGGTTTCTTCTTAGCATTATCAGCAAGATGAACATCCAAATAACAGTGTTCCAACGGTGGCAAATCAAGCATATTATAAAGCTTTTGAGGCATAACAGAGATACTAGTGCCAAGATCACACAAAGCATTGCAATCAAAATCATTTACTTTTATCTTAATGATAGGATCCCAACCATCATCTAATTTTCTAGGGATAGATGTCTCAAGTTTCAACTTTTCTTCCCTAACTTTCATCAGAGCATTGGTAATATGTTTAGTAAAGGCCATATTCATGGCACTAGCATTGGGACTTCTAGCAAGATTTTGTAGAAACATAATAACTTTAGATATATTGCAATCATCAAAATAAATATTATTATCATCAAAAGTAATGGAACCATTATCTCCCACACTTCTAAAAATTTCAACACTTTTATCAGAAGTAGTTTCAGCAGTTTTAGGAAATTTAGCACGTTTCACCAAAGGAGTAGGGACTTTATGAACACCAACTACTTTAACATTGATAGTAGGAGGTTTACTAGCACTTGGAACTTCAGTTTTACTAGTTGTTGTGATAGTACAAACTCTAGCAATATTATTCTTTTCAGCTAGTTCTTCTCTTTCCCACCTAGCATGTAATTCAGCCATCAATCTAACATTATTGTCTATTTGAACTTGGATGGCATTCAAAGTTTTATTTTGTTTAACATCTTGGGGAAAAACCTTCAGTTTTAGAAAATCAACATCAATAGCAAGGCTATCTACTTTAGAGGCAAGAACATCTATTTTACCAAGCTTTTCCTCAACAGATTTATTAAAAGCAGTTTGTGTACTAATAAATTCTTTAAGCATGTTTTAAAGATAAGAGGTAGAGCTTTTATTATTATTGTAGGAGTTTCCATAAGAATTACCATAACCTTTATTAGGAGGGTAGGGCTTATAATTGTTTCCACCAAAATTATTTCTATAAGCATTGTTGTTAAAATTATTATTTCTAATAGCATCAAGCCGTTCACTTAAAGAGGAGGTTTCCTCAACAGAATTTACGTTCTTACCTTGTGGAGCTCTCTCAGTGTGCCACTCTGAATAATTTATCATAATATCATCAAGAAGCTTTGTTGCATTGCCCAGAGTGATGGACATAAAGGTCCCTTCAGCAGCTAAATCCAATAGGTTCCTTGAGGAGAAATCCAGTCCTGCATAAAAGGTTTGTATAATCATCCAAGTAGTTAGTCCATGAGTGGGACAATTCTTCACCATAGTTTTCATTCTTTCCCAGGCTTTAGCAACATGTTCATTATCAAATTGCTTAAAATTCATTATGTCACTTCTCAGGGATATAATCTTAGCAGGAGGATAATATTTTCCAATGAAAGCATCTTTACACTTAGTCCATGAATCAATACTATTTCTAGGCAAGTATAGCAACCATTTTTTAGCTCTTCCTCTCAAAGAGAAAGGAAATAATTTCAGTTTAATAATATCTCCATCCACATCAGTACTAATACCAGAAAATTGTTCTTTCATCACAAGATTTAATAAAGCAGGTTTAATCTCATAGAAAGCAACAGTAGGAGCAGGTGGAGCAATAGGTGTGCAAATAAAATCATTGTTGTTTGTGCTAGTGAAGTCACAAACCTTGGTATTCTCAGAGGAACTCATTTTAGCAGAATAAAACCAAGCAAATAAATAACAGCTATGAAGTAAACTATTTTTTTTTGTGTTTTCAATATAGAGAAATAAACTATTTTTTTGTGGTTTTGATATAGAGAAATAAAAACAAGAAAAAAATAAAAACAAGACAATAAAAACAAAATAAAGAGATCGAGAGTGAGAGACTCCCCTTGCCAGAAGACTTCCTTCTCCCCGGCAACGGCGCCAGAAAAATCCTGGTGCCAGAGTTGACAAGGGAGTAGTTGCTTCTTGATGACTTTGAGATTCCCCGACAACGGCGCCAGAAAAATCCTTGATGCACTTTGTTCGGAACCGAAAGAGGAGGGTGTGATGAGCACAATGGTAGGAGTTTTCCCCTTAGTTAAGAATCAGGGTTATCAATCCAGTAGGAGAAAGAGAATCTTCGGAAGGTTGATGCCACTGACGATGGTCCTGGCGCTTCACCGGTGTTAGCAACAATGTGGAACCTGCACACAACACAATAAAAATACTTTGCCCCAACGGTACAGTGAGGTTGTCAATCTCACCGGTCTTGCTGAAAACAAAGATTAGAACTATAGTGTGGAAAAACAGTGTATGCTTGCAGAAAGTAAAGAGATCGGGAAATTGTTCGTGGTTCGTTTAACACTGTGGAAGAATGGACCGGGGTTCGTAGTTTCGCTAGTAGTGTCTGTCCATAAAAGATAGCATGCTGGGTGAACAGATTACAGCTGGGAAATTGACAAATAAAGGTTGCACCGTAGTGCTCAATATGACATGAAGATTACTATGTTATTTAGTGCGGGCATTACAACAAGATACATAGACCGACATCCATCTGCATCTATGACTAATAATCCACCCTCAGGTTATCATCCGAACCCCCTCATGTATTAAGTTGCAAGCAACAGATAATTGCATTAAACAAAGTGTGTAATGTAAGCAATGATTATGCACGCGGGCACTCTCACCGCTGTTTTCTCCCTAATGGCAGCAACACATCCTCCCCCTTCACGTTTCTGTCACTCGAGCAAGGCAACAAGGAGGCATGAACCCACTATCTAGCATACTCCCTCTTGGAGTCACTAACAATTACTTGGCCAGAATAACCACTAGCAACGGAGAGCATGCAAGATCACAAATAACACATGCAAATAAAGAATATAATCAACTTGTCATAAGGTCAATATTCATCGGATCCCAGCAAACATAGCACAGAGAATTACATAAGATCAATCTCGATCACGATAGGCAGCTCACGAGATCTAAACATGGAGGCATATGAGGAGAAGACAACCATCTAGCTATAGCTACGAATCCGTAGTACAAGGATGAACTACTCACGCAACACTCCGGAGGCAGGCATGGTGATGAAGAGGCCTCCGGTGATGATCTCCTCTCCGGCAGGGTGACGGAAACAGCTTCAGAACCCCCCCGGTCTGGGTTTGACGGCGACGGCGGCTGCGGAACTTTTTCGGGGATTTTTATCAGGTGTTTAGGGTTTTCCATCCGGGGGGCTTAAATAGGTGAATGGGCGAAGGCGGTGGCGCTCCAGGGGCCCACACCCCTAGCTGGCGTGGCCAGGGGGCCGTGCTACCCTATGGCGTGGCCCCCCTGCTGCCCCTCTCCGGTTCCTCTTCGGTCTTATGGATGCTTCCGGGGAAAATAGGACTTCCGGGCTTCGAATTTTCCAATTCCGAGAATATTTCCAGAACAACTTTTCTGAAACTAAAAAACAGCAGGAAACAGAGAACTAGCTCTGTGGCATCTTGTTAATAGGTTAGTCCGGAAAACGTATAAAAATGCTATAAATAAGGGAGAAAACATGTAGCAATTGGCAAAATATGATCATGGAGCATCAGAAATTAGGGATATGTTTATGACGTATCAATAATCCCTGTAATGTCCTGAAAGCCTTGCATAAAATTAGGAACAATTATTTCCTTAGGAAGCTCATGGTTAGGACATTTGAGTATTAATGTTTTTAGTCTTCCCAAATCTTGAGCAATGCTTTCTCCATCACGAGGCCAAAAATTATAAATGTAATTCCTATCTAAATACAGTTCATGAGAAGAATAAAATTTAGAGTAAAATAGAGATTCAAGCTTCTTCCACTCCAAATGATGAGGATCATCTAGTAGCTCATACCACTCCCTTGCTTTGTCCTTAAGTGACAAAGAGAATAGCCTCCTCTTAACTTGGTCCATTGAAATACCTGCACACTTGAACAAACCGCATAATTCATGTATAAATAGTAAATTATCACTAGGATGGACAGTTCAATCTCCAAAATAGCATTTGTTCATGACACGTTCAACAATTGTCATAGGTATTTCAAAAGGAATACTTTCAGCAGGAGGATTTAAAAATATCACAAGCATCATTAGATTTATCACAAAAGGGAGATAAAGTATCATCAGAGCAAATTTTCTCCTCTAAAGTTGGGGAGCTAAAAAGATTATAAAAACTAGCTTCCCCAAGCTTAGACTTTTCCATAGCATTAGAAATAATGGTATCAAAGAATAAATGCTAATAACATTGCTACTAGCATGCAAATAAAGCTCTCTCATATTTTTGTTGTTTTCCATTAAGCTTAACTAGTAAAAATAAAAACAAGGAACAAGTAAAAATAAGCCTAACTAGTGAAAATAAAAACAAGAAACAAAAAGATATAATTGTAGAATCTAAAGGAATTAACTTCGAGCACTCACAGAGTATGTGAGTACATTTTACCTTACCTCCCCGGCAACGGCGCCAGAAAAGAGCTTGATGTCTACACACCCTTCTATTCTTGTAGACAGTATTGGGCCTCCAAGTGAAGAGGTTTGTAAAACAGAAGCAAGTTTCCCCTAAGTGGATCACTCAAGGTTTATTAAACCGAGGGAGGAAGAGCTCAAAGATATCCCTCTCAAGCAACCCTGCAATTACGATACAAGAAGTCTCTTGTGTCCCCAACACACCTAATACAATTGTAAGTTGTATAGGTGGACTAGTTTGGCGAAGAGATAGTGAAATACAAGTAATATGGATGATTATAAATAGTAATTGCAATCTGAAATAAAAATTGCAGCAATCAAACATGTAGCAGAAATAGTTCAAAATGGTGTTTCAATGCTTAGAAACAAGGCCTAGGGATCATACTTTCACTAGTGGACACTCTCAACAATAATAACATAATTGAATGCATAAATATATCTCTTCACTACGCTACTCCGAACCACTCTCCGGTCGGATAACGAACACCAATCCATGCGTAGGACTGTAACAGCACTCCTCAAGTCTTTATTCCCTCTCTAGGGCACCCCACGCTGTCACTACGAGCGCCCCAAATTAGTACTAAACAAACGCCACAATTTCATAGGGTCATCCAACACAAGATATAAATATCATGCTAAACCACACGATGCACACACTGTCACATTTACACCGTGATCGAAGTGTCTACGGAGATCTCATAACAAAACCACTTGAGTAGCATGACAGATGAAGAGCAACATCTACTTATTTAACTAGATTACAAAGCTCATGATCACATAAAGATCACACCATGAGAGAGAGAGATGAAACATATATCTACCGGTAGATCCCTCAGCCTTGGGGAAGAACTATTCCCTCCTCGTCACAGGAGACAGCAACGGAGATGCAGATGGCCCCGAGGGCATTTCCCCGTCCCGACAGGGTGCCAGAACAGAGATTTCTGTCCCCCGAAACTTGTCGGTGGCGACAGAGCTACAGAACTTTTCGTGGAAGGGGGCCAATATATTCAGGGTTTATTCCTCGGGGGGAGTTGATAGGCGATAGGGCGATGGAGGTGGGCGCCCGAGGGGCCCACACCACCTGGTGGCACGGCCAGGAAGACTCGCGCCAACCTATGGCACCCCTCCGGGTCTACTTTGGACTTCCTTGACGTGTCGAGAATTCTAAGACTTTTAGCTTTTGTTTCGTCTAATTCCGAGAATATTTCCAGAACAACTTTTCTGGAAAAAAAAACAGCAGAAAACAGGAACTGGCTCTCTGGCATCTTGTCAATAGGTTAGTCCCAGAAAATCCATAAAAATGACATAAAGTGTATAATAAACATGTAGCATATAGTATGAAAAGAACATGGAACATCAGAATATGTGGATACGTTTATGACGTATCAACATCATCCTCCCTTTTGCGACACGACTCCACTATCTCGTGAAACCAGGTGCGCAGGGCCTCGAGACGTTCGCACTACTTGGCGACCAACGCGTTGTGTATCTCCATGCTGGCCTAGACCATGTCTATGACATCTTTCACAATCTTAGCTATGGAGCCCTCAAGATGGAGGTCAGGAGGGCCCCCACTGCGGATCCGCAGGGACCAGCGCCCCCCTGCATCACATCTTCAAAGAAATCGTCGGGGATAAAAGAGTCGTTGCGGGCAGGTCATCCTCGAGCTCTTTTTTCACCGCCGCGATGAAGCTCTGCACCGGCTGCGGGGAAAAGGCATCCGTGGTAGGACCACCAGCACCACCCGCTACCGGAGGAGGTGAAGGAGGAGCCGCACGCTCATTCACCCCAAGCATCCGGACCTCCATATCTTCATCCCAAGGTCAATGGGGTGTATTCCGGTATCACCCTCGTGGGGCGTCGCGACATGTGGTGGTGGCGGAATCGTGGGGCGCGTCTCCATGCCAGTAGAAGGAGGATGGGAAGTTTGCACCTATGAGGCATTTTCCCCAGGGCCTGTGAACGCAGGAGCATCCGTTGGCTCGAGGGATCGCTCTTGATCCGCGATGTCTGGGGTCGCGGATGCCCCCTCATGAGTTTAGTCGGGGCAGCCTCGAGAGGAGCTTCAGCACTTTTCCTCGGCGAGGGGCCAGACCTCGGGGAGGAGTCTCCCTTTTTGTCGTCCGTCTCCTGCTTGACGGTGGTATCCTTCAGCTTCTTACCCACCACTCCCTCATCGTCCGTGGGGCCGCCGAGATTGGTGGCTTCGACGCCCTCTCGGGTAAGAGGTGAGCTTGTGGGCTCCCACCTCTCCTCCGAAGCAACATGGTTGGCCTCCAGGAGGGACATAATGCCCTTAAGGCCAGCTGAGTCCATGCCCTCACCGGTCGCTGAAGTGGGCGCCAGTGGCGCCGTGGCCTTGGAAGGGATGGAGGGCCCATCACGTGGCAACTTCGCTCTCTTGGCAGAGGCCCTACAAGATCAAAAAGGAGGTCAGTATCCAGATCCGGCAAGTAAAGGGAAGATCTCCTCCGTAACTCACCTACCGGTATAGTGCCAATTCCTCGCCGAGCGCTTCTTGGAAGGAATGGCCACAACAGGGCTCTCAGTCGCGAGAGTGGCGCCTGCATCTACATCAGTGCTTGTGTGGCGTTCTCTCTTCATCTCGCGATACTCACTCTGGCCCTCGCCCTGGTCTTCGCCGTCGCGCGGTTGTGGAGGCGGTGGGGGAAAGGTGCAGGAGTTCTTGACGTACTCGTGATGTCTAGTACACGTTACTACTCTTGTAGACTATGTTGGGCCTCCAAGCGTAGAGGTTGGTAGTACAACAGCAAATTTCCCTCAAGTGAGTAACCCAAGGTTTATCGAAATCAGGGAGGTATAGGTTGCATTTATCCCTCTCAAGCAACCCTTAATTAAGATACAAGAAGTCTCTTGTGTCCCAACACACCTAATACAATTGTCAGTTGTATAGGTGAACTAGTTCGGCGAAGAGTTAATGAAATACGGGTGATAAGGATGGTAAAGCAAGCAAAAAAGTAGTAAAGATGAAAGTAAACAATTTTAAAATGGTGGAAAACAAGGCCTAGAGAGCATACTTTCACTAGTGGGAATTGTCAACAATATTAACATAATTAAACGCATGATATTTCCTCTCAAAACATGCAATGGTAAACGTCACTACCAAAATGCTCAATGGATCAAATAGGATGAGACTCACGTAAGGCTACACAAGCACTCCTTAAAGTTCATATTACACACCTTTAGATACCTCAACACTGTCACTTTCGTCCTCTAAAGATAGTACTAACAAACACCACAAATTCCATCATTCAATCCATTAAATAGAACAAGTTCATGATAATTAAGTATCCCTCCAATCTATGATTCATAGAATCACACACGGCACCCGCACTGTCATCGTGGCACAGTGGGACAAAGTTGACCCTGGTAGATTATATCAGATAAAATCAATTGAGCAACATATCCATTACATAATGAAGGGGAAAACATCATAGATTCAACTATAATAACATAGCTCAAGATCACATCATGGGATAGAGAGATAACCACATAGTTACTAGTACAAGCCCTCAACCCTGTGGAGGACTACTCACTCATAACCATGATGAGACAGAGAGAGTTGTTGATGGAGAAGTGCATCCCCGAAGAGATGATGGCAGTGGCAGCCACGACACCGGTGGTGGGAGGCAGCCCTAGGAGGCGGCGTCCCCTTGGCCCCCTTTGTTCCCTGGCCTTGGTGCTGCAATGGAGGAGCCTCTTCCCTCTCGGTGGCTGCCAAGGGAGAGGCAAAATTCATAACAATGGATGGCTATCCCAAAATTAGGGTTTTCCGCTCCTTATGTGTGATGGGACAATGCTTTCTGGCCCTCTGATGGATGGACCCTTGATCCAATGGCTCATGGTCACCTCTAGAACCTCCCTAGGGACTCCTCACAGCCCCCATGAGGCCCCAAAGTCGTGTCTTTGCCGAATCCATAAAATATGGTAAGAGTTGGACTCAATCACGTCATCAATTCTCATAATCCCGTAATCAGATATTTGGCCTCCAGTAAAACGGGTCCAAAGGTCGCATCCAAACTCCATTTTGGACAAATTTTTAGTCTACAATTATAAGAATAAAATCTCCCACACTTTTTGCGTGTTATGATTTTTCCATTGGACGTCATCTTCGGTGGTCAAACTAACGATTTCCAAAAACTGTCGGTGGACAAATTTCAAGAAAGTCAGAGTCCTTCTTCAACAAGCCTCCTTTTGTGTTTTCTTGTCAAAATATAATTAATTCCTACAGATAAAAGTATAAAACAAGAACTTGTGCAATCTGCAACCATTAATAGGTTAGTACAAATAAATGATAGAAAACATAGAGCATTGGGTAGAAAACAAGCATGGAACATAAAAAAATTAGATACGTTTGCAACATATCAGCATCTCAAGCTTAACTCCTGCTCGTCCTCGAGTAGGTAAGTGATAACAAAATAATTTTTTAGATGACATGAAGCCAACACAATATTGATCAACGTTATGTAAAAGCATTGTAAGCTAAGATCAAAGTGCTTTAACAGAGGCATGATAAATATTATTTGAACTAATGTAAACTTAGAAACTATGTTGCACATGAAAACTAACACAAATAATTGATAATGATCAATAATGAATTGAAGGTAATAAGTTTGTTTCAATCATAAAGAAAAATATAATAAAATGGTATCCAGCTTGTACTTTGTGGGGTAGCAAAACATAAATGCTAGGACACTTTCAAAGTTCAAATGGTGACCCAATACAAATAATTTGAGAGAAAGCAATACCATAATAATGAATCAATCAATAATAAATTTTTGGACTATGCACATTAACTCATAATGATAACTATGCTCTCTTAATTGGTGCATAAAGTAAGAAGATGAATACTCAACATAAAAGTAAAAGAAAAGCCCTTCGTAGAGGGGAGCATGGATTACTCATGTGTTAGAGCTTTTTACTTAAATAAAACAGAGGTATTGAAAATATAATTTTGAGAGAGATGTATGTCTATGTCAATGAATGGTAATGAAAAACTTATCTAACCCATGTCAAGCAAAGTTTTTAGACTTTTGAGGGCGGTTTCCATTATCACTTTTTGTTATGGTTGGCACTCCCCCCCCTACCTTGTATTACATAAACCATGGCTAGACAACAATCATCAATCCAGGGGGAGTGTCTTTTTTATATTACTTGAGTTCATATTATTTGGCAGCAGCTCTCTGCAAATTTAGATGAGCACATATTCCATACTCATCGGGTAAAATAAGGGAGAAGAATCTTTCTTGACATGAGACATGATAAACTTTAAACTATTTCCTCATGAGCTAAAAGAGAAGCACAAACCATGTTTAATAATTTTGAAGGTTTTAAAGGTAGCACATACGCAATTTGCTTGGAGTTGCCGTGAAATACTACATATATATAGGTATGGTGGACACATTTAGAAAACTTTGATTTTGGGAGTTGGATGCACGAGTAGAGCTCATTCTCAGTACAGGGTAAAGGCTACCAAGAGACCGGGAGCGACCAACTAAGAGAGCAATAACGGCTATAATCATGCATAGCGACAAAACATTATTAATCAAAGCATGAAGTGATATTACAAGTAAAAAACTAAATAATCATCAAGGCTAGAGGTGATTTTGTTTATAGTCATAACATGGTGTGAGCACGCGCCAAGTCAACCCAAATAAATCATCAAAGGAGAATACCACAATGCCATGCTTCAATATGATAAAACAACACATGATTTAATTTTAATGGCACATAAAGCACTCTCAGTTATTTGAGGCTAGTCATAATATATCATAAACTACTAAGGACACAATTAAAATAAAATCTAACATGACATTACAAATCCCAAGTCACAGTCTAAACAAACTTCTTGTTGCACCACTATAAGCATGAAATATTTTACTCTTCTCCAACACCAAACAACTTGTTTAAAACAACTATCAAAGCAAATAATAATTAAAGACCAGAGATATAATCATATATATAACTGAAACAAACCAACAAGCTCTCAAAAAAATTCAAGTACAAAACAAGAGCTAAACGCAGTAGTAGCAAAAATTGAACACTCACAGAACAATAATACTGAAAACTAGAGTATTCTAGACAATGAAAACCGAGTGTGGCTCTCTCCCACACAAGAATAATAGGATCAATCATAGCTATGACCAGCAAGAAAAATAAAATAAAAAGGAAAGCAAAAATAACTGACGCTCGAGGAATAACACATAGTATGTGAAGCAATAAAAATATAGTTATTTGAAAGAAAACCTAATATTTTTGTTTATGAAGAAGTGGATGCCTTGGGAATCCCCACGCTTTTGACGCTTGTACTTCTTGAATATGTCTTGGGGTGACATGGGCATACCCAAGCTTGAGATTTTGTCCATCCTTCATCTTCTCATATCATCCTTCTCTCCCTACACTTGAAAACTTCCTCCACCTAAAACTTCTCACAATCTTCATTAGCAACGTTAGTGCATCAAAATAATAAATCCACTTGGTTCAGTTTCAACACATGTCAACCAATAAATTTAAACATAAGATATTTTCACAACTTATTTTAAGCCCCCCCCCCCAAAAGAACACAAAGAAAAATAGTAAGAGGCAAATGCAAATATCGACAAAAAATTATAAAAACAGAACATCGGGTAAAGATGATTTTTTTCCGAAAATATTGTGTTGCCCAAATAGAAAAGTGTGAAACTAATAAAAGTTAGACAAAAACCTGGGGCAGGTTCCCAGAAAATATAAAAAATTCCTTGCGTTCTGGCTGAGAAAACCGAGGATTTTGGTGAAGCGCAAATATCTGGACATAAAACAACAAGTTGAACTTTCTTTCAAATAGAGGTTATTCTTGTCATAAATACGAAATAGAAAGGATAAGGAGAGGTTTCTACAGAGGCAAAAACTTCCAAGACTCAAATAAAACAAAAGAAACAGAAGAAAACATAAAAATAACGTAGGAAAAAAAGTGGGTTGCCTCCCATAAGTGCTTTTCTTTAACGCCTTTTACCTAGGCATAATATTTTAAAATATGATAACATAAGAATAATTATTGAAGAAAAATAGTAGAACATCAAGAAGAAAATATAAAGAACATTTAAGTCTAACCCATTTCATATGCATAGGAATCTTGTAGGAGAACAATTCAATGAAGCACAAAGTAGCAAGCATAGGAAGGGAAAACAAATTCAACTTCAAAAATTTCAGCATAATGAGAGGTGTTTTAGTAACATAAAAATTTCCACAACCATATTTTCCTCTCTCATAATAACTGTCAGTAGTATTATGAAAAAAAATACATAGATATAACTATCACATAAAACATTCTTGTGATGATCCACATGCATAAAACTATTGGTACTCTCCACATAAGCATAGTCATTCTCATTAATAGTAGTGGGAGAAAAATCAACAAAATGGCTATCCTTTTAATCATCATAAATAGGAAGCATATCATAATCATAATAAATTTTCTCCTCAATAGTAGGTGGACTGAAAATATCATATTCATCATTGTAATTATCATATATTGGAGGCATAGTATCATCAAGGTAAATTTTCTTCTCCATTCTTGGGGAACTAAAAAGATCATATTCATCAAAACCGGCTTCCCCAAGCTTAAAGTTTTCCATAGCATTAGCAATAATTGTGTTCAAAGAATTCATACTAATAACATTGCTACTAGCATGCAAATGAAGTTCCATAGGTTTTTTAATTTTCTCTTCAAACACTATATGTCCTAACTCAAGCTAAATCTCATAAAGATCTCTCATATTTTTATTGGTTTCCATTAAGCCTAACCAGTGAAAATAAAAAGAAGAAAAAATGGATAAAAATGCAAGATCTAAAGAGATACCTTCAATCTCTAACCTCCCTGGCAACAGCGCCAGAAAAGGGCTTGATGTCTACTACATGTTACTACTCTTGTTGACTATGTTGGGCCTCCAAGCACATAGGTTTGTAGGAAAACAACAAATTTCCCTCAAGTGAGTAACCCAAGGTTTATCGAACTTAGGGAGGTATAGATGGAATTTATCCCTCTCAAACAACCTTGCAATTAAGATACAAGAAGTATCTTGTGTCCCCAACACACCCAATACAATGGTCAGTTGTATAGGCGCACTAGTTACGCGAAGAGGTAGGAAAATACGGGTGATAAGGATGGTAAAGCAAGGTATTGTAAATCTGTAATAAAAATGGATGCAAGCAAACAAGTAGTAAAAATGAAAGTAAACGGTATTACAATGGTGGAAAACAGGGCCTAGAGATCATACTTTCACTAGCGGAAACTCTCAATAATTTTAACATAATTAAACACATGATATTTCCTTTCACAACATGCAATGGTAAACGTCACTAAAAAATGCTCAATGGATCAAATAAGATGAGATTCGCATAGGGCTACACAAGCACTCCTTAAAGTTTGTATTCCACAACTTTATATTGTAGCGCTGTCACTTTTGGCCTCTAAAGATAGTAGTAACAAACACCAAAAATTCCTTCATTCAATCCATTAAATATAACAAGTTTATGATAAGTGTCCCTCCAATCTATGATCCATAGAATCACATATGGAACCCGCACTATCACAGTGGCACCATGGGATAAAGGTGACTCCGGTAGATTATACTAGATAAAATCAATTGAGCAAAATATCCATTACACGATGAAAGGGAAACAACGTAGATTCAACTATAATAACACATCTCACGGTCACAATCAAGATAACATCATGGAAGAGAGAGATAAACACATAGTTAGTAGTACAAGCCCTCAGCCCCGTGGAGGACTACTCTTGCATAACCATGGTGTGACAGAGAGAGTTGTTGATGGAGAAGTTCAGTCCCGAAGAGATGATGGTGGTGGCTGCCACACTGCCGGCAGTGGGAGGCAGCCCTAGGGCGGCGACTGTCCTAGGAGGCGGCCTCCCCTTGGCCCCCTTTCTTCTTTGGACTTGGTGCTGCAATGGAGGAGCCTCTCCCCTCTAGGTGGCTATCAAGGGAGAGGCATAATTCGGGACAATGGGTGGCTGCCCCAAAATTAGGGTTTTACTCTCCTTATATGTGATGGAACAATGCTCTCCGGCCCTTCGATGGATGGACCCTTGATCCAATGGCTCTTGGTCACCTCTAGAACCTTACTAGGGACTCCTCATAGTCCTTATGAGGACCCAAAGTCGTGGCTTGGCCGAATCCATCAAATATGGTAAGAGTTGGACTCAATCACGTCATCTATGCTTGTGATCCCGTAATCAGATATTTGGCCTCTAGTAAAATAGGTACACAGGTCGCATCTGAACTCCGTTTTGGACGAATTTTTAGTCTAGAATTATCTGAAGAAAATTCCCCACATTTGTTACTTGTTAGCTTTTCCATTGGATGTCATCTTCAGGGGTCAAATTGACGATCTCCAAAAACTGTTGGTGGAAAAATTTCAGGAAAGTCAGAGTCCTTCTCCAATAAGTCTTTTTTTGTGTTTTCTTGTCAAATCCAATTAATTCCTACACATAAAAGTATATAACAAGAACTTGTGAACTTTGCAACCATTAATAGGTTAGTCCAAATAAATGATAGAAAACATAGGGAATTGGGTAGAAAACAAGGATGGGGCATAAAAAATTATAGATATGTTTTCGACGTATCAACTCGCTCTCCCCACCCTCTCTTTCTCGACGTTGAAAGAGATATATACAAGGGGAGCTTATTCATCGCTCGCTCCACCCCTTCCGCAACGAGGCCAGAACCCTTCGTGCCTTCGGCGTCCGCGTCACTCCCCTCCATGGGTTGCAGCGTGAAGGGATTGTCCACCCTCGACTCCTCTCCTTGATAAGGGCTTCCTTCCCCGCATTGCCAAGGTTGTAGAGGGGAACGATGGAGGAAGGGAGATTTGGGGGGAGTCGGTGGTGAGAAGGGTCCGCAGCAACTCGTCGAGCTCCTTGCCCTCAAGATGATAACTGTTGAGCCTCATTCGGTCCTCAGCACCGCTATAGTGACACATGAGCCGCTCATGCATCTGGAGGGGGGGGGGGGCAATGCGCTTGCTGACAAACTCCTTGACCACCATGGAAGCTTTGAGGCCCTTGTTGTGCAGCTCCTCCATATGCTGCATCTGAGGCGCCATAGCCTCACCACCAAGCTCCTCCCGCCTCTAGCGGGAATGTTTCCTAGGCCGCGCCTAGGGAGTCTCGAAGAAGTTGCTAGAGGCATGCGTATCGCGATACACCCAGCGCACGGAGGAATCATCCACCCTCTTCGTGAAATCCGTGGAGGGGAAAGGCTCGTTTTCCCAAGCACACACGGAAGGAGACGCACCCAGCGCTGTATGACCTCGCTGTCACGCGGAGGTTGAAGAAGCGGCAGAAAAAAGCCACAGAGGGCCTGACGCCCAGGAAAGCTTTGTGCGAGAAGGAGAAGACCACTAGGGTGAGAACGGAGTTGGGGTGGAGGTGAAGCGCGTGGATCTATTAGTGATCCAAAATGACGGTGAAGAAGTGGGAAAAGGGGGAACCAGCCCCGTGAAGATGGTGTGATAGAAGAAGGCGTACGAGGTGGCGGAAAGGGTGTTCCACATCATCGTGCCCGCATGGAGAGAAGTAGCACCATGCTCATAGGTGGTCGTGCCTACCATGAGCCTGGCCTTGTCGAGCACCTTGCCGGGCCGAATGCAGGAGGTCCCCAGGACCAAGCTCGGTGAGGTGGGTGCCGGCGCAGTGGACGCATGGGCCTTGCCTTTCATGGTGGCCGATGCCTTCTTCTTGCCCGCCATGGATGCGGAAGTTCTTGGAGAAGATGAAGGATCAGGGAGAAGAGGAGCAGGGAGGCGGCGACGAGTGTTGTGGAGAAAAGTCTCCTGGTGCGGCTGCCCATGCTTTATATGCGTGGTCTCTCCCACGACGTAGAAAAGCCGCTACAGCCACCTCGAAGAGATCGTGGGCCGCAAACCGTCGCGCCACGTGCCCACGATTGGCCCGTGATACGTCTCCAACGTATCTATAATTTCTGATGCTCCATGATGATATTATGCCAATTGCTACATGTTTTCTCCTTTCTTTATGTCATTTGTACACATTTTCCGGGACTAACCTATTAACAAGATGCCAAGTGCCAGTTCCCTGTTTTCTGTTGTTTTTTATTCCAGAAAAGTTGTTCTGGAAATATTCTCGGAATTGGACCCCACAAATCCTGAAATGCCTATTTTCCCCGGAAGCATCCAGAAGACCGAAGAGGAGTCGAAGAGGGGCACCAGGGGGCCCACACCATGGGGTGGCGCGCCCCCTCCCATTGGCCGCGTCAGGGGGTGGTATGGGGCCCTCATGGCTCCACCGCCTCTGCCCTTTCGCCTATTTATTCCCCCCGGATGGAAAACCCTAAGCACGTGATCAAAAATCCCCGAAAAGTTCTACAGCAGCCATCGTCGTCAACCCTAGATCAGGGGGGTTCTGAAGCTGTCTCCGGCACCCTGCCGAAGAGGAAATCATCACCGGAGGCCTCTTCATCACCATGCCTGCCTCTAGAGTGATGCGTGAGTAGTTCATCCTTGGACTACGGGTCCATAGCAGTAGCTAGATGGTTGTCTCCTCCTCATATGCCTCCATGTTTAGATCTCGTGAGCTGCCTAACATGATCGAGATTGATCTTATGTAACTCTATGTGTTGTATTTGCTGGGATCCGATGCATATTGAACTTATGCCAAGTTGATTATAGTCTTTATTGCATATGCTATTTGTGATCTTGCATGCTTTCCGTTTCTAGTGGTTGCTCTGGCCAAGTAGTTGCTAGTGACTCCAAGAGGGAGTATTTATGCTCAAAGAGTGGGTCCATGCCTCCTTTTCGCCTGTGATCGAGTGACAGAAACGTGACGGGGGAGGATGTGTTGTTGCCACTAGGGAGAAAACAGCGGTGAGAGTACCCGCGTGTACAATCATTGCTTACATTACACACTTTGTTTAATGCAGTTATCTGTTGCTTGCAACTTAATACCTAAGGGGGTTCGGATGATAACCTGAGGGTGGATTATTAGTCATAGATGAAGTTGGATTACGGTCTATTTATATTGTTGTAATTCCCGCACTAAATATCATAGTAGTCTTCATGTCATGAATGTGCACTACGGTACAACCTTTATTTGTCAATTGCCTAGCTGTAATTTGTTCACCCAACATGCTATCTTTTATGGAGAGACACCACTAGTGAACCTATGAACCTCGGTCCATTTTCTTACACTGTTAAACAAACCACTACAATTTCCTGCTTTCTTTACTTGCTGCAAGGATACACCATTTTCCACACTATATGTCTAATATTTTTTTTTCACCAAAACCGGTGAGATTGACAACCTCACTGTACCGTTGGGACAAAGTATTTTGGTTATGTTGTGTGCAGGTTCCGCGTTGTTGCTAACACCGGTGAGGTGCCATCACCACCGTCAGTGGCATAACCTTTCGAAGATCCTCTTTCTCCTAATGAATTGATAACCTTGGTTCTTAACTAAGGGGAAAAATCCTACCGTTGTGCTCATCACACCCTCCTCTTGGGGAATCCCAACGAGTGCAAAATCTGCACCATCAAGGCCTTTTTCTGGCGCCGTTGTCGGGGAGAAAGAAGTCTTCTGGCAAGGGGAGTCTCTTACTCTCAACCTCTTTATTTTTTATTGTCTTCTTTTTATTTTTTGTCTTGTTTTGCTTCTCTTTATTAAAAACACACTAAAAATAGTTTACTTTATAGCTGTTATTTATTTGCTTGCTTTTATGTCTAGTTTTGCTCCTGTCACTATGTCACCAGAAGAAACAATCTTTACTTTCAAACAAGGGAATGATGAGAATTTCAAATAAGCTTGGTCTAGAGTTTTTGATTCCTATTGCAAAATTGAACCTAAAATGACTCTAAGCCTGTTTCTTCCTAGCTTTTACTTTGGTCTTGTTCTTTGTTATAGATATGCTTTGGATACTGTGGTAGGAGGTGATTTCCTTCATTGCGATGGATATCAAGCTTTCAATGCTATAAGAAAATTAATTGCAACCTACAGTTTACCCAGTAGTTCTGATAAAACCTTTGCAAATATTTATGCTAGATTAAAAAATCTTGAGTCACATATTTCTATCTTAAAAGAGGGATATAGCCAAATTCGTGAATATCTTGATCATGTCCCAATAAATTTTGAATCCTCAAATATGATTCCTTTGGTGAAAGTTTTTATAAATGGTGAAACATTTCATGCTCGTTGTGATATCATGTCTGAATCTTGTCTTATGCCTAAGGAAATTTATGAATCTTTAGACCTTTGGGGGCTAGATGAAGGAGGAGAAGAAATTCCTCTCATTAATAACACTACTATATTTCCCATTGGGATAGCTGAGGGAGTGTTTACAAAACTCCTAGGAAAAACAGTCTTCACTGATTATCTTGTTATTGAATGTGTAGAAGGAAGACAAATTACCCTTGGAAGATCTCTGCTGAAGCTCTTAGGAGCAACTATTGATATGGGAAAAGGTACCATGACTTTCACTCCCAAATCATGCTTGGACCATCAGTTCCCTAAAAAGAATGAGGGTAAGAAAGGTAAAAGTAAGCTTCGTAACAATTTTGATGCTTCTTCACTTGAAAATACTTGAGTTGCTTTCTTTGCCTAGCTGAAAGGCGTTAAAGAAAAGCGCTACCGGGAGACACCCCGTTTTATTTCTCTGTTTTCAACCCGTTTTCCTTCGTTTTCTTTTGTGTGATTTGCACCTGGGTGTTTTTTATTTCCTTAGAAACCTTGATGTATCTTTTATTTTGTGTTTTTGTTGAGCCAAGTAAAGCCTCTAATGGAAAGTTGAGGCTATATTTCGGATTTCTGCGCAGGAAACAAATTTCTGCTGTCCACTGTTTATTCCGTATAAAATCACAGAAAATTCAAAATGACCTGAGTTGTTTTGTGCATAATCCTAGGCTGTATACGAAACTTTTCTTAATTGACCACTTTTTGATTTGAGCAACAAAAGATTTTCGAAAAAAATTATCTTTACCTGCTGTCCTGTTTTGACAGATTTCTGCCAATAATTGCATTTGCATCTTAATCTCTTTCTTTTTGTGTTCTTTTGAGAAAAAGAATTTTAAAAGAAGTTATGACAGTATCTAATGTGTTTTTGAGTGTTAGGAATGTGTTTAAACTGAACCATGTGAATTTATTATTTCGATTCCACTAACGTTGCTAATGAAGATTGTGAGAAGTTTGGTGTGTAGGAAGTTTTCAAGGGTCAAGAGAAGAGGATGATATTATGTGATCAAGAAGAGTGAAAAACCTAAGCTTGGGGATGCCCCGACGGTACATCCCAGAAAATTCCAAGAAAACTCAAGCGTCTAAGCTTGGGTATGCCCAAGGCATCCCCTTCTTCATCAACAAATTATCAGGTCACTTCTAGTGAAACTATATTTTTATTCGGTCACATCTTATATGCTTTACTTGGAGCGTCTTTTATTTTTGCTTTCATTTTATTTTTATTTTATTCTTTCAGTTTTTTTTTATTTTTGCAATAAGCTTGGTTGGACCCCCATAATTCTTTTATTGGAGAGTGACACGCTTCGCTTTTTCATGAGAATACTTTGTATTCTTAATCTTTGTCTGGCTGCTGCATTTATTTAACTCCTGTTTTGCATGCATCTCTTATTAGAGCTGTTAGTTTTAGTAGTGTTATGTGAGTACTCTCATGTTTTCTTGCTTTATCATAAAGAGTATTTTGTTAAAACATATCTTGTTTGGTGCTTGTTGGGAGAAGAAACTGTCGTTTTAAGTAGAATTTTTAATGGTGCAAGTAGAAGCTTGTATAGACTGTTGCTAGAACTTTTTCATGCCATGCTGATACGTGCATTTTATATCATCATTTATACCCTCCATATAGGCATTATTGGGATGTTTTATCAATGTTATGTCATTGTTTTGCATGTTTTAGATGATTTTATGGGACTTTCCTACAAAGTCCCTATTTTTGGTATTTAATTTCTGGGTGTCAGAAAACACCTGTTTTCATGTTTTTGATGTTTCAGGAGCTACAGGTATCCAAATTGCGAAAGGAAAGAAACCCTGTCAGTTTTTCTTCGGGAGAAAGGCCGTGGGCACAAGACACAAAGGAGGAGGGCCAGGAGGCCCAAAAGGGGGTAGCCCACGCGGCCAGATTCCCTGGCCGCGTGTGGGGCCCCCAAATGGACCCACATCACCTCCTCCCTGAGGTCTTTTTGCTGACGACTCCGTCTTCCCCGAAAACGAACACCCTAATTTTCTCGAGACGAGACGGAGCCGCCAGGGCGGCGAAACTCTCGAAACTCTCCGCGGGGGAGACATATCCTGCTGCTCCGGAGCTCCGGAGAAGGGGGAAATCATCCCCATCTTCATCCCCATCTCCTCCTTGGCGTGGGAGGAGGCATCTCCATCACCATCCTCACCAGCACCTGCATCTCCACCATCACCATCACCGTGATCCACTCCGTTCCCCTCATAGTTTGATCATTGCTACACCCTAGATACGTGTTATTGTACTCCGTTGCATGTTTGGGATTGAGTACTTGTCATTATTTGGTGGTGGATCCATTGTTTCAGATTGTGTTGTACCACATATGTCACCATACATGATCATGTTTGCACGTTGTGAGTAGTTCCCGCATGTTCCTGAGGGCATAAGATGAATTGGCAATGATTTGTTACATGAGATGAGTTGTTATTTGGTCTAGTATTTATCTTTTATGTGATTCTATGATGGTGTTGTACGAACATCGACTGTACAACACTTTCACCTACATGGGCTCATAGGAGAACACCATAGTGTAGTGACGTGATGATGTCTTTAGGTGACAGGAACTTGAGACAGAGTCGTTGAATTGCATTATGAGGGTACTTGTATCGGGGACCTTAGAGCATAAGGCTATGGTGGGACATCATGTCTTAATAATTCTCGTGCTGTCATTTAATTGGCCACGTGATCCATCATAAGGGTGATAGTTTATTTATTTAGCTATTCCTATTTGTGGCTCCGTCCGAAGAAGATTAAAACTAGACAAGATATACAAACATGTTATGCAATGAATCACTATGCCAGCTAAATCCGTGCAGCCCTCGGGAACGTTTTCCACATATAAGACACAAACACACACTTGAGCTTTTCCTCTTGCGCATTAGAGGATTGGGCTTTGTCTCTCATTGAGACCTACTACTTGCTGCAATTTACTTTCCGCATTTTACTTTACTTGCACTACACAATTAAAACACAAAACACATGTTGCTTTTATTATTCCTTTGCTATTCTACTTACCAGTTCCTTCTGCCCCTCGTGGGTTCGACAACCTTTCTAATTCGAAAAGTACTACAATTGATCTCCTGCACTTGGGAGCCATCAAGACACTTTTCTGGCGCCGTTGCCGGGGAGCGTAGCGCTATTGGTAAGAAGTTTGGTAAGGAAACTTGAAAGCTGAATTTTACTTGCTGTTGCATCCTGTTATTATTATGGCTTTTATGAGAGATGCTTCGCTGAAACTTGCTTTATATGAGAGTGCTTATGCTATTAAACCTAAATTTGTTGAAAAAGCACCTCATGATGATGGTTATATTATTCCCCTTGAATTTGTTAAAGCTGTTAGGAATGAGTATTTTGCAGGGGATGGAACAAAGGCTGCAAGTGATCACATACGGGCTATTGAGGATATATGGGGGCTAATTAGGCTCAAGGCTATTTCTGAGGAGGAGGTAAAATGCAAGTTATTGTACCAGTCCTTAACTGGTGATGCTCGAAAATGGTATATGTCCCTGGATGAAGAAATTACACATAATTGGGATACTTTTATGAAGGTTTTCCTTCGTAAATATTTTACTCCTAAAGAGGCTTATTAGAACCGTTACTTTATATTTAATTTTTGGCCACACCTTTGAGAGAGTATTACTCAAGCTTGGGGGAGGCTTAAGGACCTCCTTCGTAAGAATCCTTGTCATGATCTCACAAATAAACTTATATTGATAAACTTTTATGTGAGACTACCTGATAGGCTAAAGCAATATTTGGATGGTTCATCTGGTGGAAGCTTTACAAATAATACTGCAGAAGAAGCTTGGAATTTATTGGAAATTATTTCGAAGAACTCTGAATATTGGGACCTAGACAAAGGTAATGAAGCTTATTTTGATTATGGATATTCATGTGTAGAAAGTTTCTCTAGTTCTATTTTGTTCAAGAATGTTATTAAAGATTTTGGTCTTGATCCATATGTTGCAATTGAAATAGCTAAGAAATTTGCTGAGCACATTCGAATTCCTAAAAGTGGCTTTGATTATTATGTTGAACCTGTTAAATCTACTATTGTTGTCCCTAAATTTATTAAAAAAACACCAGTATCATCTGTAGTAATAGAAGAATATATTGAACCACCTCCCTATCCTGAAAAAGTTAAAGAGAATTTGCTTATTGCTGTTGCTGAAAAAAGTAGAAAGAGATGTTCTCAACCTAAAGAACAGGTGGAAGTCAAGAACCAAGTCTCTATTATTAAGCAATTAAATGAAGAAGATCTTGTTGATGTTTATTTATGTGAAGATGCTACCAAAGTTATTAAAGGGAATTCATCCAAAGTTGGTAAGCCAGTTATATCATGCTCTATTGGGACTTCTTGTTATCATGGTTTATGTGATATTGGAGCAAGCATTAGTGTCCTTCCATATTCTCTCTATCAAGAAATTAAGCCTGATATTGATCCTATCACCATGGAAGAAACATGTATGGCCATTCAGCTTGCTAATAAAGATTATATTAGTCCCTTTGGAATTGTTAGAGATGTTGAAGTATTGGTAGGGAAAATAAAATATCCTACTGATTTTATTGTGCTTGGTTGTCCACAAGATTCTTTCTGTCCTATTATATTTGGTAGACCTTTCTTACATACTGTTGGTGCTGAAATTGATTTGCCTAGAGAAAGGGTGTTTATTGAATGTGCTGGAGAGAAACTTGAATTTAATTTTTCTAAATTTGCTAATAAACCTGCTAAGAACGAACCAAAATCTAAAGATATAATTGAAACTCTTGCTCATATAGCTGTAGCTTCATCAGACGTGGTGGAATGTTATATGCTTAATCAGGAAGAGCCATTCAATGATGCAGAAAAAGAAGCTTTAGAACAAATATTATGGCAGCAACCTCCACAATTACAATTGCATATCCCACCTGATAATCTAGGAGTACTCCCACCTCCTAAAGGAGATCCTAGTTTTGAATTAAAGCCTTTGCCTGAAAATCTGAAATATGCATACTTGGATAAGAAAAATATATATCCTCTTATTATTAGTGCTAACCTTTCAGCTGAGGAAGAAGAGAAATTACTTGATGTGCTTAAAGCTCACCGTAAGGCTATTGGTTATTCTCTTGATGATCTTAAGGGCATAAGTCCAGCTCTATGTATGCATAAAATTAATTTGGAAGAAGATGCTAAACCTGTTGTTGATTTCCAATGCCGTCTACATCCAAAAATGAAGGAAGTGGTAAGAAAGGAGGTAATTCGACTCATAGAGGCTGGTATTATTTATCCTATAGCTGATAGTAAATGGGTTAGCCATGTTCATTGTGTTCCTAAGAAAGGTGGAATTACTGTGGTTCCTAATAAAGATGATGAACTTGTTGCTCAACATATTGTTGTTGGTTATAGAGTGTGCATTGATTATAGAAAATTAAATAAAGAAACTCGTAAGGACCATTATCCATTGCCCTTTATTGATCAAATGCTAGAGAGATTATATAAACATTCTCACTTTTGTTATTTAGATGGGTATTCAGGCTTCTCTCAAATTCCAGTTCATAGTGATGATCAGGAAAAGACCACTTTTACTTGCCCATATGGTACATTTGCTTATAGGAGAATGCCTTTTGGTTTATGTAATGCGCCTGCTACTTTTCAGAGATGCATGAATGCTATATTTGCTGATTTATATTGAAAAGATAGTGGAAGTCTTTATGGATGATTTTTCGGTGTATGGTACTTCTTTCGATAATTGCTTGTTCAACCTTAACAAAGTTTTGCAGCATTGTGAAGACCAACACCTTGTTCTTAATTGGGAGAAGTGTCACTTTATGGTAACAGAGGGAATTGTTCTTGGGCATCGTATTTCTGGAAGAGGAATAGAAGTTGACCCAGCAAAAATTGAAGCTATTGAGAAATTACCATATCCAAGAGACATCAAAGGTATAAGAAGTTTTCTCGGTCATGCAGGTTTTTATCGTAGGTTCATTAAAGATTTCTCTAAAATATCAAAGCCTCTAACCAATCTTTTGCAAAAGGATGTTCCATTTTATTTTAATGATGATTGCATAGAATCCTTTAATGTTTTAAAGAAAGCCTTAATAACTGCACCTATTATTCAACCTCTGATTGGAACTTGCCCTTTGAAATTATGTGTGATGCTAGTGATTATGCAGTTGGAGCTGTTTTAGGCCAAAGGGTTGATAAGAAATTGAATGTTATTTACTATGCTAGTAAAACACTAGATGGTGCTCAAAGAAATTATGCTACAACTGAAAAAGAATTTTTAGCGGTAATATTTGCATGTGATAAATTTAGATCTTACATAATTGATTTAAAAGTCAATGTGCACTCTGATAATTCTGCTATTAAATATTTGATGAATAAGAAAGATGCTAAGCCTAGGCTAATAAGATGGGTACTTTTGTTGCAAGAATTTGATTTACACATAGTAGATAGGAAAGGAGAAGATAATCCCGTAGCTGATCATCTTTCTAGAATGGAAAATATACTTGATGATCCTATTCTATTAATGATAGTTTTGCTAATGAACAACTTGCCCTTGTTAGTGTTTCTAGTGCTAAAGTTGCATCTCCTTGGTTTGCTAATTATGCAAATTTTATTGTTGGGAAAGTTATGCCACCACAATTTACTTTCCAGCAAAGAAAGAATTTTTTTTATGACCTTAGACATTATTTTTGGGATGATCCATTCTTGTATAAGAAAAGTGTTGATGGCATTATTAGACGTTGTGTACCTGAGCATGAACAGCAGGCTATTATAAGAGATTGTCATGACAGTCCCTATGGAGGACATCATGCAGGAGATCGTATTGCAGCAAAGGTATTACAATGTGGTTTTTATTGGCCTACTCTATTCAAGGATTGTGCTGAATATATTAAAACTTGTGATAAATGTCAAAGAGTAGGAAACATTGGTAGAAGGAATGAAATGCCTATGAACTATACATTACCACTTGAACCATTTGATGTGTGGGGTTTTGACTTTATGGGACCATTTCCTGCATCTAGTACAAACATACTCACATTTTGGTTGCTGTTGATTATGTTACAAAATGGGTAGAAGCAATTCCTACTAAGAGTGCAGACCATGCCACAGCCATGCAAATGCTTAAAGAAATTATTTTCCCTAGATTTGGTGTTCCTAGATTTTTAATTACTGATGGTGGATCTCATTTTATGCATGGTGTTCTTAGAAAAACATTGGCAAAATATAATGTTAATCATAGAATTGCATCACCCTATCATCCTCAAACTAGTGGACAAGTTGAATTAAGTAATAGGGAAATTAAACTTATTTTAGAGAAAACAGTAAACAGAGCTAGATCTGATTGGCCACTTAAAATTAATGATGCATTGTGGGCTTATAGAACTGCTTATAAAAATCCTATGGGTATGTCTCCTTATAAAATGGTTTATGGAAAAGCATGTCATTTACCCGTTGAATTAGAACATAAAGCTATATGGGCTATTAAGAAATTAAATTTTGATTTAAAAACAGCGGGGGAGAAGAGATTGCTTGATCTAAATCTATTAGATGAATGGAGGAATGAAGCATATGAAAGTGCAAAATTGCTTAAAGAGAAAGTTGAAATTTGGCATGATAAGAAAATTAAAAGAAAGGAATTTAAAGTAGGTGATCAAGTCCTATTGTACAACTCTCGTTTTAAGTTTTCTGCAGGGAAATTAGCTTCAAAATGGCAGGGTCCATTGGTAATACAGGAGGTATACCGTTCGGGGGCCGTCCGTCTTCACGGTGATATGAAAGGTAAACCTCATGTGGTCAATGGACAACGCCTAAAACATTATATTGCAGGAAAGAGCTTCATAGGAACCATCGAGGAGATAAAGTTAATGACACCGGAGGAGATAATTGTAAGGGATCCTGCAGTTTCAGAAACCCAAATTCAATAATTTACAATTATTGTGTTTGGAAGTTTCCCGGAATTGCGTGAAAACTTACGGAACTCATTTTTTATGGAAATTAACGTGTGGGACAAGAAAATTGGAAGGAATTGGACCTCGAGGGGGAAAAGAGGACCCCACACACGGCCAGATTCCTTGGCCGCGTGGAGGTACCCCTTTTCCACCTCGGAGTCCCGTTCCGTCTCGTTTTCAACTCCTACGCTTCGTCTTACCCCAAAACCGTCAATATATACCCCTTTTGCCGATCTAATCCCGCACCGAGAGTTCTTGCACAATCTTTGTTTTGTCTATTCTGTCTGTCAGGTTTTCCAAGCCATGACTTCGGGAGACTCCTACCAATGCACCTCCATGGACGACGATGATGATGAGCTTGAGGGCAACAGCCCCACATCCATCCACAGGAGGAATAGGAAGAGGAAGGACTACTCGGATGACGAGGACGTAGAGCTTCATGAGATCATGGATGAAGAACCTGACGAGGAAGATGACGAGGCCATCTTCGACATACCACCTCTTGCAACAGCACCTCCATCACCAATCCCTGTTGCTGGCGTACGGGTGAACATGTCTTTTGGAACAAGAGACAGTCCGACGTATGAGCACCGGAGGGAAGGCTCCAAGGCACTCACTTGCTAGCAAAAACGCAGTTTCTCCTCTTATTGGCAGGGAAACTCCCACTGAGAAGAATTGCACTGGAGATTGGGATCACCTTATTCCCAAGAAGAAAGCACCAAGCCCGGAGTGGAAAACTCCCAAGGAGACGGTGGAGAAGGACCTCATGGAAAGGTTGGGAAAAGCTGCAGGAGAATTTGAGCAAGCCTATAACCTCATGATGCGCATCATTGGAGAGCTTGAAGACAACTATGAAGAGAAGAAGAAGAAAGAGTGGTGGTCTGAGTACGAGAAGAAGGTAGAATGAAGAAATTACCGCAACCATCTAAGCTTGGGGGAGTTTCACCTATCCCCGTCTTTTATCAGCTTATCATGTCTATCTAGTTTTGGTGTGTCTTGCTTTTATTATCTAGTATCGTTTTCGTTTAGGCTTGAGTGAGCTCATTGATCATTATCATGCATCCCCGTCTTATGGTTTATCAATGAATAATAAAGTATGGTGTCATCCATGATTCCCTTGTTTTGGGGATTTATGGGTAACACTCATGCAAATGAGCATGGCATATTTAGAGGTTTCAATCACATCTTGCCTTGAAATTAATTAACTTGAGTGTGTTGGACAATTGTAGAATTATCTCAATATGACATAAATCCACTATCTATCTATTGCTTAATGGCTATTCCGAGCATGTTCACCATGTTATAGTTTCATTTATGCTCTAAATTAAGATGCTTATGTTATTAATTGGCATGGGCTGAATTTGGGATAAGACTCTCACGAACTTTTGAATGCACACATTTATTTCTATTGCACTTAACAAACATGACCCATTAATGGGAGCTAAAGTTTTGTGCTTGACAAGGATTTTGGTTGGGAGTTGGCTAACACCTGCATCACGTGAAAAGCTTTCAACATTGCACAAAGAAATTTTATATTTTTAGTTGATGTCATGTGCTTTTGTTTTTGGACTCCTGCCATGCCGAAATGAATAGAGGAATAGTAAGTTTTGATGAGTAAGTATATATGACTAGAGAAATTGCATTGGGCCGCTAACCCAAGCCATTCTTGATCATGGTGGAAATTTACTTACAGCTAGAGTGGACTCTACAAACACATCCTACAATAAAATAAGAAGCTATGCATATAGTGAATGAAATAAAAAAGGATGAGTCTACTCCGTTTGTTCATGTTGTTATTGTGACATGGGCTGGTTTCTATGTCATGGGGCAAGAGGTACCTCTTTGCAATTCTCTATGATGTCATTAATACTTATTATGATTGTACAAAGCTTATTAGGAATCTTAAGTTCAGTAATCATGGAGTAGGTTTTCACGCTCACGGGGCATGAGACATTCAACCAACACCTTGTCAACCACATTACTTCAACATTCATAAATTAAGATGCTAATGATAAAGGGGCAATGAGAGTCTTAGCCCAATGGATGCCACATTACAATTAGTAATTTAAGCTTAATAGTTTGGAAACTAAATGAGACTTGATCATGTTTTACCTCTACTCATTTATCTTTCTCCAAATTAAAGAGTATAATTCGATTGTCCAACATACAGTGGTTATTTGCTTTCAAAAGTATGGGGTGTTTGCTAGAGCTTCGAATATGTTATCCTTGTGTGTATGAGTTCTATTCATTCATCTTGCATTATAACTGAACAAGATGATGATACAATGCCCGTATTTATTTATCATACATAAGTCCATTGATGCATGTAATGATCTATGTGCTTATTTACTCGAGGACGAGCAAAGGTTTAAGCTTGGGGGAGTTGATACGTGCATTTTATATCATCATTTATAACCTCCATATAGGCATTATTGGGATGTTTTATCAATGTTATGTCATTATTTTGCATGTTTTAGATGATTTTATGGGACTTTCTGTGACGCCCCGGGATCAGGCACTATGCAGATTTCAGCATTTCCGCCAAAATCCACATAATAACCGATTTCAGGTTGCCACTTGTGATAACATTACAACAATTCACGAATAATCCACAACAACAACAGAGGAGGTATATACAAGACGACTCAAACGAGTCAAGGATACAACTGATACAATACAAAGATCCAAATAACAGCGGAAGAATCAACATAGTGTCCGACTACGGACAAGATACGAATTGGACTAAGAGTCCTGAAGATAATCGATGGCGTCCAATCCCTGCCCAGGCCAAGCCGGAGGGATTCCCAAGCTAACGTCGTTAGACTTCAAACCTGTTGACTGCAATGTGGAATATGCAGCCACGCAATGGATTCGTGGGTCAGTACGGTTAAGTACTGGCAAGTGGATAAACCATACTCACAAGATACCAGCGTAACCAGTCATCACAAGATACAAATACTTTGGGTACAACGGAAAGGAAGGGATTATTGCAAAGAAGCGGCAGCGGGCTGCACTAACTAACTACAGAGACGCGCTACAACATCCGGCTAAAAGAAAGGGATAAGATAGCGTATCATAACCAACTACAACTACTCACCAAACAATACCCATCCAATGTTACCCCCTACTAAGGAAGCAACCCAAGGAAACTCACACGGTTGATTAAGGTGACATCATTTTATGGTGGAGGTAATCTATATTACTAGTCAAGTTATCATCGTTAAGTGTAAGTTGTCTGAGTACTTGTTAGCCAGCACTTTCACCAAGTCATCCATAACCGCGGACAACACGGCTTCTCGAGAAGATTTAACCCTGCAGGGATGCACCAATTTGGCCGTACACGTAAGAATGACTCGCCAGATGGAAAGGCCCTTCCACCAAGCGAGGCACTCAACACAACCCAACTCTTCTTCGCATCAAGCCCAAAGAACCCCGTGCAATTGAGCGCACGACTAATCAAGCCCCACGAAGAAAAGGGGACCCTCATAGCACTCTAAGAACGTGTCTCCCTAAATGACTACAAAAGTTCCACCCTGGCGCCAAGGGTTCGCACCTGCATATGCATGCGGCAAATGGAAAACCCAAACTAAATGAGGCGATTTGGACGAGATGCGAATCGAATCAGAATTGCGGGGGGCGCCCATACTCGCTTCCCACATGCGGTTAGTGCGCTCATCATGGATCGGAGGACAAGACCCTTTTCCTAATTAAGGTCGACACTAGCAGGCCTCAAAACCACGCTGGGCCTCCTGCCGTTGCCTTATCATCAAATTATGATTACCCAACATTAACATGTTGTTGATTGAATTGAAACCCAACTATCGACTAAACAGGTGATAGAACAAAGGACAACAGGACTAGAGCGCAAACAAACCTAAGCATGCAACTACGACACGAGGGCCAACGGGGTAAACAAACAACAGGTAATAGGAAGTGGAAGGAAGGCTATATCATGGCTGCAAGGTAAACATATGATAGGATCGAGACACAAGCATCGAATCATAAGGCTAGCATAAGGAAAACGGAAAGAATCGGTAACAAGGATGAAAGGCAGCCATAGCAGCAAGTGAGTATACTTGCCTGGAATCCAGCAAGTAGAGGTACATCCGAAGAACTTGTCGTTGCTCACATCATCTCAACGTCCTATCCGCGAAGAAGCAACGAACTAGAACAAAACACCGGATGCAACAATTTACTTCTACGGCAAAAGATCCAGCATGATCAAGATATGGATGCATGACAAGTTTAAGGATGCATCAAAGATAAACTAGTTGACATGGTAAACATATTTAAATGGGCCCATATGCAATTTGGATTGCCTATGGAAAGGCCCATGAATTAATGTTGAATTAAATGATCTACAAATAACCATCATGTGAAAGTTGATTAGAATGATGCATGGATGATGAAAACAATAAGAAAACAACAATAGCTTCAGTTTGATATGTTGTTTACCAAGTTTGGAATTTTATTTATTAAGTTATGAAATTTAGCTTCTTAAATGAGTTACACAAACATTTATTGTTTTCACCCATTTTAATTGTTCAAAACAGATAACAAAATTTATATTTGGAAAGAACACAAAATTTTAGATGGAATACATATTTCATTTGTTGAATTTGGATTTTAGATGAGCAAGTTATTAAATTGACAATTTTAAATGCATTAATTAAGAAATAGTTGTTTTCAGCAATTTAATTTATTCAAAACAGAAAAAAAAGTTTATATTTGGAAAGCTTGTTCAATTTTGCATGGAAAACATATTTTACATGTTGGAATTAGATTTGAATTGCCCAACTTATGAATTTTGCAATTTAAAAGGTGTAATTGAAGTATTGAATTATTACTCCAATTTTAATTAGGAAAAACAGTGAACAAATTGCATATTTGAAAAGTACAGGAAATTTGGAATGGAAAACATATTTTACTTTTCAAAATTGGAGTTTAAATGAATTTCTTATGGACATTTGAATGTTTAGGATTTATTTGTAAAAGACAGGGGCTAGTTTGTGAAAACCAGGGGCTTAGATGTAAGGGCAGGGACCTGGGCGCAAAACCAACATTTGGATCTGGATCTGGGGTGATCCAGACCACGCCCAGCGCCAGCCAGAGGCGCTGACGGGTGGCCCCTACGCCACGGTGGCGCCAGCTAGCGCGGTTGAAGGACGACGTGGCCTCCAGGGCCACTGTCGTGCGGGCCCGGGCGCGTGCGCGAATAAAAGAGCAAAAGGGGGGTTTATTCCTGCGCGGAGGGGGGATCGAACCCGCGATCTCACGGTGCGGAAGATGGGCCTGGGCCACTGGACTACCTGTGCTTTTGGTGATAACATCTGGGCGTGACCGAATAAGAGGCAATACGGGCAGCGTTAACTGAACAAACTGAAGATCGACACCTGCGAATCGGCGACGACGGACGGAAAACGACGGCGGGCAACCGAGGCATCACTGCTCGACGGTAGGCTCGCAGAGCAGGAGGGAAGGACGGGGAAGAGGAGGAAACCCTAAGGCAAGGCGCTCATCGTGGGGTGTCGCCGCGGAGGCGCCGTGTCTCGACGGAGGATCGGGGACGCGGTTGCTCGCTGCAGGTGCCGAACGGAGGAGGAAGACGGCGATGGCGCGGTCTCCCTGGCGGCTCCCAGGCCCGGCCGAGGAAGCGAGCGCGAAGAGGGAGCTGCCGGGGTTCCATTCCCGCCGCAACCACAGTTCGATGACGACCAAGGCGACGGCGCCATGGCCTGCAAGGTACGGCCATGGAGGCTCCCGTCGATCTTCAGCAAAGGTTCAGACAAAACGGCGAAAAGAAAGGAGAGGAGAGGGGAGGAGAACGGCGGCGTCTGGGAGGAAGGGGGGAGGAAGAGATAGGGTTAGGGTTGGAGGGGAGGAGAGGCTTTAAGGGAGAGAGGAGGAGCAGGTGGAGGAGGGGTCCATGGTGAAAGCGACAGCAGTCGTGCTCCTGTACGGAGGTGAAGGAGGGGGGTACCGGGCCAAAACCAGAGAGGAGGTGGGCTGGTGTTTTGGGCTGGGGTGGTAGGTGGGCCAAAAGGCCTGCCTCCCCGAGATCTTTTTATTCTTTTCTCTCTTTTAGTTATTTATTTATTTTTTTGAGATAGAAAAGGTAAGAAAAGAAAGGGATTTTGATGGGTTAAAAACATGAACTCAGTTTTTAATGGATTAACCACTTCAAATGCCCAAGTGCATGCTATTTAGTTTTTGAAAATTTCAAATTGTGACATTGATGTGAATTTGAACTTGAATTTACCATTAGGGTGTTAATAAAAGGGGATTTTATTAACAAGCAATTTAATTGATTCAAATTCAAAACTATTGAAACCAAATTGAGTTGTTTAGTTTGCAATTTTTAATTGGAAACTTTGGACATGTTTGAAAGTTTAAATTGGTTTGAACTTTTTAAGTTGTTTTGAAAACAAGGTGCAATGCATAGGATGCATGATGCAATGCAATGCAAAAAGAAAGAAAAAAACAACAACAAAAAACTAATTGGGGGGGGGGGGGAATCCCCCGGGTGTTACAGACGACACCACTAACAAGGGATTACGCCCTCGCAATCCACCCACTAACCCGGGAGGGGAAAGAAGTTCGACTATCGATTCTTCATGCTTCCAGTTGATCTCCTCGACACCACTAACAAGAGATTCTTGCTCGGATTGATGACGATCTTCTCCCACCAGGAATCTTCCGATGATCGAACCTATTAGGTTAACGGCTCAGAAAACGTCCACCCACGTAGGATCCTAAAACTTTGAAAGATTGAGAGGGAGAGAGACTCCAAAACAAATAAGATGAGAGGAGAAATAGAATAGAGATAAGGAGAAAACAAGAATCCTATTGAGATTTTTCCAAAACAGGTGTTGCACAAATAGTTTTTGACACTCTAGAAACACGACCGTTAGCGAGGTTATCCTACAGGCTTTGCGGACCCGTTGCTTCGATAACCATTCGTATCGGACCAACTTTGGGAATCGGAAACCTGGCTCTGATAACATTTGTGACGCCCCGGGATCAGGCACTATGCAGATTTCAGCATTTCCGCCAAAATCCACATAATAACCGATTTCAGGTTGCCACTTGTGATAACATTACAACAGTTCACGAATAATCCACAACAACAACAGAGGAGGTATATACAAGACGACTCAAACGAGTCAAGGATACAACTGATACAATACAAAGATCCAAATAACAGCGGAAGAATCAACATAGTGTCCGACTACGGACAAGATACGAATTGGACTAAGAGTCCTGAAGATAACCGATGGCGTCCAATCCCTGCCCAGGCCAAGCCGGAGGGATTCCCAAGCTAACGTCGTCAGACTTCAAACCTATTGACTGCAATGTGGAATATGCAGCCACGAAATGGATTCGTGGGTCAGTACGGTTAAGTACTGGCAAGTGGATAAACCATACTCACAAGATACCAGCGTAACCAGTCATCACAATATACAAATACTTTGGGTACAACGGAAAGGAAGGGATTATTGCAAAGAAGCGGCAGCGGGCTGCACTAACTAACTACAGAGACGCGCTACAACATCCGGCTAAAAGAAAGGGATAAGATAGCGTATCAGAACCAACTACAACTACTCACCAAACAATACCCATCCAATGTTACCCCCTACTAAGGAAGCAACCCAAGGAAACTCACACGGTTGATTAAGGTGACATCATTTATGGTGGAGGTAATCTATATTACTAGTCAAGTTATCATCGTTAAGTGTAAGTTGTCTGAGTACTTGTTAGCCAGCACTTTCACCAAGTCATCCATAACCGCGGACAACACGGCTTCTCGAGAAGATTTAACCCTGCAGGGATGCACCAATTTGGCCGTACACGTAAGAATGACCCGCCAGATGGAAGGCCCTTCCACCAAGCGAGGCACTCAACACAACCCAACTCCTCTTCGCATCAAGCCCAAAGAACCCCGTGCAATTGAGCGCACGACTAATCAAGCCCCACGAAGAAAAGGGGACCCTCATAGCACTCTAAGAACGTGTCTCCCTAAATGCCGACTACAAAAGTTCCACCCTGGCGCCAAGGGTTCGCACCTGCATATGCCTGCGGCGAATGGAAAACCCGAACTAAATGAGGCGATTTGGACGAGATGCGAATCGAATCAGAATTGCGGGGGGCGCCCATACTCGCTTCCCACATGCGGTTAGTGCGCTCATCATGGATCGGAGGACAAGACCCTTTTCCTAATTAAGGTCGACACTAGCAGGCCTCAAAACCACGCCGGGCCTCCTTCCGGTGCCTTATCATCAAATTATTATTACCCAACATTAACATGTTGTTGATTGAATTGAAACCCAACTATCGACTAAACAGGTGATAGAACAAAGGACAACAGGACTAGAGCGCAAAGAAACCTAAGCATGCAACTACGACACGAGGGCCAACGGGGTAAACAAACAACAGGTAATAGGAAGTGGAAGGAAGGCTATATCATGGCTGCAAGGTAAACATATGATAGGATCGAGACACAAGCATCGAATCATAAGGCTAGCATAAGGAAAACGGAAAGAATCGGTAACAAGTGATGAAAGGCAGCCATAGGCAGCAAGTGAGTATACTTGCCTGGAATCCAGCAAGTAGAGGTACATCCGAAGAACTTGTCGTTGCTCACATCATCTCAACGTCCTATCCGCGAAGAAGCAACGAACTAGAACAAACACCGGATGCAACAATTACTTCTACGGCAAAAGATCCAGCATGATCAAGATATGGATGCATGACAAGTTTAAGGATGCATCAAAGATAAACTAGTTGACATGGTAAACATATTTAAATGGGCCCATATGCAATTTGGATTGCCTATGGAAAGGCCCATGAATTAATGTTGAATTAAATGATCTACAAATAACCATCATGTGAAAGTTGATTAGAATGATGCATGGATGATGAAAACAATAAGAAAACAACAATAGCTTCAGTTTGATATGTTGTTTACCAAGTTTGGAATTTTATTTATTAAGTTATGAAATTTGGCTTCTTAAATGAGTTACACAAACATTTATTGTTTTCACCCATTTTAATTGTTCAAAACAGATAACAAAATTTATATTTGGAAAGAACACAAAATTTTAGATGGAATACATATTTCATTTGTTGAATTTCGATTTTAGATGAGCAAGTTATTAAATTGACAATTTTAAATGCATTAATTAAAAATAGTTGTTTTCAGCAATTTAATTTATTCAAAACATAAAACAAAGTTTATATTTGGAAAGCTTGTTCAATTTTGCATGGAAAACATATTTTACATGTTGGAATTGGATTTGAATTGCCCAAGTTATGAATTTTGAAATTTAAAAGGTGTAATTGAAGTATTGAATTATTACTCCAATTTTAATTAGGAAAAACAGTGAACAAATTACATATTTGAAAAGTACAGGAAATTTGGAATGGAAAACATATTTTACTTTTCAAAATTGGAGTTTAAATGAATTTGTTGTGGACATTTGCATGTTTAGGATTTATTTGTAAAAGACAGGGGCTAGTTTGTGAAAACCAGGGGCTTAGATGTAAGGGCAGGGACCTGGGCGCAAAACCACCATTTGGATCTGGATCTGGGGTGATCCAGACCGCGCCCAGCGCCAGCCAGAGGCGCTGACGGATGGCCCCTACGCCACGGTGGCGCCAGCTAGCGCGGTTGAAGGACGACGTGGCCTCCAGGGCCACTGCCGTGCGGGCCCGGGCGCGTGCGCGGATAAAAGAGCAAAAGGGGGGGTTTATTCCTGCGCGGAGGGGGGACCGAACCCGCGATCTCACGGTGCGGAAGATGGGCCTGGGCCACTGGGCTAGCTGTGCGGTTGGTGATAGCATCTGGGCGTGACCGAATAAGAGGCAATACGGGTAGCGTTAACTGAACAAACTAAAGATCGACACCTGCGAATCGGCGACGACGGACGGAAAACGACGGCGGGCAACCGAGGCAGCGCTGCTCGACGGCAGGCTCGCAGAGCAGGAGGGAAGGACGGGGAAGAGGAGGAAACCCTAAGGCAAGGCGCTCACCGTGGGGTGTCGCCGCGGAGGCGCCGTGTCTCGACGGAGGCTCGGGGACGCGGTTGCTCGCTGCAGGTGCCGAACGGAGGAGGAAGACGGCGATGGCGCGGTCTCCCTGGCGGCTCCCAGGCCCGGCCGAGGAAGCGAGCGCGAAGAGGGAGCTGCCGGGTTCCATTCCCGCCGCAACCACAGTTCGATGACGACCAAGGCGACGGCGCCATGGCCTGCAAGGTACGGCAATGGAGGCTCCCGTCGATCTTCAGCAAAGGTTCAGAGAAAACGGCGAAAAGAAAGGAGAGGAGAGGGGAGGAGAACGGCGGCGGCTGGGAGGAAGGGGGGAGGAAGAGATAGGGTTAGGGTGGGAGGGGAGGAGAGGCTTTAAGGGAGAGAGGAGGAGCAGGTGGAGGAGGGGTCCATGGTGAAAGCGACAGCAGTCGTGCTCCCTGTACGGAGGTGGAAGGAGGGGGTACCGGGCCAAAACCAGAGAGGAGGTGGGCTGGTGTTTTGGGCTGGGGTGGTAGGTGGGCCAAAAGGCCTGCCTCCCCCAGATCTTTTTATTCTTTTCTCTCTTTTAGTTATTTATTTATTTTTTTGAGATAGAAAAGGTAAGAAAAGAAAGGGATTTTGATGGGTTAAAAACATGAACTCAGTTTTTAATGGATTAACCACTTCAAATGCCCAAGTGCATGCTATTTAGTTTTTGAAAATTTCAAATTGTGACATTGATGTGAATTTGAACTTGAATTTACCATTAGGGTGTTAATAAAAGGGGATTTTATTAACAAGCAATTTAATTGATTCAAATTCAAAACTATTGAAACCAAATTGAGTTGTTTAGTTTGCAATTTTTAATTGGAAACTTTGGACATGTTTGAAAGTTTAAATTGGTTTGAACTTTTTAAGTTGTTTTGAAAACAAGGTGCAATGCATAGGATGCATGATGCAATGCAATGCAAAAAGAAAGAAAAAAACAACAACAAAAAACTAATTGGGGGGGGGGGGAATCCCCCGGGTGTTACAGACGACACCACTAACAAGGGATTACGCCCTCGCAATCCACCCACTAACCCGGGAGGGGAAAGAAGTTCGACTATCGATTCTTCATGCTTCCAGTTGATCTCCTCGACACCACTAACAAGAGATTCTTGCTCGGATTGATGACGATCTTCTCCCACCAGGAATCTTCCGATGATCGAACCTATTAGGTTAACGGCTCAGAAAACGTCCACCACGTAGGATCCTAAAACTTTGAAAGATTGAGAGGGAGAGAGACTCCAAAACAAATAAGATGAGAGGAGAAAATAGAATAGAGATAAGGAGAAAACAAGAATCCTATTGAGATTTTTCCAAAACAGGTGTTGCACAAATAGTTTTTGACACTCTAGAAACACGACCGTTAGCGAGGTTATCCTACAGGCTTTGCGGACCCGTTGCTTCGATAACCATTCGTATCGGACCAACTTTGGGAATCGGAAACCTGGCTCTGATAACATTTGTGACGCCCCGGGATCAGGCACTAGCAGATTTCAGCATTTCCGCCAAAATCCACATAATAACCGATTTCAGGTTGCCACTTGTGATAACATTACAACAGTTCACGAATAATCCACAACAACAACAGAGGAGGTATATACAAGACGACTCAAACGAGTCAAGGATACAACTGATACAATACAAAGATCCAATAACAGCGGAAGAATCAACATAGTGTCCGACTACGGACAAGATACGAATTGGACTAAGAGTCCTGAAGATAACCGATGGCGTCCAATCCCTGCCCAGGCCAAGCCGGAGGGATTCCAAGCTAACGTCGTCAGACTTCAAACCTATTGACTGCAATGTGGAATATGCAGCCACGAAATGGATTCGTGGGTCAGTACGGTTAAGTACTGGCAAGTGGATAAACCATACTCACAAGATACCAGCGTAACCAGTCATCACAATATACAAATACTTTGGGTACAACGGAAAGGAAGGGATTATTGCAAAGAAGCGGCAGCGGGCTGCACTAACTAACTACAGAGACGCGCTACAACATCCGGCTAAAAGAAAGGGATAAGATAGCGTATCAGAACCAACTACAACTACTCACCAAACAATACCCATCCAATGTTACCCCCTACTAAGGAAGCAACCCAAGGAAACTCACACGGTTGATTAAGGTGACATCATTTATGGTGGAGGTAATCTATATTACTAGTCAAGTTATCATCGTTAAGTGTAAGTTGTCTGAGTACTTGTTAGCCAGCACTTTCACCAAGTCATCCATAACCGCGGACAACACGGCTTCTCGAGAAGATTTAACCCTGCAGGGATGCACCAATTTGGCCGTACACGTAAGAATGACCCGCCAGATGGAAAGGCCCTTCCACCAAGCGAGGCACTCAACACAACCCAACTCCTCTTCGCATCAAGCCCAAAGAACCCCGTGCAATTGAGCGCACGACTAATCAAGCCCCACGAAGAAAAGGGGACCCTCATAGCACTCTAAGAACGTGTCTCCCTAAATGCCGACTACAAAAGTTCCACCCTGGCGCCAAGGGTTCGCACCTACATATGCCTGCGGCGAATGGAAAACCCGAACTAAATGAGGCGATTTGGACGAGATGCGAATCGAATCAGAATTGCGGGGGGCGCCCATACTCGCTTCCCACATGCGGTTAGTGCGCTCATCATGGATCGGAGGACAAGACCCTTTTCCTAATTAAGGTCGACACTAGCAGGCCTCAAAACCACGCCGGGCCTCCTTCCGGTGCCTTATCATCAAATTATTATTACCCAACATTAACATGTTGTTGATTGAATTGAAACCCAACTATCGACTAAACAGGTGATAGAACAAAGGACAACAGGACTAGAGCGCAAACAAACCTAAGCATGCAACTACGACACGAGGGCCAACGGGGTAAACAAACAACAGGTAATAGGAAGTGGAAGGAAGGCTATATCATGGCTGCAAGGTAAACATATGATAGGATCGAGACACAAGCATCGAATCATAAGGCTAGCATAAGGAAAACGGAAAGAATCGGTAACAAGTGATGAAAGGCAGCCATAGGCAGCAAGTGAGTATACTTGCCTGGAATCCAGCAAGTAGAGGTACATCCGAAGAACTTGTCGTTGCTCACATCATCTCACGTCCTATCCGCGAAGAAGCAACGAACTAGAACAAACACCGGATGCAACAATTACTTCTACGGCAAAAGATCCCATGATCAAGATATGGATGCATGACAAGTTTAAGGATGCATCAAAGATAAACTAGTTGACATGGTAAACATATTTAAATGGGCCCATGCAATTTGGATTGCCTATGGAAAGGCCCATGAATTAATGTTGAATTAAATGATCTACAAATAACCATCATGTGAAAGTTTGATTAGAATGATGCATGGATGATGAAAACAATAAGAAAACAACAATAGCTTCGGTTTGATATGTTGTTTACCAAGTTTGGAATTTTATTTATTAAGTTATGAAATTTGGCTTCTTAAATGAGTTACACAAACATTTATTGTTTTCACCCATTTTAAATTGTTCAAAACAGATAACAAAATTTATATTTGGAAAGAACACAAAATTTTAGATGGAATACATATATCATTGTTGAATTTCGATTTTAGATGAGCAAGTTATTAAATTGACAATTTTAAATGCATTAATTAAAAATAGTTGTTTTCAGCAATTTAATTTATTCAAAACATAAAACAAAGTTTATATTTGGAAAGCTTGTTCAATTTTGCATGGAAAACATATTTTACATGTTGGAATTGGATTTGAATTGCCCAAGTTATGAATTTTGAAATTTAAAAGGTGTAATTGAAGTATTGAATTATTACTCCAATTTTAATTAGGAAAAACAGTGAACAAATTGCATATTTGAAAAGTACAGGAAATTTGGAATGGAAAACATATTTACTTTTCAAAATTGAGTTTAAATGAATTTGTTATGGACATTTGCATGTTTAGGATTTATTTGTAAAAGACAGGGCTAGTTTGTGAAAACCAGGGGCTTAGATGTAAGGGCAGGGACCTGGGCGCAAAACCACCATTTGGATCTGGATCTGGGGTGATCCAGACCGCGCCCAGCGCCAGCCAGAGGCGCTGACGGATGGCCCCTACGCCACGGTGGCGCCAGCTGCGCGGTTGAAGGACGACGTGGCCTCCAGGGCCACTGCCGTGCGGGCCCGGGCGCGTGCGCGGATAAAAGAGCAAAAGGGGGGGTTTTATTCCTGCGCGGAGGGGGACCGAACCCGCGATCTCACGGTGCGGAAGATGGGCCTGGGCCACTGGGCTAGCTGTGCGGTTGGTGATAGCATCTGGGCGTGACCGAATAAGAGGCAATACGGGTAGCGTTAACTGAACAAACTAAAGATCGACACCTGCGAATCGGCGACGACGGACGGAAAACGACGGCGGGCAACCGAGGCAGCGCTGCTCGACGGCAGGCTCGCAGAGCAGGAGGGAACGGGAAGAGGAGGAAACCCTAAGGCAAGGCGCTCACCGTGGGGTGTCGCCGCGGAGGCGCCGTGTCTCGACGGAGGCTCGGGGACGCGGTTGCTCGCTGCAGGTGCCGAACGGAGGAGAAGACGGCGATGGCGCGGTCTCCCTGGCGGCTCCCAGGCCCGCCGAGAAGCGAAGCGGCGCGAAGAGGGAGCTGCCGGGTTCCATTCCCGCCGCAACCACAGTTCGATGACGACCAAGGCGACGGCGCCATGGCCTGCAAGGTACGGCAATGGAGGCTCCCGTCGATCTTCAGCAAAGGTTCAGAGAAAACGGCGAAAAGAAAGGAGAGGAGAGGGGAGGAGAACGGCGGCGGCTGGGAGGAAGGGGGGAGGAAGAGATAGGGTTAGGGTGGGAGGGGAGGAGAGGCTTTAAGGGAGAGAGGAGGAGCAGGTGGAGGAGGGGTCCATGGTGAAAGCGACAGCAGTCGTGCTCCCTGTACGGAGGTGGAAGGAGGGGGTACCGGGCCAAAACCAGAGAGGAGGTGGGCTGGTGTTTTGGGCTGGGGTGGTAGGTGGGCCAAAAGGCCTGCCTCCCCCAGATCTTTTTATTCTTTTCTCTCTTTTAGTTATTTATTATTTTTTTGAGATAGAAAAGGTTAAGAAAAAGAAAGGGATTTTGATGGGTTAAAAACATGAACTCAGTTTTTAATGATTAACCACTTCAAATGCCCAAGTGCATGCTATTTAGTTTTTGAAAATTTCAAATGTACATTGATGTGAATTTGAACTTGAATTTACCATTAGGGTGTTAATAAAAGGGGATTTTATTAACAAGCAATTTTAATTGATTCAAATTCAAAACTATTGAAACCAAATTGAGGTTGTTTAGTTTGCAATTTTTAATTGGAAACTTTGGACATGTTTGAAAGTTTAAATTGGTTTGAACTTTTTAAGTTGTTTTGAAAACAAGGTGCAATGCATAGGATGCATGATGCAATGCAATGCAAAAAGAAAAAAAAAACAACAACAAAAAACTAATTGGGGGGGAATCCCCCGGGTGTTACAGACGACACCACTAACAAGGGATTGCGCCCTCGCAATCCACCCACTAACCCGGGAGGGGAAAGAAGTTCGACTATCGATTCTTCATGCTTCCAGTTGATCTCCTCGACACCACTAACAAGAGATTCTTGCTCGGATTGATGACGATCTTCTCCCACCAGGAATCTTCCGATGATCGAACCTATTAGGTTAACGGCTCAGAAAACGTCCACCCACGTAGGATCCTAAAACTTTGAAAGATTGAGAGGGAGAGAGACTCCAAAACAAATAAGATGAGAGGAGAAATAGAATAGAGATAAGGAGAAAACAAGAATCCTATTGAGATGTTTCCAAAACAGGTGTTGCACAAATAGTTTTTGACACTCTAGAAACACGACCATTAGCGAGGTTATCCTACAGGCTTTGCGAACCCGTTGCTTCGATAACCATTCGTATCGAACCAACTTTGGAAATCGGAAACCTGGCTCTGATACCATTTGTGACGCCCCGGGATCGGGCACTATGCAGATTTCAGCATTTCCGCCAAAATCCACATAATAACCGATTTCAGGTTGCCACTTGTGATAACATTACAACAGTTCACGAATAATCCACAACAACAACAGAGGAGGTATATACAAGACGACTCAAACGAGTCAAGGATACAACTGATACAATACAAAGATCCAAATAACATCGGAAGAATCAACATAGTGTCCGACTACGGACAAGATACGAATTGGCCTAAGAGTCCTGAAGATAACCGATGGCGTCCAATCCCTGCCCAGGCCAAGCCAGAGGGATTCCCAAGCTAACGTCGTCAGACTTCAAACCTATTGACTGCAATGTGGAATATGCAGTCACGAAATGGATTCGTGGGTCAGTACGGTTAAGTACTGGCAAGTGGATAAACCATACTCACAAGATACCAGCGTAACCAGTCATCACAATATACAGATACTTTGGGTACAACGGAAAGGAAGGGATTATTGCAAAGAAGCGGCAGCGGGCTGCACTAACTAACTACAGAGACGCGCTACAACATCCGGCTAAAAGAAAGGGATAAGATAGCGTATCAGAACCAACTACAACTACTCACCAAACAATACCCATCCAATGTTACCCCCTACTAAGGAAGCAACCCAAGGAAACTCACACGGTTGATTAAGGTGACATCATTTTATGGTGGAGGTAATCTATATTACTAGTCAAGTTATCATCGTTAAGTGTAAGTTGTCTGAGTACTTGTTAGCCAGCACTTTCACCAATTCATCCATAACCGCGGACAACACGGCTTCTCGAGAAGATTTAACCCTGCAGGGATGCACCAATTTGGCCGTACACGTAAGAATGACCCGCCAGATGGAAAGGCCCTTCCACCAAGCGAGGCACTCAACACAACCCAACTCCTCTTCGCATCAAGCCCAAAGAACCCTGTGCAATTGAGCGCACGACTAATCAAGCCCCACGAAGAAAAGGGGACCCCATAACACTCTAAGAACGTGTCTCCCTAAATGCCGACTACAAAAGTTCCACCCTGGCGCCAAGGGTTCGCACCTGCATATGAATGCGGCGAATGGAAAACCCGAACTAAATGAGGCGATTTGGACGAGATGCGAATCGAATCAGAATTGCGGGGGGCGCCCATACTCGCTTCCCACATGCGGTTAGTGCGCTCATCATGGATCGGAGGACAAGACCCTTTTCCTAATTAAGGTCGACACTAGCAGGCCTCAAAACCACGCCGGGCCTCCTGCCGGTGCCTTATCATCAAATTATTATTACCCAACATTAACATGTTGTTGATTGAATTGAAACCCAACTATCGACTAAACAGGTGATAGAACAAAGGACAACAGGACTAGAGCGCAAACAAACCTAAGCATGCAACTACGACACCAGGGCCAACGGGGTAAACAAACAATAGGTAATAGGAAGTGGAAGGAAGGCTATATCATGGCTGCAAGGTAAACATATGATAGGATCGAGACACAAGCATCGAATCATAAGGCTAGCATAAGGAAAACGGAAAGAATCGGTAACAAGTGATGAAAGGCAGCCATAGGAAGCAAGTGAGTATACTTGCCTGGAATCCAGCAAGTAGAGGTACATCCGAAGAACTTGTCGCTGCTCACATCATCTCAACGTCCTATCCGCGAAGAAGCAACGAACTAGAACAAACACCGGATGCAACAATTACTTCTACGGCAAAAGATCCAGCATGATCAAGATATGGATGCATGACAAGTTTAAGGATGCATCAAAGATAAACTAGTTGACATGGTAAACATATTTAAATGGGCCCATATGCAACGTCCTATCCCGTCGATCTTCAGCAAAGGTTCAGAGAAAACGGCGAAAAGAAAGGAGAGGAGAGGGGAGGAGAACGGCGGCGGCTGGGAGGAAGGGGGGAGGAAGAGATAGGGTTAGGGTTGGAGGGGAGGAGAGGCTTTAAGGGAGAGAGGAGGAGCAGGTGGAGGAGGGGTCCATGGTGAAAGCGACAACAGTCGTGCTCCCTGTATGGAGGTGGAAGGAGGGGGTACCGGGCCAAAACCAGAGAGGAGGTGGGCTGGTGTTTTGGGCTGGGGTGGTAGGTGGGCCAAAAGGCCTGCCTCCCCCAGATCTTTTTATTCTTTTCTCTCTTTTAGTTATTTATTTATTTTTTTGAGATAGAAAAGGTAAGAAAAGAAAGGGATTTTGATGGGTTAAAAACATGAACTCAGTTTTTAATGGATTAACCACTTCAAATGCCCAAGTGCATGCTATTTAGTTTTTGAAAATTTCAAATTGTGACATTGATTTGAATTTGAACTTGAATTTACCATTAGGGTGTTAATAAAAGGGGATTTTATTAACAAGCAATTTAATTGATTCAAATTCAAAACTATTGAAACCAAATTGAGTTGTTTAGTTTGCAATTTTTAATTGGAAACTTTGGACATGTTTGAAAGTTTAAATTGGTTTGAACTTTTTAAGTTGTTTTGAAAACAACTTGCAATGCATAGGATGCGTGATGCAATGCAATGCAAAAAGCAAAAAAAAAACAACAACAAAAAACTAATTGAGGGGGGGGGGGGAATCCCCCGGGTGTTACACTTTCCTACAAAGTCCCTGTTTTTGGTATTTAATTTCTGGGTGTCAGAAAACACATGTTTTCATGTTTTTGATGTTTCAGGAGCTACAGGTATCCAAATTGCGAAAGGAAAGAAACCCTGTCAGTTTTTCTTCAGGAGAAAGGCCGTGGTCACAAGACACAAAGGAGGAGGGCCAGGAGGCCCAAAAGGGGGTAGCCCACGCGGACAGATTCCCTGGCCGCGTGTGGGGCCCCCAAATGGGCCCACAGCACCTCCTCCCTGAGGTCTTTTTGCTGACGACTCCGTCTTCCCCGAAAACGAACACCCTAATTTTCCCGAGACGAGACGGAGCCGCCAGGGCGGCGAAACTCTCGAAACTCTCCGCGAGGGAGACAGATCCTGCTGCTCCGGAGCTCCGGAGAAGGGGTAAATCATCCCCATCTCCTCCTTGGCGTGGGAGGACGCATCTCCATCACCATCCTCACCAGCACCTGCATCTACACCATCACCATCACCGTGATCCACTCCGTTCCCCTCATAGTTTGATCATTGCTACACCCTAGATACATGTTATTGTACTCCGTTGCATGTTTGGGATTGAGTACTTGTCATTATTTGGTGGTGGATCCATTGTTTCAAATTGTGTTGTACCACATATGTCACCATACATGATCATGTTTGCACGTTGTGAGTAGTTCCCGATGTTCCTGAGGGCATAAGAATTGGCAATGATTTGTTACATGAGATGAGTTGTTATTTGGTCTATATTTATCTTTTATGTGATTCTATGATGGTGTTGTACGAAAATCGACTGTACAACACTTCACCTACATGGGATCATAGGATAACACCGTAGTGTAGTGACGTGATGATGTCTTTAGGTGACAGGAACTTGAGACAGAGTCGTTGAATTGCATTATGAGGGTACTTGTATCGGGGACCTTAGAGCATAAGGCTATGGTGGGACATCATGTCTTGATAATTCTCGTGCTGTCATTTAATTGGCCACGTGATCCATCATAAGGGTGATAGTTTATTTATTTAGATATTCCTATTTGTGGCTCCGTCCGAAGAAGATTAAACTAGACAAGATATACAAACTTGTTATGCAATGAATCACTATGCCAGCTAAATCCGTGCAGCCCTCGGGAACGTTTTCCACATATAAGACACAAACACACACTTGAGCTTGTCCTCTTGCGCATTAGAGGATTGGGCTTTGTCTCTCATTGAGACCTACTACTTGCTGCAATTTACTTTCCGCATTTTACTTTACTTGCACTACACAATTAAAACACAAAAACACCTGTTGCTTTTATTATTCCTTTGGTATTCTACTTACCAGTTCCTTCTGCTCCTCGTGGGTTCGACAACCTTTCTAATTCGAAAAGTACTACAATTGATCTCCTGCACTTGGGAGCCATCACATGCTAAATGTTATTTTAGTTTTAAATCCTTGTGGATATTGAGTAGCATGAATAGCCTCAAATATCTGAGAGTGTTTAATATGCCATTGAAAGATTCATGAGTTGTTCTTGTCATAAGGAAGCATAAATTTATGGTATTCTCTTTCGAATGTTTTATTTGGTTGACTTGGCGCATGCTCACACCATGTTTATGACTATGAATCAGTCACGAATATCCTCCATGACCACTTAGTTTTTGAACTTGTGATACCGCTTATGCTTTAATTAATGATGTTTATGTCGCTATGCATAATTATGGCTCTTCTGCTCTCTTGATTTGTCACTCCCAGTCTTTTGCTAGCCTCCACCTGTACTGAGTATGAGCTCTACTCGTGCATCCAACTCCCTTAAACCAAAGTTTTTTCCATTGAGTCCACCATACCTACCTACATATGGTATTTAACTGCCACTCTAAGTAAATTGCTCATGTGTTACCTTTAATACTTTCAAAACTGCTCCTGCTTTATGTTCCTGTTTTTGCTCATGAGGACGTCAATAGAGAATCTTTATCTCACTTGTTGATTGGATTTCACACCCTGGACTAGTGGCTTCAACCGCTTATCCAAATGATAGAAGAGCTGGCAGCGGGGTGCCCAGCCCCAAATTAATACAGACAAAATCTCTTCACTATTTTTGCCCCTGATTTATCAGTCAAAGCATAATTGTGTAAACAAAAGAGAAAGAGGGATGACCATTTACCAGATGCGTCCTTCACATGGGAGCCGCTCTGTGAATACAGTTGGCTTGTGACGTACTGTATTTTCTGTTTACCATTCGTTGACATTAGCATACATCTCCCAAAATATAGACACCCCCACGGTATGTGATTGTCGGAAGGCACCCGAGATTCGGTAGCCATGGTTTGTGAAAGATGGATTGGAGGAGTGTCAAACTTTTAATACCTCTTTTTATAAATAAAAAGGTCTAGCACATGAGTTGATCCTGCTTCCCTCCGCGAAGGGCCTTTCTTTTACTTTTATGTTGATCTCCATCTTCTAACTTTATGCACAGTTGAGAGAGCATTTTGCCCATTCTGAGTTCTATGTGCATTGTCCCATAAATATCAATAATTGCTTCATGATGTGATATTATTTGTTCTAAAATTATTTGCTCTATCTTCCTCATGAACTTTGAAGGTGTCCTGGCATTTATGTTTTGCCCCACTCTTAAGGACAGTGAAATCACTTTGCCGTGCTTTCTCTATAACCTGAAACAAACGTTTATCTTATTTTGCATTATTATTCATGACCTTTATTTGAGATACTCTTCATGACAAGTGATTGCTATGCTTTAATTATTAAAGTTCTATTTTATCATGTTTGTGTTAAATTCTATGATCTTAGCTTACATATGTCCTTTACATTTATGATCAAGATTATGTTAGTATGCATGTCACCTCAAAAAATTATTGTTTTTCGTTACGTACTCGAGGACGAGTAGGAACAAAGCTTGGGGATGCTTGATACGTCTCCAACGTATCTATAATTTATGATGCTCCATGATGATATTATGCCAATTGCTACATGTTTTCTCCCTTATTTATGTCATTTTTACATGTTTTCCGGGACTAACCTATTAACAAGATGCCAAGTGCCAGTTCCCTGTTTTATGCTGTTTTTATTCCAGAAAAGTTGTTCTGGAAATATTCTCGGAATTGGACCCCACAAAGCCCGAAGTACCTATTTTCCCCGGAAGCATCCAGAAGACCGAAGAGGAGTCAAAGAGGGGCACCAGGGGGTGGCGGCCCCCCTTGGCTGTGCCAGGGGGTGGTGTGGGCCCCCCAGGGCTCCACCGCCTCTGCCCTTTCACCTATTTATTCCCCCCGGATGGAAAACCCTAAGCACCTGATCAAAAATCCCCGAAAAGTTTTGCAGCCGCCGTTGTTGTCTACCCTAGATTAGGGGGGTTCTGAAGCTGTCTCCAGCACCCTGCCGGAGAGGAAATCATCACCGGAGGCCTCTTCATCACCATGCCTGCCTCCGGAGTGATGCGTGAGTAGTTCATCCTTGGACTACGGGTTCATAGCAGTAGCTTGATGGTTGTCTCCTTCTCATATGCATCCATGGTTAGATCTCGTGAGCTGCCTAACATGATCGAGATTGATCTTATGTAACTCTATGTGTTGTATTTGCTGGGATCCGATGAATATTGAACTTATGCCAAGTTGATTATAGTCTTTATTGCATATGCTATTTGTGATCTTGCATGCTTTCCGTTGCTAGTGGTTGCTCTGGCCAAGTAGTTGCTAGTGACTCCAAGAGGGAGTATTTATGCTCGATAGTGGGTTCATGCCTCCTTTTCGCCTGTGCTCGAGTGACAGAAACATGAGGGGAGAGGATGTGTTGTTGCCACTAGGGAGAAAACAGCGGTGAGAGTGCCCGCGTGTACAATCATTGCTTGCATTACACACTTTGTTTAATGCAGTTATCTGTTGCTTGCAACTTAATACCTAAGGGGGTTCAGATGATAACCTGAGAGTGGATTATTAGTCATAGATGCAGTTGGATTACGGTCTATGTATATTGTTGTAATGCCTGCACTAAATATCATAATAGTAGTCATGTCATGAATGTGCACTACGGTGGAACCTTTATTTGTTAATTGCCCAGCTGTAATTTGTTCACCCAGCATGCTATCTTTTATGGAGAGACACCACTAGTGAACCTACGAACCCCGGTCCATTTTCTTACACTGTTAAACAAACCACTACAATTTCCTGCTTTCTTTACTTACTGCAAGCATATACCATTTTCCACACTATACGTCTAATCTTTGTTTTCAGCAAGACCGGTGAGATTGATAACCTCACTGTAGCGTTGGGACAAAGTATTTTGGTTGTGTTGTGTGCAGGTTCCTTGTTGTTGCTGACACCGGTGAGGCGCCATCACCACCGTCACTGGCATCAACCTTCCGAAGATCCTCTTTCTCCTACTGGATTGATAACCTTGGTTCTTAACTAAGGGGAAAACTCCTACCGATGTGCTCATCACACCCTCCTCTTGGGGTATTCCAACGAGTGCAAGATCTGCACCATCAGCCCGGAAACAGTTGGCCCCGCGGCGCATCGCCTCCTATGGACATGTGTCCACCGCGAGCCCGGGAGCTACTATCAGTCCAGTGGATTCCAGGGTATCATGACCTGTCTGCTGCGGCCCAGCTGAATGGGCACCAAAAGCCTCCTCGGGGATGCATCATGAGGGAAGGCTCCCTCATGGGCCTCCGCCTATCTCGAGATGCAGCCAACCGGTGGCCGGCCCCTCTAGAGGATACACTTGCCTTTCCTTGGCGAGGAGTTCTACCTCGAGCTTTCCACTCCTCTCCGGAGGACTTTCCTCTCAGGAGAAAACATGTCATGTGCGGGTGACGCGCGCTGCTCTGTACGCTGACTGGAGCACGAGAGCGCCGCAAGGCGCCTTTTCCTGTAGCTACCATTCTCATGTATAAAGCGTGGGCGATAGCTGCCCACTCCAAAGAGCTGCCCAAGGCCTTCCTATTTGGTGCAAGAGGACCAGGATGGCACTACAAGACGAGGGGAACATCACCGAGATCCACCATCGTCCTTCCATGGATGGTGGCGCTATCCCCCAAATACCAAGACTGCAAGAAGCCGGAGTGCAATCTGCCTCCTCTTTGTCATCGTGTGGTAACCCTTTCCCGCCAAGAATGAGTGGGAAAGAGAGCTGGGACGAGTACATAAGGAGCAGATCACCTCCATAAGAAGGGATGGCTCATTCACTTCGAGCATCCCTAGTTTGAACCCGAGAACAAGCTCACATCTTGTATTGTATCCATCTCAGTGCAATCCATCAAACAAGCAGGAGTAGGGTGTTACACCGCAAGGTGGCCCGAACCTGGGTAAACTCCTTGTGTCACAATTATTGCTTGCCTCGAGCTTTCCTCACCAGGCCTCACGAGAGGTACAGAGAATGCGGTTAGCCCCCTGTGTTCGAACCTCTTGAGAGTCCCTATCCTTGGACAGACCACTCTCCCATATATCGCACCCCTCAAGTTGCCAATTATAGATGTGACCAACATGGGAGGTATATCGACCATCTCGTTCTTGGCGACATGCTTTCTAGAGATGTTTGGGGTACCTTTCTTGGAAGGTGGGGCATTGTAGGCTTGATCCCAGGACACGATAAGCGCTTCGTGCAGTGTCTGCCCGTTAAGTTGGGGGACGGGATGGACCAAAGAGATGCGTGGAAGGAGACCACGTTGAAGTGTTGTTTTTTGTGGAGAGATCATAATGATGTGGTATTTGAAGGTCATCAACCTTTGGTAGATAGAATGGTGCGCATGATCGAGTCCGAAGCGGACTTGTGGAGGGCTACCGGCCTATTTAGGGGTGCCCTAGATCAGGTAGAGAGGTTGAGGGTTGCCGAGTGATCCTTTTAATGTTTTCTTGAGTGGGCTATGTTCCGTGTGCCTGTGCGAGATGCGTTGTAATCGGCCTCTTGACCTCTTTTTCTATGATACTGATACAACTTCCTTAAAAAAGCCTTGAATGTGTGTGGCTTTTATTTTTTGGGTTGTATACATAGTGAATGTTGTTTCGCTGCTAGGTCGAAACCAGCGACTCCGATTATGGAAATATAATCCACTGATACCCTGAGCACCTCAAAGATTGGACCAAACAAACCTTCATAGACAGACAGCAAATCGACAATAAGACAACTTCATCTCATCAAGAACCATTGTCTTTAGCACACTAACCCTTGGTCCTAGTCAATATTGATGGGTTAAAATAGAAGCATGTCTCCAAGAACGTGCCTCCAACAAGAACTAGAGCACTAGTAGAAAAAGGGCCTCTAGTCCCGGGCCGTAAAAGGTTTTAGTCCCAGACTGGAGGACCTTTAGTACCGGGTGGTAATAAGATCCGGGACTACAAATTTTCTGATTTATTTTCATTTTGAGATTTTGGTTTTCCTTTAGTCTCTATTATTTCTAACTCTAATCATTCTCCTTTAGTGTCAATTATTTTTAAATCGAATCATTTTCCTTTCATTCTCTAGTGACACTTCCCGGTCGGTCACCCATCCTCATACTACTCACTCTCAGAACGCTTAACTTCTTAGTTCCTTCCCTCTTAGATTCCAAGAAACAATTACTATTTTACTGACAATAGTATGTTGTCAATCATGTTAACCCTTGAACTATGATGTCACAAGTCTTTATTTTGCGAATCCAAACAATTATTTAGTTAAACAAAAATAAGTAGGAAATAATAATCTTGAATTTAAATAATATGTTTTTTGCCTTTTCCATTTAATATTGAATAATTCATATCTACAAATCCGTAAATTATAAATTGATTAGAAAAATGAGATAGGTTCAAATATGACTTCCATGTCATATTTTCCATCAAGTATATATATATGACTTTACTAAGTGGGGGTAATTATAGGGTCACCCCAGGCAAAGTATAAAAACTAGGGTTTATCTGGGAAACATGCCAAACTTGGGCACCAAATATCAAACCATGTTAAATTACGTGAAGAGTTTTACGTGTGATCTCTGATTATAAAATGTTCACAAGTTGATTTTGGACAAAAGGGCATTTATTATATTTAATAATTAAGGTGTAGTATTACTTAATTCATAACTAGTGATTCTAAATTCAATTTCACATGTTTATGAACTAAAAACATGTAAACAAGTTGGTCTCTTGTCTCTATGGTCAAAGGTTGCCACCCAGTTGGTATTATAATTCTAAATAAATTATTTATAGAATTTACTATACATATCTTAAATGATTTCTTTTGGTATTATAATTCTAAATAAATTTTAAATGATCTCAAAAATTAATTTGGGACAGTAGCTATGAGAGTACACATATTATACTGGTCAATTGTAAAATTAGATAGTGCTACACGCTATGGTCAAGGGCTTCTCAACAAGTTAGAATATTGTTTGTACAACCTCTTAAATTGCAGTTACAAATTCGAATGACATGATACTAAAAATTCAGCACATACATGACATTTACTTCATAAAGTTTGCTCACATCATACTTAAACGGGGACATAATTAATAGAAATAATAGTTCGAATATCCATTACATAATAGTAGTACATAAAGTCTCCTCAATGCAATATATAACAGAAACATGCAAACACTACTCGCGCCAGGAGAGACCCCCAAGCAGTACGAATAATAGAGACATAGACACCCATCTACTCGTCCTCTGAAGAATACCCCCAAAGAGGAGACCCATGGGGCACTAGGTGACGCTGCCCATAGTTAAGGATTCTAATTCTGCGGTACAACTCGTATGAAACGTACGCATCTGTTGCTGCATACTCAATGTTGATCCTGTCAAGTGGGGTCTTCTCCCAAAAATTATGTTGAATCTTGAGGAATTTTTTCTTCATATCAGCGTACTCCTCGTCGATCAAGGCGGCTTCCATATTATCCATTGATGTCTTGGGATTCTCAAGCATGAACAAGTCCTAGAGATCAATGTGGCAGTCAGCTAGTATCTTAATGCCCTAGGTGCTCATCATCTTGATGTTGTCATTCGTTATATCAACGCTAGCAAAACGTATGCCTCCGTTGACAAGAAAATATATGAATACTGGAGAGTGCTTGCCACTACTGCAACAAAAAAATGGAACAAATGTTAAATAATGCTGCAATAAGTATATTCTTTTAATGCAACAACAAATGGAACAAAGTGAGCAATTTTCCTATCCTATATAAATCAAAAGAAGCTATCTTTCCCATAGGATTAAAATGGACATATGTGTTGCTATCCTATGCAATTTTCCTATCATATATGTACGAATCAAAAGAAACTCTTTCCCAATATAGGATTCAATTGGACATGTTGCTATCCTATGCAATTTTTCTATCCTATATGAATCAAAAGAAGCTCTTTTCCAACAGGATTCAAATGGCCACATGTTTTTATCCTATGCAATTTTACTATCCTATAAGAAGTTCCGTATTACCTTTCTCATTGAAAGACCATGACACGCTTTTTGTGAGCAAGTTGGATGACGGCAACATCTCGTTGATCGGCCATGTACTCGAGATCAAGGCCAAGGAACCTGTATTCATCCTCTTCAAGCCATCGCTCCAAATCGGCAAGAAGACCCGAGAACTTGGCGATGTCGTTCGTGTAGACGACATCAAGACGGGTCTTGCCATGTGCGAGCAAATCCTCGTGCCTAGTACCAATTGAATTCATGGTGGAGGATGGAGAAGAAGAGAGGAGAGAACAAGGAGGAAAAGGAGAGCACCCGCATGGTTAATGTAGCATAGCACTACAAGAAATATGTTGATACGTGACCCTCAATTTTTGTCACTAGAAGGTCACGTAGTTTCATTCATGACCCCTTTTTGACCAAAAATGAAAAGTCACATACCGAGCGTCTTATTTGATCGTCAATGACTAATTGAATGGAATTGTCATAGATTCTATGACCCAATCAGAGGGGTCATAACCCTATGACCAATTGATTTAGTCATGTGATATCCTGCCATAGCCACGTCAGATCCTACGTGGCCAATCCTACGTGGCAAAATTATGACCAACTTAGTAGGTCATGAAAAAGATTTAGCCCAGTCCATGTTCTCCTGTATATGGGCCAGCCCAACATTTTGGCCCATTGAAGTTTTATTTTGCCTGGCCGATTTTCCAGCTAAATGGACCAAATTCAATATGTTATGGGCAATTTTTTCGTGGGCCCTGGCCTTTCCACGCTCTATTTTGTATTTTGATCTTTTGGGCCATGTCTTCATATTAACAATTCGAGCGTTTTTTTTCGTTTTTTTCAATATTATTGAATACAGCCCAGCAGTAGTTGGGCTAGTTGGGCCGAGGCCTTATATTACAGCCCAATTATTTTCACCATCTGCATTTTACTATTAAGCCACTTACATAATTATAAGACAACTTGAAATCCATGTAAACACATACGAACTCCAGTAAATTTGAATTACAACACAATCCAAGAATGGAAATCAACACAGAACTCATATTCAGCAACCAGCATTCACACATGACTAGTACATCTCACTACAAGCACGGTCTAAGTAAATTCATCAAAGTGATATCAAAACTTCCATCCAGCAACTAAAAGTGAGCAAAATGAACTTCAAATCACACCAAAATGAGGGTCATGCCATCGAAATGGACTATGTCAGCAGCCGCTGCCATTTTCTTGAAGTTCTTTACCTGAAAATCAGACGAGCAACGGATAGGGTTAGAATGTTTGCATTAGCTACTCAAACACACAGTGCACTTGAGAAGAAATGCACAACACACACACATAGCACAGAAACACACAGACGCACCTAACAAGTGGTTTAAAACAGATAAACCAATGTTAGTTTCATAGGAAACCAATTCCAGTGTAGTATTTGTTCTACTCAGTTGGACAGAAGAAACATGTTGGAAAACTAATCCTAATTTGTATAGCCAAATCCTAAACATTGTCTACCAAATAGCATGTTATCGGCTCGATGGCCATGGTACAACATAGCTCATAGAAAAGGGTCGAACACAAGAGCTCATTCCTCTCAGTTTTAATACACACAAACAGATATCACGGTGCTCCATTTCGAGCATTTGCAGGAGAGAATATACCTTGCAGATTCTTGAACCATCTTTGTTCCTTAGGATCCTGTCTGGGATCTCGCTGAGCCTCTAGAAATTTCAAAACAATTGCTAAATCGGCCAACAACCTTGTGCCTCGCTGCCAGCTCCATCTGTAGCGTGGCAATTAACTTATCTAAGTACCTAGACACAAAACCATATCCCAATTAGTCTCTTCATGGACAATGCAAAAGATGACAGCAGGTTCAAAACATATTCAGGATTCATCATCTGAACTTACTGAATGGCCTCATGAGTATTTGTCACTTCCCCCATCAGGTCGTCCCTATCGTGAGATGGTTTCTGAAATCGAAGAAAATGGTGTTGGGAAGACATAAGAAAAAACAGAATAATTTCAGGATTTACTAACAGGTTTAGCAGGTGGCATAACAGGTGCTACCAAGGGTACTTACAGTTGTTTCGGTCAAATTTACAAGCATTTAAGCATATTCTAAAACAATACAAACATTTAATATATGTATGTATATAAATGCAACTACAAAGCATAAAACACTATCTGTAATAGCAAGATGAGCATAATAAACTACAAAGCATACAACACTATCTGTAATAGCTGAATTGTCCTTAGCTAACTCGTGCTTCAAACCGGCTGCGGAGCTGCACCTTCGCCAGCTATAGCCAATCCATGCCCTGGACTGCCTCCGAACGGTAGGACGGACTCAGAAGACAAGCTTTATGAGCTCCCTACACAACATTGCATTCCACGTCAGTGCAGCTATAGATTGAATTACAAACTATCTATCCTAGCAGAAGCCACACTTCACATATAGACACAAGGCAAGGTTTAAATGATAATGCCATAAAACAAAGCAAACTGAAGGTCCGTGCACAACATACAATTTTGCATCGATGCAACAATAGATTGAATTACTAACTTAATATCTTTAGGAGAAACTACCGTTGACATACAGACACAAGGCACAATTTAAATGGTTGTGTTATTCTAAAACAGACTGAACAGAAAGTGTACAAGTAACACAAAACAAGCTGGAAAAACATCTCCTAGTATGTGGCAACAGGGATCATCATTTGTCAAATCCAGATAGCACCAAGTAAGGCAGCCTGCAACTTATTTTCGTTTTCAAATGGAGGCAGAACATACAACTTCAAACCATCAAAGCTGCAACCAAGATGAACTCAAACAAATTATAAGAGCACTACTAGTCTGGTCAACAGAGATCATACAGAACAGTAAAAGCCAGCATGAGGTCGTCAATGTTTCTATTAGATAAAATCTAGCGTTGGACAATGACCTAAATAAATAACCACAGGATCAATCTAGTGTTGGACAGCTAGATCGGGGCGACGGCGAGGAAGACTGCGCGAATTCGGAGTCCTCGGGTCTCTGGATCTTGATGTAAGCATGAGACTGAGTACCTGCATCATACGGGGATCCGAGAGGTACATGTTGAGGCTGCTGGGGTTCCGCTGCACTTCCCGCAGCATCTGCATGAAGTCCGGCTGCTCGAGGTAGATGCGCGTCGCGGGGTCGGCAGCGATCTTGCTCCAGAGGTCGGGCCCCTGGAACATCTGGCCGATTGCGTCGGCTCCAGACGGCGAACGGCGCGGCGGGGCGGCCGCGGCCTTCTGGGCGTCAGCGAGGCCGCCTTTGAGGGCCTCGTTGCTGGGATCGATAGCGAGGCCCTTCTCGTAGGCGGCGACGGCGCTGGCCGCGTCCCCGAGGCCGAGGTGGGCGGCGCCGAGGCGCGAGTAGCCCTTGGCCCAGTCGGGCTTGAGCTCGACGGTCTTCAGCGTCGGCGAGCGCATCGGAGTAGCGGTGGATCGAGGCGAGCGCCGCCGAGCGGTTGGAGTAGAGCACGTGGTTGCCCGGGGCGAGCGCGATGGCGTCGGAGAAGTGCTGCGCCGCCTCCTCGAAGCGGCCGGCCGAGAAGGCCGCATTACCTTTCGCCTTCGCCTCGTCGGCCATGGCTCGGATCAGATCGGGGGCGGAATGCGGAAGCTTCTGGAAGGTTTGGCGGCTGGGCTGGGCTGGGGTTAGATGGGGATTAAGGCGGAGTAGCAGGAGAGGTTTTCTAAAGATTGGCACGAGTTCGCTCAAGGGTTCCGGAAGGTTCCGCCGGGCAGCGGCGACCGGAAGAATCTAGATCTGGTGGTGCTGGGTGCTGGGGCGGTGGCCCTTCTAGATCGGGGCGCCGGTGGCGTGGGTGCAGGAGGCTCGATCGGGGCTGGGGGAGGAGGGCCGCAGGCACGAGATTGGATCGAGATGTGGTGGCGCCGTGGCGGCGTGATATCTGGGAGGGGGGATAGTCTAGGTTTAGGGATAGGGGACTCGGGTCACTCGGCCGCGGTTTAGGTTTCCGAATTTTTCATATCGCTCGATGCCAGACGCGCGCGAGGGGGGGAAATTTTTCATCTTGCTGGACTTCTTTTCTTACTCACTTTCGCACTCAGTGGCTGTAGGTGGGACCCGACACTTTTTGACCCCACATCACAGTCTCTAGTCGGGGTTTATTAGTATCAATAAAATAGTCTTAGTATTACTGATAAAACTAGTTATTTTTTCTATGACAATAGAAAAAAATTAAGACCTATATATAGTTATAGTTTATTGTAATATATTTTAATTGACATAGTTTTATTGTAAATTTCATCCTATGTGTACCTACAAAGAATTTACAAATGTAATTCATATGTCAAAACGGGTTTTTTATGAAGCATCTACCAAAAATATGTTGCAAGGTTGTACCACATAAAATTATATAGTTACTAGACCACATTTTATCTACAAAAACTCAAATTACTTCCTCTAAAAATATTTCCATCCATCTTATTTGAAAAATACAAGTTTGAGCCGATTCAGCTGAAACTGGGCCAAATTTGAACTACAGGTGCTTCGTAGTTTGCTCGTGATTTTTTGCAAAAATAATTTTTAGGTATCCAAGTACCTATTTCAACATAGATACATCAAGAGTTCATCAAGATTCAACACCTAGGTACGAACGGTCATGTCCCCTGTTTTGACCGTTTCCCGAAACCGGCTTTGAAAATTCCAGAAAATTCAAAAAAACTTGAAACGATGCAAGATCTTCGCGTGGTGTTGTTATATATGTCCTAGTATCCACCAAAATAATAAACTTGGAATACGACAATTTGGTGGAAAATGTGTTCACAGAAATGAGCTATCTCGTACGAAGATTCATGGCTTTCGGGTGAAATGACGGATGTTTTGGCCACATCCATGGCATAGTTTTGTTTAAATGTGACCATATTCCACACGAAGATGCATATTGGTACAACTAACAATGTTCACGAAGAAAGTTTTATTTTTCGTTGAATAAAAATACCAATTTCCCTTCCCGGAGTGCCAAAACCGGCTTGTTTTGTGAAGCACATACACAAAATATGTTGCCAAAATGTGCAAAGTAAAATTCTAAATATATTATGTCATATTTTATGTACAAATAACAAACTTACTACCTCTCAATAGCTCAAAATACACCTCTTTCGAAAAAGACAAGTTTCAGCCGATTCAGCTGAAACTGGGCCAAATTTGAACTACAGGTGCTTCGTAGTTTGCTCGTGATTTTTTGCAAAAATAATTTTTAGGTACCCAAGTACCTATTTCAACATAGATACATCAAGAGTTCATCAAGATTCAACACCTAGGTACGAACGGTCATGTCCCCCGTTTGACCGTTTCCCGAAACCGGCTTTGAAAATTCCAGAAAATTCAAAAAAAGTTGAAACGATGCAAGATCTTCGCGTGGTGTTGTTATACATGTCCTAGTATCCACCAAAAATAATAAACTTGGAATACGACAATTTGGTGGAAAATGTGTTCACAAAAATGAGCTATCTCGTACGAAGATTCATGGCTTTCGGGTGAAATGACGAATGTTTTGGCCACATCCATGGCATAGTTTGTTTAAATGTGACCATATTCCACACGAAGATGCATATTGGTACAACTAACAATGTTCACGAAGAAAGTTTTATTTTTCGTTGAATAAAAATACCAATTTCCCTTCCCGGAGTGCCAAAACCGGCTTGTTTTGTGAAGCACATACACAAAATATGTTGCCAAAATGTGCAAAGTAAAATTCTAAATATATTATGTCATATTTTATATACAAATAACAAACTTACTACCTCTCAATAGCTCAAAATACACCTCTTTCAAAAAAGACAAGTTTCAGCCGATTCAGCTGAAACTGGGCCAAATTTGAACTACAGGTGCTTCGTAGTTTGCTCGTGATTTTTTGCAAAAATAATTTTAGGTACCCAAGTACCTATTTCAACATAGATACATCAAGAGTTCATCAAGATTCAACACCTAGGTACGAACGGTCATGTCCCCCGTTTTGACCGTTTCCCGAAACCGGCTTTGAAAATTCCAGAAAATTCAAAAAAACTCGAAACGATGCAAGATCTTCGCGTGGGTGTTGTTATATATGTCCTAGTATCCACCAAAAATAATAAACTTGGAGTAAGACAAATTGGTGGAAAATGTGTTCACAGAAATGAGCTATCTCGTACAAGATTCATGGCTTTCGGGTGAAATGACGGATGTTTTGGCCACACCATGGCATAGTTTGTTTTAAATGTGACCTATTCCACACGAAGATGCATGTTGGTACAACTAACAATGTTCACGAAGAAAGTTTTATTTTTCGTTGAATAAAAATACCAATTTCCCTTCCCGGAGTGCCAAAACCGGCTTGTTTTGTGAAGCACATACACAAAATATGTTGCCAAAATGTGCAAAGTAAAATTCTAAATATATTATGTCATATTTTATATACAAATAACAAACTTACTACCTCTCAATAGCTCAAAATACACCTCTTTCGAAAAAAAACAAGTTTCAGCCGATTCAGCTGAAACTGGGCCAATTTGAACTACAGGTGCTTCGTAGTTTGCTCGTGATTTTTTGCAAAAATAATTTTTAGGTACCCAAGTACCTATTTCAACATAGATACATCAAGAGTTCATCAATATTCAACACCTAGGTACGAACGGTCATGTCCCCCGTTTTGACCGTTTCCCGAAACCGGCTTTGAAAATTCCAGAAAATTCAAAAAAACTCGAAACGATGCAAGATCTTCGCGTGGTGTTGTTATATATGTCCTAGTATCCACCAAAAATAATAAACTTGGAGTAAGACAAATTGGTGGAAAATGTGTTCACAGAAATGAGCTATCTCGTACGAAGATTCATGGCTTTCGGTGAAATGACGGATGTTTTGGCCACATCCATGGCATAGTTTGTTTAAATGTGACCATATTCCACACGAAGATGCATGTTGGTACAACTAACAATGTTCACGAAGAAAGTTTTATTTTTCGTTGAATAAAAATACCAATTTCCCTTCCCGGAGTGCCAAAACCGGCTTGTTTTGTGAAGCACATACACAAAATATGTTGCCAAAATGTGCAAAGTAAAATTCTAAATATATTATGTCATATTTTATGCACAAATAACAAACTTACTACCTCTCAATAGCTCAAAATACACCTCTTTCGAAAAAGACAAGTTTCAGCCGATTCAGCTGAAACTGGGCCAAATTTGAACTACAGGTGCTTCGTAGTTTGCTCGTGATTTTTTGCAAAAATAATTTAGGTACCCAAGTACCTATTTCAACATAGATACATCAAGAGTTCATCAAGATTCAACACCTAGGTACGAACGGTCATGTCCCCCGTTTTGACCGTTTCCCGAAACCGGCTTTGAAAATTCCAGAAAATTCAAAAAAACTCGAAACGATGCAAGATCTTCGCGTGGTGTTGTTATATATGTCCTAGTATCCACCAAAAATAATAAAATTGGAGTACGACAATTTGGTGGAAAATGTGTTCACAGAATTGAGTTATCTCGTACGAAGATTCATGGCTTTCGGGTGAAATGACGGATGTTTTGGCCACATCCATGGAATAGTTGTTTAAATGTGACCATATTCCACAAGAAGATGCATGTTGGTACAACTAACAATGTTCACGAAGAAAGTTTTATTTTTCGTTCAATAAAAATACCATTTTCCCTTCCCGGAGTGCCAAAACCGGCTTGTTTTGTGAAGCACATACACAAAATATGTTTGCCAAAATGTACAAAGTAAAATTCTAAATATACTATGTCATATTTGATCTACAAATAAACAAACTTACTACCTCTCAATAGCTCAAAATACACCTCTTTCGAAAAAAACAAGTTTCAGCCGATTCAGCTGAAACTGGGCCAAATTTGAACTACAGCTTCGTAGTTTGCTCGTGATTTTTGCAAAAATAATTTTTAGGTACCCAAGTACCTACTTCAACATAGATACACCAAGAGTTCATAAAGATTCAACACCTAGGTACGAACGGTCATGTCCCCCGTTTTGACCGTTTTCTGAAATCATATTTGTAATGGAAAAGCTTCGCAACGTGACCACATGAATTTTGCAAAAAAGTAATTAAAAACCAAGTTTTAAAAGTGGATGTTTTAATTTAATCATGGAATAATTTGAAAACCCTACAATTTTATCGCATTTGAATTTAAAAGAGTAATCCAAAATTTTATTTAGGAATCTTCACAACCCTATATGAAGCAATATAGGTTAGGTGTATTTTGTATTTTTATTGACAAAATATTGTTCCTAATAGTATATAATAGCAAAATACATATTTTGTTTTAAGAAATCAAATTTTATTTGGTTGAAATTGGAGTCAAAAAAAAAAAATTAAAGAAGACAAAAAAGAAAACAAACCTGCCAGCAGCGCGCCCGGCCCAGGCCAGGATGGCCCATCTTTCTAGCGCAGCCGCGCAGCCCAGCAGCCCGGTCAATCTTTCCTAGCCGGCGCAGCCCAACAGCCCAGTGCGGACGGTTTGTATGTAGACAAATAGAGTAAAACACCTGTTTGTATCACCAAATGGTTGTGGCCTACTGGTTTCGGAGATGGAGCGCGTGCGGGAGGTCACTGGTTCGATTCCTCTCCCCGACGCCCTTTATTTCCTATTTTCTCTTGCGTGTGGTGCGGTGCGTGCGGTGCTGGTGCGGTGCGGTGCGGTGGACTCGTGTTGCTGTGTTCAAGTCCCCCACGAAATCGTTAGAAAGAAAAGGGTTCAGCGCAGTACTTAGACACAAGTTCGGAAGTGGCCTGTTGGTAAGGGTCCAGTTCGGTTGTGCAACAGCGAGGGCGTGGGTTCAAGTCCCCCACGACGCATTATTTATGCGGTTTCTAATTTCTCTAAGATCGGAGTTGGGTGTTGCTTGTCAACAAATACACCTGCGCTTCCAATTTATCACAAAAGAATCGGTGTCTTAGTGGTTATGTGGGTTTATAGAGCTCTTGGGAGGTGTAGGTTCAAGTCCCCATTTTGTCAATTTTTGTTTTTAGTGGATGATTAAAATTTGACACGTGGCCATGACACATAGACAAAAATTGACACATGGACATGACACATAGGCAAAAATTGACACGTGGAGATACATTTTCAGTAGTGATTAAAATTTGACACGTGGACATGACACATAGGCAAAAATTGACACGTGGACATGACACAGCAAAAATTGACATGTGGACATGATACATAGGCAAAATCACTGCCAACATTTTTTTTGTTTTCTATGGATGATTAAAACTTGACATGTGGACATGACACATAAGCAAAAATTGACACGTGGACATGCCACATAGGCAAAAATTGACACGTGGACATGATATATAGGCAAAAATTACTGCCAACATTTTCTTTGTTTTCTTTGGATGATTAAAAGTTGACACGTGGACATAACACATAGGCAAAAATTGACACGTGGACATGACACATAGGCAAAAATTGACACGTGGACATGATACATAGGCAAAAATTACTGCCAACAAACGCATGACCAATTAATTTGGTCTTAGTTAAGCAAAAAAAGGGTCATACACCAGGTATCATGTCCTATGACCATCTTGTTAAAGAAAATCATGACTTTTTTGACAAAAAAGTCATGTGTTTAGTCCCTCCCAAACATGTCATGACCAACAGATTAAACATGGTCATGGATCTATGACAAATTCATCCATGGTCATTAAAAAAGGGTCATGTATCAACATATTTCTTGTAGTGTAGCCTCTTTGTTTTTTATCCCAAACGATCAGAACAACTTCCGAATCGCACGGGAGGCAAACGGTTTAGGCCTTTAGTCCAGGTCCGTATTACAGCCCGGGACTAAAAGTTCTCGCGTCGGGAAAACGGTTGCCACCACCCTTCTAGTCCCGGTCCGTATTATGGCCCGGGACTAAAAAGGTTCGCGGCCAGGCGAACGGTTGACGCTGCTCCCTGTACTCCCTGTCCAATATGTAACGGGGACTAAAGCACAGGACCAGAGGCTATTTTTCTACTAGTGGAGGCGGATTATGGCCCATGGGCCAGTATTAAAAATAGAATGTTATGGATATTTCTATGTGAACCCCTGTCCCAATATAGCCTATATAGTCTTTTCAGTGTTCCCACCCAACTTCTTTCCTATAGCTCAGCCTTGTGAAAGAGAGCCCCACAAATCACTTTCTAGCCCGAGTATATGCCGGAGCTACCCACACATGGGACTTAGATTCACACCGAAGCCGAGCGCTAGCTAGGTGGGTGTAGGGCGTAGAACCTCAATGACCATTGCAGCTAGAACTACATCATGCGAGGCATCACGCCACCACCGTCGTCCATTCGACCACATCACGTTTTCGCGCCATCTGTCACAACACCTTCTCAAAGCCACCGTATAAATTCCCAAGACAAAGAGCATGGGAGATAGTCAACGCTACAATATTTTGGTGTCTCTCATGTAGCCCTAGATCTAGCTAGTGGCCTCTATACAAGTTTAGGTCCTCCCCCTCCTCCACCCCCCCTCCCCCCTCCCTCCCCTCGAGGAGATGACAGGAAGCTTTTCAGACAACCCAATATAAAAGAGCTTCAAACCCATTAAGGATGGGTATTGGATTATCCCCAAATCTGGTTGTTGTTGTTATCCAATATAGTGAAATCTTCACATATATGGGTCTCTAATGCTATATAGAGAAGAATTGTATCCCGCAATTGATTGATAGTGGAAGAAGATTTGGTGGCTCCAGTCGTGATATTTTACCCCGACTAGGCTGTTTTCAATATTAGAAATATGATGTCTGCATTGTGTTGCTAATGCAATTCAATGCAGTTCATACGACCTAAGATATTGTATTGGGTGTGGCTTGAGGCTCTCAAAAGATCCCGACACAGTCTTAGGTGTGATTTGAGCTAGTGACTGAAAATATATAATAACCCCAAAAAAATCTTTGGTGACGAGCAACAATCCTCGAGTTAGCAAACAAAAAGATGCGGACATTGTACTTTGTTCCGCATCAACTCTTAGATTATCATAAGTACGTGTGTGATAAATTGCTATTTCCTCCTCCGTTCCATATTACATGACTGCCAAATAGATGTATCTGCCACTAAAATATGTCCCCATACATCTATTTGAGAGTCATCTAATATGAAATGGAGAGAAATATTGCTTGAAGACGAGGATGGAATGTTGCTTCGAAGACTTGAAAGCGTGACCGGGTAAAAAAAAATCGTGGCCACTCATGAATCGACACCCCATAGCTGCAGGCTTTCAAAAATAAGTATATTAAAATCGACCTTTGTACTCCCGCGGGCACGGGGGATGTAAACACAGGTGCAGGCAGATGTACTCCCGGAGGTCGGATGTACGCCCAAGGTGCAGTACCGGTGTACGTTGATACGTCCATTTTGCATCACTATTTTATATTGTTATTTTCTTTTATTCATCGATATATTTCATGTTATGATGCATTACTTATGTTATTTTATCTTATTTTGCATGTTTAATAATTATGGGAGAAGAAACACCGGGACCAGAAATCTAATGGAAAAAACACCGTTGAGATAGCCTATTTCAGAAGATTAGAAGAAGAAGGGGGGTATACAATAAGTCTTAGAAGTCCCGAGGAGGAAGCCAGCCAGAAGGGCACCTGGAGGGGGGCCACCAGGGGCCCACACCACTAGGCGGCGCCCCCTTCGCGTAGTTGACCCCTATGGAACGCTAAGCCCCAGAGGATCATCGAAGAAATATTCCGCCGCTGCCTCGGGGCGGGAAACAACAGAGAGAGAAAAGCTCTCCGGCAGGGAGAAATCTGTCAGGGAAATTCCTCCCCGAAGAGGGGGAATCACCGTCATCACTCCGGGCATCATCAAGATCGTCATTGTCATCATCATCATGACCACCAGCACCATCACCTTATCATCCACCTTCATCCTGCTGTAACAATTATGGGTATTTACTGTTGTTTTCCACTAGATCTCTCTCTCCCGATGTGGGTTACTTGTTAGTATTTGATGCTTGTGAGATTTTTCGGTGTTTACATTTTATGAACATATTGTTATTATCCATTATATCACCTATGATTATGATCCATATGACGTCTTGTGAGTAGCTCATTTAGTTCTTGAGGACATGGGAGAAGTCATGATGTTTGTAGTGGAATTATGTTGAAGTAATATCTAGTGGTTTGATATTTAAGTTGTGGTGCTATTCTTCTAGTGGTGTCATGTGAGCGTTGACTACATGATACTTCACCTTCATGAGACTCTAGGAGGATGCATTGTGTATTTGGCTACTAATTATAGGGTTGTAGGAGTGACAGAAATCTAAACCCTCGTTAGGAAACCAATGCACGAGGGAGTGTAGGATCCCAGAATTTTAAAGTTGTAGTTAGATTTATCTTAATTACTTTCTTGTATTTGCGGATGCTTACGAGGCGTATAATCACAAGTATGTATTAGTCATAATTGGGTGGTGCATTAGCATAGGTTCACCCACACAACACTTATCGAACCAATAAATATTAATCAACCGTACGAAGCGAAAGCACTTGAAGAAATTCCCATGTGTCCTCGAGAACGTTTGGTAATCATAAGTAGAACAACCGGCTTGTCCTTTTCTCTCAAAAGGATTGGGCCACTCCCTGCAATTATATTTACTATCTTTTATTTATTCACATTTTATTTATCTACTATATCAAAAACCACCAAAAAACTGCTTGCTAGTGTTTACAGTGAATCCTCTATCCAATCTGCTTGTCAACACCTTCTGCTCCTCGTTGGATTTGACACTCTATGATACACTCTATACTTGTGGATCATCAAGACTATTTTCTGACGCTGTTGCCGGGGAGTGAAGCGCTATTGGTAAGTGGAATTGGTAAGAGAAAGTTTTACTGTGAGTGTTGTTTTTATCTCTGTCTGCTGTTTTATTTCATTATGGAGAATTCTTTTAATTCTCTGTTTAGGGGCACTACTACTATTACTGCTAGGGTAGTAGGTAGGGATGTAAATGGTACGGATAATTTCCGCCCCGAATCCGCATCCGAATCCGTTTTGAAAGATATGGTAGCAATAATAGGAATCCGCCGGATACGGACAAGCATATGGATTTTGCTCAAGCGGATATCCGACAGATATGGTAGCGGATATGGTATTGCTATTACCCGACGGATACGGATTATCCGCACTTATACACGGATTATCCGTCCTTATCAATTAGGATAATCCAATTAACATAACAATATAATCCTAAATAGACATTTAATCCATTGACCCATAGACCAAATCACCCGCTCGTAGCTTAGTATAACCTATATTCAACATCTTGACGCAATGCACAAATTGCTTCCGGCGAAAACCCCTCAAGAGGTGAGCTATTATTTATCTCTACAAAATTTCCTAGTTGCTAGATGCAAATTCATATTGCAAAGCATCAATAATTTTGTGAAACTTTTAAATATGGCTGCTCTATAGTATTATTTTTTCCATGGTGATATTACGTCTCTTTGTACGTATTTATCCGATAAGTTTGACCCATTTTCGGTCCGATTCTTATTTGTTTCCGATCCAAATCCTTAGTCCAATATTATCCGCATCCGCATCTGTATCCGATCATTATCTGACCCGCTTCGCATCCGCAAAAAAAATATGGTAAAGGATATGGAGAGAGCATTATCTGATCCGATCCGATCCGTTTACATCCCTAGTAGTAGATGACTCGTTATCTGCTGATTAGATCCTTATAAAATAACTATGAAAATTTTTGGACGTGTTATGGATAACTGCTATTATGGAGATGGAACTGTCCATCCCGGTGATCATTTGCTCTTTATACATGAATTATGCGGTTTATTCAGGTATGCAGGTATTACAATGGATCAAGTTAAAAGGAAATTATTCTCTTTATCGCTGGTGTTGGGGGGTTACCCCCGAGTAGGGGTAAGGCCAGTGCTAAAGGCAAGAGCAAAGAGGCTGTTTTTGACTAAGTAGGCTGGCTACCCGGTACTCGCTACCCGGTAGACAGCTATCCGGCCGTACCCACCAATGGCCAGGAGGAAGAATCAAGGAAGTTATGTTCTTCCGGGTAGAGGAGTTGGTCCGAGTATAGGGAGTGGTATCCTACTCGGGCCAGAAGTCAATGGAGCCGTTCTGACAAAGGATCCCGCGTATCTTGCGTCCGTACGGCGTGCGGTTCAACTTACGGAGCGCGTGATTATCCGCGCTCCGGCGTGGCTACAGTGCGGTAGGCGTCTGTCTAGTCCTGTCACTAACAGAGGGGACAGGACTGGGCTAGGGGCCTACCCTATCTCACTGACAAGGGTGGACAGGTCCCATCTCCGAACGGCGCGACGACTTACGGGGCAAGCGTCAGCGGGAACCCGGAGGCGTGCGCGGTTCTGCAGTGCTCCTGTTCCATCGAGCTGTACCTTTTAGTATTATTCTATCCGGCTGGGCACCAGTATATAAGGTGCCCTGCCTCCTCCTGTGAGAGGTTCGCTGCACATTCCAGAGAGAACACTAGAGGCAACACTTAGAGAGAACTTGAGCGTAGAGTGGCTACTCGGCTGAAGGCCTGAACTGTACTGTGGCTACTCGGTAAACACCATATAAAGAGAGAGGCAGGAGTAGGGGTGTTACCTCCGCACGAGGGCCCTGAACCTGGGTAAGATCCTTTTGTTTGCAGTGTTTGCGATCTACCACACGCGGCTACTCGCCGTGTGATCCCTCCCCGAGCACCTCCAGCGTCCATCGGCTCCAACTTTAGCCATCCCATGGCATCTGCCGTGATACCACCACGACAGTTGGCGCCCACCGTGGGGAAGACAGAGGCGCTGGCTGGAGTCCATGTTCGGACGGGACTCGTTTCTGCTACTGGGGAGCGCGTGGTCTGTGGCCTTGTCCACAGATTCGGCTCCTTCGACTTCGTCACCGACAACGCCGGAGATTTCGGCGGGAGGCCCATTCCGGCAGGCGGCTCGGTGCTCTCCTTTGGCTCACACCTCGTCTACGTCGCCACCGCCGTCGTCCGCGAGTTTCCAGAGGAGGTGCTGGTCGCGGAGGATCCTCCTTCTGTGCTCGCTGCCCGCGGAAGGCCGGTGGGCTGCTCCGTGGACAGCGTGGAGGTGATGATGACCGGCCTAGCTACCGATGTCGGGAAGGGCACGGCTGCTGCCGCGGAGGTCATCGAGGATCTCGCTGGCCCGAGTGCTGGCGGGAGGACCCACAATCCCTACGAGAAGGACTCCAACATCCCTCTCTCCACTACACCTACGATACCGGCATCCGCTGCGCGGATGGGCATGCCGCCTCCCACCGAGCTCGAGCTCTTGACCATGAGGGCGCAGCTCGACCGGCAGCGCCAGGAGCTGCTCGTCGAGCATCTGGAGTTGGAGAAGGTTAGGCTTGAGCTTAGCCTAGACCAGAACGAGTACAACAAGGCCCATGGCTTTACGCCTGTTGTTAGGAAGTCTAGCAAGGTAGGCGCTACGTGTCGCAATTTAGACGCCGAGATGGCGACAGTTGTAGAGGCTCCTAGCCAATCTGCCACCGCAAACACCACTACCAGGCCCAGATACAGCACCCCCGCCAAAACACTTAGAGCTGCTGAGCCTGTAGCTGCTGAGTTGCCGAACCTAGCCGGCGACGCGCGCGCTAGGCAGCAAGAGAGGCTCAATGAGCTAGTGCTAGAGGCTGCTAGGCAGAATGAGGAATTCCGGAAAGCCAATCCGGGTGCCAACGCTTCTCAGATTGTGCACTCACGTATAGTGGGATCTCATGACCATGCGTCATCACCACTTCCCAGCCGTGAGAGGGACCAGAGTGTGCACTCTGGGAAGAGTAGACAGATGCAGGTGTACGACCCGGTTCTCGCCGCGAAACAGCGCGCTGTGCCGCGAGAATCCGGTCAGAAACACACTACTGCAAGAGCAGGCTATCAAGCCCATAAAGCTCAGAGCAGGGGGCAAAGCGGAGACAACGCGGGGCCTTCTCGGTGTCCTGCTGCTCAGCCTACTCGGCAGAGGACGAAGCAGCCTGCTGTAGCACAGCCGCGTGCGGCTGCGCCAGCAGCCAACCCTGTGGTGCAACCCGCTGTCATGCAGGAGAACATGTATGATGATGGCTACTCGGCGATGGGGCTAGCCGGCTATGCTTCCCCAAGGAATGTTGCTGATCGCCTGGGTGAGCGCATGTTGGAGCCCAGTGATGCAAGGTTCAAGCTGGACCGAATCAACCTGTCCGCACAACTCGAGAACAGGGGGCCGCCTGGCCCAGAGTGCTTTGGCCCTCGCATCATGAACGAGCCATCAGTGAACCACTTCCAGCTGGCCAGGGGGACCAAGTGTTACAATGGCAGCACCAAGCCAGAAGACTGGTTGAGTGATTATGTCACAGCCGTGCACATTGCAGGCGGCAACCGGAGATGGGCTGTGCGGTATGTTCCGCAAATGCTTGAGGGTCCAGCTCGGACTTGGCTCAACAACCTGCCCAAGGACAGTATCAATTGCTGGCTGGACTTCTCGGAGGCCTTCATCAGCAACTTCACCAGCACCTACAAGAGGCCGAATAGGCCGCAACAGTTGTCCGCTTGCAAGCAGCGGGAAGACGAGACCGACCGCGAGTACCTTACTCGGTGGAGCACCTTGAGGAACACTTGTGAAGGTGTGAATGAGGCCCAGGCCATCACTTGGTTTGCGCAGGGTTGCAGGCATGGCAGCATGTTGTGGCAGAAGCTGCAGCGCGAGATGCCGAGTACTCTCGCTGATACCATCAAGATCGCGGACATGTATGCACTCGGCGACCCAACTCAGCCTCTGATGGACTCCCCCGAGCCGAGAAGGAACTACAACAGCAACAAGCGCAATGATTTCCGCAACAAGTGCAGAGGTGACCGGATTGATACTCGGTATGATCCCCAGGAGGTGAATGATGTGACTACGGCTGCTGGGAGTAGCCAAAGGCAAAAAACTGCTGGAGCCCAGTATGGGCAAAACCAGAATCAGGGCCAATGCATCAAGAAGCCGTACAATGCTCCCCAGCAGGGTAGCGGCAACCCGGATCCTGCTCCAAACTTTGTCTTTGGGAGCATGAGGGATGGGCCATGCAGTTTCCATACTCGGCATCCTGCCAGGCCAGCCAACCACACCACTCGGCAATGCAGCTGGTGGGAACAGATCAAGAATGAGGGCTTGCCCCCTCCTCCTCCTCTGCCAGCTGCGAATGCCAATGTGCAGCCAGCTCGGGCACCCGCTCCTCGGCCTGCAGTCTTCCCGAGAAGAGAGAACATGAACCAGGTGGCTTTAGGAGCCAACCGCAACTTCAACAACGACCGCTACCGCAACAACAACAACAACCGCAACCGCAACTTCTACACCCGCAACAACAACAGGAACAACAACAACAACAACAACAACAACAACAACAACAACAACAACAACAACAACAACAACAACAACAACAACAACAACAACAACAACAACAACAACAACAACAACAACAACAACCAAGGTAACAACAACAACGGCAACAATGGCGGTGAAGACCGCAACCAGTACCAGGAACACCACGAGAGCTACATGATCTTCACCTCTGAGCCCTCCGACAAGCAGTCTCTGCACAGGCGTGCAATGGAAGTCAATGCTGTGATTCCTGCTGTGCCCCACTACCTACACTGGTGTAACCAAGAGATCACATGGTCCAGAGCTGATCACCCTAAGGTGATGCCCAACCCGGGTAGCTATGCTTTGGTGGTGGATCCCACCTTCTTGGGCGCTCAGAAGAATGTCAGATTCAGCAAGGTACTGGTTGACAACGGCAGCAGCATCAACATCGTGTACAGAGACACACTCGAGAAGCTCGGGATGGCCGAGAACATGCTGCTACCCAGCAGGACCACTTTCCATGGCATTGTGCCGGGAGTGTCTTGCTCTCCAATCGGCCGCGTCTGGATAGACGTCCTATTCGGCACCAGGGAGAACTTCCGCACTGAGAGCCTGGCCTTCGAGGTGGTTGATCACCAGAGCCCATACCATGCCCTACTCGGTAGGCCCGCTCTCAGCAAGTTCATGACTTCAACCCATACTGCGTACTTGAAGATGAAGATCCCTGGTCCCAATGGAGTGATCACCATCTCGGGTGACTATAAGAAGTCCATGGAGTGTGCCTCTGCTGGTTCCCAGCTGGCGGAATCCATGGTCATTGCTGCCGAGAAGAAGAAGATGTACGAGGTGGTGGCTATGGCGCAAGCAGCGCAAGGTGGTGCGCCTGGCATGCCGAGTTCCCAGTACGGGACTGCATTCCAGGCGTCCCAGGAGACAAAGAAGGTCCAGGTCGATCCTGAGTTCCTAGACCGTGTTGCCATCATTGGCGCCGGGTTGGGAGAGAAATAGGAAAGCGAGCTCATCCACTTCCTCCGTGAGAATCGGGACGTGTTCGCCTGGTCCAATGAAGATCTGCCAGGCGTCCCGAGGGAGTTGGTTGAGCACTCGCTACATGTGCGGCATGATGCCAAGCCAGTGAAGCAGGCGATGCGCCGCTTTGGCGATGAGAGAAGGAAAGCTATCGGTGATCAGATCACCAAGTTGCTGATAAGCAACTTTATCATGGAGGTTTTGCATCCGTACTGGCTAGCCAAGCCGGTTATGGTTGAGAAGAAGAAGGACGACCCCAAGGCGGATACCGCATGGCGCATGTGCGTGGACTACACCGACTTGAACAAGGCCTGCCCCAAGGATCTCTTTCTGCTACCCCGCATAGATCAGGTGATCGATTCCACTGCTGGTTGTGAGCTTTTGTCTTTCATAGATGCCTACTCTGGTTTTCATCAGATAGCTCTCAACCCTGCTGATCAAATAAAGACTGCTTTTATCACCCCGTACGGGGCTTATTGCTATCGTGTCATGTGCTTTGGGTTGCGGAATGCTGGGGCTACCTATCAGAGATGCATGCAGAAATGCTTGCATGATCAAATTGGCAAAAATGTGCAGGTGTACGTAGATGACATTGTCATCAAAACGAATAAAACACATACTCTGCTTAGTGACATTGAGGAAACATTTGCCAACTTGCGCAAGTACAAGATGAAGTTGAATCCGACTAAATGCACCTTTGACGTCCCGGCTGGCAAGCTACTCGGCTTCTTGGTATCCAGTCGGGGCATTAAGGCCAATCCTTCAAAGATAAAAGCTATTGAGAGCATGTCTTTGCCGAGATCCCTGAAGGATGTGCAAAAGTTCACTGGTTGCTTGGCTTCTCTGAGCCGCTTCCTGGGCAGAATGGGCGAGAAGGCCTTGCCTCTATATTAGTTGATGAAGAAGAGCGACAAGTTTGTCTGGACACCGCAAGATGATGTGGCATTCAAGGAGCTGAAAGCCATGCTGGGTAGCACTCCCATCTTGGCTAGTCCGCTACCCAAAGAGCCAATGCTGCTATACATTGCTGCGACTAACCGAGTGGTCAGCATTGTGATTGTGGTGGAGAGAGAAGAGGAAGGCAAGACTGTGCAGCGGCCTGTATATTATCTCAGTGAGGTGCTGTCTAGTTCCAAGCAAAACTACCCACACTACCAGAAGATGACTTACGGCGTGTACCTGGGCGCCAAGAAGCTGAAGCACTATTTCCAAGAGCATCCAATCACTGTGGTGAGCTCTGCTCCCATCTCGGACATCATGGGCAACAAGGAGGCAAGTGGCAGAGTAGCCAAGTGGGCGATTGAGATGGCCGCGTACGCTCCTGCGTATGCGAGAAGAGAAGCCATCAAGTCTCAGATCCTAGCAGATTTTCTGGTGGATTGGGCTTAGGTGCAGTATGAGCCTCCTACTCCGGTAGCCAACTACTGGAAGATGCACTTTGATGGCTCCAAGGTGAAGGAAGGCTTGGGTGCTAGCGTGGTGCTCACGTCAGCCAAGCGAGATCAACTCAAGTACGTGCTGCAAATTCACTTCAAGGCATCCAACAATGTAGCAGAGTACGAGGCCGTGGTACACGGCTTGAAGGTAGCCAAGGAGGTTGGCGTGCAGCGCATCATATGCTATGGCGACTCGGATCTGGTTGTGCAGCAAATTTCAGGCACTTGGGACGCTCTGGATGCCAACATGGCGTCATATCGGTTTTTGGGGCAAACCATGACTGGTTTCTTTGAAGGATGCGAGTTCAAGCACATACACCGAGCAGAGAACAAGGAAGCTGATGAGCTGTCCAAGTTGGGGTCTTCTCGGCAATACATCCCGGCTGGGGTTGCCTTAGAGCATTTCAGAAAGCCATCCCCCAACTCGGAGTCTATATTCGTTCCTTCTCTGCCTGGTGAGGAAGCTGTTCCCATGGAGATTGATTGGTAGGTTGCAAAAGAGAACCCGGGGACTGCCGTCTCCATCCCGGGGACTGGCGCCTGCAACCCGGGGACTGTCCCTCCTTACTCGGGGACTGCCCCTCCCAACTCGGGGACTGTCGCATTCATTGAGGGAGTTCTTGCTACGTGCACAAGATCTCGGGGACTCGCCCCCGCCTCAGAAGAAGAAGAAGTGGTGGCTGATCCAATGGAAGTGGACGAACCAGTGTTTCCCATACGGGGAACACCGAGTTGGGCTTTGCCCATATTATCCTTTCTAAAGGACGGCACCTTGCCGAGTGATGAGGTTACCTCAAGGCAAATTCAGAGAAGATCCAAGGGCTATACAATCTTCAGAGATGTGCTGCATAGAAGAAGTCCAACAGGTGTGCTGCAGCGCTGTGTAGAGCCAGAAGAGGGAGAAGAAATTTTGTTGGAGATACACCAAGGAGAATGCGGACATCACGCCTCTTCTCGGGCTTTGGTCAACAAGGATTTTCGGCATGGCTTCTTTTGGCTCACTGCCTTGAAGCAAGCTGAAGATATTGTGAGAAAGTGCAATGGCTGCCAAAGGTTTGCAAGTAAGATTCATATGCCATCTTCCGAGTTGAAGACCATTCCCATTACTTGGCCATTTGCTATTTGGTGCTTGGATATGGTGGGTCCTTTCAAGCCAGCTAGAGGCAACATGACTCACATCTTGGTCATGGTTGACAAGTTCACAAAGTGGATCGAGGTGAAGCCTATTCGGAAATGTGATGGAGTCACTGCTGTGAGTTTCCTGAAGGATGTGATCCTGAGGTATGGCTACCCGCACAGCATTATCACTAACAATGGCACAAACTTTGCTGAGGGTGTGTTCACGAGGTTCTGCAGAGATAAGCATATTCGGCTAGATGTTGCATCTGTTGCGCATCCCGCCTCCAATGGGCAAGTGGAAAGAGCAAATGGCATGGTGCTATCAGGCATAAAGCCAAGGCTGATTGAGCCGCTGCTGAAAACACCTGGGTGTTGGCTAGATGAGTTGCCAGCGGTGTTCTAGAGTCTAAGGACTACCCCTAACCGGTCAACCGGCTACACGCCATTCTTCCTGGTTTATGGAGCTGAGGCCGTGCTGCCCACTGACCTAGAGCATGACTCGCCCCGTGTAACGATCTACACGGAGGCAGAGGCTAGAGAAGCTCGAGAAAATGACGTTGACCTGCTAGAAGAAGCAAGAGAGCTAACTCTGTCATGTTCAGCTGTTTACCAGCAAAACTTGAGGCGTTATCATAGCCGGAAAGTGAACCCAAGGGTTTTCCGAGAAGGAGACATGGTGCTTAGGCTCGTGCAGCGCACAGCCGGGATGCACAAGCTTTCTCCTCCGTGGGAAGGGCCATTCATTGTGAGCAAGGCATTGCACAATGATGCATATTATCTTATTGACGCACAACCACCCCAGAAGAACAGGCCGGATAGGGCTGGAGAGGAATCCAAGCGCCCTTGGAATGTAGCTCTACTTCGACGTTTTCACTCATGAGCAAACTATGTATGTATCTCCTTATCCGAGTTAAAACTCCTAGTCGGCAATCTGAAATTGAGCTCGGGGACTGACCTCGTCCAAACTGTTCCTTGTGTTTACTCTGTTTTGCTTTGTCTATTCGGTTGAACCACTTAGAATTTCAAAAGCATACAAAGTAGTGTGTTTAAACTCACCGGATACTCTGCGACTCTGCTGCTGTCCGCAACCCGGCTTCATGGCAAGCCAGAGAACAAGCCAAAGAGTCAATGAACACATGAAAATTTGCAAAGGAAAGGAAGCGTGTGGCAACCGAGTAGAGTGTTTTTTACTGTTTTTTCTTTTCGGCTAAGTGGTGAGCAGCGTTACTATGAATTTTTCTAAGTGGCTAAGTATTTGAAACTCCTACTTTGAACTCTTGTGACTCGACTACCAACAAAGCAACAAGTTGCAGGTAAGAGCTGAGATAAAAAGGAAGAGCGGATAAAAAATGCAACTCGGGGACTTGCATATTAACGCAACCCGGCATTGAGCCAGAGTTGCTATAAACTTCAACAGAGATAAAATGGAGTAGCAACAAAAGACTTAATTGTTTGATACATGTGCACCCGGCATCCCGGGGATTTGATAAAAAGTTAAGATAAGTTTTTCAGGCAGCAGCAGTGTCGTCCGTGGCAGTGTTGTCCGCGACAGTCTTCTCGGCGTCGGCGCTCTCGGCATCAGCTTCTGTGTTGGCGTTGGCGGCCTGCTCTGAGGTTGCTGTGGTGACAGAAATGAGATCCGTGGCCGAGGTCGATGCGGCAGCCTGGAAGCTGCTGCTGGTCGCGCCCAACTCGGGAGCCGCCTGTTGGATCACCATCTCGGTGGTGATGGTGGGCTCCTCGACGTGGGTTTCCGGCTTCTCGACTTCGGCATCGACCTTGGCCTTGCCCTTTCCCTTCTCGGCAGCTCCCCCCGCGGCACCATCTTTGAAGAAGCTCAAGTCATCTGACTCGGTGTCTTCGTCTTCATCGTCCTCCTCTCCCTCAGCTTCAGTGTCTGGCTCGGGGAGGCCCTCGATGAAGGTGGCGGTGTCCGCGTAGGAGGCTACCTCGTAGGCTGCTGCCTTCCGGCGAGCGATGCAATCGGGATCCTTGGACCACTTGGAGTCTTGGCGCATCTCCACAATCTTGGCAAGATCGAGGTTCTCATACCAGCTCATAATGAAGTGAAGAAGTTCGTCCGCTCCTGCCCGAGCTGCCGAGCCGCGCCACTTTTTCAACTCGGCCTTCACGCCGTCCAGCTTCTCGGCAAGCGTGCTGAAGTTGTTCGGCGCAACTTGATCCGGCCAGAACAGGTCGTGGAGCTTGTAGGCAGTGGACACCATGGTGGTGCCCAGGCCTCTGAGTTGGCGAAGCTGCGATTTGATGTTCAGGAGGTTGTCGTTGACGCTTGCCTTGGTGTCGACGGGCAGCCCGGATGCGGCTCGGAGTTGTTGTGCTTTCTCAAGAGCAGGAGTGCTGGCAGCACGGAGAGCAGGGAAGATATCTAGACAGAAACCGGTAAAAGTTAGAAATGGAGGCAGAAAAGAGATGAAACCAAGAAGAAAGAATGAGAGGAAAAGCAAGCCAAGTAGCGGAGAAGAGAAACAGCTAAGTCCCGAGAAGAGAAAACTTACGCCTGAGATCCACCAGCAGTGCGCCCAGGTTGATCTTCCAATCCTCCTCGTCAGCAATATGCCGGTTCTCAACCTGGCGTGCAGTGGTGAGCTGGAGCATGAGTTGCGAGTTGTGCTCCTTCAGCACCTCGATCTCCGTCTCGAGCATCCTCTCTCTGGCTTTGGCTGTGGTTTTGGTCTCCAAGGCATCCTCAAGAGCTGATTTCAGCTTCACTTGCATCTCTTCGAAATCGGCGCGCTCGGCGTCGCACTCCTTCTTGAGCTCTGCATCTCGGGCCGCCAACTGCTGCTGCACCTCGGAAGGCATCAAGCAGTTGCGATGCTCTTCCCGGAATTTCTTATATTCTTCTGCAGAGATAAGAGCAAAGTTAGCAGAGAAACCAAGTAAAGGGAGATGCAAGGACCGAGAAGCTGGCAACTCACCTTCCAAGTGCTTGATTTTGCTCTCAGCAGAGGAAGAGAAGACGTGGCAATGCTCATGCTGCTCCTACAATTCTTTGAATTTGCCTGCAGAGTACACAGAGTTATGGAAAAAATCATACACGGGCGTAAACACAAAACGCACAAACCGAATAGCTAAAAGCTTACCCTCAATCGCAGAGAGCTCGAGAGCGCGTTCCAGTGCCGCCTGCTCCAACGCGGCATCGTCCTTGCGTTCGGCTTCAAGAGCCGCAATGCGCCTCTTGGCGATGCTGTGATTCCAGAGCAGCCGCCGGAACAGGTTGGTCCTCTTCAGGAGGCTATTCTGTGAAGGAGAAGAAAAGGAGTGAGCAAAATTGTGGAAGATTAGGCCCGAGAAGACGGCAACTCGGTTGAGTACCCGCCTACTCGGACCGAATCTCGGGGACTGGGGAGTAGCTAAGAAGAGAAGAAGAAAAGAAAAACTGCAACTCAGAAAAGCAAGAAAAAGCAAGGGAAACAAGAAATACTTACGGCGTAGGTTTGCTCCACGTCTTCGGCGGCCTTGCGGAGGCAGAAAAGCTTCCCGGCTAGCGTGCAGGTGTCAGAGGCGATGGTCATTGGAGTAGCGCCGATGTCGGCCTTATTCCAGTCAATGCGGTAGTGGTCAACTTCGCCCAGCACGCTGCCGTTCCATTTCTCCATGCCGAGGGCGTCACTCTCCCAGACCTTGTCAATAAAGCCAACCCGGTCCACGACCGCGGTTAGCCCTTGGGACTGGATGTCATCCTCACCGGCTTCGCGCGAGAAGAACTCAACGGGCTTCTTGGCTTTGAGCTTGGCGTCCGTTGCCTTGGCCTAGCCTTCCACCAAGGCGGAAAGCCGCTTCTCGCCTTTGTTTAGGGAGATGTTGTGTTGCTTGGACACAGACAGCAGGTATGATGGCCAGCTGCCTTGTGCCCGAGCAGCACCTTCAGCACTGGACCCTTCGACGGGGCCAGAGGATCCACCAGCAGCGCCAGTGGTGAGTTGCGAGCTCGTTGGTGCCTTGGGTGGTGGCATCAGATCTCCGAGCTCCGCAACCTTGCACGGTGGATTCTTCCGCACAGCTGCAGCTTCAGTCTTGATGGTCTTCTTGCCGGTGTCTGCCCGAGAAGCGGGCGGAGGCACTGGGCGTGCAGCGGGAGGAGGCATCAGCTGAGATGCGGTCTTGGTGGTCTTCTGTTTCGGGGGAGGGCTTGGTGCGGTTGGTGGAGTAGCCTGCTGGGTAGGCGACACAAGGGGCCGGCTACCCTGCGCAGCGTCTGGCTGCGCTTGGCTCTGGAGCACGGGCTCCACCACAGTCTTCTCAACCCGCTGCTCGGCAGCGGGATCAGGTCTTGCGTCAACTTGTTCTTCTACCCGCGGCCTGGCCGCGGGGTCTTCATGAGCTGCAGCTTGTTCTTCCTGCTGCTCGGGGTTCTCGTCTTGCCGCTCAAGGGCGGCACTGTCCTGGTTCTCGGCTTCTTCTTCAACATTCTGCCCAGCTGTGGTAGCTGGGGGAGAGGGAGGCGTCTCGTCCTGGGCAGCGTCCTGCGTACTCTGGTACGCGTGGGTCGGCTGCTCCAGGTCTTGGGCATCTTGGTCACCAGCGCCCGTGTTATCGGCGCCGGCGTCTTCTTCTTCTAGCTTCACGGGGGAGGGCGCACGCGCCCTAGCCCGCGGTGCTAACTCGTCCTCGTCCTCGGAGAGATCGACGAGTTTCTCGATGTCTATGACAGATTTTCTCTTGGTACGCGTGGGGGCCGCGGCCGCATCAGCATCCAATGGATCGTTGGATGAGAAGAAAGAAAGAGTTCAGAAAAGGAGAAGGAGAAAAGCATAAAAAGAAACAGAATAGCGAGAAGCAGGAGCAGAGTGGAACTCAGTTGGAACAACTTACCCTTTGCGGGTAGGAGGTGGCCTTCTGTTGGTGGTGGGCTTCTTGCTACCCACTTTCTTCGGCTTCTTGGCAGCAGGTGCTTGGGCACCACTGCCCGTCCTTTTCCGAGTGGTGGGAGCAGCCACAGAGAGAGGCTGGACATCCATGGGCTCCTCGTCCTCCTCGCTCAGCTCAGGATCCTCTGCAGGGTAGAAGAGAAAAAGATATTGAGAAGCAGAAAAGGAAGTACGATTGCGCTACTCGCGGTCAGAGAGGCGAACTGGGTCACCTTCGTCGTCCTCGGACTAGTCCCGGATAGACGCATCAACTTGGTGCTTACCAGGCTGGTTGGCGTGAGGGATGCAGAGGGTGTCCTGAGTGTCGTAGGCGGTCTCGTCGTCCTCTTCTCTGTCACTGTCCCAATTGGACTCGAAGACCTCGACATCTTCCTCTGCCTGGCGATCGATATGCTGGAAAGGCAAACACATGGCACGAGTAAGTTGAGTTATAGCCTAAGGAGTTCTACCCGGTATAGCATGCAAACACAAAGCATTTAAGGCTAAGAGATTCTACTCGGCATGGCATGCAAATACAAAGCATATAAGTCTAAGGAGTTCTACCCGGCTTAGCATGCAAGCACAAAGCATATTCTGCTAAGGTTTTCTACTCGACACGGCGTGCAAATACAAAGCACATAAAGCCAACAGGATGTTTGTAATGTACTACTCGGTGCAGCATGCAAAGATTAAGCATACTAAGCTGGAAAGCCACCTACTCGGTATCAGAGTGCAGAGATAAAGCACAGAAGACTAACCTGTTCGATTCGCTTGAGGCGACTGTACGGCACGAAGCCGTACTGCCAGGTGTCGGAGAGCGTCGTCTGCGCGATGGATCTCGCCCAGATGGCTACGTCAGCAGTGCTCAGCTCGAAGGTGGTGGTCCTCGTGCAGTTCCGGCTTCCTCCCATGTAGCACATCTTGTGGGAGAGACGCTGGAGCGGGAGCACTCGGCGCGAGATCCAGCACGTGAGGGGATCATCGCGGCGGAATCCCTCTTCCTTCAACTCGGCGAGGCGCGCCTCAATCTGAACAACATCTTCGATCTTGTTCTTCGGGTTGTAACCCCAGTTCTGCTGGGTTGGCCTCGCGTTCTTCCACTTAGGGAGCCCTATCCGGTCCTAGATTGACTTCCCTTCTTCGGTGGGGACGTTCTTGACATAGAGAAAGCTGCGCTGCCACTTGCGCACGGTCTCCAATCCCTTGACGCGCGGGTGGCTACCGGTGGTTCGCTGAAGCATCATGGCGCACCCCGTCTGCGTCATCGAGCGGGCGCTCTCCGTGTGTCCCGGGTTGGGGATGCTCTGCTTGCGGAAGAAGAAGTAGCGTGCCCAACTATGAATAGTTGGGTACACGCCGAGAAAAGCCTCGCAGACCACCGCGTGGAAGGCGAGCATCACCATGACGTTGGGGGGAAGGTGATGTGGTTGAAGCCCGAAGTTCCTGAGGAACTCGGAGAAGAAGTCGGAGATGGGGAGGCCGAATCCGCGCTTGAAATGCGCGAGGAAGACGACAAACTCGTCCTTCTCCGGCGTGGGGATAATCTCGTTATCCAGCTGCCTGCACCTCACGCCGGGAGGGATACGGCGGGTGTTGACTAGCCACTGGCAGTCCTCCGCCGTGACATCGGAACCCTCCCATCCGGCGCGGGCGGCGGCATCATCTTCTCCGCGAGCCATGGAAGCGGGAAGATTAGTGCGAGATTGGAGATTGGAATGGAGGAGTTTCTCTCGGGATCTCTCTGGCGGCGCGTAGAGCAGCGGCGCAGCAGTGATTTGCGGTGGCGGAGCGCTCTGTGGCGGCGGAGAGACGAAGGGGCAAGGGATTGAAGTGAGCAGGAAAGAGAAGAAGAAGGCATCAAGGGGGTATTTATCTCTCCCCTCGAGTTGCCGTTACCAGCGGAGTAAGTGGGATCGATCGTGCACAGAGATCGTGCGGCGTGGGCTGCGCGCCGGTTAGAAACGCACACAGCGCATATTGCGCGCGTAACAGGCGCAGTTAATCCCACGTCGAGATCGTGGGCGATTTAGTGCGGTTGAAGTGACTTTACAGCCTAGTGGGCCCGAGGTGCAGTTATTGGCGCGTGGCCTGCAGCGTCCCAGGCACCGAGGCGTCAGGGGTACGGTGGTGTGACACGTGTCCCGTAGCGACACGCAGAGGTGGATTCGCACCGTTGAGCGGGATTGCATTTTGAGATTTCGCTAAGTCATTTTACTCGGCATCAGAGAAGAGAGACAGTGCTACTCGGAGAAGAAGAGATTCGAGCAAGAATTAAAGGCTACTCGGAGATGCAACTCGGCTTCTTACAGTACGAAGACAAGATTTGTTCTTAAGCTGGCAGGGCCCAGTGAACAAGTTCGCAGGACTCTACCAGCTTTGGGGACTAATGTCGGGGGGTTACCCCCGAGTAGGGGTAAGGCCAGTGCTAAAGGCAAGAGCAAAGAGGCTGTTTTTGACTAAGTAGGCTGGCTACCCGGTACTCGCTACCCGGTAGACAGCTATCCGGCCGTACCCACCAATGACCAGGAGGAAGAATCAAGGAAGCTATGTTCTTCCGGGTAGAGGAGTTGGTCCGAGTAGAGGGAGTGGTATCCTACTCGGGCCAGAAGTCAATGGAGCCGTTCTGACAAAGGATCCCGCGTATCCTGCCTCCGTACGGCGTGCGGTTCAACTTACGAAGCGCGTGATTATCCGCGCTCCGGCGTGGCTACAGTGCGGTAGGCGCCTGTCTAGTCCTGTCACTGACAGAGGGGACAGGACAGGGCTAGGGGCCTACCCTATCTCACTGACAAGGGTGGACAGGTCCCATCTCCGAACGGCGCGACGACTTACGGGGCAAGCGTCAGCGGGAACCCGGAGGCGTGCGCGGTTCTGCAGTGCTCCTGTTCCATCGAGTTGTACCTTTTAGTATTATTCTATCCGGCTGGGCACCAGTATATAAGGTGCCCTGCCTCCTCCTGTGAGAGGTTCGCTGCACATTCCAGAGAGAACACTAGAGGCAACACTTAGAGAGAACTTGAGCGTAGAGTGGCTACTCGGCTGAAGGCCTGAACTGTACTGTGGCTACTCGGTAAACACCATATAAAGAGAGAGGCAGGAGTAGGGGTGTTACCTCCACACGAGGGCCCTGAACCTGGGTAAGATCCTGTTGTTTGCAGTGTTTGCGATCTACCACACGCGGCTACTCGCCGTGTGATCCCTCCCCGAGCACCTCCAGCGTCCATCAGCTCCAACTTTAGCCATCCCATGGCATCTGCCGTGATACCACCACGACAGCTGGAAGGTAGAGCCGTTGAATGGTTTAAATTACTAAAGAATAGTGAAATCTATTGGATGGGAGGAAATTGTTCCTCTATTTTATTCTAAATTCTATCCTCCCAGTGAGATCCATAAAGACCGGAATCAAATATATAATTTCTGGCCTCATGATGGAGAGAGTATTGCCCAAGCTTGGGGGAGAATGAAGCTATTAATGCTCAAATGTCCCGTTCATGAGCTCCCGAGCAATATTGTCATGAATATTTTTATGCAAGGCTTTCTCTTCATGGTAAAGATTTATTGGATGCTTCTTGTTCTTGATCATTCACACGTATGAAGGAAGAAGCTAAATGGGATCTTCTTGACCGTATTCAAGAAAACACTGAAGGATGGGAGAAGGACAAAGGTAGAAAGTCAGGTCTAAATTATGATTATGAATGCATTAAAGATTTTATGGGAACTGGTGATTTCTATAATGTTAATGTTGTTTGTGGTCTTGATTCTCAAATCTTTGCAAATTGTCTTAAAGCCTTTGCCTCATATCCTGATATTCCTAAAAAGGAATTGAGCAAGTACCATGCACCTTATAAAGATATTGTTCCTGCTAGAAATATAGAAGTGCATGTTGTTAATCCTATTGTGCCTGAGCCTTATATTGAGAAAATGCCTTTCCCTGCTAAGGTAAAATAACACTCTATTATAGCTAGTGTGGTTAATAAGAGCATAAAGAAATCTATTGAACCTGATGAACAAATAATTGTTAAACTGTAGTAGAAATAGTGAAAGACCTTGTATGTGGAAATGTAGAGGATGAATATATTGTGTTTTGTGAGGATGCTTCTAATATTGTCTGACATCCAAATAGACCTAAGAAAACTAGTGTTCATGTGCTTTCTGTTAAGATTGGTGATCATTGCTATTATGGTTTGTGTGATATTGGTGCAAGTTCTAATGCTATTCCTTATGAGCTTTATAAAGAAATTATGTATGAAATTGATTCTTGTGAGCTTGAGGATATTGATGTGGTTATTCAGCTTGCTAATAGAGAAATTGTCTTCCCGATTGGTATTGTTAGATATGTGGAGGTTTTATGTGGTAGAACTAAATATCCTACTGATTTTCTAGTGCTGGGTAAGGCTTCTAGTAAAACTTTCCCTATTATTTTTGGTAGACCTTTCTTGAACACTTGTGGTGCTACTATAGATTGTAAGAGGGAGAAGATATTGACTAAATTTGATGGAAAATCTTATGAGTTGAATTTCTCCAAATTTGCTAGAGCTCCTTATGAATCTGAATTGCCTACTGAGAATTTTAGAGTTGAACATATTGCCTCTATTGCTCTTTCTCCTAACAATGCTTTGCAGCAATATATGGATGACCATGAGAGTGAGGTCCTTATGGAAGAGAGAAATGGTATTGAAGATATTATTCTTCGTCAACCAGTGATAATGAAACATAATTTACATGTGGAAGACTTGGGTACCACATTACCACCAAAGGAGGATCTTGCTTTTGATTTAAAACATTTGCCTGATGATCTTAAATATGCTTATATTGATGATAAGAAAATATATCCTGTTATTATTAGTGCTAAACTTACAGGTGAAGAAGAGGAAAGGTTATTGGGAATATTGAAGAAACACCGTGGAGATATTGGACATACCCTTTATGATTTGAAAGGGATTTCTCCCTCTATATGTCAGCATGTTATTAATATTGAACCTGATGCAAAGTCAGTAGTTGAACATCAACACTGTTTAATTCCTAAGATGAAGGTAGTGGTAAGAAATGAGGTATTAAAACTCCTTGATCCTCATATTATTTTTCCTTTGGATGATAGTAGATGGGTGAGCCCTGTGCATTGTGTCCCTAAGAAGGGAGGAATGATTGTTGTGCCTACTGAAAATAATGAGCTTATCCCTCAAAGAGTAGTAGTTGGTAATAGAATGTGCATTGATTTTTGGAAAGTTAACATGGTTACTAAGAAAGATCACTATCCTTTGCCTTTTATTGATAAAATGCTAGAAAGGTTGTCTAAGAAAACTCATTTTTGCTTTCTTGATGGTTATTCTAGGCTTTCTCAAATTGCTGTTAGGAAGCAAGATCAAGAGAAAACAACCTTTACTTGTCCTTATGGTACTTATGCTTATAGACGTATGCCTTTTGGTTTGTGTAATGCGCCTGCTACTTTTCAAAGATGCATGTCTTCTATTTTTCATGGTTTTGTGAAGAAATTGTGGAAGTATTCATGGACGATTTCTCCGTCTATGGAACTTCTTTTGATAATTTCTTACACAACCTTGATAAAGTTTTGCACAGATGTGAGGAAACTAATCTTGTTCTTAATTGGGAGAAATACCACATTATGGTGAATGAAGGAATTGTTCTTGGACATAAAATTTCTGAAAGAGGTATTGAAGTTGATAAAGCTAAAGTGGAAGCAATAGAGAAAATGCCTTGTCCCAGGGATGTGAAAGGTATTCATAGTGTTCTTGGTCATGCTGGTTTCTATAGGAGGTTTATTAAAGATTTCTCTAAAATATCAAAGCATCTTACTAATCTTCTTCAAAAAGATGTAGCTTTTGTTTTTTATGATGATTGTAAGGAAGCTTTAAAACTTTAAAGAAGGCTTTAACTACTGCTCCTATTGTTCAACCACCTGATTGGAATTTACCTTTTGAAATTATGTGTGATGCTAGTGATTTTGCTGTAGGTGATGTTCTCGGACATTGAATAGATAAGAAATTGAATGGTATTCATTATGATAGTAAGACTCTTGATGCTGCTCAAAAGAATTATGCTACTACTGAAAAAGAGTTCTTAGTTGTAGTTTTTGCTTATGATAAGTTTAGACCTTATATTGTTGATTCAAAAGTTACTGTTCATACTGATCATGCTGCTATTAGATACCTTATGAAAAATAAAGATGCTAAGCCTAGGCTTATTAGATGGGTGTTGCTTTTACAAGAGTTTGATTTTCATATTGTGAATTGCGAGGGTGCTAAAAATCCTGTTGCTGATAACTTGCCTAGATTGGAAAACATTGCTTATGACCCTATTCCTGTTAATGATAGTTTTCAAAATGAACAGTTGGCTGCAATAAAGGTAAACTCCGAGGATAGTCCGTGGTATAATGATTATGCTAACTTTATTGTTAATGATAGTTTTCCAAATGAACAGTTGGCTGCAATAAAGCTAAACTCCCAGGATAGTCCGTGGTATGCTGATTATGCTAACTTTATTGCTTCAAAGTATTTGCCTCCAACATTTACAGCTCAAAAGAAAAAAATTCTTTTATGATTTGAGGCATTATTTTTGGGATAACCCACACTTATATAAAGAAGGAGTAGACTGTATTATGAGAAGATGTGTTCCAGATCATGAACAACGTGAAATATTGAAAAAGTGTCATGGTAGTGCTTATGGAGGACATCACGCTGGAGATAGAACCACACAGAAGGTTCTACAACCAGGTTTCTATTGGCCTACTCTCTTTAAAGATGCACGTAAATTTGTTTTATCTTATGATGAATGTCAAAGATTTGGTAATATTTCTAGACGTAATGAAATGCCTATGAGTTATTCTCTTGTTATTTAACCTTTTGATTGTTGGGGTTTTGACTTTATGGGTCCTTTTCCTCCTTCGAATGGTTACACTCATATTCTTGTTGTTGTTGATTATGTTACTAAGTGGGTAGAAGCTATACCTACGAAAAGTGCTGATGGTGAGACCTCTTTAAAAATGATTAAAAATGTTATTTTCCCTAGGTTTGGTGTGCCTAGATATCTTATGACTGATGGAGGTTCTCATTTTATTCATGGTGGTTTCAGAAAAACCCTTGCTAAATATGATGTTAATCATATAATTGCCTCAACTTATCATCCTCAAACCAGTGGGCAAGTAGAATTATCAAATAGAGACATTAATTCTATCTTGCAAAAGACTATTAATAAATCTAGGAAAAATTGGTGTGATAAGTTGAATGATTCTTTATGGGCTTATAGAACTGCTTATAAAAATCCTATGGGTATGTCTCCTTATAAAATGTTTTATGGAAAATCTTGTCACTTGCCTTTAGAATTGGAACACAAAGCTTATTGGACAGTGAAAGAACTTAATAAAGATCTTAAACTTGCTGGTAAGAAAAGAATGCTTGATTTAAATCATCTAGATGAATGGAGATGTGAAGCTTATGAAAATGCTAGACTCCTCGAAGAGAAAGTTAAACAATGGCATGATAGGAGAATTCTTAAAAGAGAGTTTCATGTTGGTGAGAAAGTTCTATTGTGTAGGTCTCGTCTCAGATTTTTTGCAGGAAAATTACTCTCGAGGTGGGAAGGACCTTATGTTATTGAAGAAGTGTATCGTTTGGGTGCAATCAAAATTGCTTCCCTCAAAGATAACTCTACACAAGTGGTAAATGGGCAAAGACTCAAACATTATATTTCCGGGGATTCTTATGATGAAGATGTCGGTGTTATTCAATTAATGACTCCAGAGAAGTTCATTAGAGGGAAGATTCTAGAATATATAGAGTCTGTTTTCGAATAGGTAACAGTTCTGTTAAGAAACAGTTCGCGGATTACTTCCCAAGTTATAAATTATTGATTTTTGGAAGATATGAAAAATATCGAGCCGAAAAAGGGTAGGATATGGTGCCCGAGGGCTCCACACCACCTGGGGGCGCGGGGCCACCCCTGGCCGCGCCACCCTATGGTGTGGGAGCCCCAGAGCCTCTCTCTGACTCGTTTTCGACCTAGACTTTCCTTTTTTACGTATGTTTCTGATATTTAACCCCCCAGACCCCCTGAGGTCCGTATATCGTTTTCTCGTCGTGTTTTTGTTTCAAGTTGTTTCTGCCAGGTTACATCTTCAGATCTAGAGCCATGATGTCCTCTTCCGGACCTCCCAAACATAGTTTCTTTGCGAACGTCGTCAACCTTACATGAACGGGTTGAAGATGCATCCCAAAGAGTTGATGCTCAAGGATGGGGAGGTGCAGATAGGAGTTGTTCGGTGCCCTAAAGGAGAAGGCAGTCTGGAAGCTAGGATGGAAGAGCTGGAGCAAGAAGTCTTTAGGTACAAGAAGATGGCGAAGCGTGAAGTTGACATCATCCACAGGATAACTGATCTACGAGCACAAGAAGGAGACTTCAAAGCTCTGGGAGGAGATCTTCTCACTCACAGATACCACCAACAAATTCCAAGCACAACTCTATGATGTGCAGAATCAGAACTGTGAATATGAGAACAGGTTTAAACATATAAGCTCTGCTGCTAGTTTCAGGATATTGGAGACCAAGACATCATTTGTTGATGGAGAACCTTTACCTTGGAAGTCTGATGATGAAAAGGACTCACCACCAACACCGAAGAATTAATTCGTCATTGGTATTGGCATCCCCTTGGCTTGTTCCAAGCTTGGGGAAGTGTCGCGGTATCACACCTTTATCTTTCACCTTTTTACCTTTTAGTAGAGTCATATCTTGAGTAGAGAAAATATCATATAGGATGGTTTGCAGTATGGAAGTATCACACTTTAGTTGGTTATCGTTGTATCCTTTGGTTTGAGTTGCTGCAATGGATTATTAATGAGAATTTTCATCATCTACTTTCTACACTTTATTTTAGTTTGCATTTTTTTATATGGTTGGTCCTATTATTAGTATTGGTATCAATGTTGGAGAATCATGTTAATCTAGTTGGGTTTGGCAAACTTAGCATTGGTCAGTAGCAACAATACGTTGAGACTTAAGTAGAAAAGAGGGAGTTGCATGTAGATGTATTATTCCATGATCTTTCTTTCTTGTTAGCTCATAAGCTTAGTATTCTCAAGTAAGATTGTTTGTACCTCCGGGGAAGATTGCATGATTGGTTTTATCATATGTATATTTTTCTTGTTTTCCCTTGACTCTTATGCTTGCTACCCAGCCTTGCTAGACAAAAACCTGTTCTGAGAGGGAATGCTTCTCGTGCATCCAAACCTTGAGCCCCAAAACCTTGCCATTTATGTCCACCATACCTACCTATATATGGTATTTAACCGCCACTCCAAGTAAATTGCTTGTTTGCTACCTTTAAACCTTCAAAATTACACCTGTTTTGTGCCCCTGTTTTAGCTCATGAGGACGCAAATAGAGAATCTTTATCTAACTTGTTGATCATACTTTACACACCTGGACTAGTGGCTTCATCCACTTATACAAATGATAGAAGAGTTGGCAGTGGAGTTCCCAGCCCCAAACATAATAATACAAATTCTCTTTACTATTTCTGCCCCTGATTTATCAGTCAAAGCATAATTGTGTAAACAAAAGAGAAAGAGGGATGACCTTCTATATTAGTTGCGTCCTTCAATGGGAGTTGTCGGATATACCGATTAGGGGTATGTCCGACATTGTCCTAAGAGCCGGATTACCAGGGTGGCATGTTGGTAATGGATCATAGTCCATTGGGCGGCCCAGTAAGCTGATGCGCAAGAAACCGGATTCTAGAAGAACTCGGACCACGTCCCAAACTGGTGCGGCTTGGAGGAGAAGAAGGATTCCTTACTTTCCAAGTTAGATACTTTTCGTAATCTTCTAGGTTTCCTTTCTGTAAGCCCTAATATGGCTATCTATATAAAGCCATATGGGAGCAACGAACATATAGACAACAATTATCTAGAAGCCAACTTGCCGAGAAGTTGATCCTCGCCGAGTTAGCGAAACCATACTCACATTGTACTTTGTATACTTCAGGCTTCAGCCCTGATTTAGTGAGATTGATGGAGTAGGAACGCCGCCTAGTTATGTCGTACCGAACCTGGGTAAACTCAGTGTTCTCGTTTGTCGTAATATCACGTCCCCCCGCGGTTCTACCAGTAGGCTCATGGCACCCCCGTCTATGAGCTCTACTACGATTGCTGGACAGTTGGCGCCTACCGTAGGGCTGGCGGTGTCAGGAGTTACGTTTCAATCGAGGATACTCGGCGGAATCGGCAGTACAATAACTTTCCGAAGCCTGAAATTCGACGGCGACGTCGGGCGTTTCCTCGACAACGGATCGTACATGCCAGCACGGAATCACCTGGTAAGTGCCTGCATTTTACCGATTGGATCTACAAATATTTTTATCGGATTAACAGCAGAAGCAATGGTATTATGTGGTGGAAGTAAATTTATCCCACCCGCCCTATACCCAATTGAGGAAAACTATCATACCGGATTCTGCTCAAATCGCCAAAACAGTGCCGAAATTGCCGCCTCTTCGGAGATGCATGCAATCAGGTCTCACTTTATTGGTATGGTGCAGTCCGAGGTCGCGGACAACACGGAAGAAACTAACCCCGTGGAAGAAGCAGAAAAGCATCATCCCATAGAACAAGTGGAAGATCCGACACCTGTCTGTGAAACGACGAACTCGGAAGCCGACTCTGTACTAGCTGCCATAGAAGCAAGATTGGAGTCAGAACCCCGGATCTAAAGACATAGACTCAGAAGATGAAGATGAAGACGCTTTCGAGAGAAAGGTTAAATCTATGCAGGGAAGCTTCCATGAAGTCCTTATGGCAAAGCCGACTGAAAACCCGGATGCCGAAGATGATGAAGACCCCAAAACACCTCCGCCAGATGAGGAAAGAGAGGAAGGTGAAGCTAGTCCAACTTACCCCGATGTCAAAGAATTGACAGAGGAAGAACTTGGCAAGAAACCTCCTTCTTCCGAAAAGAAAAACAAGACTGCCAAGAAACTCCAGTATAAACTCCAGAAGAAAAAGTTGGCATATATTGCCAACAAAAACCTGGAAGTAGGAGGAGGCAGCGGAATCAAACCTGCGGAGAAGAAAAAGAGAGAAATCCCCGTTCCCCAAATGTCGGAATAGGACGAAATTGATCTAATTAAAATTCTAGTGGGACGAGATGAACCCCCAGAAGTGCTGGAGGCCAGGAGAGAAGCTCTATAGCGGCAGCAGCAACATCTATTCTGTACTCGGGAAAACCTCATGAAAACCCAGCCTGACATTAAATTGCAGCAGGAAGAAATAGAGGAATACGAAAGAAGGAATAGATCTGGCATTAAACCTACGCGATTACCCGGAATGGCAAAACCGGATGAACTGCCAGTAAGAAAGAGGTTTGAAAACCCTTCTTGGCAAAGGCAGGTTAACAGCACCAATGCCAAGGGCGAACACATATACAAAACCTCAACTAAAAATGCGGAAGCCGCATTCGCCATCCTTAATGATAATATGTACTCCAACGATGAAAAACATTAGGGAGTGTATGCTTTCCTAGGAAAGGCATTACAACAGCAACATCGAGGACATGCACGATCATGGAAGTTACACGATGACTCGGGCCTATGTAAAACTGCCACATGCGCCACTGGAGCACCTGAACCTGGTGAACCTGGAGATTCAGGCGACTCTAAGGAAAAGAAGGGAGATCCTAAGAAGGACAAGAAAATCCCGGACAATAAGGATGCAGCGTCTAGAATAGGATCACATCTGCCGAAAGGTGGAAATAATCCCCATGATTACAAGGAACAGGAGGAACAAAACCGGTAAGACGGAAAAACAATGCCGCCCCCGAGACGCCGAGCTGATAAAGCCGGAAGATATGAAAATCCTCACAGGCATGAGAGATCCTGCACTCCTCCTATGAACAAATAAAGGCCAAGGAGTAGAACTCCACCTTATTCCAAAGGACAAGACAACGGAAGAAACAGAGATAATCCCAGAAGAGCGTACTCGCGCAACAATGGGCCGGGAAGAAGCAGATCCCCTTCTGTCCATTCAATCGGAAGATATTTCGCTCACGTCGATAAGGCGGAAAGAGACGATTTATACTTTGGACCTAAAGGCTTCACTGACAGGATCCGAAGAATCAGTCTACATTCTGGCTTCGCCAAAGTTGGTCCAACTTATCAAAAGTATACCTGAAGTAATAACCCGGATACGTGGCTTTCAGATTACTATACTGTCGTCTAGATTAACAAAGGGACATATTTGGAGGTTGTGAAGTTACTTCCCCTGATGTTATTGGACGGAGATATGGATTGGATCAATGGGTTACCGTCAAGGACAGTGGACAGCTGGGAAGACATGGCGAAAGTATTCGCTCAGCACTTTCGGGGCACACACAAACGTCCTAAGAGTATAAACCAGCTGAACCGTTGCGTGCAATATGAGGATGAGTCGTATGTCGACTTTATCTCAAGATGGAATGCAATGAAGAATAGTCGCTCTGGAGTAAGTGATGTACAGGCAATGCATGCTTTCATCAATGGCCTGAAACCCGGTCTTGTACCGTTCATGGTTGGTTCGAATGAGCACAAAGATCTCGGATCTATGCTAACCACCGTCAATGAGCATGCAGCGGCCGAAGATGATATCAGAGCGAGAGGTGGGAATGTTGATGCTTTGGTTCAGGCCAAAAAGGCATCTCGCTCTAAAAAGAAGGCTACTTTAGAAGCACAGCCAAAACCCAAACAAGTAAACTTAACCTTTGGGAAGGATAATGCCAGCAAATGGAAAGGGAGAAGCACAGAGCGAATCTCCTATTCCAAATAAGAATAAGAAAAGATAAAGTCGGAAAATTGTATCCACCATTCGCAATTTGGGAAGCCTACCCATACCAGTGCGCAGTTCCGCCTCAACAAACACATGAAAGGCACTGCAGGATCTGGGAATAAAGGAAAGAATTCCGAAAGGAAGTACAACAAGCAAAAGACCGAAGCTGGAAATAAGAAAGTGAATCGGACAGTGACGATAAAACCTAGGAACAGCAGCGGAAAGGAGAATGTAACCTAACTTTCCTGGCAACTCCCTCGGCGAAACAGGCGAAAAGAACACTTCGAGAAATCAACGCGGTTGTTCCTCCAACACCAAAATACTTGAAGTATTCAAATACGCCAATTACTTGGGATCAGTCGGATCATCCCAGTAACATCCCAGAACCCAACACACATGCTTTGGTCGTAAGCCCTATTTTTCAAAAAACTAGGCTCAAAAGAGTGATGATGGATGGAGGATCTAGTATCAATATCATGTACTTAAGTACATTGAAGCAGCTGCACATCTCCGAGACCCAGCTCAAGCACAGTAATATACGTTTTCATGGTATTGTTCCTGGCAGACAAGCACAATTCCTAGGAGAAATTTCCCTAGACGTAACCTTTGGAAACAGAGACCACTTCCGGGAAGGAAATCATCCAGCGTTTAGCAGCTGATTTTATCCGGGAAGTTATACATACTGATTGGTCTGCGAGTATGAGTTCTGAAGAAAGAAAGTGTTGTTCTCGGGATATGTATAGACTACACCAGCTTGAACAAATTGTGTCCAAAAGATAGGTTCGAGTTATCGCGAATTGACCAAATAATAGATGCCACTGCTGGCTCTGAGCTCTTATGCTTTTTGGATGCTTATTCCGGGTACCATCAAATACGTATAAAGGAGGATGACCAAATAAAAACTTCCTTTATAACCCCATATGGAACATACTATTACATAACCATGCCTTTTGGTCTGAAGAATGTCGGTGCAACTTACCAGCGTTGTATGCAAATATGCTTGCATAGTCAAATCGGCAAAAACATCCATATTTACGACGATGATATTGCCGTAGTATCCAAGGAAAAGGATACACTCCTTGAAGATCTACGAGAAACCTTTGAAAATTTGCGCACTTATAAAATGAAGTTGAATCCATTAAAGTGTGTATTCGGGGTTCCCTCGGGAAAGCTTCTGAGTTTTATCGTTTCTCACAGAGGAATAGAAGTAAACCCGGAAAATATCAAGGAAATCTTGAACATCACAAGGCCTACGTGACTAAAAGATGTTCAAAGGATGACGGCTTCTGCAGCCGCTGTTAGCAGGTTTATAAGCCGGCTAGGTGACAAAGCTCAGCCATTATACAAATTGTTGAAGAAATCCGACAAGTTTGAATGGACAGAAGAAGCGGACAAAGCATTAACCCAGGTAAACGAAACCTTGATGAAATCTCTGATTTTGGCATTCCCAAAAGACTAAGAACCCATGTTACTGTATCTTACAACAACTAACAAGGTTATTAGTGTAGTGATAATCGTGGCAAGACGGAAAGATGAACAAAGTATACCAGATCAACATCCGGTGTATTACGTCAGCGAGGTATTCTCCGAGTCAAAACAAAGGTATCCACATTATCAAAAACTGGCATATGGCGTGTTTTTTGCATCTCGAAAACTCCGTTATTATTTCCAAGGACATTCTATAACATTGGTAAGCAAAGCACCACTAGGGGATATCATCAACAATGCGGACGCAACAGGCCGAGTCGCCAAATGGGGCATTGAGCTCGCTGCATTCGACATTAAGTACCAACCCCGGACGGCAATCAAATCCTAGGTGTTGGCAGATTTTGTCGCTGATTGGACAGAAGCAATGCAAAATACACCAATGCCGGAGTCGGAATATTGGATCATGCATTTTGACGGATCCAAAATGAAAGAAGGCGTTGGAGCTGGTGTAGTGCTTAAATCTCCAAAAGGTGCCATAATGGAATATGTATTACAAATACACTTCAACACCAGCAACAATGTGGCAGAATATGAAGCTTTGCTTCATGGCTTGCATATTCCAAAGAATATAGGTGTCAAGCGTATACTTTGTTATGGTGACTCAGATTTGGTGCAGCATCAACTAAACCAAACATGGGATGCCAAAATCCCCATTATAGCCGAATATCGGAGAACAGTGGACGAGTTTGCCATTTGCTTCATAGGGTTTGAAGTTCTTCATATCAAAAGGTAAGATAATTGGAACGTGGATGCCGTAGCCCGCATGAGCTCAGAAAGAGTGAAAACCCTACCACCTGGTGTGTTTTTCCAACATTTGCATGAACCATCAATAAAAGGCGGAGATGTTGATTATCCTCTTATTTCCGAGTCAATCGAAGTTCTGCTTGTTAACCCGGATTGGACAATTCCATACTTAAACTTCTTAGTCGACCAGAAGTTCCCGGATGGAGCAGACGAAGTCTTGCAAAGGCAGATACAACGCTGATGCAAAGGATACACGGTAATTAATGGTTGCATGTATAAACGCAGTACTATCGTAATTTTTCAGCGATGTATTTCGCCAGAAGAAGGACGAGAAATTCTTCAGGAAATCCATGCAGGAGATTGCGGACATCATGCTCAATCAAAAAGCATAGTTAAAAAAGCATTTCGTGAGGGTTTTTCTGGCTTACAGCCAAGGCAGACGTAGAGCACATAGTGAACACATGCGCCGGATGCCAGTATTACGCCAAGCAGACAAATATGCCAGCTCAAGCACTCAAAACTATCCCCATAACATGGCCATTTGCGGTCTGGGGGCTAGATATGATGGGACCATTCAAAACTGCAAGAGGCGGACTTACACATTTACTCGTTGCAGTAGATAAGTATACCAAGTGGGTGGAGGCGAAACTCATCAAAAAAATTGACGGTGTGAGTGCCAGAAATTTCGTTGTTGACGTAGTCATGAGATACGGTGTTCCACACAGCATAATCACGGATAATGGGACAATTTCTCTATTGGAGAGTTGGCAAAATATTGCCGACAAACGGGAATTCGCCTAGATCTTGCATCTGTCCCACACCCACAATCCAATGGACAGGTTGAATGGATGAATAGTTTAATCCTGCAGAGAATACGCCCAAGACTCGAATCTCCTCTTTATAGAGCAGTTGGAGCATGGGTAGAATAATTACCTTCTGTGCTTTGGAGTATTTGAACGACGCCAAATAGATCACCAGGGCAAACACCGTTTTCTTGGTTTATGGTGTAGAAGCAGTGCTTCCCACGGACATGATCCATGATAGCCCAAGATTGCCGACGTACGATGACTCGGATGCCGAAAACGCACGACAGTACACCGTCGATCTCTTAGAAGAAGAACGAGAGCTTGTTCTACAAAGATCCTCCATATATCAGCAAGGATTGCGATGTTATCATAGTCGGAAAGTCAAACACCGTTCTTTTAAAGAAGGTGATTTGGTGCTAAGATTGGTACAGGAAAATAAGCATAAATTAGCCCCAGTTTGGGAGGGACCATTTTTCATTAGTAAGGCTATAAAAAATGGATCATATTACCTTGTAGATATTCGAGATACGGAAGATGATCCTAAAAATCCGAATCGCCAGGGAAAGAGAAAGATAGATGTAGAATTGGGAGAGACAAAGAGACACTGGAGAATCCAGCAGTTACACCGCTTTTACACTTAGTTCCAATTCTATGTAAACATCTTTGAGATCATGAAATAAAGTTATCGGAATTCATGCATTTTTTGTCTGTCTTGTTATTATTGTTCAAAGCATAAGACCGCCTTATCTAATTCCCAATGATCTTTCAAATTGCTTTAATGTTAACCCGAATTTCGCTTGTGTGCTCGGAGTTATAAACCTGAATGATTTTGTAGCCTAAGGAGGCTTAAGGAAACCCAGATTGTGCCTGCGTGCCTGAGTTTCATACTTTTTCAAAATTCCTTGTTTTTTTCCTAAGTTTATCTGATTGTTTGTGTGTTGGGTCACTGGAATTAGTAAGTAAAAAATGCCTAAGTACAATTCATGATTCCGAGTTTCGACTGATAGGTTTGAACCCAGTCACTTGGCATGAAAATTAAGTACTATTGAACCATTTCAACACTAAGGACAGCTAAAACATATAAACCAGAGAACTTAGCAGGAAAAGGAATTAAAACCCAGAAAAATTTGCAAAGATTCAAACTTTACTACAAAAGGGAATACTTGTTTATACAAATGGTAGATAGCATTACAATTGATGTTACATTTGCGAGAACAGTAATGCTTCTATTTTTCTCGGCCAGCTACCCAGGAATTAGGTGGCGTCCTTGGACTCCGAGTCCTCCTCGTCGCCGTCGCTGGGGTTCTCCGGAGTTGTCGAAATTTCTTCCTCCGGGTAGAACGTCGAGATCGACACCATCTGAGCTATCTTGGTGGCATGCCCCTTGAAAGACTCAAAGATATAGGCTCTCTATGCTTCTGTGTATCCTTGCGTGATACCGGTAGCGACACGCCAGGAATTCGCGGTGGTATAATGCATACGCATCAGCCCAAGGGCCATGCGCGCACCACCGCGAGCTGCAGAGCGAAACCAGGACTCCCTCTGGTTCGCCACCTCTTCTATCGCCTCCGGAAGTTTGATGACTTCCGAGAAATCTTTAGCTTTGTCGAGAATGTACTTGTTCACAAGTAGCATCCCCACAGTCTTGAGGTTGGCGAAAATCTTCCCGAAAGCCCGGATTCTATCAATTCGGGTAAGCAAAGGGTTCACTTATGTTAAAAGAACCTTGGTAAAAGAGCAAAAAAGTTACCCAGGATTTTATCTATCTCAACGCCTTCCTCAAGGCGTTGGTTGAGGGCATTCTCCAAATTCCGGATGGTAGCCTTATCCTTCTCAGCCTTGGAGGAAGCTCGGGACTCGGCAATCCAATAGCCAGCTGGCTAGCCTCCAGGTCTTTCTGAAGCTTTACCGTCATCTTGTAAAGCTCCGAATTTTCCTTGTGGAGGTTTTCGGCATTGCCAACATCTTCAGCAATTTGTTTGGCTTTCGCCAAAGAAGCTGAAAAGAGTGAAAAGTGACGAGTTAAAACTCGGAAAAAGACTTAGGAAAAGTTCAGAAAACAGCAGTGCAAATGAATAAAAAATATACCTGCTGAATCCTTTAGCTGCTGCTGAACTGAGGCCAACTCCGAGTCTTTGTCATTAAGAATGCCAAGGAATGATTTAACCTCCTTGTTCTTAATGGTAAGCTTGTTGAAAACTTCCATATTTATGATCTCAGCAGTTTGCTGAGACACAGATAAAGGAAAAGTTGCTTAGTCAAAAAATAAGCAGAGAAAAGCATTAAGCCAAAAACAGAAAGAATACTTTTGATTTAACGCTTGGGGGCTAGAGGTATTTACCTGGCTCATCCTTTGCAAGCTTGCAATATTGTCGGAAAATTCCTTAGCATATTCTTCAAAGGTAATTCCCACATGGTGGAGGCCGTCTTGTATGACCTAGCAAGGCGAGAAATACGTAATTATTCCTAACATTAAGTCCGTCTTGTGGCCAAGGACGGATTAAGGGAGCACGAGCAAAGTGTTTTTTCGCCCACGGATGAATATATCCATGTTCATCAAAACAGTCTTCTTGCTTTACCTTAAACTCGATGTCAAAATTTGGGATGGGCTCTTCCTTGGGAACATTTGAAGGCCCAACCTCTTCCGGCACTGCCCTTTCCCTCGCATCCGAGTCGGATGCAATGGGCTGGCTGGACTGCAGGGGATATTCTCATTCCCGGGCAGCCGAGTTCTCCTCCCCAACCGTTGTTGGAGTGTCTGGCGCAGCGGCGGGAGATGGCTTTACTCCTCTTTGCGCAGCAACCTTGTGTTTCTTCCGGACTTTCCCCTTCAAGGTAGTAGGGGCAAGACTAGAAAAGAAAAGAGAAGAAAAATCCGAGAAGTGAGATTCCGAGAAACAAAAAACATGCAACAAAAAGCATACAAATGACAAACCTGGGTTTTTACCTAGAAGTAGCAACAGCCACGCCATCAAGATCGATGACCTCTTGAGCAGCGGTTGGCTTCTTGCGCTTCCGCCCTCCAGATTGGAAGTTGGCGCGAAGTGCATCCAACTCCTCATCGGTAGAAAGTTCTGCTTTAGGAAGATCAAGAATCTGACAAAATAAGCAAAGTTCGGGTTAGAATCAAAGAGCATCCGAGAAAAAGAAGATAAGTATTCAAGAAATTTCCCAAAGGAAAGAAGTATACCTTTGGAGCAGGGTTTTTGGCGTGGTACATTGGCCGGCTCTCCTCGTATTGGTCACAAGTAGAAACCAGCTGGTTCACGCGCTTCTTGAAGTCTTTCTTCGACAATGCGCTCTTCGTCGCCCTCGTCTCGTCATCTAGGCCCATGTATTCACACATAAGTCGGGTTCCGCGATATGCAAGGGGTTAGATCCGCCTTCTAAACCAGCAAAGGATTGTATCCATGCCGGTTAGAGAAGGAGTGGCGGAGACGAGTTTGGATATTCATCTCTTGATCCTCATCAGGTCTGGAGGCAGAACCCGGACCGCGTCCAACGCCCAATTATCTTGGGGCGTGGCCGCAGAATTGACAAAAGGCGGAATGCCCGTTTCCTTTCCAGGAAACGGAACATCCACATGATAAAAGAACGAGCCCATCCAAAATTTCACGGACTCGGATGTCTTGATCTTGGGAAACCAATCCTTCCTAAACCTACATAGGGTAAAGGAGATAGTCCCGCAAGTCGGAAGGGCATCCTCGGAGGAGTTGCGTTTAATGCCAAAGCAATACTGCCAGAAATCTAGGCCGGGTTCTATCCCTAGATAACCCTCGAAAAGGGCCTGGAATCCGGCTAAATAGAGAATTGATTTGGGTGTCAGATTGTGTGGCTGGATCCTATAATGATATAGAACTTGGCAGAAGAATACGGAAGGTGGGAATCCCATACCTCGGTTGATATGGGAAGCCAGGAGAACCCGCTCGCCGGGTTGCGGGGGCGGCTCGGAGTCGTCCTCGTTCACCTGCCATTTGTCTTTCACCATGAATCCTTCCTTCTCCAATGCCGGGAGAAGAGACGGGAGCACGTTGAAGTGGCTCCAGTTCCCGGCGTTCTCTTCTCCTTCGTCTTCACCTCCGGCGGTGGCGGAAGCGACGACGTCCTCACCGCCGCGAGTAGTATTTTCCTCCGCATGCTCGGAGAAGGGAGGATGAGGAGGAGCAGTGGCTGATGGCGGCGGCGTGTTTTCGGCCATGGGAGGAAGATCCCCGCTGGCCGGCTCGCTGGCGGCCCCCTCCGGCGCGTTCGCAGCGGTGCGAGGTGGGGAGTCGAGGAGGGGGTACAAATAGTTGATGATGTCCTTGATTTCCACGGCGGCGATCGCCGAGTCAGATGCGCGGGGGGATGTCCGGTGACCATTTTCCGGTGGCGCGGTCGTGAGCTTGAACCTCCGATGGTATTTCCGGGGAAGGGCTCGGGGGCTAGGTCTCTGCTTCTCTCGAGCTCGGGTGCTAGCTGCTATGGACTGGGGCTTTGTGCGCTCGAGGAGAAAGAAGAAGCGGAAGAGGATACGGAGGCCTCGAGACGTCTATTTATAGCCGGGACGCGTGGGAGATTAGCTCCAACGGCTATTTTAGCCGTTGGATGCGCGACGCGTGTAACGCCCGAAATTTCCGGGAAATGAGGGGACAAGGTGATTATTGCTATCTCCTCGTTTCCCGCAAGAGAATCTGTCAGAGGATACGTTTCAGGGTTTTGACTGAACTCAAACGTCCGTGACATCAGTAGAATTTCATCGCTGATGTCATGAAGTTCCTTCTCCGCGAAGGCTCGTGGAAGAAAAGCCGGACTTTGTTAAAATCCGAGTCTTGGGTTAAGAGATTTTTGGTAAAAGAAGAATCAAGAAAAAATGCTAACAATTCTCGGAAAGAATGCTAATAGACGAAGAGCGGCAGAATGAAGTCTTAATCCCTCATGGGGGCTACTGTCGGATATATACCGATTTGGGGTATGTCCGGCATTGGCCTAAGAGCCGGATTACCAGGGTGGCATGTTGGTAATGGATCATAGTCCATTGGGCGGCCCAGTAACCTGATGCGCAGGAAGCCGGATTCTAGAAGAACCCGGACCATGGCCCAAAGTGGTGCGTCTTGGAGGAGAAGACGGATTCCTTACTTTCCAAGTTAGATACTTTCCGTAATCTTCTAGGTTTCCTTTCTGTAAGCCCTAATCTGGCTATGTATATAAAGCCAGACGGGAGCAATGAACAGATAGACAACAATTAGCTAGAAGCCAACTCGCCGAGAAGATGATCCTCGCCGAGTTAGTGAAACCATACTCACATTGTACTTTTTATACTTCAGGCTTCATCCCTGATTTAGTGAGATTGCAGGAGTAGGAACGCCGCCTAGTTGCGTCGTACCGAACATGGGTAAACTCGATGTTCTCGTTTGTCGTGATATCAAGTCCCCCCGCGGTTCTACTAGTAGGATGATGTCACCCCCGTCTATGAGCTCTACTACGATGTCTCGACAGGAGCCGCTCGTGTGAAGTCTAGTTGGCTTGTGACGTACTGTATTTTCTGTTTGCCATTCGTTGACATAAACATACACCACTCTCAAAATTGTTTTCAATGACTCTATTTATCAAATGAAAAGCTCTAGAACATGAGTTCATCCTTGCTTTCCTGTGTGAAGGTCCAATCCCTTACCTTTATGTTGAGCCAATAAACCTACTCCCTTCTGTCTTAAGCAAGCATTTGACTTGTTGTGATCCATCCATCTATATATTGATTTACTCAATCATGTCCTTTATTATTCCTTGTTTAGTACAAATGCTTTTATCGGTTTGAATTCCACTTTGAAAGTTACCAATGACTGCAAGTAGACTGTTATAATTGAGCAAGATAAACTCTGCAATATAAGCTCTAGTATAAAGACTCTGATCGAAAGATAAGTACACTGTGAATTGTTCTCCGACCAAGAACAAAGTTTGCCTTCACCAATTATGATTTCTTTTTGCACCTTTATTGTGATCTCCTCTACTTGTTTCAAGTTTAATTATATGAGAGAAAGTTTCTATCTAAAATGACTTGTGCTTTGATAGATGTGATACTTCTTGTCCGTATTTTATTTATCGACACCTCACTCCATAAACCTGTGGCCATGTTTATTGAGTTCAGTTTCGCTTGGGGACAAGCGAGGTCTAAACTTGGGGGGAGTTGATACGTCCATTCTGCATCACTATTTTATATTCTTATTTTCTGTTATTCATCGATATATTTCATGTTATGATGCATTACTTATGTTATTTCGTCTTATTTTGCATGTTTAATAATTACGGGAGAAGAAACGTCGGGACCAGAAATCTGATAGAAAAAGCACCGTCGAGATACCCTATTTCAAAAGATCAGCAGAAGAAGAAGGGGGTATATGATAAGTCTTAGAAGTCCCGAGGAGGAAGCCATCCAGAAGGGCACCCGGAGGGGGCCACCAGGGGCCCACACCACCAGGCGGCGCCCCTCCCCCACCCCTTGGTCGCGCCTGGGGGTGGTCTGGCCCTCCTGGCCCACTTCTGGGCGCCACCTTTCGCGTACTTGACCCCCAGGGAATCCTAAGCCCCAAATGATATTCCATCGCCCCCTTGGGGCGGAAAACAACAGAGAGAGAAAAGCTCTCCAGCAGGGAGAAATCTGCCGGGGAAATTCCTCCCGGGAGAGGGGGAATCATCGCCATCGTCACCGTCATCACTCCGGGCATAATCAAGATCGTCATCGTCATCGTCATCACCACCAGTGTCGAGACATCATAGTAAGGTTCATGGACAGGGGTGCCATAAGCCTACTGGTAGAACCGCGGGGGGACGTGGAATCACTATAAACAAGAACACCGAGTTTACCCAGGTTTGGTACGACGCAACTAGGCGGCGTTCCTACTCCTGCAATCTTACTAAATCAGGGCTGAAGCCTGAAGTATACAAAGTACAATTGTGAGTATGGTTTTGCTAACTCGGCGAGGATGAACTTCCCGGTGAGTTGGCTTCTAGCTAATTTTCTGTCTTCTCTTGCTCCTATCCCGCTTTATATAGATAGCCGGATTAGGGCTTACAGAAAGGAAACATAGAAGACTACGGAAAATATCTAACTTGGAAAGTAAGGAATCCGTCTTCTCCTCCAAGTCGCACTACTTTGGACCGTGGTCCGGGTTCTCCTAGAATCCAGTTTCCTGCGCGTCAGCTTACTGGGCCGCCCAATGGACTATGCTCCATTGCCTGTGGGCCACCCTGGTAATCCGGCCTTAGGCCAATGCCGGATATACCCCTATTTGGCATATATCCGAAGTAGCCACCAAGAAGGATTAAGACTTCATTCTGTCGTTCCTTGTGAATTTGTATTCTCTTTTCAGAAATGTCGGTGTTTTGTCTTGGTTCTTCTTTCAACAAAATTCTTCAGTGCCAAACTAGGATTTACCGAAATCCGGCATTTCTTCCGTGAACCTTCATGGAGAAGGAACCTGTGACGCAAGCGATGAAATCTTCTTATGTCACGAACATCGGGGGTCAGTCAAAAGCATGAACCCTTATCTCTGACAGATTCTCGCGCGAGAAACGAGGAGATAGCAATAATCACCATGCCCTCTCGTTTCCCGGATTTTTAGGCGTTACACGCGTCAAGCATCCAACGGCTAAAAGAGCCGTTGGAGCCAATCTCAATGTATCCTGGCTATAAATAGCCGCCTCGGGGTCTCCGGCTGACCTTCCGCATACTCTTCTTCCTCGAGCCTCTTGAGCACTGCCACTCCCAGCCCTTCGAGCGAAAGCACGCAGAGATAGACGCGAACCCGAGCCCTGAGTCCTCACCGGAGAAATCCATCGGTGTTTCCTGCTCCCGGTTGTGCCGCCCGCAAATGGACACCGAAAGTCCTCCACACACCTCCGAGACCACGAACATCGACGCCACCATCGAGGACCTTATCCAGGACCTTGACCCCATCGTCGGAGCTTCTCCGAGCTTCTCTGCGCACACATCAGAGGCATTCGCGAGTGCACCAGCAGGCGGGGATCTTACTCCCGCCACCAGAACTATGTCGCCGCCTTCGGGCACTCCTCCTCCTCCTACCTTCCCCGACACTTAGGAGGGAGAAAACTCAGCTCGCGACGGCGAGAACAGAACGATCGTTGTTACCGCTGGAGGCGAGGAAGACGACGAAGGAGACGCAGTCAATTGGAGCCACTGCAACGTGGCCTCGGCTCTTCTCGAGGCCATGGAAAAGGATGGGTTTGTTGTGAAGGAAAAATGGCGGCTAGACGAGGACGACACCGAGCCCTCTCCAAAAGCCGGAGATGCGTGGTTCTGGCTTCCCATATCAATCGAGGTATGGGTTTTCGCCATCCGCGTTTTTCCTCCAGGTTCTCAGCCATTACAACATCCAGCCCCATAACCTTGCACCCAACTCCATATTGTACATAGCCGGGTTCTAGGCCCTTTTCGAGGGTTACTTAGGGATAGAACCCCGCCTAGATTTCTTTCAATACTGTTTCAACGTGAAACGCAACACCACCGAGGGTGTTCTCCTGATTTGCGGGACCATTTCCTTTAACCTCTGTAGGAATAGAGAGGGGTGGTTCCCCAAAATCAAGACTTCTGAGTCCGTAAAATTTTGGACGGGCTCTTTTTTCTATCATTCGGATGTTCCCTATCCTCAAAAGGATACGGGAATTCCGGATTTCATCAATTCTGCGGCCACTCCCCAAGACAATTGGGCGTTGGACGCGGTCCAGGTTCTGCCTTCAGACCTGATGAGAATCAAAAGAAGGATCGCCAAACTCGTCTCCTCCAATCCTCCTCTGACCGGCATGGATACAGTTATATGCTGGCTCAGAAGGAGGATTCAACCTCTTGCTCATCGCGGCAGCCGGCTTCTCTGTGAATACTCGGGACCCGAGGATTCGATGAGGATGACAAAGTCCGCTTTGTCGAAAAAAGAGTTCAAGAAGCGTGTCAACCAACTTGTGGCTACTCGTGATCAATACGAGGAAAGCCTATAAATTTATAATGAAGGAAACCGGGCTCCCAAGGTATGTCTTTTGGGTAACTGTTCAAACTTCGTTTTTTGGATGTCTTTTTATACTAATCCGGATTTTACTTTTTTACATCTTCTTGATCTTCCAGAGAAGGATCTTGCCACCGATGACGAATTAGCGGCGCTAAAAGCCCGCTTTCAATCAGCCGGAGGGCGGAAGCGCAAGAAGGTATCTTCTAGCCATGGAGTTATCGATCTTGACGATGTACCCATCGCCACTTCCAGGTAAAAACCCAGAATTTCACATTCGTATGCCTCTTCTTACGTATCTTCTTTCTCGGATTTTTAATTTCGGATTTTCATGTTTTTCTCATTTCTAGCCTTGCTCTTGCCCCTTTGAAGGGAAAAGGAAGGAAGAAGCTGAAAGTCGTTGCTCTTAGGGGGCTGAAGCCATCCCCCGCAGCTGCCCCACACACTCCAGCAGTAGCTGGAGAGGAAAACACGGCTGCTCGGGAAGAATACCCCTTGCAGTCCAGCCAGCCTGTTGCATCCGACACGGATGTGCGGGAAAGGGCGGAACCTGATCAAGGCGGACCTTCAAACCTTCCGGAGGCGGAACCAATGCCGACTTTTGACGATAAGTTCAAGGTAAAACAAGAAGCCTGCTTTGACGAACGCGGATATATTCATCCGTGGGAAAAAAAACTCTTTGCCCGAGCCCCCTTGATTTGCCCTTAGCCAAAAGGTGGATTAATAGTACGAAATAATTACCTGTTCTCACCTCGTCAGGTTATCCAAGATGGAATCCATCATATGGGGATTACCTTCGCGGAATACGCCAAGGAATTCTCCGAGAATTTAAGCGGTTTGCAAAGAATGAACCAGGTAATATCTCTAGCCCCCAAGTATTAAGAAAAAACCATTCTATCTGTTTTTGTATTAAACTTTCTCTTTTGCCTGCTTGTTTTTTCTTAAGCATTCTTTTCCTTTGTATGTTTTTTAGCAAACTGCCGAAAACATTAACGTGGAAGTTTTTGAGAAGTTGACCATTAAGAACCAAGAAGTGAGATCTCTTCTTGGTATTCTTAATGAGAAGGACTCGAAGCTATCCGAAGTTCAGAAGCAGTTGAAGGAGGCTACTTGTAAGTATTCTTTCTCCTTTCCTTGATCTTGATTCTGAAATTTTCGAAGGACTTTTCCGAGTTTTGATCCTTGCCCTCTTTTTCTTCTCAGCTTCTTTGGCTAAGGCCAAGCAAATTGTTGAGGATGCTGGGAACACCAAAACTCTCTGGAAGTAAAACTCGGAGCTTTACAAAATGACTGTAAAACTTCAGAAAGATCTGGAGGTGAGCCGGCTGGCCCTGGGATTATCCGAATCTCGTGCTTCCCTACAAGTCGAGAAGGATCGGAAGACCATCCAGGATTTGGATTCTGCCCTTCACCGGCGCCTTGAGGAAGGTGCTGAAATGGATATTATCCTTGGTAAGTTTTCTGACTTTTACCAAGTTTTATTTCACTTTGCATGATGCCTTCTTTTCCTCCTTCTGTTTCCTGATCATTTTTTTGTTTTTCTTTGACAGAAGGGAACCCTCTGATCACTCGGATTGAGCGAATCCGGGCTTTCGGCGCATTCTTCACCGAGCTGAAAAATGCCGCAATGCTACTTATCAACAAGTGCATTCCGGAAAAATCTGGCGAGTTCTCGGAAACCAGCAAGCTCCCAGAGGCGATTGAAGAAGTGGCAAACCAGCACGAATCATGTCTCAAATCTTCCGCCCGTGGTGGTGTGCGCATGGCCCTTGGGCTTATGCGTATGCATTACACCACCGCCAAATCCTGGCGCATTGCCACCGGTATTCCGCAAGGATACACGTAAGCGCAACGGGCAGAAATCTTTTACTCTATCAAGGGGCATGCCTCCAAGATAGCTCGGATGGTGTCTACCTCTACGTTCTACTCGGAGGAAGAAATTCCAGCAACTCCGGAGAACCCGAGCGACAACGACGAGGACGACGAAGATGAGTTTGTGGATGCCACCTAATCAGCTTTTAGCCAAATAGAACGCATTACTATTCTTACAATGTAATCTCAATTGTAATGCATTCTATCCTTTGTATGAACAAGTTTATGTCCTTTTGCAGTAAACTTTTTAACTTTGCAAGTTTTTTAGAGTTTTAATTCCCCTTCTTATAAGTTCTCTGGTTTATATGCTTTAACTTTCTTTAGTGTTAAAGTGGCTCGAAAGTATGTAATCTTCACGCCAAGCGACCAGGTTAAGAAACCAATCAGTCGAAACTCGGAATCATGGACTATACCTTGGCACTTTTACTTACTAAATCCAGTGAGCCAACTCAACAAACAATCATATAATACTTAGGAATAATAAGGAATTTGAAAAAGTATGAACCTCAGGCACGCAGGCACAATCTGGGGTTTTTAAACCTCCTTAGGCCAAAGAGCATTCAATTTTATAACTCCGAGCACGCAGGCGCAATTCGGGTTAACATTGAAGCAAAATTGAAAGATCATTGGGAAATAGATAAGACGAAAACATGCTTGGAACAGAAAGTACAAAACAAAACAAAAATGCATGAATATCTGACAACTTTATTTCATGATCGCAATGATGTTTACATAGAATTTGAACTAAGTGTAGAAAGGACGTAACTGCTGGATGCTCCAGGTCTTTTTGTCTCTCCTAGTTCTACATCTATGTTTTTATTCCTCTTGCGATTCGGATTTTCGGATCATCTTCCGTGTCTCGAATATCTACAAGGTAATGTGACCCATTTTCATAGCCTTGCTAATGATAAATGGTCCCTCCCAGATTGAAGCTGACTTGTGCTTCCTATCCTATACCAAGCTTAGCACCAAATCACCTTCTTTGAAAGATCGGTGTTTGATTTTCCGACTGTGATATCGTGGTAGCCCTTGCTGATAAATGGCGGATCTTTGCAACACAAGCTCTCGTTCTTCTTCTAAGAGATCGACGGCATCCTGATGTGCGTTTTCGGCATCCGAGTCATCGTACGACTGCACTCTTGGGCTATCATGGATCATGTCCGCAGGAAGCACTGCTTCTGCGCCATAAATCAAGAAAAAAGGTGTTTGCCTTGTTGATCTATTTGGCGTCGTTCGAATACTCCAAAGCACAGAAGGTAATTCTTCTACCCATGCTCCAGCTGCTCTATGAAGAGGAAATTCGAGTCTTGGGTGGATTCCTTACAGTATCGAACTATTCATTCGTTCAACCTGGCCATTGGATTGTGGGTGTGCCACAGATGCAAGATCTAGGCGCATTCCCGTTTATTGACAATATTTTGCCAACTCTCCAATTGAGAAATCTGCCCCGTTATCCGTGATTATGCTATGTGGAACGTTGTATCGCATGACTACGTCAATGACGAAGTTTCTGGCAGTCACACCGTCAAGTTTTTTTATGGGTTTTGCTTCCACCCACTTGTTATACTTATCTACTGCAACAAGTAGATGTGTAAGTCCGCCTCTTGCAGTTTTGAATGGCCCCATCATATCTAGCCCCTAGACTGAAAATGGCCATGTTATGGGGATAGTTTTGAGTGCTTGAGCCGGCATATTAGTCTGTTTGGCATAATACTGGCATCCGGCACATGTGTTCACTATGTGCTATGAATCTGTCTTGGCTGTAAGCTAGAAAAACCCTGCATGGGGTGCTTTTTTAACTATGCTTTTCGATTGAGCATGATGTCCGCAATCTCCTGCATGGATTTCCTGCAGAATTTCTCATCCTTCTTCTCGTGAAGTACATCGCTGAAAAATTCCGATAGTACTGCGTTAGTACAGGCAACCATTGATTACCGTGTATCCTTTGCATCTGCGTTGTATCTGTCTTTGCAAGACTTTGTCTGCTCCATCCGAGAACTTCTGATTAACTAAGAATTTTAAGTATGGAGTTGTCCAATCCGGGTTAACGAGCAAAACTTCTATTGACTCAGAAACTAGGGGATAGTCAACATCTCCGCCTTTTATTGATGGTTCATGCAAATGCTGGACGAACACACCAGGTGGTACAGTTTTCACCCTTTCCGAGCCCATGCGGGCTAAAGCATCCGCCTTCGAATTTTCTTTCCTTTTGACGTGATGTACCTCAAATCCTAGGAAGGAAATGGCAAACTCGTCGACTGTCTCCGATATTCGGCCATGATGGGGCTTTTAGCGTCCCACGTTTGGTTCAGCTGATGTTGTACCAAGTCCGAGTCACCATAGCAAAGTATATGTTTCACACCTATTTCCTTTGCAATATGCAAGCCATGAAGCTATGCTTCGTATTCTTCCACATTGTTAATGGCGTTGAAGTGTATTTGTAATACATATTCCATTGTGTCGCCTTTTGGAGATTTAAGCACTACACCATCTCTAGCTCCTTCTTTCATTTTGGATCCATCGAAATGCATGATCCAATATTCCAACTCCGACATTGGTGTGTTTTCCATTGCTTCTGTCCAATCAGCCATAAAATTTGCCAACACCTGGGATTTAATCGCCGTCCGGGGTTGGTACTTAATGTCGAACGCAGGAAGTTCAATGCCCAATTTGGCTACTCTGCCTGTTGCTTCTGCATTGTTTATAATATCCCCTAGTGGTGCTTTTCTTACCACTGTTATGGAATGTCCTTGGAAATAATGACGGAGTTTTCGAGATGCGGAAAATACGCCATATGCCAGCTTTTGATAATGTTTATACCTTTGTTTTGACTCAGAGAATACCTCGCTGACGTAATACACTGGATGTTGATCTGGAATACTTTGCTCGTCTTTCCACGATTATCACTGCGCTAATAACCCTATTAGTTGATGTAAGATACAATAACATGGGCTCTTCGTCTTTTGGGGATGCCAAAATTGGAGCTTTCATCAAAGTTTCTTTCAACTGGGTTAATGCTTTGTCCGCCTCTTCTGTCCATTCAAATTTATCGGATTTCTTCAACAATTTATATAATGGCAGAGCTTTGTCGCCAAGCCGACTTATAAACCTGCTAACGGTGGCTGTCTTTGGACATCTTTTAGACATGTAGGTCTTGTGATGTTTAAGATTGCTTTGATCTTTTCCGGGTTTACCTCTATTCCCCTGTGAGAAACGATAAAACCCAGAAGCTTTCCTGAGGAAACCCCGAATACGCACTTTAATGGATTCAACTTCATTCTATAAGTGTGGAGGTTGTCGAAGGTTTCTCGTAGATCTTCAAGGAGTGTATCCCTTTCCTTGGAAACGACAGCAATATCATCCACGTAAACATGGACGTTTTTGCAAATTTGACTATGCAAGCATCTTTGCATGCAACGCTGGTATGTTGCACCGGCGTTCTTCGGGCTGAAAGGCATGGTTATGTAATAGTATGTTCCATAGGGAGTTATGAAAGAGGTTTTTATTTGGTCTTCTTCTTTCATACGTATTTGATGGTACCCGGAGTAAGTGTCCAAAAAGCATAAAAGCTCAGAGCCAGCAGTGGCGTCTGTTATTTGATCGATTCGCGGTAACGCGAACCTATCTTTTGGGCACAACTTATTCAAGCCGGTGTAATCTATACACATCATAAGAATAATATTATTCTTCTTCGGGACTACTACTGGGTTCGTAGACCAATCAGTATGTACAACTTCCCGGATAAAGTCACCTGCTAAAAGACGGATAATTTCTTTGCCTATAGCCTTCCGTCTTCTTCCATCAAAATGACGGAGACCTTGTTTGACGGGTTTTGATCCTGGAATCACCCTGAGTTGGTTCTCAGCAAGTTCCCTAGGAACACCTGGCATATCAGCAGGACACCAGGCGAAAATGTCCCAGTTTTCACGTAGGAACTTGATGAGTGCGCTTTCCTATTTGTCAGTCATTCTTGTTCCCACTAGTGGTAGAACCACGGGGGGGGGGGGGGACGTGGAAGAACTGTAAACGAGAACACCGATTTTACCCAGATTCGGTACGACGCAACTAGGTGGCGTTCCTACTCCTGCAATCTCACTAAATCAGGGCTGAAGCCTGAAGTATACAAAGTACAATTGTGAGTATGGTTTCGCTAACTCGGCGAGGATGAATTTCCCGGCGAGTTGGCTTCTAGCTAATTGTATGTCTTCTCTTGATCATGTACGGCTTTATATAGATAGCCGGATTAGGCCTTACAGAAAGAAAACCTAGAAGACTACGGAAAGTATCTAACATGGAAAGTAAGGAATCCGTCTTCTTCTCCAGGCCGCACCACTTTGGGCCGTAGTCCCGGTTCTCCTAGAATCCAGCTTCCTGCGGGTCAGCTTACTGGGCCGCCCAATGGACTATGCTCCATTGCCTGTGGGCCACCCTGGTAATCCGGCCTTAGGCCAATGCCCGATATACCCCTATTTGGCATATATCCGACAACCAGCACCATCACCTTCATCATCCATCTTCATCCCGCTGTAACAATTAGGGGTCTTTACCGTTGTTTTCCACTAGATCTCTCTCCCGGTGTGGATTACTTGTTAATAGTTGATGTTTATAAAATTTATCGGTGTTTACACTTTAATTATGACCAGATTTTTATTATTCATTATGTCACCTCTGATTATGATCCATATGATGTCTTGTGAGTAGTTCGTTTAGTTCTTGAGGACACGGGAGAAGTCATGATGTTAGTAGTAGAATTATGTTGAAGTAATATCTAGTGGTTTGATATTTAAGTTGTGGTGCTATTCTTCTAGTGATGTCATATGAACGTTGACTGCATGATACTTCACCTTCATAGGCCTAGGAGGATGCATTGTGCATTTGGCTACTAATTGTGGGGTTGCCGGAGTAACAGAATCCTAGACCCCGTTAGGAAACCAATGCACGAGGGAGTGTAGGATCCCGGAGTTTTAAAGTTGTGGTTAGATTTGTCTTAATTACTTTCTTGTATTTGTGGATGCTTACGAGGGGTATAAGCACAAGTATGTATTAGTCCTAGTTGGACGGTGCATTAGCATAGGTTCACCCACACAATACTTATCGAACCAATAAATATTAATCAACCGTATGAAGCGAAAGCACTTGACGAAATTCCCATGTGTCCTCGAGAACGTTTGGCAATCATAAGTAGAACAATCGGCTTGTCCTTTGCTTTCAAAAGGATTTTGCCACTCGCTGCAATTATATTTACTGTCTTTTATTTACTCGCACTTTATTTATCTACTATATAAAAACCACCAAAAACCTATTTGCTAGTGTTTACAGTGAATCCTCTATCCAATCTTCTTATCAACACCTTCTGCTCCTCGTTGGGTTCGACACTCTTATGTATCGAAAGTGGGTCATCATACGTCTAGGTGCAAGACGGATGTACGTCCAGTATAGTATCAACATACGTCGAGATGCAGGGCGTATGTACGGACAGGCGTAGTGCCAACGTACGCCAAGGTGTAGGACAGATATACATCCAAATGATGTACGCCCAGGTGCTGAGTGGATGAACGTTCAGATATATGGTGGATGTACGCCGGTTTTTCTATACTTCATAATTTTGTACTTCGGATTTTAGTATTTTTATACACATGTAGACCGTAATTCGCCTTCTATGTACCTTATACATCTGCCAGCATGTACACGGCAGTTCGCCTTCTATGTACCTTAGGGCGTCTTGAATGTAGAAATAAGATGAGGCCTTAAAAAAAAAAGTGGTCTTAAGACACGCCCTTATACATTATAGCACTAAACCTTAAGGTTAAAATCTTAAAACCCACACATACCACTATAACATTGCCATAAGAAATTTAATAAAACAAATCAATGTTTCTCTCACCTACTTTACAATGTTTGCATTTGTCAATTGGTCAAAAAACATCTGCTATATGAGCTCCACCTTAAGGTCTACGTGGACCTTAAACATTACGAGATTTTTAATCTGCTATAACATATGTTGTGGGAGCCCAGCTTATGACCTAAATTGAAATTAAACGTTGGAGATGCCCTTATACATCTGCCAGCATGCGTAACATGTCGTTGTGGAGTACTCACCCATTGTGGACGCCTAATGAGCGTTGTGGAAACACGTGACAAGGCTCGCCTAATGAGCGTTGTGGAAACACGTGACAAGGGTCGCCTAATGAGCGATCGGGTCACACGTATTCCCTCCGCTCAACGATACATTAAAACATGTCTAAATATGTGACAAATGAAAGTAAGTATTGTTGAAGATTGTTGAAGTTATTAGGTACACACGTACGAACAATGGAAAAGGCGCATGTGCCGGAAGCTAACTCGAACACTTACGCTCAGGAATCGAGCGCGTGCGGGAGTACATGACACGGGTTGTTTTCAGAGGACTCTTCAGAAGGGTACCCTTTTTTCCAGTCGCACCACAGGCTAAGCTGTCATAATCTTTGCCATATACAATCATGTTTTGACCAAAAAAATCATCAAATCATGATTTGCTAAAAGCCATAAAAAGTAACCGTAGCACATCAATCATGGGTATCTTATAGCCTAGTTTATAGGGAACAGGGCATGGCATGAAGTCTATAGAGGCGTCCTATCTCAGCTCATGTGGTATGTGTATGCTTAATCCACATGAGCATGCCTCTGGCTCCAATGTGTTCAGACATACCCAAAGTGAATGCAAATGGCAAATGTCAGCTTATAATCATCCCAGCATTGATATTCGACGCTTCTGACATCCTGTGGCACTCCATGCCTTCTGTTTAGAGTTCTTAGCTTGGCCCTTTCATAAACCTCAATGTCAAAAAAATAATGATCCCAGTCTGCACCCTCAGTGGTATTTCACAAACCAACTTCTTTACGCAAGGAGCTAATGTCAGGAATTATTCCGCCGCCAGAGTTTCTAATGACAGAGTCACCTACAAAATCCTTCAACAAGGCAGATGGATCCTTAGCCCCACCATGCCGCAAGAACTTGTCCCTAAGCGCACTACCTGTGCTGCGGGACAACGGATCGTCCTTGCATACGTCATGCCATATAGTCGTGGCAAAACATCTAGCATAGAGATAGCTGTAGTACCCTGCAATAATATGATATGAGAGGTTGTGAGAAAACATCAGTTTATGGAACTAGAAGATAGCTAGAAAACCTACCAGCGCCGTAGTTTATAAGATGAGAAAACCGTGTATGCCAGTGAGTGCCTTCTACATGATTCCAACTTGTATGCTTTCTTTTCAAATCTGCAACAGCAGAAATTGTGTCCATTGGCTTTGACGTGTGCTCCCCAAAAAGTGTCAAGTCCATTATAGAATACAAAATCTGGGGGCCAGCCACGATAACACAAAGTGGGACAAGAAAAAGGGTGAAGTCAATAAAGAAGAACGGCCAAATCCTAATATGAATGATAAGATACTAAGTAGAGGGATAATCAAACCTGCCGCTGGAGCTCAGTAGCTGGAAACATGTTCCGAGAAGCATTTAGTGCCTTTACCAGGTTTTCTGGTATTGGATCACCAGTCGTTTCATCTATCGCAAATGTCCTCAGGACACGGTAGTCCCACGCATAAAACCTGAGAATTGCACTCAACTATCAGCAAAGAGTCTGAAAACGAAGAAAAGTTTTATTCTGGATAGGCCACAATTAGATGCACTATCAAATTGCTATCTATTTTTGCTAACAAGTCCTACGTACTCAAAAAGGTTTGAGGGTGTTTCAGCAACATCAAGAGCAACTCTTGTACCAGAGAAATGCTGATATTCCTGCAAATGTCAATGTGCTGTCAGATAAGGTATGCAGAAGTCATCAGATGACCTAAATATTACAAAGAACCAGCAGAATACCGTTCTTGATAGCAGAGAATGGAGGGCATGGCCGAACTCATGAAAAAGAGTTTCTACATCCCAATGGTTAAGCCTTGCGGTTAATCCCTTAGAACTTGAGAAGTTGCAAACCAACGCAATGATCTGAAAAGCAAGAGCAGAGTCTATTGACAAAAATTGAACTAGCAGCATAGATTTGAATTAAGCTAATTTTCCAATATGCAGATGAACTAATCTAGTTGCATCAAATGCTATAGAGTAAGTTACTGCTCCAATTTTCATGACGAAATGAGAATATGCAGATCTACTAATCTAGTTGCATGCATCAGCCTTGGACCTAGTTCAATTTCAAAATGATCCAAAAAAAAAAGATATTAGCTATCAAGGAGATTCCCTTAATGCTTGGAGATGCTACTCCCTTATGGGAAGCCTTCATGTTCATACTAGAAGTCTGCATATTTTACTGCAAAGTTAATAATAATAATCAAGAAGAGATCAAGAGGATATACTGGAAGTTGGTAGTCCAAGTCAGATAAACATCGCCCCCCTCTGATTGCAAAATGAGCACACCCTGGATATTTACCCTTTCTGGAGTAGAGATCGAGATACATAAATCCTAAATCACCCTGTTGATTAAAGAAGTTTGGCTTTAGTTAATTTGGGCCAGCAAATATGCCAAAAATCAGGAGGATACAATCAAGCAATGGGGTGCAATGCACAATAGGACTTGTAACCAACATCCTTAATTTACAAGGTGTATTTAAACTTTTTAAGTGGGCACAGCACGAGGATTAATAACTCTATTATAAAACCAAGAGTAAAGCAAGAAAAATGGCAATGAAGGTCCTAAATCCAAGAGAAGTACAAGAAAAGAGAACCATGCTATCATTGCTACATGTAACCGGGAAAAGTAGGGAATAATTGCTAGTGAGGGTGTTGCTTACAAGTGCAGGTGAGAAGATGTGATATATGAGGAAAACATACAAAAAAAAGGATACACATGTGGAAACTCATTATATTCTATATTATATCTGGCGCAAGATATGAAGAGTAAAATATATGCATTACAGAAAAAAGATGGAACTTAATTTTCAGCTTAACAGATCCTTCATTAACAAACGCAAAACTTTAGTGCCTAATAGCTTGCAAATCATTTCTGCTCACATCAGCATACAATTTTATGATATGTTATCCGATTTATGGCATAGGTGACACAATAAAGCTGCAACAGATTTCTCATATGCCTGTCCTAGATCAAACTATAAAGTTGGTATTTACTCTACTCAACAACAGAAAACAACTCATCCCTTTGATATATGTTCATCACAAACTATATAGGGCAATACTATTGATGGTCACTATATGACATACCAGATAAGTATACAAGTTATTTCTTCTTTCTAACACCTGTCGTTTTTAGTACAGTAACTATACAAATGTTCAAGCATGTAGGAACATTTATTATAAACTTGGTGCAGATAAGGTGCAGAAATTTGTAACACTTATGTAAACTTTCTTCTAAACGCATGCTTATCGAAGTAATACCTGATCAGGGTGATGAAGAGACAGCTTTATCACATCTGGATGCCATGACTCTCCATCCCCCATAGGAATTTGATGAAATGTCGCGCCAAATAAAGATTCCACCAGCACATTTAAGCCCTTTATACACTGGGACAACTGAAAATATGATGCAACAACCTGCTAGGTACAAAAGAAAGTGAACAGACCGTTTAAAAAGATAAATAAAGGCGGTCTGCAGGAAAGGCTCTTATCAATCTATATATGCAAAGTATGTTTTTACATAAACTATTTGAGAGGAACTACCTTGAATATGATCTAAGTAGGACATACATTGATTTAAACAACAGTACATCTCTGAGAAAAATAACACATACCGAGGGATCCACACTATGAGCAGATGATTTCATCATTCCAGTGAAGTAATCCTCGTCCCATGGTTCAAGATCAACACTCTTTTCATTGCATATTCTTCTCTTGAAATCTTTTATAGTATTAAATTCCTGCATCAGACAGACTGCTAGTTGGATATAACGATTTGTATTATCCATGCCACGATTAAGTTAAATCTCTTGAGTACCTCATCAGCTTTAGGCCTAGCAATGTCGCTGAAATCATTGAGAAATGCCATGACCACGTCTGCGGATGCGGCCATGTTAGGACGGATAGCAAATTCAGCATATGACTTGCAACCCATAGTCTGCCAAATTGATAATAAAAGGAAACTGTTTATCCTGGAATAGCAGAATAATTTGACAAATATTCAGACATAGCAATGTAGTCGGTGTCATTATTAATGATGAACACATTTAGGAGAGTGGTTCGTCAAATGTTGATTAAACCAGAGAACGAAACAACATGAAGTACATGCTTCAAATACTAGGTTCATTTTTTATCTGCTTATAACATGTGATAGACCAGCTATACTGGTACAAAGCACAAATAGAACAAGATAATTTGGGGGTCCAAATGCTCTGAATAAACAACAACAATGCTAAATCATTTAAATAATCCCCAACATCATTGACTACAAAAAGAGCAGCATAGAACATTCACTGGAAACTCTAATCTGATCCTACACTGTGAGATGAGGCAGTTGCATATGTCACATCTAATCTAATCTAACTCAAGAATTGAAATGCAAAGCAGCCAACATGGGTCATTCAGAGCCCTCCTGAGAGAACTGCTTCTGAATAACTTTCTGTACAAATGTCAGCTCAACAGAGGTGCCAAATTAAAAGGTTGACACTGCCGAAAAAGGATCTCATATCCCTCAAATAGTTTACTAAGATATTAGTTCACGCAGTTATTCGTGTTAAACTGACTACTCTAGACTGCTAGAAAACCTAATCAAATCTCATCTTCTCCATATTACAAATTGGTAAGCTGAAGGAGCACAGCATCAAATGAAGCGTAGCACAAAAGATGTAGAAACATTGGAATCAGGGCGCATGTTGCCTACAAACATATGATTTAACAGTATGTAAATATGCAATTACCTTTGCAAACTCATCACGAGCATCTATAAGTTCGTCAAGAACACCAATGTTTTCACGAGGTTGAGAGTTTCCTGCAATGAATACCTGTCTCCTGACCTTTGGAAAATTTTGGAACAGTTAGATTACTGCTACTGGAAGTGTGATAACATGCACTAATAGCTGTACAAAAATTGCATAAAATATAATTAAAGGAAAGACATTAAACAGTAAAAATTAAAATAGATATGATTATTGATATTTCCATGTAAAATAACTGAGCATAAAAAATCCAATCATCTAAAAATAACATGGATATGTAAGTTCATGTCATGCGGATATTGGATGTTAGATAATTTCAGATGCTGATGAGTGGAACAAAAGGAACATACTTCTTCATCCGAAACCCATCTCAGTGCTGACGATAGAGTTCCTGAGTCTGTCGATATTCTTATACCCTTTTGCCTTGTAGCATTCGTTGGATTGATTTGTTCTTCATCACCCCTAGGCCTAGAACGGCTAATGGGCTTGAAATTATGTTGGATATTCCGTGGAATACTTGAAGCTGGATATATATCCACAAAACCTGGTTTGATCATGATATTTTCGTTGAATCTGGCACAACAAGAAAGTGCACAACGGTTACAGGTAATTTTCTAAATCTAGTGTCAAATCGACAGGCTAAACTACAGTGCGAATCAACTCCGTAAAGTTAAATTAAGAGTAGACTTGTAGCAATTTAGAATACTATTTGCTGGTAAAGATTAGTCACGAATAGGAAACCACATTTCGTGAGCGCTACAGAAATTATACCTAGAATCAACATTAATCATTTTCACCATCTTAGGAAAAAGAAAAGGTAACAAACAAAGAGACTTCATCAAACAAAAACAAGTGTACACCTTAACCACTAACTTAATGGTCTGCATGCCACTGGAGCACTTGTATTAGCAATATCCAGATTAGTAAGCATTTAAGGAAGGGGGATTCTGATCCACTATTTTCAAGCATTTAAGAGGATAATTAGAAGATCAAACTAGTAATGCTCTGAGTCGTCCACCAACTAGGCAAAGAAGCAAAAAGGAAACATATTTATAAAACAGAAGCATGACAACGGTTAGGTTAACTCGGTATTAAAGACGCTTAACAACAAACAATGCTACTTAACAACCAAATCAACTGGAACATGGAATGCATAACCAAGATGGACAGTTAAACAACAAAAACCGTACTGAGACTATGAATAGCCAGTGTCCAATTCATGTACCTACTTTCTACCCAGCTGGGCAATCGCAAGGTTCAGCTGATTAGCACGCTCAAGTTTATCTGCAGTGGAAGAACATTGTGTTTCTAAGTAAAATGTGAAAATTGACAAGAAGCAACTTGAATAAACTTGAGTATGGAAACCTTTGGGAAGATGAATCCCCCCTTTTTCAAAGTCAACACGCAAGTGATTCGCTGCCCTTCGAGCTTCATCTGTGAGCAGGGCACCTTCGCTCTCAGCTTTTAGTATCGCATTGTACAAAGTAGTATTTGTATTCAGGTACTGCAAAGGATTACAGAAAAATGATATGTTATAGTTATGGTATGGTCCATTCACTCGGTTATCTCCCTACTGTGTTTCAAGCTATCGAGCTTACTTGAAGATGCTCGTAAATCCTCATGGATGCCTTATCTCCTTCCTCCACAAACTCCCTGGTTCACACACATATCCGATTAACAAAACCTGAAAGCACATTGCTCCAAAGCATCAAAATTACACAAGAAGAAGCATTTACCTGTCTGGGTGTGTGTTCCTGCACAGCTCTGCCGAATCAATGACCGAGCAAACCTAACCAATCAAAATGCATAAACGCATCAGCTACCTCAATACATCAAACCAAATGGATTAAATGAAAAGTAACCTAAGAAGAGTAAGTTACGGTGTTGGAGATCTCATCCATGGCACGGACAATCTCCACTGAAGGCGGCAGCTTCGCGATGTGGGCAACCAGCTCGTCTGACCTGCAGCATTCGAGTAAACGTTCAGAAAAAAAAAAACGGTAGCTAGTTTTAGGCGTCAGAGTATTGGAGATTTGGAGGGGTTCAGGGTTTTCCCCCTTACCGCTGGATGGCCTCGTCAACGAAGCGGCGAAAGCCCTTGGCCGTGCGCAGCACATCGAAGCCATACAGGCCCGTCTCCGGCCCCACCGCGGCAGTGGAGTAGGCGGCCACCGCGGCCCGGCGAATGGCGGCGGCGCGCAACATCATCGCCGTGGGCGTGGGGGTGACCAGTCCCGGAGACAAGTATGAGAAGCTAGACGCTGGAGCTGTTGGTTTCGCTGCGTGGTTCGTGTCCACCGAGATACTGTTTCTAGCTCAGCGGCCGCCGTGCCGCTGCCCTGCCCTGCTCACCGGAGCTTTGGCTGCCCTTCTGGAGTTGTGGTGAGAGGAGTGGGATGTGAGAGGTGAAAACAGCCGCCGCCGCTTCGTGGAAACGACCGTCAGCGCTCTGGGGATGGCGGAGGAGCTCGCGGGATACAGGGGGCGAAGGCGCCTAATCTCGCCGCGCCGCCGCCGTGTGCAGGGGATGAGCGCGAAGGGTTTCGGTCGAACCGGGGGTGAAAAATCACAAAACTGACCTTGGGATAAACTTCAGCACAAAATGTTTCGCAACTAAACCCTTTTGGTGGCGCCCGCAGTGGCGGCGCGGTACTTCGATGGGCAGCGCCGGCTTCCTTGGCGCGGTGATGCAGCCACGCTGGCACGACGGGGCCAGTCTCGTTAAGGCAGCGCCTCGTAGCAGGGCGCGGTGTGTAGAAGGGCAACTCCCCTGCCTTGGGACGGTGCCCCCAGACACATAAACCACACGCGCCCACGACCCCTGCCTCTCCCAGATATTATTTTTCAACCCGAAAGAGAAATAGAAGACATATTCGGTGGCGTCACTCTCTCCCCCTTCTAAATCTCCACCCAAATCCGGACGGATTTGAGGATTCCTCGGTGGATTCCCTCAAGGTATTCTCAAACGATTCTCTCTATTTTGTCCAATATATCTCTCACATTTTCCCAAATTTTGAAACCCTAGGTGGAACCCTGGTTCATGATTTATTTCGAAATTCCTAGATATAGATGTGCGAGAGATGTGTAAGAGTTGTGTGTGAGATGTGTATGTAAGAGATGTGTATATTTTTCATGTTCTCTAATATGGTTGCTAATTGCTAATTTTTGCTTTAACATGTGAGAACTAATTTGTTGTCTTCTCTAACATGGTTGCTAATGTTTGGTGTATAAGATAGAAAGATGTTTGAGAGGTGTCTATTTGTGTGTTGTTTGGTATATATATGACTTCTAGGTTGATGCACACATTAATTACCATGTGTATATGAGACATGTGTGAAATATATTAGGTTGTCTAATGAAATTTTAGTGCTCTGGTGCCATGTCTATGTGTGGATGATGGGTATATTTCTATTATTAGTTCGTCTCTTACCATATGTATATGAGCATGTTGTCAAATTAATTACCATCATTTATGTCTCTTATTAGTTTGTCTATTTTGCAAAATTATAGAATGGATGACGAGTATCTTCTCGAGGGTAAATATGATATCACTCACCGTGGAATGTTGATGGCAGAGAAGAAGAGGGTAATCCATATTGATGGTATTTGTTCATATATATCTAGTTTCCATGTTTATTGTTCTAACTTGTATTTGTTCTTGTAGGTCTTTGCCCCTCTTCGTTTGCGGTCCCATGAGGCCTCACACAAGGACATGTCGTTCGACGAGCGGTATACGGACTACACCGAGACACTTGGACTACTTCCATTTATCTCGCTTGTGTATCAGTCAAGATGAACATGAATCCTTCTGTCATCACCGCTCTTATTGACCGATGGAGGCCGGAGACGCACACTTTTCACCTCCGCGCCGGGGAGATGACCGTGACTCTCTAGGACGTGTCCATTATAACGGGACTCCCCATCCATGGAGATCCTGTGTGTTTTAGCACTGATTCCAAGGACTGGCGTGCTGGTATGTTCAGTCTCATCGTTAAGGTTCCACCAGAGAAGACATACCCAAATAAGGACAGACTCTCCGCCGATGCTACCTTTGTTTGGATCAGGAAAAACTTTGGAAAATTCCCCGCCGGGGCTGACAGGGAGACCGTTGAGCAGTATGCACGCGCATACGTGTGGTATGTCATCGCGAGGACTTTGTTTGCTGATAGTGGTGGCAGGAACGATGAAAGATCATCTTCCGTTTTGATAATTAATGACAACATAACTATTGGACTAATGTCTATTTGAGAGTACTTGCAGGTCCTATTTGATATATATGAAAATGCCCAGGTTCATCAAGTATACAATCTCTATGGGTTACAAAAATATTTCGAATGGAAAGAGCTCGAAGAAACAAAGCTAGGGGGCCATTTTTGCAAGCAGCGGAGGCTCCGGTGAAACCACCGGAACCTCCGCCCCATGCGTTTCCCAGCTTGTCCAGGCGCTGGCCTCCGGTGAAAGGTCCGGTGGAACCTCCGCTAAAAACACTTTCAGGTGCATAAGAGCGGAGGCTCCAGCGGAGCCTCCGGTGCACTTCCGGTGGGCGGAGCCTCCGCTGGCTCCACTGCCCCACTGTGGGGCTAGCCTCCGGTGCGGCCTCCGCTGAAACCCCCTTCGGATGCATAAGAGCGGAGGCTGCAGCGGAGCCTCCGGTGGACCTCTGGTGGGCGGAACCTCCGCCATAGCCACCTGAGCCTCCGCCTTGCAGAATCTAGTTTGAAGGAAATGAGCTGCGCGTGTGCGCGTATGAGAAGACCACCGGAGCCTCCGGTGCTGCGTGGACTGCACAACGGCCACTTGAGGGAAGGGGTATTTAAAGCCTTCCCCTACCTCATAAATGCCCAAGCTTTTCTCATTCTCTCCTAGCCATTAATGAAAGCTTCAACCTCCTAGGTCTCCCTCTCCGACCACCCAAACACTCCGAAACTTTGTGGAGAGCTAGAGGAGAGCTAGATCCGTGATTCCACCAAAGGAATTTCAAATCCATCCACCACATCCTAGTAGATCTAGAATCCTACTTGAGTCTTAGAAACCTTAGTAGATCTTGTGCTTGTAGCTTCCACCTTGTTGCGAGAAGATTCGGATCCGTTGAGAGCCTCCATCCATCTTGTGGAGTGTCCTCAACCATCCAAACACTCCGAAACTTTGTGGAGAGCTAGAGGAGACCTAGATCCGTGATTCCACCAAAGGAATTTCAAATCCATCCACCACATCCTAGTAGATCTAGAATCCTACTTGAGGCTTAGAAACCTTAGTAGATCTTGTGCTTGTTTGACGAATTTTTTACCAAAAAAATTCTATATTATGTATACATGTAAATTAGCAAAATCCTTCTCAATGACGTGTGGAGGCCCGCACTATACAAAATATTTATGAAAATAACTATATCTGATATTGGTATCTCTTTATAGAGCTCATCGTGCACATCGCGATGGTGCAAACGAATCGAAATTTTGATTCGCCGTTTAAGAAGGATGGTCCTCAGATGTTTGAATTGTACATGTATAAAGCTAGCCACTTTTCAATGGATTGGCTCAAACCTCAAATGGAGCCATGCCATGCATGTATCGATGCAGGCAGGCATAGATTTCCTGCCTTGCAAAAAAAAAGGCATAGATTTCCTGGTCCGAGCCCAACAACGGCATACATCCGTATTTTATACGCTGATCTCATCCACGACGATCAGATGGCAGGAGATAAGGCTTGGTTTAAACGTACGACACGGCCGATGACAACCGACCCACTTAAACTTATGTGTACCTATACACGTATATGTTAAATACAGAGGGAGTACGTACTCGTTGAGCGGCCGGCCGGAAAGACGCACGTGCACACGTGGATTCTAGAAACATAAGAGATTGAACGATGGCCGTCCCGTGGTTCCGGTTTTGTCGGCACCGTTCTTATCTAGAGATGTGCTGCTGCCTATAAAAGGCAAGCCAGGCGCTCACGGACGGGAGATCGCACAGATACGCAGAGGCAGGCACAGAGCACGGGAAGCACCGCACGCCCGGGAAAACACTCGCCTCGCCGCACGAGAGATCGCACAGGCGTAAGGAGGCAAACGAGACCTCATCACCGTTTTGCTCCTTGACGTAGATCCTCGGCTACACCACGCACGTTTTGATCTTGGGTCGATTCGCTAGCGGCGACGATCACGAGAGAGACTATCCACCCAAATCACAGTATCCACTCCAATCACGTCCTTCGGTGGCTATGGCGTCATCCGCGAGGAGTTTCTTCGATGGTAAGTGAGCAGCGGCTATATCCTATACTTCCCTCCCGAGCAAATTATTCTATGATGCGTGCATCCGTTGGTCCAATTTATCGTGCAAGTTATCGAAAGTCACACCATCGAAGAGAAGCCATAAATCATGGTTTACCGATGAGATTGATGACAAGAGAATTATTCTATGGTGCGTGCATCCGTTGGTCCAATATATCGTGCAAGTGACCAGAAATTACACCATCGAAGAGAGACCGTAAATCATGGTTTCCCGATGAGATTGATGACAAGTGTATATGAGTGGGCGCGGGACGTCCTCTACGGGGGTAGTCGACTGCGGCTCTGTACAAACTATGACAAGCGCACACGGCCAATGCCAAGTGCAAAAGAGTCCATACATAAATTTTACCTTGCCTCTCACCAGGAGGAGGGATTGATCCTATAACTACACCGCTTCTCATGAGGAGGCGAAGATCATATACGCAACATACATCTTGCTCCTACCAAGAAGCACACTATAATATATTCGACAAGAATCATCCGTCTTGCAAAGTGATATTTTCTCCATCGACATCAATCGACATCATGGTCAGGTCTCGGTTGAGACAAAGACCGTATTTCCACTGTTTTATCATACGTCTAGTGCCGACGAGGCATGGCGAAATCATGGCGAAGTGCCGACGAGGCCAAATCACTACTTTATCAACATGTCACAAACCTACGGGAACGGACACTCCGTTGCTGGGCACCGACGAGGCGATAGCAACACATACGTCCGTGTTTGATGAAATCGGGGTTTACATGACTAGGCACCGACAAGGCGAAAGGCATCCCCTTCATCGACATATCCTATTGGTCACACCAACATGAGGATAATACACGTGACCGGGTATCGGCGAAACAAAGCCACTCGCACGACATATTTATAAATATCCACTACAAGAAATATGTTGATACGTGACCCTCAATTTTTGTCACTAGAAGGTCACGTAGGTTGATTCATGACCCCTTTTTGATCAAAAATGGAAAGTCACATACCGAGCGTCTTATTTGATCGTTAATGACTAATTGAATGGAATTGTCATAGACTCTATGACCCAATCAGAGGGGTCATAACCCTATGACCAACTGATTTGGTCATGTGATATCCTGGCATAGCCACGTCACATCCTACGTGGTCAATCCTACGTGGCAGAGATTCAGCCCAGTCCATACTGCTCCACCAAATGGGCCAGCCCAATATTTCGGCCCGTTATATAATTTTTTCCTGTAATTTTTTTAACAGATTAATAGGCTCATGTAGTCCAGCATAACTTTCTGGGCCTAGGCCTCTTTTGTCCATTTCGAATCTGGGGCACCTTTTTCTTTTCATGGTTTTTTTTCATCATTTTATCAATTTCGTTTCATGTTGAGCCCATCGCTAGTTGGGCTGAGACCTTATATTACAGCCCAGCTATTCTGCAAGAATACTTCACCACAGGCTTATAAGCCCACTCAAATTCAAATCTTTATAAACAAACTTGAATTCAAACATCATTTTGATTCCAGTAAATTTGAGTTACAACACTCACTTCAGAAAAATCATCACAGACTACATCATCACACAACTCATCATAAATTACAGGTTCACATCATATTACAGGTTCGAATAATAGATCAAAATTACAATCAGAATTTGTATCTCACATTAGCAGCTGTATTTGTCAGGTCTGCCCTGCAAATACGATGGAATATGAAGATCCCAGAAATCTCAACACATGCTGCTCATCGCAAGGTAATGGAGTCCTCCGATCGCAAATATGGAACATCTGTTAGACCAATCCACCGAGCTCTTGCATGCAAAGAACAAAGAACAATAGTTCAAATAATAAAAAAATGATAGATTCAGCTTGCATGAAACAAAACATACATTAAACATTTCAAGTTCTTTCCTGATTGTATGTGTGGTCCATAGATGTATTTCTTTCCCAAGGAATATAAGTTAAACCATAGACAGTGTATCGCCAAAAACAAAATGGATGGTTAAAGTAAATGCATAAACCTTGAAAATAGGTTCCTCCCAACATGGGAAGCAGCGTCTTATATCAGCAGGTCCAACTGGGTTACATCCATGTTCTTCTCCCCATTGAGCTCATATACAAATTAAAAACAAAGAAGAAATATTAGATTATGTTTTCCACAAAGTAACTAACCAGGATAAGGTAAAGCTCAAAATACTAGCATGTGCACCAGGATAAGGATTATATTTCTACCATTAAGTGTCCACGTATCATCATCAGAGAATCAAGAATAAATGTCCACGTCTCATCCGACGAATTCTATAGCCTAAAATGATTGTAAAGATTAATAAACAACCAAAACGAGCAAACTGACACAGGCGACAATCGTCCAATAGATAACCTCAGGATCTCCAAATGCATACATTTGACAAGCGAAACAGTTCACCAAGTAGAAAACTTCAAATGAAGGCAACATAACTGTATGCATAACAAAGGTTTACCAACCAGATTGTACTAACCAACACCAAAATCAACTGGCCCCGAAGCTTGCCAACCTAGGGAGTAGATAACAGAAAGTCTATTGCACTGGAGCTTGCCAACATAAAAAATGTAACATGGAAGTAACAGGATTCCCAACTCGCACAAGCAATTAAAATAACAAAATGTAACTGTATTGTCAACCTATCGATACCCTAACATGACAATAAAAACACACAAACATCTAGCTTCACAGCAATCATAACCTCAGCCACTACAATGCCAATTCAACCAGCAATGTGCAGAAAGATTCCATAAACTCAACTATTAACGAAATAACAGCAATAGACAACTAAACGGTTCCCTGGTTTTTCACCTCCATAATAATAAGGGTAGCCGTCAGCGCCATAATACATCGCAGCATTCTTGTAATCCTGCTGCCCCATCGTTGCCCACTGCTCGGCCGACACCGCCTGCGGGTTATGGGATGCCACCGCGTGCCTGCGGGTTATGGGATGCCACCGCGTCATTCAGCCCACCATTCGCTGCTGCGGAGACCTGCACCGTTACCGAATTCATAGGAATGAGAAGATGCCACCATGAGTCTTAACATCATCAGTGATCCAACAAGACGGTACAGACTAAAGAGAGAGGCAGGCATGTACCTTCTTCTGTAAAACCATGAACCCCGACGCTCAGCCTTGAGCTTGTCAGGAACCCAGGCGTACTTGAAAGACCTCTTGTTCATCTCAGCAGCTTCCTTCTTGAACCTCTCAATCACACGCTTGTAAGTTCATGTCCAGGCTACTTGTGATCTCTGTAGGTGCAAGATTATAACAACCATGTAAGTGAAGTATACTTTAGAGACACCAATATATTCCGGAGAAAGACACAATATGATCACAATGAACCAAAGAAAGGCAGTCATGTTGAACTTGTAATATATTCCTAGAAAGGTTGAAACTAGCAAATATATTGTCCTCAATAGATTGCTACTTGATTACTCCATCTAAGCTATAAAAACTTCCTTCAATCATAATACTAGGATGCCTCATACCAAATTACCAGAAGAAAATGAAATACTAGGATGCCTCATAGCAACTCTATGAAGCTTGAGAAGTTAGCTTAATTGGATTATGCATCCTTCACAAAAACATCAATCAAAGATGTGATTATATTATTCCCTAACACGACATCAATTTTACTGGACCTGCTTCTTGTGGTGCATCTGTGGTAAATTTACTCTCTAATTGCTTCGGCAAAGTTAAAGGCATGAAAATCAGGGGCTGCTCTCCATACCAGCTTACTAGTGGAAGATGCAACAGTGGGAAATAATTATGTTCTAAGCAGGTTGTGTTCTTAACTGAACATCAAGGCTATGCAATCAACAGCAGAGATGGCACAACAAAATAACCTGAAAGGAACACATCAGCACAATCAAATTCTTCGTTCTGTGAATTGCAGATGAATTTACCATCTGCTCACAAGTTTTTCGAATGCAAAAGACCATATGTCAAAGACCCAGCAGCGTTGGCCTCGGAGACGCGGACCCTGCGCCGCGGCAGCTTGGACATGAGGAACTCCATCCTATATCGACACACGTACACAGATGGAGATACCAAATACATTGAAAGCAGAGAGTGTACGAGATCGTGAAAGCAGAGAGCAGAGAGCGTACGAGATGTAGTCGACGGGGCAAGTCTGGATGGCGTCTTGGATGTGGTCCTCGGGGTTGGCCCACTGTACGACGACGCGGGCGCGGCCGTGGACAGACTCGATGGCGAAGGTGTGTCCGGCGTGGAGAGCGCACTTGAGGCACCCGAAGGCGGGCGCGGCCGTGGACGGACTCGATGGCGAAGGTGCGTCCGATGCGGGCGCGGCCGTGGATGAACACGATGCGGGACTCGACCTCCGCGCCGCGCCACGACGAGTAGAGCGGCCGCCCGGTGTACCCCTAGAACTCGGACCGCTTCGCATGCTCCCGGTCGTAGGCCTACCGCTGCGCCAGGTCCGACAGCAGCGCGTACACCTCGTTCAGCACCACCTCCATGTCGTGGTTGGAGGAGGATCCATCCGCGGCGGGGCCGCCCGCGACGTCCGGGTGGCACTGCTTCTGGAGCGCCGGGTACGCGGCCTTGATCTGCGCGTGCGGCGAGGAGGGCTCCACCCCCAACAGCGAGTACATGTCGTAATCCATCACCCACGGCTCACGTCATCCCCGGCGTGGGTGGAAGCGATTGAGGTCGCCCGGCGGCGGATCTGGCATCGTGGGGGCCTTGACGTGCAGCAGGGCGCAGCATCCTGGGGGGAATCGGGGAAGGAGGGGATCCAGGAGATCCGAAGTGACGGCAAGGCGGCCGGCTATGGAAAGAGACCGCGATCTACTTCTCGATCCGGTGGTGTTGGGGCCGCGGTGGCGTGGGTGCTAGAGAGACAACCGCTCGCTGTGGATCTGTGGCAGCGGTCGCTCGATCGGGGCTGGGCGGCGGTGGCGTGGGTGCAGGAGGATCGGGGAGATTGGATCCAGATGTGGTGGCGGCGCGATATGTTGGTTGTTGTCTGTTGGAGGGATAGTCTAGGTCTGGCCGGTTTAGGGATAGGGTACTCGGCCGCGGTTTACGAAAAATTTCATCTCGCTCGAACCAGGCGCGCGCGCGAGGGAGGAATTTTTTTTATCTCGCTGGACTTCTTTTCTTACTCACTCTCGCAGTGAGTGGTTGTAGGTGGGACCCGACACTTCTTGACCCCACAGCACAGTCTCTAGTCAGGGGCTTTATTAGTATCAATAAAATAGTTTTAGTATTACTAATATAACTAGTTCATTTTTTCTATGACAAGAGAAAAAAATTAAGATCTACATATAGGTATAGTTTCATTGTAATTTATTTTTTAATTGACATAATTTTATTGTAAAATGGATTTTTTTGTGAAGCACCTACCGAAAATATGTTACAGATTTATACAAAGTAAAATTCTAAATATAGCATGTCATATTTGATCTACAAATAACAAATTTACTACCTCTCAATAGCTCAAAATACACCTCTTTCAAAAAAGACAAATTTCTGCCTATTCCGCTGAAACTGGGCCAAATTTGAACTACAGGTGCCACGTAGTTTTCTCGTGATTTTTTTGCAAAAATCATTTTTAGGTACCCAAGTACCTATTTTAACATATATAAACCAAGAGTTCATCAAGATTCAACCCCTAGGTACGAACGGTCATGTCCCCCGTTTTGACCGTTTTCCGAAATCGGCATAGAAAATTCCAGAAAATTCAAAAAAAGTCGAAACGATGCAAGATCTTCGCGTGGTGTTATTATATATGTCCTAATATCCACCAAAAATAATAAACTTGGAATATGACAATTTGGTGGAAAATGTGTTCACAGAAATGAGCTATCTCGTACGAAGATTCATGGCTTTCGGGCGAAATGACGGATGTTTTGGCCACATCCATGGCATAGTTTGTTTAAATATGACCATATTCCACACAAAGATGCATATGGGTACAACTAACAATGTTCACGAAGAAAGTTTTATTTTTCGTTGAATAAAAATACCATTTTCCCTTTCCGGAGTGTCAAAACCGGTCATTTTTGTGAAGCACATACACAAAATATGTTACAGAATTGTACAAAGTAAAATTCTAAATATAGTATGTCATATTTGATCTACAAATAACAAATTTACTACCTCTCAATAGCTCAAAATACACCTCTTCCAAAAAAGACAAATTTCTGGCGATTCCGCTGAAACCGGGCCAAATTTGAACTACAAGTGCCACGTAGTTTTCTCGTGATTTTTTGCAAAAATCATTTTTAGGTAACCAAGTACCTATTTTAACATATATAAACCAAGAGTTCATCAAGATTCAACCCCTAGTACGAACGGTCATGTCCCCCGTTTTGACCGTTTTCCGAAACCGGCATAGAAAATTCCATAAAATTCAAAAAAAAACTCGAAACGATGCAAGATCTTCGCGTGGTGTTGTTATATATGTCCTAGTATCCACCAAAAATAATAAACTTGGAATATGACAATTTGGTGGAAAATGTGTTCACATAAATGAGCTATCTCGTACGAAGATTCATGGCTTTCGGGCGAAATGACGGATGTTTTGGCCACATCCATGGCCTAGTTTGTTTAAATATGACCATATTCCACACAAAGATGCATATTGGTACAACTAACAACGTTCACGAAGAAAGTTTTATTTTTCGTTGAATAAAAATACCATTTTCCCTTTCCGGAGTGTCAAAACCGGTCATTTTTGTGAAGCACATACACAAAATATGTTACAGAATTGTACAAAGTAAAATTCTAAATATAGTATGTCATATTTGATCTACAAATAACAAATTTAATACCTCTCAATAGCTCAAAATACACCTCTTTCAAAAAAGACAAATTTCTGCCGATTCCGCTGAAACCGGGCCAAATTTGAACTACAGGTGCCACGTAGTTTTTTCGTGATTTTTTGCAAAAATAATTTTTAGGTACCCAAGTACCTATTTTAACATATATAAACCAAGAGTTCATCAAGATTCAACCCCTAGGTACGAACGGTCATGTCCCCCGTTTTGACCGTTTTCCGAAACCGGCATAGACAATTCCAGAAAATTCAAAAAAAAACTCGAACGATGGAAGATCTTCGCGTGGTGTTGTTATATATGTCCTAGTATCCACCAAAAATAATAAACTTGGAATATGACAATTTGGTGGAAAATGTGTTCACAAAAATGAGCTATCTCGTACGAAGATTCATGGCTTTCGGGCGAAATGACGGATGTTTTGGCCACATCCATGGCATAGTTTGTTTAAATGTGACCATATTCCACACAAAGATGCATATTGGTACAACTAACAATGTTCACGAAGAAAGTTTTATTTTTCGTTGAATAAAAATACCATTTTCCCTTTCCGGAGTGTCAAAACCGGTCATTTTTGTGAAGCACATACACAAAATATGTTGCAAAAATGTACAAAGTAAAATTCTAAATATATTATGTCATATTTTATGTACAAATAACAAATTTAATACCTCTCAATAGCTCAAAATACACCTCTTTCGAAACAGACAAATTTCAGCCGATTCAGTTGAAACCGGTCCAAATTTGAACTACAGGTGTCTCGTAGTTTTCTCTTTATTTTTTGCAAAAATTATTTTTAGGTAGCCAAGTACCTATTTCAACATAGATACATCAAGAGTTCATCAAGATTCAACAGCTAGGTACGAACGGTCATGTCCCCCGTTTTGACCGTTTCCCGAAACCGGCTTTGAAAATTCCAGAAAATTCAAAAAAACTCGAAACGATGCAAGACCTTCGCGTGGTGTTGTTATATATGTCCTAGTATCCACCAAAAATAATAAACTTGGAATACGACAAATTGGTGGAAAATGTGTTCACATAAATGAACTATCTCGTACGAAGATTCATGGCTTTCGGGCGAAATGACGGATGTTTTGGCCACATCCATGGCATAGTTTGTTTAAATGTGACCATATTCCACACAAATATGCATGTTGGTATAACTAACAATGTTCACGAAGAAAGTTTTATTTTTCGTTGAATAAAAATACCATTTTCCATCTCCGGAGTGTCAAAACTGGGTTTTTTTGTGAAGCACAGACACAAAATATGTTGCAAAAATATACAAAGTAAAATTCTAAATATATTATGTCATATTTTATGTACAAATAACAAATGTAATACCTCTCAATAGCTCAAAATACACCTCTTTCAAAAAAGACAAATTTCAGCCGATTCAGCTGAAACCGGTCCAAATTTGAACTACAGGTGCCTCGTAGTTTTCTCTTTATTTTTTGTAAAAATAATTTTTTGGGAACCAAGTACCTATTTCAACATAGATACATCAAGAGTTCATCAAGATTCAACACCTAGGTACGAACGGTCACGTCCCCCATTTTAACCGTTTTCCGAAATCGACATAAAAGATTCAAAAGAAATTCAAAAATGGAAAAACTTCGCAATGTGTAATCATAAGTGACCTAGTAACCTTACAAAACAATAAACTTGGAATAATGTGTAAACCCTGCATTTTTTTATCTTGTATTCGAATTTAAAACAATAATCCAAAATTTTAATTATGAATCTTCACAATCCTATATGAAACAATATATAAAACAATATATAAAACATAGGGGTATTTTTATTTTAATTTAACTAAAAATGGTCCCTAATAGTCTAGAATAACATAATATATATTTTATAAAAATCGAAACTGGTTTGGTTGAAATTGAAGTTCAAAAGCAAAAGTTATGAAAGAAGACAAAAATGGAAAAAAGTGAAAAGAGAAAAAAAAAACTCTGCCAAAGTTGTCAGCCAAGCCTAGCAGCGAGGCCGACCTAGCCCAACAGCGAGGCCCATCCCTCGTAGCAGCAGGTTGGCCCAGTCCAACTTTCCTTAGGACGGGCTACTGATAGAAAAGACGTAAATGTGTTATTGTTAACAAAGATGGTTGTGGGCTGATGGTTAGAGCATGCGTGGGGGAGCAGGAGGTCGTGGGTTCGAATCCTCTCGACGCCTTATTTCCTATTTCATTTTTCTTGTCTTAGTTCGGATGGAACTTAGCGATCAAATAAACTTGCGATTCATATTTAACACGAAATAATTCTGGCCTTAGTGGTTACGTTGGTTGTAGAGTTCCTATGAGGTCGTGGGTTCGAATCCTCACCTCCCCTTATTTCCTAGTTCATTTTTTCTTGTCTTAGTTTGGATGACTCTTAGTGATCAAATACAGTTGCGATTCATATTTAACACGAAATAATTCCTGGCTTAGTGGTTAGGTTGGTTGTGGGGGTGCTAGGAGTCGCAGGTTCAAATCCCCAACTTTGCTTATTTTATATTTTATTTTTCTCGTCTCAGTCCGGATGGCTCCTTAGTTCAAATAGTGTTGCGCTTCATATTTATCATGAAATAATTGTTGTCTTAGTGGTTACGCTTTAGAGTGGAGGTGCGCGTTCAAGCCCTTATTTTGCCTATTTTCTTTGTTTTTCGTGGATGACAAAAATTGACACGTGGACATGATACATAGGCAAAAATCACTGCCAACAAACTCATAACCAATTCAATTGGTCTTTCTTTATTTTCCATGGATGACAAAAAAATTGACACGTGGAAGTGACACATAGGCGAAAATTGACACGTGGACATGACACATAGGCAAAAATTGACACGTGGACATGATACATAGGCAAAAATCACTGCCAACAAAGGCATGACCAATTCAATTGGTCTTAGTTAAGCAAAAAAAGGGTCATACACCAGGTATCATGTGCTATGACCATCCTGTTAAAGAAAATCATGACTTTTTAGCCAACAAAGTCATGGGTTTAGTCCCTCCCAAACATGTCATGACCAACGGATTAAAAGTGGTCATGGATCTATGACCAGTTCATCCACGGTCATTAAAAAAGGGTCATGTATCAACATATTTCTTATAGTGATCACAATGCATATGGATGAGCAATCCGAATATCATGACGACCACCAGCGCAGCTTAATCGGAGGTATTTCGTAGGCTCCACCCTACGGATGTAATTAACCGGATGCTTGCAAAAAAGCTCCGGGAATCAATGAACTACGCAATCTCCTGAGTCCGATACTCCATGAGCGCGACGCAGAAGGCGGAATAGATATAGTTCATGGGAATATGTGATTTGTATTTGTACAATCCAATGATATGAATAAAGAAAGCAGTGTTCCCATATATTGTGTTTACTGTTGTCTTTTGTTATTTTATTTGCTTTTTTTATTAACAAGATGGCACGCCCGCAATTTGTACTCTCATGTACACATCTAGGGAGAAACCCTAGAACCCCGGGAATAGTTTCCGCTAACCATTTTCTAGCGAAACAAAAATGGCACGCCCAGTGGGACATTGTTCTCCTCCCATCTTTGCTGCGCTCTGAAGGTCGTCAAATTCTATGTTCTTCTGCTCATCAAAATGTCATCAAGGTTGTGACTTAAACATGCAAGTCCTGCTTAGTGCGGTCGACTTACGCATATATAAATTCGTCGCATACGATGATGGTCAAATCTCTCTTGTTGTAAAAGCACATCGTGTTGGATATAAAGTACACATTAAGAGACTTGTGCATATAAGAGTAAAAGAGGGAAAAGTATTACATGTTTGACAACTTGCTAGTGCAATTTGTTTATTATTAAAGTTCACAAGTTCTCTGCAATGTACTGATGAGAGGATTCCCTTGTGTAGGTGAGTCCTTTTTGATGAGGCTTCGTTCTTTTTTTTTTACGATCGCATCAAACTCGGGAAACAATTTATGGGAGCAGTACGACACGCCAGCGAGGTCAGTGTCGACCTGTGAAACTCTTCAAGTTTGATGGCTGGCACCAAACATCATTTTTTGGTCGCATCTCACTTGATAATTATTTTTTTTCGAATACTTTCTCCATCGGCAGGCACCATGTTGTATCTGGTCGCGATGGGAACAAATAAAAGCATGATTTCTACATGGCACGAGTGTTTCGCCATATTCCTTTGTAAATGCGCTCGCCTTAACGAGTGTTTATTGAATAATAGCATGATTATGCGCTATTAAATAAAATGAGTTTATCTTCACATTCTCTACTTGACATATATGGTACAAGTGTTTCACCGTATACTGTCACAATCGCTATTGCGCAGGCTAAGACCTTATTCGAATGCAATATGGTTGCGTTAATAAGGTCTCATGGGTTCTCATTCTTCTTATTTCTTTTACTTTCGCCAAGTCTAGTCCTTGTTGCTTCACACATGAACTATACTCGGCGGGGGGATTTGTTTGATGAATTTTTGTACCAATATTCATTAAATTTAAGCATGGTTCTTTTCCATATCGTGTGGGTCCCACGTGATACAAAACATTTCGGAAAGAATATATATACAATATTGGACTCATTTTGTAGAGTTCATCACCTGCGTCACAATGGTGCAAACCTATCACATTTTTTATGAAGGGTTTAAGAAATACAAATGTTTGAAAGTTGGTTATAGAAATGAGCTAGCTAGCTTTTGGCTTTTGAGCACAATCGATCAGATGCATGCATGGCTGGATGGTTCTATTGGGCATATCTATTTAATTTAATTAAAAGGGAAAAAATCAACACGGAATTTATTAGCCTCTAGTGAAATCAACACGGAAGATGCATGCATGGCTGGATGGTTCTATTGGCTGGAGTAGTATATCGAATCTCTTTGGTAATCAATGTGTAGATAAGTTAGCCTGATGACTCGGTCGGGAGATGGACTCAGCAGCACTGCATGCCGATCCATCACGTAAGCACACGATAGAAGTTTGGCTGTTTAAACCCAGCGATAAGATCGATCTACTCGCTAACTTTCCACCAGTATCGCGCCTGCCACAAGAAATTGGCGGCCGTACTGCGGCCCCGGCAAACCCTATACCGGAGACGCACGCACACAGAGCCGCGCGGCCGGCAGGCTGCCGCTGCGGTGCTGAAATACCATACACCCACGGACGATCAAGTCTTGAGAGAACGCACGCACGTACGCGGACGGCACGGAGAAGGATCGCACGACGCAACACGCCCGTACGCGCCCCCGCGAACTACCGCCAAAATTCTCCAGACACCCAAATAGAGATTCCATCCAAAAGAACCAAGAGAGATCTCGTCGCCGCCTCGTTCTTGTACGCGGACGCCGTCTCGGAGCTCCAACAATATGCCAATGGTGGGCTGCAAGGGTAAGTCGTAAGATCTTATCGTGAGATTGATTTGGTGTGATGGAAACAACAAGTTTTGAGTATTATTTTGGGCAAAAGTGATCGATCAAGCGTGAAGCAAAATTGATCTAGTATCTCACGGAGGACATGATCTGATATATCTTCTCATCCGACCATGGCAACGACATGCTCATTAACGTCGCTCATGTGGAAATCTATAGCTATAAAACGACGGTATCACCAACGTCGTTCACGTGGAGCATCCGATCATGGTAGCGACCGCCTCATCAACGTCGGCCATGCGGAAGCGACCGTGCATGCATCTTCACCACCATGGAACGACCGCCTCATCAACGTCGTCCATGCGGAAGTAATTTCGGATCTACGACCATGGTAACGACATGTTCATTAACGTCGCCCATGTGGAAATCTACAACTATGAAACGACCGCATCACCAACGTCGTTCACGTGGAGCATCCGATCATGGTAGCGACCGCCTCATCAACGTCGGCCATGCGGAAGCGACCGTGCATCTTCACCACCATGGAACGACCGCCTCATCAACGTCGTCCATGCGGAAGTAATTTCGGATCTACGACCATGGCAACGACATGCTCATTAACGTCGCCCATGTGGAAATCTACAACTATGAAACGACCGCATCACCAACGTCGTTCACGTGGAGCATCCGGTCATGGTAGCGACCGCCTCATCAACGTCGGCCATGCGGAAGCGACCGTGTATGCATCTTCACCACCATGGAACGTCCGCCTCATCAACGTCGTCCATGCGGAAGTAATTTCGGATCTACGACCATGGCAACGACATGATCATTAACGTCGCCCATGTGGAAATCTACAACTATGAAACGACCGCATCACCAACATCGTTCACGTGGAGCATCCGATCATGGTAGCGACCGCCTCATCAAAGTCGGCCATGCGGAATCGACCGTGCATCTTCACCACCATGGAACGACCGCTTCATCAACGTCGTCCATGTGGAATTAATTTCGGATCTACGGCCATGGCAACGACTGCTTCATCAATGTCGCCCATGTGTAATCTATGCCCATGGTTTTGACCAATTCATCGATGTCAATCGTGTGGAGTAGAGGGAACCCTCACAAAAGTTCATCGCCCGACCGTTTCATCTATGTCGGCGGTATACGACCTTGTTCTTTGCCAAAGAACTTGTGGTTACAACAAAAGAGTAAAGACATGCTTCATCCATTGTCTAGCTCGAATCTACGGCCTAGTGTATACTTAACTATGGTCGAATTCGTCATACCCGTTTTATGTCTAGTGCCGACGAGGCTAGACGAAATTATCGCCGAGTGACGGCAAGGTTTGATTACTATGTTATTAACACGTCCCAATTTTGGCTGAGATGGACACACCGTTGCTGGGCACCGACGAGGCAAAAGCAACACATACACATGTCCAATCCGATGGAATCAGGGTTTTGGCTGGGCACCGACGAGGCAAAAGCTACCCTTTTCATCTAGTCTCACTCTTGATTGTTCGCGTGGATGTATCATATGTGATTGAATCTTGGCGGAACAAAGCCACTTTTTTCCCATTATCATCTCGAACGACGACGACTATGACGCAGCTTAATCGGAGGTTTTCCCTAGGCTTGACCTACGGATGTAATTAACCGGCCGCTTTGCAAAAGCGCCGGGAATCAGCGGACTACACGCAATCTCTTCAGTCAGATCTCCTTAATCATAGTCGTAGGAGGCAAAATAGGCAAACTCCCACGGGAGCATGTACTTGTACTTTGTATTCAATACAATGATCAATAAAGTTACAGAGTTCCCATATACTGTTGTGTGTTTGCCATATTATTTTTCTTGTTTTGTTTCCGTCGAGCGAAAGTTCGTCGAACAAAAATGGCACGCCCGGTGGGACATTGTTCTCCTCCCATCTTTGCTGCGCTCTGAAGGTCGTCAAATTCTATGTTCTTCTGCTCATCAAAATGTCATCAAGGTTGTGACTTAAACATGCAAGTCCTGCTTAGTGCGGTCGACTTACGCATATATAAATTCGTCGCATACGATGATGGTCAAATCTCTCTTGTTGTAAAAGCACATCGTGTTGGATATAAAGTACACATTAAGAGACTTGTGCATATAAGAGTAAAAGAGGGAAAAGTATTACATGTTTGACAACTTGCTAGTGCAATTTGTTTATTATTAAAGTTCACAAGTTCTCTGCAATGTACTGATCAGAGGATTCCCTTGTGTAGGTGAGTCCTTACCGGCAATCACCATTGAGGAGGCCATGAAGCACTCTTCAGCTTCGTCCCTCATCCAGTTCGGGTCAATGCCACCAATGGCTATCATCGAGCATGGGGGAAAGATCTATGCGCACCGGACGCACGATCCGTCATGTCCTGTTGCTGAATTCAAAAGAGAGCGTAAAGATGCTGCTGTCAAAGCTAGGGAGGACAGAAATACTTTGATGCTCAAAGCTCGCAACATGTTAAGCAGCTTGGAGAAACCCCAGGCAACCTCTGACATGTCAAAAGATAATCTGTTTGTTCAAACTTTTGAACACCAGAAAGCTGAACTCCTTGAAGGGCTTGATAAAGCCGCTTATGTTCTATCATGGTCGGTGAGCAATGCCCGATCAAGAAAAAATGCCAATGCACTGCGCAACTTCAAGAGGAAGCGCAGTCAAATTAAGAAAATGAGAATTCAATTGAGCAACAATGCTACTCAAAATGACCTGCCACCTCAGGAGGAAGGAATAAAATATCATGATCCTGTTGGTGAGCCTTACACCGTTTTTCCAGATCCTTTTACTAGGCAGCCACACCGGTTGAAGAAATCGGTGCGGGAAGGAATCATGAACGAGTTTTGGACTCGGACTTTGAAGCACGTCGCTACCTTTCCAGGATGCGATCCTTCTGCTGGTAATAAGCTAAACCATTTCAATCCAGCCATGCTAGTTTCGACATGTCACGTTACTGCCGGAAATGAGAAGAATGGAAATAAGTTTGATGTATTATCCAATGAGGCCCCAGCGCCTCGCTCTGATGATGTGCGACGTCAGTTGCAGCAGCTCCAAAATCAGTTGCGGACGCTGCAACAGCAAGTCCATGGCCGTGAGCCACTTTCACAAACTGGGGGCATGCCAAGTCACCATGCGCCCATGCAATACTCACATGCAACATCACATAATGGCAATATGCCAAGATTTCAAGCTCGTGGCCCTTATACACAAGCACCCGAGTCATCGCGGCAAGGTGAAGCTAGACGGCCCAGTTATCGCCCGCAACATGATCGGAGCACTTTGGCTCCACGAAGGCGGTCTCCACCACCTCCTACACAACGGCTAAGGAAACAACAACCTCCACCTCATTGGAACTCTTGGACGCGTCAAGAATGGCGGCCCAAGTCCCCAAGAGAAAACCAGCAACATCAAGAACATCACCAAGACCACACTATATTACCACATGCAACCTTGAGCAGGGGCATGGGTATCAAATACCACATCCACAGCCCATTGAGCGGCGTCCTGATAACATCCATCCGCAAGCTCCTCCTAATGTGGAAGCTCGAACAGCTCTTCTTCCAACGCCTTCTATCCCTCCAAGAGTTCCATACCCTCCTTCATTAAACCATCATAAGCGCGATAAACGTAGAAGAAACAGACGAGCTCTTTACCAAGAACTTCAAGAACTTGTGCTCGGTAATGTCCATGTTCGGGTTAGATCGGATGGGCGCGTTCATCCTTTCTATGATAAAATCACCCTAAGGCTGTCCCCAACACTGTTGCAAGATCAGAGGTACAAGTACCTTGTTGAACGCCTTGTACCAAAACCGCAACAACAAAATGAGGAAACAAGCGAGAGGCCAGAGGCGCCTCACCATGATTCAACAGTGCCCCATCAAAGGGATACTTGTGAGAAAGAACAAGTAGTGACCCCTCACAAGGGAACTGCTAGCTTAAAGCCTAAAACCTCTGTTCATCTCATGGAGATAGATGAGACAAGAATGCCTTCACCAACTCCCTTGGAGGATGTTGGGAGGGAAAACCATGATTTAGCACATGTTGCAATACCTGAACAAAATGCTTCATCACCATCTCACAGAAACGAGTTGCCAAGCAGCCCCATGAATCTGGTTCCACAAGGTGGAGATGATGTTGAGAAACAAAATATAAATGGTGTTGAGGGAGAAATAAAATGCAATACTGCAAAGGACACAGTGATATGTGGCACTTTGAGTGAACGTAATGAACATGTTCATCAGGAAAATTGGGTTCCTCCGCCAGTTGAAAAAGAATTCTCGTATCCTTCTGACGAAGAGATCGTCCCAAATCCTAAAGCCTCATTTTCCAAAGATTTCTTGCATCTTGGGAAAGTGCGTGATTGGTTCAAGAGCTCGGAACGAGAAAATAATGATAAGGAAGCGCCATCCTCGTTGGCTGCACCTTGTCTTCCGATTACAGATGCACCTTCATCACCAACAGGGGAAACACAATATTCTCGTCCTTATGTGTCACTATTGTCACGTCTTCCCCAAGACCCTATTTTGCTCCAGCAATATATAGAGCGCGAAGGGATGGCGACTCGCCTAAAATCTATCGCATCACAAAGAGTGGAAAATAGCTCTACTCATTCAGAAGGAGAAGAGGGTCATGCAAGGGATGATTCTGACATAGACTCTAACTCCTCATTACAGAGACTATCAGAATCTCCTCGTTACTCCGAGTTGGCACCCTCTATGGTGTCAGAGGAAGAATGCGAACTCTAAGATGGAAACACCATACCCGCCCATGTGATCTCGGAAGAGAAAACTGGTACGGAGGATGGTGGTCCACATAATGGAGCTGAAACCATATTGAACACTGATCTGGCTGCATCAGGGTCTCGTGATCAGCGACTAGAGTTGCAGTTAAACTCTCAGAAACAACAGTTAGATCAACTAACAACAAAGTTTGATCAACTAGTGAAATTCCTTACTGGATCCGACCAAGGTTCACCCAATGTCGTGGCCCCAAAAGTAACGGATCCACAAATTGAAGAGTTGGAAGCATCTAGAATGACGGAGGCTGCTAAACAAGCGCCCCAAGTTCTTACAAGTGTTGCTGTTTTACCAAATAGTCCAACACCCCAACCAGATATGCTTAGAGATTATCATAGTATTATTGAGGACATGGTTAACAAGAAGGTGAAGCAGATGAATGTGGAGCAGACTCCTCAAAGTTCTGAAAGTGAGCTTGATAAGCCATATGAGTCATGGCATGATCTCGTGGGCTTCCCGGCAGGCTGGCATCCACCCAAGTTTCGTCAATTTGATGGAACGGGAGACGCAAGGGAACACCTAGCCTATTTTGAGGCAACATGTGGAGATACTGCTCGCAATCCTTCACTCCTATTGCGGCAGTTCTCAGGTTCTTTGACAGGCGCTGCCTTTCACTGGTATAGTCGCCTTCCTGTCGGTTCTATTCCTGATTGGAAAAGTATGAAAAATCTATTCCGAGCTCATTTTGTAACAATGAAAAAAGATTTCTCAGTGGTCGAGCTTGCTCAAGTTCGACAAAAACATGATGAAAAGATTGATGACTATATAGTAAGGTTTCGCAATAGCTTTGTGCGACTTGCAAGAGAAATGAACACAGAAGATGCCATTGAAATGTGCATCCATGGAATGCAAAAACATTGGTCTCTTGAGGTGTCCAGACGGGAACCTAAAACATTCAGTGCACTTAGCTCGGCAGTGGCCGCGACTAAGTTGGAGTTTGAAAAATCTCCTCAAATTATGGAGTTGTATAAGAATGCTAGTACACAAGATCATGCCAAGCGTTTCAACTCAACAACAAAACCAAACATTATGAACAAACCCAAGACACCCAATGAGGTGAATACAACCGGGGTTATGCAAGTAAATCCCGTGCCTATGTTAGGCATGAGAAATGAACCAGGAGGGGCAAGGCAACGTCCCAGCCTGCAAGAGCTCCTTAGGAAACAATACATATTCCGAAGAGAAATGATAAAGGGGTTCTTCAATCAAGTGATTGCGCACAACCACTTGACCTTTCCTGATCCAAAACGTCCCGATCAAGTTCACATGAAGGATAACCATTTATATTGTCCATACCATCAATATGTGGGTCATGTCATTGAGGATTGTGTTGCCTTTAAGGAATGGCTCCAACGAGCCATCGATGAGAAGAGACTTCAAATACAACCTGATGCTAGAAACCCGAACTATCATGCTGTAAATATGGTGACCGTAGAGAATGGTCCTATGTGTAAACAAAAGGAGACATGGGTGTCGTTGTCCCAAGTCGAGGAAAATCTATCCAACCTAAGAGTAAGCAACACGACTCTTAGAGCTAGCGATAGAGCCACAACACGTGAGGCAAAGCCATATAGGCCTCTGCATAGAAGATCACATGAACAAGGAACGCCTTTCCTAGCTCCTTACTATCACAATACAAAGCCTCCTAGATGGTACAACCCACACCTGCGCCGCATGCCACACACTTGGGGGACAATATCTAGCTCTACGGAAGACAAGACGGAGGAAGATACTCCTCAACCTTTACCAAGCCAAGCTGCATGCAATGTCATACTCGACTATTCTTCAGATACTAGCGTCTCTTCTGAAGATGCAATAACACCACATGAAAGAGAGGCTCTACATGCACAAAGTGCATCACACGAGTCTCAAGTTGAAGTGAATATGAACCTTCGAGGAGGAAAGGTTCTGCAAGAGCTTCATAAAATCCAACCCAAGAAGATTGTGGGAGGAAAAATAGGTGACCCCAAGGAGGTTGTCGCCGAAAAGCGTAATACGGAGGAAGAACCCGTAGAGGGTGATGGGACATCTCCAAACATAGACTACAACATAGTAGCACACCTGAAACGCATTCCCGCACTTCTAAGTGTGTATGATGCACTAATGTTGGTGCATGAGCTCCGGCAAGCTCTTATTCAAGCTCTGGAAGACCCAAAACGCTATGAAGTAACAATGGCAAAGCATAATATACTGTGCAACTTCTTGAGCACAAATGAGATTACCTTCACAGAGGAAGATAAAGTGATTGGAGATGATAATCATAATCGTACACTTTATATAGAAGGCAACATTAGAAAGGCTCACTTGAGACGTATTCTCATTGACCCTGGTTCAGCCGTAAATATCTTGCCGGTTCGAAGTTTAACCCGTGCTGGCTTCACGTTGGATGACTTGGAGCCAACTGAAGTTGTCATTTGTGGTTTCGATAATCAAGGAAGGTCAGCATTGGGCTCTATTGCTCTGAAAATTCAAATGTCCACCTTCAGTTTTAAGGTGCGGTTCTTTGTTATTGAAGCAAAGACCTCATATTCAGCACTATTGGGTAGACCATGGATACACAAGTATCAAGTAGTCCCCTCTACACTACACCAATGCTTAAAATTTGTGGATGGAAGTGGTGAACAACACCGCATAGCCGGTAATCCAAACCCTTACACCATCCAAGAAGCACATCATGCTGATGCAAAATATTACTTCCCAAGCGAGGAGCCGCAAACCCAACAAGGAAGGGTGGCCCCTCCCGCAGATATACTCATCACGCCCAACTCTACCCCTTCTCTGGGGACCGAGTCCTTAGGCAAGCACATTTCATCGATAAAATCCTCAAGTAGAGGTCGCGGGAGAGGACGAACCTCCATGACAATGCCTCGCTGTGGTCGCTCTCATTTTGGCAATGAGGACTTCCTCATTGCTACACTACAAACACCATCACCCTTGTCGAGTGTGGAAGCTTCCGCTACGGCTCCACTCGTATTGAGGTCTGTCTCCGAGCCTTCTAATGTTCATGGTCTTAAAAATAAAGAGTCTTTCACCCTTTTAACAATGTCTCCACCTGACACTGTATCTAATACAAGTTCTGCATGTGCAGGAGTTCCTAAACTCCTTAATAGCGCGGGCAAAGCACCCTCCTCCATTGTGCTACAGTCGCCCACAACTGAAGGTTCCACGCTATCGGAAGGAACTGTAAAGAAAAGGGTTGAGGAGATAGAGAAATCAAGGGGAGCTATACTAAAACAGCCCCCGTCCATGTATGTATCAGTAACAATGCCACTGGAAGTCCGTTTGGTCCCAGGACAACACAGAGGTTCTGACCCTACCCTGTTTTATAAGGTACCATGGTCACAACCTTGTGACTTTATACTTAATCTTTCTCCCTCTTGCTTTGGCATTGATGTAGTTTCAACTACTATGAAAGCAGAACCTAGAATGGTTCGCTTATTGGAAAAAGCAGGAATTAAACTCCAAACAAATTTCAGGTTACCGTCGCCACCCGCCATTTGCGAGGAGTGGTGGGAACAAGCCGAGAAGCTTGTTAAGAGTAAAAAAAAGACACAACCAAAGTACGGTTTGGGATATATCCACTCTGAATCCTGTGAAAACAAGGATGAAGAGTATGACGTTGTGCAACATTTTACATGCCATATGACTTATGTATATGATTCTCAAGATGATGGAAAGAAAAAACCGACATCTCACGTGGATGATGGTACTTATTTCTACCAGACCTTACACCAACCTCGTCCTTTCTATGCCGCCCTAAATGCACATGATGGAATAAAAAATGAAAATTATCTTCTATCTCAGGTGCATAGAGCCATGCCAATTAATCAAGGAGAGGTTCTTGATGCCGCTCCCGCCCCTCTACAGCTTGAGGATGGTGGGCAATGCACTATTGATGAGCTCGTCGAGATTAATTTGGGTACGGAGGATGACCCACGCCCTACTTTCGTCAGTGCCTCTCTCACACAGCAAGAACGGGAAAGTTACCGAGAATTCTTGATAGAGTTTCGGGACTGCTTTGCGTGGTCATATAAAAAAATGCCAGGGCTTGACCCCCAGGTCGCCACTCACAAGCTAGCGATTGATCCCTAGTTCAGGCCAGTAAAGCAGCAACCACGCCGCTTTCGCTCAGAACTACAAGATAGTATCATCGCCGAGGTGGACAAACTCATCACCGCCGGCTTCATAAAAGAGGTACAATATGCTCGTTGGCTAGCAAATATTGTCCCGGTAGAAAAAAAGAATGGGGAAATACGGATATGTGTCGACTTTCGGGACCTAACCGTGCTTGCCCCAAAGATGATTTCCCTATACCCATCACTGAGTTCGTTATTGATTCTACTACAAGTTATGGTGCCTTGTCCTTCATGGACGGATCATCCGGCTATAATCAAATTAAGATGGATGAGCACGATGCAATTGACACTTCCTTCCGAACGCCCAAGGGAAATTTCTATTATACTGTAATGCCTTTTGGACTAAAAAATGCAGGTGCAACGTATCAACGCGCCATGACTTGTGTTTTGGGAGAACTTATCCATGATTCTGTGGAATGTTACGTCGACGACATGGTTGTCAAAACCAGAGATCGCCTGCAGCATCAGGATGATTTAAGAGTCGTCTTTACTCGTCTGAGGAAACATCAACTAAAGATGAGTCCTCTAAAATGTGCCTTTGCCGTACAATCTGATCTATTTTTGGGTTTCATTGTGCATCACCGTGGCATCGAGATCTCACCAAAGAACATTAAAGCAATACGAGACATGCCGCCACCTAAGAACCTGAAAGAGTTAAAATCCTTACAAGGTCATTTGGCGTATATACGTCGTTTTATATCTAACCTCTCAGGGCGTATATACGCCCAATGCCACCTATTAATGGGAGGTATCTAAAGAAATATTACGCGTGATCATTTCCGCATACCGACATTTCTCTCTCTCATTTGTTTCCGTTTTTATCTCTTTGTTTTCTTTGCTTTAAAAAAAATTGTTTTATTAAACCATGGACTATCATGTCCTACAGTAAAATGGCTTTCACCAATCACACAAAGCTCATGACTGATGATTTGGCTGCCCTATGATTTGTCTAGAGGAAGCACGGTGTAAATCGTGGTAAGTGGAGCGGCACCTATACCCACAACCCACAACACACAACACCGTATATGTTCCGAGAGGCAACGGAGGAGACTACTTGGGACACTTCCGAGTAATGAGGTCCCATATCCCCATGCTTCTGGATGTGCCTTGGGTTCGTAGAGACACCTCGCCCCAGGGAAGATCCTAGGAAAAGATCAGGAAAGGGCTTCCTAATCCAACATAAGTTGGACTTGGTGTGTAGCCACTTGGCAACCCTGGGGTGTGCCACCAAAAGCCCCACATAATATGCCTGAGGGTTTTTAGTCCACCAAGGTGGATGGCTACCTTCCAAGTTCGCAAGGTGGTTCCCCGAAGAAATGTCAATGATCTTCCAGCAAGTTCCAAGCAAGTTCAAAAAAAAAAAATACATCATGAAAAAAAAAGGGTCATACAAGCAATCCTCGTAGAAAGAAAGTCTCCATAAGTTCCAAGCAAGACCAGTGGTTCTGGGAAGTAAGGGGATCATTGGAAAGAAGGTGGTTCGTAGTCATTCACCACCCCTCATCAAAGGCATGATAAACTATTACAAGCTGTTATCCCAAAACCAGTTATCCTAACTCCTCCTCACCCATGTTTTCTGCGTTCTTGAAGCATGGAAGGAAGCGTGGTGGAGCTATGTGGTTACTCATTACCCCGATGGGCCAGGGTACGATTCTTTGTTGCCTCTCGGGATCACCCCAAGCACATCACCCTCACACACACACATACACACATAAAATGAAAGGTTACTGAATCATAACCGTCATGGTTCTTCGACGGTTCCCAATGACAAAGTCCTTCGGCAGCCTTTTCTGATATCACACTCATAGCTAGTGTTTAGCGGAAAAGCCAAAATCTCCAATAAAACAAAAAAAAAACCTTTGTTTTGCTTTTCATGGTTTTGTTTCTTCCGTGTGTTTCTTATGTATGCTCATGATCCATGACGTTTCTTCATGAAGCTCATGCAACTACTTCTATACTAAAACAACCTTGCTCGGTGCATGCAAGGCGTCATTGTTTGTCGTCCACCAACTACAGACTATACAAACGTATGTATCGCCGCTGGGGGCATTTTCCCTCCACTTATCGTATCAACCACGCTGGGGCATTTTTCCTCCACTGGTCATATCAACAACGCTGAGGGCATTTTCCCTCCACTGATCATACCAACCACGCTGGGGGCATTTTCCCTCCACTGCTCATATCAACAACGTTGGGGGCATTTTACCTCCACTGATCATACCAACCACACTTGAGGCACCATTGTTTCCTAGTTCATCTACATCGTCGACGGCATTCCGACGCTTCAACTATTGGGAGCAGCAAGGTGCGCCAGTGCGGCAAGTGCTAAGCTGTGAAACCCCACGAGTCTGATGGCTGGCATCGTTTATGTTTACGATCGCAACAAACTCGAACAAAATTTTGGGAGCAGTACGACACGCCAGTGCGGTCAGTGTCGACTTGTGAAACCCTTCAAGTCTGATGGCTGGCACCAATTATCCTTTTATGGTCGCATCTAACTTGATAAAAATTATTTCTTCAAAAGCTTACGCCATCGGCTAGCACCATGTTGTATCTGGTCGCGATGGAAATGAATAAAAGTCTTATTTCTATTTCAGCATATGGCAGGATTATTTCGCCATATTTCTTTTTAACGGTTTTCTCCCTGAAATAATTCTGATGTCCCGAGCAAACAAGTTGCCTAGTACATAAAGAGGCACATCCAAAGGACATGTGTCTGTTGCGTAGCGTACCTGATCCATGAACCTCGGTGATCTATTGGAACCAGAGACTAACACGGAATGGACTCCGTTGCATGCGTCGTTCCGTTGAACAAAAGAAATCAGTTCATTTACGAATTCTTTCACCGAGTCTAGTCCTCGTTGCTTCTCACATGAACTATACTCGGTGGGGGGATTTGTTTGACGAATTTTTTACCAAAAAAATTCTATATTATGTATACATGTAAATTAGCAAAATCCTTCTCAATGACGTGTGGAGGCCCGCACTATACAAAATATTTATGAAAATAACTATATCTGATATTGGTATCTCTTTATAGAGCTCATCGTGCACATCGCGATGGTGCAAACGAATCGAAATTTTGATTCGCCGTTTAAGAAGGATGGTCCTCAGATGTTTGAATTGAACATGTACAAAGCTAGCCACTTTTCAATGGATTGGCTCAAACCTCAAATGGAGCCATGCCATGCATGTATCGATGCAGGCAGGCATAGATTTCCTGGTCCGAGCCCAACAACGGCATACATCCGTATTTTATACGCTGATCTCATCCACGACGATCAGATGGCAGGAGATAAAGCTTGGTTTAAACGTACGACACGGCCGATGACAACCGACCCACTTAAACTTATGTGTACCTATACACGTATATGTTAAATACGGAGGGAGTACGTACTCGTTGAGCGGCCGGCCGGAAAGACGCACGTGCACACGTGGATTCTAGAAACATAAGAGATTGAACGATGGCTGTCCCGTGGTTCCGGTTTTGTCGGCACCGTTCTTATCTAGAGATGTGCTGCTGCCTATAAAAGGCAAGCCAGGCGCTCACGGACGGGAGATCGCACAGATACGCAGAGGCAGGCACAGAGCACGGGAAGCACCGCACGCCCGGGAAAACACTCGCCTCGCCGCACGAGAGATCGCACAGGCGTAAGGAGGCAAACGAGACCTCATCACCGTTTTGCTCCTTGACGTAGATCCTCGGCTACACCACGCACGTTTTGATCTTGGGTCGATTCGCTAGAGGCGACGATCACGAGAGAGACTATCCACCCAAATCACAGTATCCACTCCAATCACGTCCTTCGGTGGCTATGGCGTCATCCGCGAGGAGCTTCTTCGATGGTAAGTGAGCAGCGGCTATATCCTATACTTCTCTCCCGAGCAAATTATTCTATGATGCGTGCATCCGTTGGTCCAATTTATCGTGCAAGTTATCGAAAGTCACACCATCGAAGAGAAGCCATAAATCATGGTTTACCGATGAGATTGATGACAAGAGAATTATTCTATGGTGCGTGCATCCGTTGGTCCATATATCGTGCAAGTGACCAGAAATTACACCATCGAAGAGAGACCATAAATCATGGTTTCCCGATGATTGATGACAAGTGTATATGAGTGGGCGCGGGACGTCCTCTACGGGGGTAGTCGACTGCGGCTCTGTACAAACTATGACAAGCGCACACGGCCAATGCCAAGTGCAAAAGAGTCCATACATAATTTTACCTTGCCTCTCACCAGGAGGAGGGATTGATCCTATAACTACACCGCTTCTCATGAGGAGGCGAAGATCATATACGCAACATACATCTTGCTCCTACCAAGAAGCAGTATAATATATTCGACAAGAATCATCCGTCTTGCAAAGTGATATTTTCTCCATCGACATCAATCGACATCATGGTCAGGTCTCGGTTGAGACAAAGACCGTATTTCCACTGTTTTATCATACGTCTAGTGCCGACGAGGCATGGCGAAATCATGGCGAAGTGCCGACGAGGCCAAATCACTACTTTATCAACATGTCACAAACCTACGGGAACGGACACTCCGTTGCTGGGCACCGACGAGGCGATAGCAACACATACGTCCGTGTTTGATGAAATCGGGGTTTACATGACTGGGCACCGACAAGGCGAAAGGCATCCCCTTCATCGACATATCCTATTGGTCACACCAACATGAGGATAATACACGTGACCGGGTATCGGCGAAACAAAGCCACTCGCACGACATATTCATAAATATCACAATGCATATGGATGAGCAATCCGAATATCATGACGACCACCAGCGCAGCTTAATCGGAGGTATTTCGTAGGCTCCACCCTACGGATGTAATTAACCGGATGCTTGCAAAAAAGCTCCGGGAATCAATGAACTACGCAATCTCCTGAGTCCGATACTCCATGAGCGCGACGCAGAAGGCGGAATAGATATAGTTCATGGGAATATGTGATTTGTATTTGTACAATCCAATGATATGAATAAAGAAAGCAGTGTTCCCATATATTGTGTTTATTGTTGTCTTTTGTTATTTTATTTGCTTGTTTTATTAACAAGATGGCACGCCCGCAATTTGTACTCTCATGTACACATCTAGGGAGAAACCCTAGAACCCCGGGAATAGTTTCCGCTAACCATTTTCTAGCGAAACAGTGCTTGTAGCTTCCACCTTGTTGCGAGAAGCTTCGGATCCGTTGAGAGCCTCCATCCATCTTGTGGAGTGTCCTCAACCTTGTGTAAAGGTTTGGTCAACGCCTTCAAGTCGACCTCATAGTGGAAACGAGAATCTCCCTAACCGGAGAAGCTCAAGGAGAATAAGGTGTGCACAACCGGGCTATTGAGGAGCGCCTAGGTGGCTCCCCGCCTCTCCAACATAGACGTACTTCTCTTGAGAAAGAACTACGGGAAACATATCCTTGTATCCTTGTTTACACTTGTGGTTTATCTTGTTGCCTTTCGTTTTACTTCCGTTGCGTATCTTATCTTGTATCACTTAGGTTGCTTACCTAGTTGCACATCTAGAGAACCTTATCTTATTTTGCTTAGCCATAATTAAAAGGAAAAGAAGAAAAATTGGTAGTCAACCTATTCACCCCCCCCTCTAGTTGACCATAGTGCACTTTAAATTGGTACGAGAGCCTCGGCTCTTCCTAAGGGCTTAACCGCCTAAGAGTATAATGGTCAATGAAAATGAGCCCGACGGTTCTAGTGCGGAAATCGCCAAAATGGCCGACACTATAACTAACCTACAAGAAACAGTTGGAACCCTTCAAACCGAATTGTCCAAGGTTAGCTCTAGTGTTGGCTCGGAGGTTTCTAACATAAAGAAAATGTTGGAGGCCATGATGGGGAAAACCAAGGAGTCCAAGGAACCACCTCTCACCGCAGATGATGTTAGCTCGGATGATGAGTCCATTCCGGACATCGCCGAAATGGAAGCTAACATTGCTTTAGCCAAGGCGAAAGCCAAGGCAAAAGACGATAAAAAGGCTAAGAGCGGTGGGAGCTCCGAAGGCTCCAAGTCTCAATCGGCTAACGGTTCGGGGTCTAACTCAAAAGTACCACCACCTCCCAATTATGACACTATTCATCATATTGCCACAATGCCACACATTCTAAATGTTGGACTTCCTCCCATGCTTAACACTAACGAATTCTCTTCTTGGAAGTTTGATATGGAGTCTCATATTTCAGGGTCTTGCACCGCCTTGTGGAGAAGTGTTCTCCATGGATTTCATCCTCACAAAGCAAACAACTTGACTCCAAGAGAAGACGTGGAATTTCAACTCAACAAGACCGCTCTTGTCACTATCCAGAAGGCTCTCCCAAGAGAACATATTGAACACATACGCGGTATCAAGACCGCCAAGGAGGCTTGGGATAAGCTTGACACCTTGTTTAAAGGCAATGCTAGCATCCAATCCTCCAAGTGTGATGTGGCTCTTGACAAGTCCGAGAACTTCGTTATGCTTGAAGATGAAAGTCCCGAAGAACTATATAGAAGGGTTGTCACTCTTGGCAACTAATTGAGGGACTTTGGAAAAGAAGAGATCTCCGATGAATGGATCAAGAGGAAGTTTGTTAAGGCCATAACTCCTTACGAGAAGAACCTCTCCACTAGCATTCAGACAAGATCGGACTACAACTCCCTCAACTCCATTGGTGTTCTTAGTGAGTTCATAGCCATATCCCTATCTCACAAGAGCGCGGATGATGCTCTCGCTCGCTCAAGAGGAGTTGGAAAGTCTCCCAACATCGCTTTGAAGTCTAAGGCGGTTGCTCGGATAGAAGAAGTGGATGAGGACGATGAGGATGATGAGGATTATGAAGATACATACAAGGGTGCTCACAAGTGCATTGCTCTTGCCATGCACGGTTATTGGAAGAGATGGGAGGTGTTGGGAATATGCCCTAGAGGCAATCATGTATGATGTAATTCCCAATGTATTCATAAAGTTATTAAGTTGTCCTTTGGTTTGAACATCTGATATATGTCATTGAATATGTGATTCGATTGTGGAACTATGTATTCATGTTGTTCATACTAATTGTCCTTGGTCGTTAAGGTTGTGCTGGACACACATCCTAGACTAATGTGAGTGTTGGCTGATGACACGGTTCCACTTGTCATGGGCATGGTGATGCCATTCCAACGTTCACGGACTTGGCTAAAGAGTTTAGCAAGTCGGACTGACCCATATTGAGATGCAACGAGCACGTCGTCATTTGCATGTCTCAATCAATGTAATCCTTAGATCTGAGGTTGTCGCACAATCTGAGTTGTGGATCACCGACTTAGGTTCTGTTAAACGCTACTCTGTGACAAGGCAGTTATAAAGGCAGAGTTCGGGTCGAATGAGAAACAAGCTGCGTGATGTGGATAATCAAGATGGGATTTTGCCCCTCCGAATGGAGAGATATTCTCTGGGCCCTCTCGAGTGATATAATTCAGGAAGCATGGCCATGCGTGACTCAGTTAAGTGTTAACTATGTCTGTTGACTAAGAGTTAGTCAGATGAATCACATATCACGGATCGAGAAGAGAGTCGAACTATTTAAGGGATGACGATAAATCGCCTATAGTTCGACAAGGTATATCGTGAGGCAAAAGGGACTAAGATGAATATCACATTGAAAGGTATGTCGTCATGACTCAATGGGACTTGGGAGTCGACACGTTCTGCTAGGAGCCGCTACTGATTGATCGATTAGGAGTTGGACTCCAATCGTGTCCAAGTCGCCATGAGCCTGCAGGGTCACACACTTAAGAGCGGGAGCAAATGTATTGGTTGGGTTGGACCCGAACCGGAAATGGACTGATTTTGTGAGTCGGACTCACAGAGGGAATGGGCCACAAGTGTTGTAAAGCCCATTACCATTCGCTATATAAAGAGGGGCGCAGGTTGCCCAGCGGGCACGTTAGTCCACTCTCATGCGTTGGGAACCTTAGCCCCACTCAGTCCAGCCGTCGCACCGGACCTAGCAGTCCGCCGTCGGAGCTCCTCCCCGTACGTGTGGATACCGGCAGAGGTGTTGTACGTTCAGCACTTCGACGTTCGCGGGATCGGATCGTGGACTGCACTGCCCCGACGCGCTTCATCGATAATCCGCAACCGCGCGTCTATTGGAAATCATCGTGGCCTTCTACCTCGGCTAGATCTTGGAAGTACCGCGTAGGAAAAAGTTTTGTTTATCTCTACGCGTCCCAACAGGAGGCTCACAAGGCCGGTGCTCCTAGACCTTCAAGAAACAAGATCTACAAGAACAAGGGGGAGCGGCCAAGGACATGCTTCAATTGTGGAAGTGAAAATCACTTCGTCAAGGAGTGTCCTTTTGAGCCAAGAGAAGAGAATGAAGGGAAGCTTGTTCGCAAGGACAAGAACAAAGCTCCACAAAACAAGAATCTCGCTAGAAGAGTCCCAAGGGCCATATATGTTCAAGAAGGCCCCACATTGGAAACATACTACTCCGGAGATGAAGGAGAAGATGAAGTGGTAGGTGTGGCCCATGTCGCCATAGCTACGACTTCCTCTTCATCGGTCTCTCTATTCGAATCCCCCAATGAGAAGGCATTGGTCTGACCTACATGTCTCATGGCAAAAGCCACCACGGTAATATCTTCCACCTCCAATTCAATTGCTACTAGTTCTCCCTAATTGCTATGTAGTCTTGAAGGTGAAACCAAGGAAAAGGTAAAGGCCCTCTTGAGGCAACTTAATGATGCTAACTCTCTCATAGATGAGAAGGAAGAGATCATCACGACCTTGGAGAGCTATGGTGGTGGTCATGAGAATCATGACAATGAGCTTGTAGAAGCTCTTAAGAAAGAAAGATCCTTGAGAGCCTATCTTGAAGAGAGACTATCTAGTCTAGAAGAGACTTATGCTATTAGTGTTTCAAAACTTAGGAAGGATAATGAGAAATCTCTTGCTTTACTTAAAATCTTTGAAGAAGAAGAGTTGAAGCTAGGGATAGCTCATGAGGAACTTGTTGAGCGTCATGGAAAACTAGAAAAGGAGTTCACGTCTCTTAAAGAAATCCATGACAAACTCACCATATCCCGAAATAAGCTTCTAGCTCAACAATCTAATAAGAAAGTGACTTCCTCCTATAATAGTATTGTTATCATGCCTACCTCTTGTACTACTACTAACGTTGTAGGAAGAGAGAAAATTCTCAATGACGCCATAAGCTCTCAAGGAGCCAAGAAAGGAAAGGAAGGGCTTGGCTTCGTTTCCAAGTCAAAGAAGAAAACAAAGAATGTCACCTCTTCCTCTCGGAATGTTGTATTTGTGAAAGAGGGAGAGGTGACCAAGGAGAAGGATACCAATGTCGTGGTGGGTGATGATGCCTCTAGGGGGAGCATCACTCACAACGACTTTGCCGGAAAATATAACCCCTCTTATGTTCTTATCAAATCTAGAGATGGTCATATTTATGCTAAATACGTTGGTACTTCTTATGGTGATGATTATCATTGGACTATTTGGGTTCCTAAGACCCTTGTTACTAACAAAAGAGGACCCATTGAAGGATGGGTACCTAAATCAAGAAATTGATCTCTTGTAGGGAAGTGCTTCCGGGTCGGGTAGATGTACGGTGGATAGTGGTGCATCCCAACATATGACCGGAAGCAATGACGCAATGAGGAACATTGAACCTCCATTACCTCATCTCAATTGTGTCACTATTGGTGACAATTCCAAACTTAAGGTATTGGGACGAGGCAAGGTGGCTATCTCAAATGATGTATCAATTGAGAATGTTCTCCTTGTTGAGTCCCTTGGTTATAACTTGATGTTCGTTCTTCAACTTGCAAATTGTGGTTTTACCTCTTTCTTTAATAAAGATAATGTGATTGTCACTTGGGAAACAACTCTTAAAGTAGCCTTTGTTGGGTTTGTCGAGAACGGCATGTATGTAGTGGACTTCTCTAAAGGAGACACGTGTGTCGTGACATGCCTAATGGCTAAAGTTGATGTGGGGTGGATTTGGCATCGCCGGTTAGCCCACACCAATATGAGAATGTTGCATGACCTTCAAAGTGGCAATCATGTTCTAGGTTTAACCAAAGCTAAGTTTTCTAAATATCGTGTGTGTAGTTCTTGCGCCTTTGGAAAGCAACATGGAGAATTCCACCCAACCAAGACTAATATCTTCATCACAAGAATTCTTGAGCTCATTCACTTAGATCTCTTTGGTCCACTATCTTATGATAGTCTCGAAGGAAAGAAGTATTGCTTGGTGATTGTGGATGATTATTCAATATATTGTTGGGTGTATTTCTTCAAGAGGAAGAGTGAGACTCAAAAGAGAGTCATCGAGTTTATCACTCTAGTGGAGCGCCAACACAATGCTTCCATATTGGCCATTCGGAGTGATAATGGTACGGAGTTCAAGAACTATACCGTTGAGGGGTTTCTTAGTGAAGAGGGCATTTCTCACCAATACTCCTCTCCCTACACCCCTCAACAAAATGGTTTTGCGGAAAGGAAGAACCGGACTTTGATGGATGCGGCTAGGACAATGATTGCGGAGTTCTCTTCTCCTTATAACTTTTGGGCCAAAGCCGTCTCCATCGCTTGTCATGCTACCAACCGGTTATATCTCCGCAAGATCTTAAACAAGACTCCCTATGATATTCTCACGCGCAAGAAACCGGACGTATCTTACTTCAAGGTCTTTGGTTGCAAGTGCTCCATTCGCAAGAAAGGTAAACGTTTGTCAAAATTTGTGACCAAATCTTATGAGGGTATTTTTGTTGGCTATGCCACAAATGCTCACGCCTATAGAGTCTACAACAAGTCCACCGGACAAGTTGAAGAAGTTATAGACGTGGTGTTTGATGAGGATAACGGCTCCCAAGGGGGCGTATAGATCTTGGTGTTGTAGGAGATGCAATTCCTCCCATCGTCATAAGAAGAATGGGGATTGGTGAAATAATTCCCATTGAGGGTTACGGATGACGAAGGGAGAAGGACTATGCCCCACTCAAGTGGAGCCATTGACTACACCCATTGATACACAAGCAACCCAACAAGATGCACCAAGCCCTCAAGCCAATGATCAAGGTCAAGCAAGTAATCAAGGCCAAGATAATGATCAAGGCCAAACTTCTCATCAAAGTCATGATCAAAGTCCCATCATTGTTGAGATAGCTCAACCTAGTGGTGATCCCTCACCCACTAATGATCAAGGCCAAGATGAAGATGGACATGTCTCCGATGAAGAAGGTGATTCTCAAGCAATATCCAAAGAATCTTTGGAGGAGATACTAGCTCTTAGATCAAAGAGAAGACTAGAGAATCTTGAACGAGCGGGACACACGGAGGACAAGATACTTGGACAAGTTCGTGGAAGGGTTGTCACTAGGAAGCGATTGGCGGATTTTAGCAAGGCTCATGCTTTTGTCTCTTTCATTGAACCCAAGAAGGTTTATGAAGCTCTCGAAGATCAAGATTGGCTTGAAGCCATGCATGATGAACTCAATAACTTCGAGCGCAACAAAGTGTGGAAGTTAGTGCCAAGACCCAGGGATTGCAAGAATGTTATTGGCACCAAATTGGTGTTTAAGAACAAGCAAGATAAAGATGGTATCGTCATTCCCAACAAGGCATGATTGGTGGCTCAAGGGTTTTCTCAAGTCGAAGGTGTTGATTTCGGTGAAACCTTTGCCCCCGTAGCTCGTCTTGAATCCATTCGCATCTTACTTTCTTATGCATCTCATCATAATTTTAAGTTGCAACAAATGGATGTTAAGAGTGCTTTCCTAAATGGTCCCATTAGTGAGTTAGTATATGTTAAGCAACCTCCGGGTTTCGAGGATCCCAACCACCCCGATTATATCTATAAACTTGATAAGGCACTCTATGGACTTAAACAAGCTCCACGTGTGTGGTACGAGCACCTTAAAGAGTTTCTAGTGGATCATGGGTTTAATGTTGGTTTAATCGATCCCACCCTCTTTACCAAGTCGGTTGGAGGTGACTTATTCATATGCCAACTCTATGTATATGACATCATTTTTTGGGTCTACTAACACTTTGTTCAATGAAGAATTTTGCAAGCTTATGACCCATAGGTTTGAGATGTCTATGATGGGAGAACTGGAGTCTTTCCTTGGCTTTGAAGTGAATCAATATCATGAAGGAACCTTCATCAAACAAAGCCAAATACACTCAATACATGCTCAAGAGATTCAACATGCATGATGCCAAGCCTATGAAGACACCCATGTCCACAACCACTAACTTGAAACCCGACCCAACGGTAAAGAGGTAGATCAAAAGGTATACCGCTCCATGATTGGCTCTTTGCTCTACCTTTGTGCATCTAGACCGTATATCATGTATAGTGTAGGTAAATGTGCAAGGTTTCAAGCCTCTCCGAGGCAAAGTCATTTGGAAGCGGTGAAACGAATCTTTCGATATTTAGTTCATACCCCAAATTTTGGTCTTTGGTATCCCAAGGGTTCAAGCTTTCGGCTCATTGGGTATTCGGATGATTATGCGGGAGAGAAGACGGATAGGAAGTCCACATCCGGGGGTTTCCAATTCCTTGGCCTCTCCTTAGTATGTTGGTCTTCAAATAAGCAAAATTGCATTGCTCTCTCCACCACCGAGGCCAGGTATATCTCCGCGACAAGTTGTTGTGCCCAATTGCTTTAGATGAGGAAAACCTTGAAATACTATGGTATTCATTTTGACAAGGTGCCTCTTCTTTGTGACAATGAGAGTGCTATGAAGATCGCCTACAACCCCGTTCTTCACTCCAAGACGAAGCATATTGAGATCTGTCATCATTTTATCCGGGATCATGTTGAGAAGGGTGATATTGATCTCTCATATGTATCCACCAAGGATCAACTTGCCGATATCTTCACGAAGGCCCTTGATGAACCAAGATTT